>CM062818.1:1680926831-1681544930 GCA_031772625.1 Pinus tabuliformis
CATTCCTTCCACTAACATGGAAATGACTGTTTTTTTGTTCGTCATACAGGTTCTCAAAATGGCAATTATGATGGCCTGCAAGAAGAATATCATAGCAAAACACACTGCTAAACTCTTCTTTGAACGATGTGGGTGCACTTTGGGATCCCACATCTATCATCTCAGATCGGGACAGTCGGTTTCTCTCAGCACCTTTTGGTCCAGTCTCTGGTCAATGCTGGACACCAAACTCACGAAGTCCACAGCCTTCCATCCTCAAACTGATGGCCAGACAGAGGTTGTCAATAGGATGATTGTGCACATTCTACGCATGTATAAATCAAAGCATCCACGCACATGGGACGAGAGCCTCCCCTACGTTCAGCACAGCTACAACCGAGCTCTTCACAGCTCCACCGGCCATAGCCCTTTTCAGGTGGGTTTGGGATTCCAGCCACTATGCCCCATTGATGTGGCCATGCCACTTGCAGCTACTCACATGAATTCAGCTCATGTCCAGTCCGAAACAGATAAGCCACCAGCTTCATTGAGCGCATCCAACATATTCGCCAGCAGGTCCATGACATTCTTGAGAAATCAAATGCCAAGTACAAGCAGCGACATGATCAACATCGGGTGCCACACAAGTTTCAGTGGGCGACAAAGTCTGGTTGCATTTCAAAAGGAGCGCCTTACTGGAGCCTATCGGAAATTGAGACCACTCCGATATGGTCCTTACACCATTACTAAGGCTATGGAGACAATGCATTTGAGCTCAGCATTCCCCATTCCTTGGCCTGCACCCAGTATTCAATGTGGACCACCTTCGGCCATACTTTCCACCATTGCTAACACATCCGACATTACAGAACAGCTCAAACCCACAGAATTAAATCCAGATTGCATGGAACAAGCTGCAACTGATCGGATCATGGACACACAGATCAAGAACACTCGCCAACAGAATATCCAACTGTATCGAGTTGTCAAAGCGGGCCAACTCCTTCAGCAGCAGGCAAGTGGCTCACAAGGAACAAGTTCAGCAAAAGTTTCCTCATCTCATGGAGGAGCTCAACGCAATGGGACCATTGCTTCCTAAGGGAGGAATGATCCAGTGGATATTGGTGGCCACATGCCAAGTCCACCTGGACCCCCACCATTGTCTTTCTCAGCATTTTCAGTTTCCTTAATTGTAGCACAACTTACTATTTTTAGCAGTTTTTCGGGTCCTGAACTTCCGGAGCCGTTTTGAGGCCCTAAACGACGTTTTTTGGGGAATCCGGGTCAACACGAGTCCATGGAATGGATTGGTGTTGCCCGTTCCAACAATGATAGTGCTCGGATAGATCTTTCTAATGAGCTATTGTACGCGTCAAACGGAGATCATATGCCAAAGTTACGACCCCGGAAGTTGATGTACCAACTTACCCCCAAACGGGCCCACAGTTTGGCATTTCATCTCCTAGGGTTAGTTTTGGAATGTTAAGGATTTTTCCATTGTTTCTCAACAATAAATAGGCCTTCGAGCCTCATTGTAACACAGTTCAGAGGCATGTAGCCATCACATCTCTTCTCAGAGATAAGCTACCATCGCCCTAGCTAGTTTATTTCCATTTCTGTCTGTAAGCATATTTCAGTATTTCCATTAATGAAATGAAGTATTATTTCCGCTGCATCTTTGTGTATATGGTTTATCTCTGTAATTTGTTGCGTTCCTGTTTAAATCCGGATCACAATCACATTAATCATAAAGCACATTGACATTAACTGTAGATAGAACATAAAATAAAATTAAGAAAACAAGCGAAGGCAAGAGGACACAAAAAGTCAAAGTTGACTTGCCAAATCAAAGTCAAAACAACCCTGTCAAATCTATAGTCATCTATAGTCAAACTCAACCCTAACTAAAAAGTCAAAGATCATCAACACAACATCAAAACTTCTCCTTTGAAGCTTGGTCAAAGGACGTCAAACTTGGCCTCCAACAATGGTCAAAGTCAACCCAAAATAGTCATAAAATCATGGTCAAACTTGGTCAACCTAAAGTCAACCCTACGGTAAACAATCATGTGGTCAAAGTAGGTCAAAGTGCTCCTTTTTCCTCTGGTTCTGTGCTAAAAAATGTGGTCTATGGAGACCAAAATTCACCCTGAAAATAGAAGTCAAAAGATGCCTAGAAATTCAAAGTCAAGGCTGGTAAAACCCTGGTGAAAATGAAAAAAAAAATTGAAACTTTCAACCCTGAAATTCATCCTCCTTACCACACATGTGAGTGAGAAGATTTTCCCAATAGTTTTACGAACCAATGAGAGAAAGGGAGAGAATAATGTGTGAGTGATGATGATGCCAAATGAGGTGAGAGGTCACTTGTATTTATACAAGTCATTGAGGGTGAAGTGACATGTGTCTTGGGCTTCATGAGCATACTTGATGACGTGGCCTACCTAAACAAATTGCACATGTGTGGGCATAAATTCAAGAACACACTTCTTCTTGTCTAAATTAGGTGATCTTTAGACCAATTTTGGTCCTCTCGAAAAGAGAAATTCAATGCAATCATCATCTCCATCAAATGAGTTGTCTAAAGTGGAATTTGGCCCTAGTTTCCAATTTTAAAAGAATGCTTGGGAATTTGTCCCATGACCAAAAGATAAAAATGGCATTGGGACAAAACGAGTTTTCAAGAACAAGTTAAATGAGGATGGTCAAGTTATCAGGAACAAGGCAAGGTTGGTTTTCAAAGGATATGCACAGGTTGAATGAATTTATTTTGAAGAAACATTTTCTCCCACTGCTAGAATGGAAGCTATCATGGTGTTCTTGGCTTATGCATGTTCGAGAAAGATCAAATTTTATCAAATGGATGTGAAATTAACATTTCTAAATGGATATTTAAAAGAAGAAGTATATATAGAACAACTTGATGGATTTTTTCTCACTGACAAGAAAAATTATTTTTCCAGGTTAAAGAAGGCATTGTATGGTCTCAAATAGGCACCCAAGACATGGTATGCTCGTCTCGATAGGTATTTGCAACAAAATGGATTTAAGAAGGGAAGTGTGGATAACAACCTTTATGTAAGGATTAAAAATGATGGTTTGATGATTATCGAAGTGTATGGGGATGATATAATATTTGGAATTGATGATGACAGATTAAGTAAGAAGTTTGCAACAAATATGCAAAGTGATTTCGAGATGGCACTGCTTGGTGAGTTAACATACTTTTTAGGACTTCAGATATGTCAGCAAGACAAGGGAATATTTATATGTCAAATCAAATATATTAAGGAAATGTTGAAGATATTTTAGATGGAAGATTGCAAGCCAGTTCTCACCCCAATGGTGACAGGTTGCAAGTTGAGCATTGATGACTCATCCAAAGATGTAGATCAAAGGATGTATAGATCTATGATTGGTAGTCTTCTATATGTAATAGATTCCAGGCTAGATGTAATGCAGACATTCAGATAGGTAGCATGATTCCAAGCAACACCAAAAGAATCTCATGTCATTGTTGTGAAAATAATCTTTCAATATCTCAAGGGAACAACAAAATATGGACTATGGTATCCTAAAGGAAATGAGTTAACTATTGTAGCTTATACATATGCAGATTGGGCAGGAAGTGTTGATGATTGTAAGAGCACCAATGAAGCAACCTTCTATCTAAGCGATTGTCTTGTTTCAGGGTTGAGCAAGAATAAATCTCCAATCTCCTTATCCACAACATAAGCAAAATACACAACGACAACTACTTCTTGTATGCAAGTCCTCTGGATGAAACAACCCTTGTAAGATCTTCAAGTTCAGTTTGATGAACCAATTCCAATATTCTACAATAACACCAATGCCATAAATATCTCCAAGAATCCTATGATGCATTAAAAAACTAATCACATTCCGATCAAGTACCAATTTGTTAGAGAAAAGGTTTCCGAGAAGAACATCAAAGTTGAATACATTGGTAAAAAAGAAAAAATCACTGATATATTTACCAAACCATTGTTGCGTGAAACATTTGAGTATATTCACCAAAAACTTGGGATCCTCCCACATCCTCAATAGACCATTTCTTTATCGCCTTAAGTAGATAGGGAGAGTTGAGGTAGATTACAGGTCCGTAGGAGAGGCAGGTTGCAAGGGGGAGTTATCCTTTGCCATTGATGTTAAAGGGGGAGCGAAAGCGTGAGGAAGGAGAGAAGCTTGATGAAAAGAGGAGTTATGATCACAAGGGTAGTACTTGTGTTGCCATCAATTCCAAAGCAGGAGATCGCTGATAGGTGGTTGTCATTGATGTCAACCCAAGAAACACCAGGAACTACCCTAATCTTTGTTGGAAAATTTGACATGAAAATTTGTGGTTTCTTGTCTCCTTACTAACCTTATTAGATTCTCCTTAGATAGATGTTTTTGTTGATATGTGGTGCTACTCATGGTTCCTCCTAGTTTGAGGGAAAATTGAGGTTGAAGTTGAAGGCCTAGTTTTGTGGGCTAAAACCCCAAGGGGTAGTGACATTACACCTTATTCACCTATGGTTGTAAATATATGATAATGATTTTCACCACAATATCATTGTGTATAAGTTTAATAATTTCAAGAACCAAAGACAATAAACCAATCACTAACTTCACAATCACTAAGCCAATCATTGATTTCAAATTCTAATGGAATTGAAAATATTTGTAAGCATGATCCTTAACAAAAATAGTAAATAGAGTTATTAAGGGTAATTGATTAAGAGTAGTGGAAGCATTATCTTTTAAAAGTATTTTAAATTAATTTTACCTCATAAGAAGTATCCCTCCTATCTTAAAGGCAAATATATCTTCCCATTAGGTTTATGGCCTCCTAACTTAGCACACATGACATAAATAAAATAAATTTTAATGTTTTAAATTTCTATGAAGTCCTCTCCAAAACACTTAACACTAACTCTCCACCATAAACACTTTCTTAGGGCTTAAGGTGATTTATATTTAATTAAGTAATTTTTTTTTTAAACTCCAACGTATGTTCACTAACATTCACCTTTTACATATATATAGGAAGCATATACCTCCTCTTAGAATAGCACGCTAAAATCAATAATTACCAAAAGGAAAAGCTTTGAAATTTCACTACCCCTGGACTACTAATGCTATACTATTGTAGAGGTTGGGTTTGGTTGTTTTGGATCCTTTTGATATTCGACCTAATTACATGTCTTTATATTCATATCGATGGAAGAAGTAAGGGTAGGAGTGTCATTTGAAGGATTAAGTTTGGTATAGGTGTTTTGACTCAAGAAGATAAAAGTCTAGGAAGTAAAACGAAGACTTTCTTTTCCATTACTTCCACTCTTTTCAGATATAATATAGCAGAATTTGTCCCTGTAGAAGACTAAGGGTTTTATGTATGGTGGCAAGGTCTTTTTTGGGTGCAGATTGGTCTTAAGAAGGCAACGAAGGGAATACATGTCAACATGTGTGTATATTTTACCTTCTAAATTGCTATATAAGTTTCGTGGCTAGGGAATACATGTTGATATAGGTATGAAAAACTATCAACACCTATCCTAGACAAGTCTTAGTCTTATCTTAAAGCAATATATTTATCATCCTATATCAATACTTGAATTAGGTTGTTTTTCTTTGAAGGTTAGGATTGTGTAAGGGTGTCTAACAATGTTTGTTTCTAGGTCTATTAGGGCATGGATTGTACTCTTTTAGAGCTAAAGGATTAGGTTTGTCTAAGGTCATCACATTGTAGAGGTAGAAAATGGTTCAGGATTGTTTAAGTCTATTGAAATCTGTGATAAGTTCTGAAGCTCTCGGTGGCATCTAGCAAGGTCCAGGTGGAAGACCAGGTTAAGTATCTCAGGTATGTTCATGTTTGTTGTTGTAATATTATTATTACAGTCATTCTAGAATTGTTGCACTAACTCTCTATTGCAGGCAAAGGTAAGTACTTTGGTTAAGGGATTAAATATTTTTATTCTCCTTTGGGTATTGGGTTTCGCTTGGCACTATTTTTCCTTGTAGGTACAAATTGGCTCAAGAAACCCAAAGTTAAAAGCAGACCCTTAGGAAGAGTAAGCTAAGAAACATCACACAAGGAACAAAGCAAAGGAATTAGGACAAAAGAAAAATTGAATTCAAAAGCAGTGACAACAATACAAGAACAAATTTGAGTAGCAACAAGAATCTCCATCAACTCAGTTGGTACAATAGTCTTGTATACAAATTGTAAAGAGTTTGTCCAAGAGTCCCATTTATCAATTGAAGTCAAGCATTGTACATCATTGTAATTGGGCCATTGTCCCTAATTTGGAAGCCCAATTTTTGTAAAGAGTCTATGCCTAGAGTTAAAGAAGGCAATTTGTTTTGGGACAAGGGCTTTTAGTTTGTAGTTGGGTCAAGGGTTCGTAGTTTTTCGAGACATGGGTTTAGGTCATAGTGGGTAATTTAGCCAAATAAATAATTTTAATATCATTTTAATGTGGCCCATTGTCCCTAGTATGAGATTCCACACTTTTGTATTTATTTTTTGTCTTTATAGGGTGGTAGGGTGGTGCTAGGTAGGTAAATGAAGTCACCTTTAGGTTGAGGCTTGAAAACACTTCAGGGTGGTAGGGTGGTTCTAGGACGAGTTAGGGCTACTATGGTGTTGGGGCATCCTTTCAGTTAACTGTTGATAAAACCAGGGCGTTGGGGCATCCTTCCAGTGGGAGATGGAGAAGAATTATTTTCTAGATTTCTAGGAAGTTGTAGCTTTCTTTTCAGTTGGGGCTAAAGATTAAAGAATATAATAGAAATTTTTTATGTGGTTTTTGACTAGGAGGGAATTTTCTACCTAAAATATTGTGCCTATTTTCTCTAATTATGCATTGTCTTTTACTTCTCTTACTAAACAAAAATAATAATAACTAAAGACTAACTAATGCTATGAAAAAGATTAATAAAGTGATAATTGCTAAGAAATATTGATTGAGCCCCCCTCAACATTTCCAACATCTTCATATTGATAAGATAAAATCAACATAATATGACCTCACAAAGAATATGAGGTGGTTGACAACCATGACTCTTATGATGAAGGAACTATGTACAGAAGTTCCCGGGGAAGCTATATGTGAAGAAAAGAAGAAGAGTTCGTGAAAGATGCAACCATTGTCACATAAGATAAAATAAGTGATTAACATCCGATAACTAGAATAATTAGGTACGATATCTTCATGATTAAGGTATGATGACCCTAATATAAAGTCTGTAAAGGAAGGAGACCCTTGACATTGAATGTCTTGGAGATGGAATCATTCATGTGTAGGATGTCGATATTGCATGAAGTTGATGTCATGACGAAATGCCATCAGAAAAAGGGTTACCAAAAGAGAGTTGTAGATGTCACCTCCAATTAGTATTCATGTGACTAGATGGTAGAAAGAAACATGACCTGAAAGAAGTAGCTATATGAATAAAACTAGATGTGAACTAGAAGATTAATTTCCAATAAAGGGGAGGATGACATGACTATAGGTTCAATACTATGGTTCGTTGAAGGGTTCAAAGTGATGGAGAAGATGACTAATGCTCTACGATAAAGTGATGATGAAAAAGGCTCCATGATGAAGAATATGAAATTCATGAATTTGGGAAGAGGATCCCCTCAAGTAGTTGATAGTACCATGATATCCACCAAAGCACAGAGAGTTGTTGTTGGAAACAAGTCCCTAGTTAAGAGGGAGCTTGGTCAAGTCCCTGGTTAGGAGGGAGCTTGAGTATATTCCTTTTATAGGAATGAGTATATCCTCCCTAGTTGAGAGGAAGAGATAGACACATCATTATTTTTTTCATATTATGAAGAAAGAATAGAGGATCAGGTAAGAATCTAATATTGATTCTGATAATCTTTGAGGATGTGGTAGGGAATCCAATAGGAAAGAGTAGTCAAAGAGGAAATTCCTTGAGGATGTATTATTCCAAGACAAGAATTGTCCTAAAAGGACATAACCTTTGAACACCCAGGTGGGGTATGTGCCTTGAAAGAAAATGATGATGGTGTCTATTAATCATTTGTCTCTCCAGCATTGATTTTGATCTTGTGGAGAGATAGAGTTGTTAGTCAAGTCCTTGATATGTTAGAATGTTAGTTGGTATGATGAGATGCATTGAATTAATATCTTATGAGATGGATTACCAATCCAACTCTTCTTATGAGAATTCTTTAGTTTGATAATGTCCAGGTACCATGTATGGATTATGAATACCTCCCTAGTTAAGAGGAAGTGTTGAAATGTGTAACTAGGTTAGGTCCTCATAATGGCATATGTAATTACGATTTTATGTATTTGATGTAAAGAGAAAAATAAAATTATTATTTCCATTCTTGAGCATGGGTTTCATGCTCAAGTTTATTTGATTTATAGGTCAAGCACCCATTGAGTGCTTCTAGGGCTTGTCTTTGAGTCAACAAGTCATAAGAGTCATTGTAATATGTTGAAGACCCATTTGGGCATCATGTATTATGTAAGAGAAAATTATTTGAGTCATAAAAGACCCTCCAAGACAAGTCAAACTTGTTGCAACAAGTCAACCTTCAAAGGATGATAAGTCGACCTTCCAAGAGGAACATGTCGACCTATTAAGGGCATCCTAGTAGCCTATATATAAGAGGGAAGTTGACTTCATTTGAGCACATCCGTCATTCATCATGAAGTTCGATCAAAAGTGAATAAGGAGGAGACAAGAAGAGAGAAAAAATGAAGTATTTCAAGGACTGTTTTGGGCTTTCTTTCCTCACACATGTGAAGTTATGGAATCAATATTGCTATATCAGGTATCGAATTGTAGTCACACTAGGAACCCAAGATTTGTCTCTAAAATAGGTCTCCATTGCAAGCCAAATTTTCTAGGAGAAGAATCCATCTCAAGTGAAGGAGAGAAAAGGGTAAAAGCACCATATTCTCCCACACGTGCAAAAACTAGGGTTTCTACAATAGCCGAAATTGTAATCATTTTTGCAGGTTCGAATATGAGGTCGAAGATGAGAGTTGCAATAGTTGTGAAGTTGGTTTGACTTGGGTCGACTTGGCTAGAATAATATACTTAAAAGGAAAAGTTTGACTTGGTCTTGAAAGGGTCTTAGTAAAGGGTCATAGGTCTTGAAATTCATCATTTGAATTTCTATAAGAATAAAATGATTCTTGTGGGTTTTCCTCTCAAAAGGAGAGGTTTTGTCCCTGCATGATAGCCTATATATTGTGTCCTCTAGTCTCATTGTTATTTATTTTTTGGTAGTCATTTGATGACAAGAAAACTAATTATAATCAAGTGAAAGAAGAAGCTAATCAATTTAATTAAAAAATCATCACAAGCAGTTATCAAAGTAGGAGAAATCACTTAATCTAGCTGCCTTATATTTCTCAACAAATTGTTCATTAATATATTTCACATATCAAATAATTATATATTCATTTTTTTAAATACCTGAGATAAATATTTAAGTATAGTTTAAAACAAAATTTAAATCACTTCATTTGGACATTACATGAGAAACTTATTCATAAACTAGTAACTGCCTATTTTAAAAACAACGTAATAAAACTTTACCTCCCTCATTGTTCATTAACAATTTTGAGCTATTAAATATATATTTTTTTTAAATTTGTTTATATGAGATATAACTACATGAATACACTTCAATATCCCATTCGAATCATGTTGATTAGATTCATACAAGAAAGTTATGCTAAAAAGAGTTATTGTAGGTCTAAACTGTAAGTCACAAAAAATGTTGCCCTATAAATTGTTCTTCATAAAAATTGATAAAGGCTTTAAATGACAAATTAAAACTTATTTTTATTGGAATTACCCAAATGAATATGTTTTAATCTCTAAGTTAGCCTCACATCAACTTGTCATCAAAGGAAAAATCTTAGTTAGAAATGCTAACTATTGTTCTAAGCATAAATTCACGAACAACCTCATCAAATATGATATTCTTGAGTATGTTTCACACATAAATTTGAAAAATTCTTTATATTAGAGACATCACTATGAACCCTCTTCAATGTGGCTTTGGAATCACTTAAATTGAAAAATAAATGATTATTTTACAAACAAAATATCGCTTGGAGGCATAAGCTAGCCACTTCTTGGTAAGTACAATTTTTTGTGTTTTTTTTTTCTTTGGATTTATTTTCCATGTGCTACTAGTTATTATTTTGTGTATTTTTTGGCTAAAGCAAAACTGATCACCTTTATTCCTCCATCATTTCACATTTTATTGTAGGAAAGTGCTAAGTTTTATAGCTACCAAAAGGATCAAGAAGGTCAAAACATGAGCAAGTGATTTTCAAGATCGAATTTTGAAGGCTTGTGAATGAGGCTGAAATCCAAGCCAAGCAAGTGATCTTGAACCAACCATGTTCAAAGCACAATTTCCTTGTAACTTGCTAGAAATGTTCTAATTTCTATCCAATAGCACCAACAATATCAAATATTTCGACATGGGTCGAGATAAATATGAAGGCAAATGAAGAATGATATGAAGACCAAGCGAAAACCCATATCAAATAAGAAGTCAAATTCATACCATTCCAATTCACAACCACCATGCCATTGCTACCAAAAAATCCTTTGAAAATTCCTATTATTCATTATGTCATGGTATGTCCATTTATTTTATTCTTCCTATCTTAAACATATATATTGAAGTCAATAAAACTTCCTTGTTTATGTTGCCAACCTTCAAAGTATAATCCTTTTCACATGAATACCAAATTATGAATTCAACCTATATTTATTTCGTAAGTTTCCATACTTTCTTGCTCCACTCACCCCTAACCCATGCAATAATGTAACTCAACTCCCTTAAAATGTTATATTACCTCATTATCCTATCCATTTTCTCAAATAATAATTTGATTTTGAAAACTTGTCTCAAGTGCGATCAAACTATGAAGTACTTGAAAACCAACTTGTTGGCATGGATTCCTTGGGAATATTAAATTTTTATTGTGAAAACCCTTTTGGGTGCAATTAGACAAATATTATTTTAAAACCAAATTGTAACTTTGTAGACAAGATTTTCCAATAGTGAAAGAGAAATTAAAATTCCTTTCAAGTTCCATTACTCCTTATGTCGCAATTTTCCAAACTTGCTACTCCATCAAAAGGTATCAATATTTCTCATTATGATACAACTTCTGAACTTCCAAATTTTAGTTTACAACAAACTACAAATACAACATGATCAAGGTTCTGTATTTAGTTCAATTCAACTCACCATTATAGACCATATCATCTCCTTTGTCTCTTAGGGTGTCATTTCATGGATCTCCAAGGTAGTAAGGTATGTTTATTTTCAAATTTTTAATCAATAATTCATTCACTTCTATAACAAGTGTACTTTAGAAATTTTTCTATGCCTCTTTTCGTTGCTCTTATATGCTTTTCCCTATTTATCAATTTTTTTGAGGATGATTTTTTTTTTAGTTCAGGGGAAAATATTTATGAACATTCTAAGACACGTCCCATATTATCATGATGCCTTTGTGACTCCTAAAGATGTTCCCTTGTGATAAATGGTGATACAAGTGGTTTCCACACATATGACAATAATAGTTACACAAAAATCTAGGATTTTGTAATCCATCATTCCTTTGCATAATAGCACCCTTGCAAATTCAAATCTACAACTTGGAGGTTGTTCATGATCTTCATGGCATGGAGTGGTTCGTATCAAATCTTTCTAGAAATGATCAATGGATTTCAATCAATGCATGGTCTACATAGTTGATCTAGCACTGTCAAATCTTCTCCAAGGGCACTTTTGCATGCCATTTTCTTTCAACTAAGGCTAAATCAAGGAACAATGAGTTTATACTAAATATAACCACTTAGGTAATAACACATGAATAAATCTCCAAAAATGTACAAGGAAGGTTGTGTGGGAAAATTTTAAAGGCATATTTACATTGCAATTTCCAAAACTCTATTTTTATTTTAGGGTGCAAAAATTCATTTTCTTGTAATTTGAATTCTACAAACTAAATAAAAACGATAAAGGATCTACCAAAGACAACTAAATAAAGTTTCAAAGTAGAAAAATGATGTTGAATTATAAACATATTAGGCTTCCAAAGGTATTAAGGGATTAATGCAATTTCACGTGAAAACACCAGTTGAAGATATATTTTTTTATCCACTAGTTGAAGGTTCATTTGATGTCAATTGTTCCCTTCTATTAAAGCAAAATGATTTATGCTTTAAGTCATAATTGTTGTATTACATGTGACAACAATAATTTGGATTTTGAATATCTTTGAAGTTTTTAAGCAAATCCAAAAAAGGATTGATTGTGACTAATATTAATAGAACCATAAACAAAGTTGAAGAATAATAGGGTGACAAATTTTAGATTGCGAACAAATGTTTGTTTGCTTGTTTTTTTTTTGGCTCTAAAGGGAATTTATTTGGATAATTTTAAAAGGATTGCCAAGGTTTGCTATCTTTGATTTCACCCTATTCTAATATATAAATTACATAGCTTGATTTGCTTAGATCTTGCAAACCGTGAACTTCTTGAACGTGAAATTTGGAGCAAAAATACTTTAAGATAAGATGAATAAATTCAAAAAATTTCAAATCAGCTGCCATCACCTACAACCATTTTCTATTTTTCTCGACATTTGTGCATCCATTGGCTACATTTTTGGGTGAGCTAAAGCACAAACATATTACTAAAATAACTCATCAATTTTCATGGAAAATCCATTTGTAGTTTTAGATACAATGGATGATGAAGCCTTTAAGAAATATTATAGAAATATCATAACCATTTATTCATTTACATACTAGTGCAACCTCAAACAAAAATCCACCATATGGGTTTTGTGTGTAGCCTTCATAAGATGGTTTATTACTTAATGAACGTGTTTGAAAATCCAATGAGGGTGCTAGCTCATGGCAAGACTTAGAGTCAACCACATGCTCGTGACAAACAATTTGAAAAATCATAAATTTGGGCCAAGCACTCATATGATGTGTCAAAATATGAGCAGGAACAAGGGATTTGGCTGATGTACAAATTATTAGGCAACAATTCTAAATTCATAAACATGATTGAATGATTGAATTTTTAAATTTATATATACTTTTAGTAAATAAAAATGGGGAGGATTCTTTATTGCAATGGGAAGAAAACAAGTCTAAGAGGTAGATGCTTCCACACAAGAACTAGCACTTTCAAAACTTGGGGTTGTCACACAAAAATAAACGACTATAAACTTAGCTACCACTTATATACTTGTTTAGTCAATTTAGTGTTCCTAAATTGATGTCATTAATTGTCAACCCGGGGCTCATAAGCTGATGAAGTGAAGGTGTACTATATGTACTTAAGCAACCTCTTAGAGCTTTTTGTCGTTTGGGGTGTTGTTTGTGGTTAATTTATCTTCCTAAGATGGAGTGGTGACTTATAAACAGATGAGTGATGGTATGTGTAAGGTGAATTCTAGATGAGTGAGGGTGTGTGATCAGTGGTTTCTAACTACTTGCTGAAAAGTAAAAGCTTGAAAGAAATAAATAACTTGAAATGACTTGAAAGCAAAGAACCACTTTCTAATGGCATTAGACACCATTCATGCTGCTACAAATAAAAGGTAAGAAAATCACTTAAAAGACCAATGATAAAGTTTATCTCTTCCTAACTCTCTGCCTCTAACACATAGTACTGTGTAAGACACGATTAGGAAGTAGCTAAAGATAAGTCTAAGAAATGATAAAAAATGAGAAAAATCTACTTTAAACACTAGTTATAATGTTTTGCTCTTTCTAACTCTCTGCCTCTAACACATAGTACTGTGTAAAGCACGATTAGAAAGTAGTTAAAGATTATTCTAAGAAGTACCCAAATTCAGCTGCAAGTTATTAGTATTCTGATCTCTAAAAGATAGACAATTTATAATAAAGAGACCATTCATATGTTCGCAGACAACTTTGAGAAATAAAACTAAAAATCAGCTATGAAAATAAAGTAAAGGCAGCAACTTTGAATCTGTCAACTGAAACTACCACTAGATATAAAGCAAATACACAAACACAAAACAATCCCGGGTTAAAAACCTGAAAAAGAACAATGCTGATCAGCTTAAAATAAAGGCTGGAAATGAAATAACATGAAAGTAAATTAAGCTGTACATGTTTCAAGAAAAGGAAATGCTGAATGAAAATAAGGAAATGCTGAACATAAAATACTATACAAGGCTAACATGAACAGGGGCCCTCCATTCATATAACCCAAAGAAGACTCAAGGTATTGAAAGCTTCAAAACAGCACTGCTTCTATTACTCCATGTGCGGAAAATTACAGTCAAGAGTGCTAGAACAGCACTAGTAAAATAGAGTTTTGAAAAGCACTAAAATGATAACGAGTTCATAAAACACAGCAACTAAAAAGTAACCTTAAGCGTATGCAAACGCTAGTTTTTATAGGCATCTGAAAGATGGCCTAATGCGTACAGCTAAAACTGAAAAATAAACTAACTGTCATGCGTAATTAAGGTTCAATAACACGTCATAAGCCTGCGTGGATGAGCTGGAGGTTCTGGTCGTTATGGGCATTGAATCCAGAGTTGGATTATGTCCCCCACAACCTGCGTAAGACGGACAAATCACCGTTTGAACTGACGTGACCCAACAACTTACGTATCACCGTTAAGCTGCCTTTGTTGACCGTTACTTGACCCTCGTTGACCGGAGGTATAGATGACGTGGATGGCTGAACAAATAGCACAGGAACCTCGAGCACCTTGATTCCTAAGTGCCCATGTGGCTCATTTGGCAAAATGACACGTGGAACCTTGAGATTAACAAAAAGGCTGCGGGATCATCAGATGGCTGCGGAATCAGCAGATGGCTGCGGAATCAACAGATGGCTGCGGAATTCCTGTAAATATGTCAAAATCTAAACAAAACAGTCACACATTAGCAAAATTCCTTAATCATGCTTAAAGTCATATAATGTAATGATCTGGGTTGGTTTGCAAGGAAAATGAGGCAAAAGTGAGAGATGAATGAGGGAAAACTGTAGGTAATGGTGGATAATCAAGTGTAAAGTAGAGGCTCTACATACCCCCACTACGAGGGCATTGCATGTCCTCATGCAATAAAAAACATTGCTCAGTCCACCTGCTGGGATGCCTCTGCCAAGACATCCAACCTTCTCTTCTTTCTCTGTGTGGCCACATTAACTCTTGGTCTTTTCATCAAACACCTGAATTTCAGATTGATCAAAGCTCTGTTTAATTTCTTGCATCTCTTCTTGAGCTTTTTGTTTTCCTTTTACCACAAGCCCATATGAAGCATGGTGTTATCTTGGACCATCTTGTCCACATTGCTCTGTATCTTCAGTTTTTCATTTTCTTGTTTGATGTGGCGATTTAGTACCTCCAGTTCAAATATTTCCTGCTTCAGTGATTGGACTTGCTGCTCCAAAGGTTGAGCAGTGCTGGGACCAGCAACTGCTTGTTCTAGCGTCTCCAGGTAATTATAAACTTTCTGCTGATCAGGGTCAACCTCAGGTGACTTCTTTGGACTGGGTTCATACTGAAATTCAGATCCATGTTCATATTCAGGTTCATGCTCAAAAGGACTTTCCTCACGTGGAGGACTGGTCTCAACATACTCAGCGTGTGAAGGGCTTTTCTCAAAGTTAGGACTTGTAGCACCTTTTTGAGGTGTGCTCAAGTCAATAAAGAATGACTTTTTACCCTTTGTGGCCCCTACTTTTCTTTGTAACCTGTTGCTCCTTCTCACGGTGGTGGTACTCTGTTTTTCTTTTTGTGCCTTTTGTTTTTGTTTTTCCACCTTCTTGGAAAGGGCAGTTTCATGGAGTTTGGCCATTCTTTGTGCTAAGGGCTGAGTATCTTCTTCACTAGAGTTCTCAGGAGTAGCGTAAGTTTCTTGAGCTACAGCTTTGCCTTTATCTTTCTTTTGTTTCATCCTACTCTCTTTTCTCTTTTGAGCAACTTCTTGGGCAAGTTCTGAAAGGGTTTCTATGATGATTCCTTGAGCTATTTGATCAGTGTCCACAGCAGGCTCAGGATCAATTTCATGTTCAGAATGATGTACATCAGTTTCTTCTTCAATCTGTTCTTGGACAGTTTCCTCTTCAATCTGTTCTTGGACAGTTTCCTCTTGGACAACAGTTTCAGGGGTAGCCTCTTTTCTTTTTCTTCTACTCTTTCTAGGCACAGAGGTTTCTCCTGCTTCTTCAAAATGGTTTCTCACAAGAAATCTCTCCCAGGTATCTTTCTTTGCTTTCAACTGTTCCTTAACTAGCATCTTAACAAGACCATGATGATACAGATGTGATTCAATGTTTCTTGGGTTCCTTTGGACAATTGAACACATTTTTCTAAGACTTGAGAGTAGAAAATATGGAAGGTTAATATCATCTCCTAAGAAATGCATCATGACTTTGGCATGGTAAACATATAAAACTCCAAACCTTCCCTCACAAGTAAAGAATTTTTGCACTAATAAAAGTAAAGTTTTCCATTCTTCCTTGACATAAGTAACAGGAATCCCTTTTGTAAAAATGCTGGTATCCATACCTGGATTCTTTAAGATTTGCTTCCACTGTTGGTCTTGTACTGATCGGTTTTTAAACCATCTTTCTCCAGTTTGTGGGAGTGAAGTGGCCTGTGCTATACTGCTCTCGGTAACTGTAAACTTCAGGTCCCCTATCTCCACTTGATTGTCTTTGTCTCTGAAGGAACGTGCAAAGGCCTTCGTAACCTCTTTGTGGTAACCTCTGAATTTCTGGATGCATTGGAGCCAGTTTGCTTTCTGCAAAGCTTCTTTAACTTGAGGATATCCCTCCAGAAATTTTGAACCCTTGGGTTCTACTCTTAAGAGTTTACCCATTGGCTCTACGGCTCTGTTCTAAGACTTTTGGAAAAAAAAAAGGTTACACGGCTTCAACAGTGGCCCTAACACAGTAAATTTACGGTTCTACTGTAACAGCCGTAACACTGATAATCAGAATTAGCAGAGAGGAGGACGTAAAACAGAGTATGGCTAAGGTAGCAGCGTAGTGAGCACAGCGGAATAAGGGAACTGTGGAAATGAAACAACGTGAATGGAGTGATACGAGCGTAGGAGGGTTATGAAATGATGGGTAGAAACGGTTAGGTCCTTAGGTTTCGGTCATGGGTTTACACTTGGCTGCGGGAATTATGACACAGAGAGACGTAGTACAGTAGTCTACGTCACTTAGGTATGAAAATCTTAATGGAAGAGCAGCCGCAATCGAGTTTCAAAATCGTGATGAACATGACCGATAAGTGTGGGGGATACGTGGATCTTTGGTCGTATGATGGGAAAAACTGGTAATCATTACATTAAATGGCAAGAAACATAACCCGGGAAACTTTGCAAAATGAGATAACCGTAAGTTTAAGATTTAGATCATACCTCAGATCCGCGCTTGGATTGCCTTTGATTATTTTCCACTAACCCTTCATTGTGTTATTGTTGTTGCATGACCCTTTTCCACTTATTGTTGATGACTTCTGAACTGTAAATTTCTTTTCAAACAGACTATGTTTTTTATGCAGGTGCAGAGAGCTGCGGAATCGTTAGATGGCTGCAGAATCTCCAGATGGCTGCGGAATCTGCAGTGGTACCCTCCGGCTGCACAAAATAACTTTAGTTGTCTAAAAAAAATGACTTTATTGATGGAATGAAATGTAATGAATGGATTAATGAATGGATGGATGGATGGAAAGAAATGAGGTGAGGTGAGAGTGATTAAATGAATGAGGTGGTGAATGAGGTGGATGAAATGGCGAAATGAGATGGAAGAGAGAGAGATTTTTTTTTTTTTTTGGAAAACATGAGGTGTCAGGTGACCCTGATTTTCACCTAAGGTTTTCTGCATGAGACTGCCAATCAGAGATTGGTTTTCAGGCTCATACATTTATTTTTTCCTTTTTTTTTTTTTTTTTTTTTTCAAAAACCAAAGATTAGGCTGATGGAGGAAAAGAATCCTTCTCCACCAACCTGATTGCAGAATCTTCTTTAAACAATTTGACAAACTCTTCTTTTGAGAATGGCTTTTGGTAGATTTTCAAGCGATGGCCATTCACAATAAGAGGAGTATGAAATTCATCAATAGTTTTCACTCGAACTGCTCCATTGCTAAAGACTTCATCAATCTCATATGGCCCAAGCCAATGAGTTTGAAACTTTCCTTTGAAGTCTTTGAACTTTGAATCAAACAATAGAGCCCAATCTCCTTTCTGAAACTTTCTTTCTTTGATATGACGATCATGCCATTTAGATCTTTGGTGCTGAACTAGATCGGTCCTTAGAATTGCATCTTGTCTTATTTCATCTAGCTCATTTAGCTGGTCCATTCTGTGTCTTTGAGCTTCTGAGAGGCTCATTCCCAATTGGACTGCCATCTTGAAGGTCTTGATTTGGAACTCAATGGGGAGCAGGACTTCCTTCCCATAAACAAGTTCATAGGGAGAATGTCCTGTTGTATTCTTCCATGTAGTCCTATAGGCCCATAAGGCTTCAGGGAGCCTTTCCGCCCAATCTCTTCTATGAAGATGAACAGTCTTGGTGATAATGCCTTCAAGAACTTTATTGGTAGATTCCACTTGGCCATTGGATTGTGGATGGTAGGGAGTGGATGTTCTGTGCTTGATCTTATATTCCTCCATCAGCTTCTCCATCAATTTAGATGTAAACTGGCTGCCCTGATCTGTCACAATTTCCCTTGGGACACCAAAACGAGTGAAAATATCCTCAAAAAGAAATTGAACAACTGAATTTTCAGTGGCAGAAGGCAATGCTTTTGCTTCTACCCACTTAGTAACATAATCAGTACAAACCAGTATATACTTCTTTTGTTTTGATGGTGGATTAATTGGTCCAACGAAATCTAGAGCCCATTTCTCAAAGGGTTCGATGCATACTTGAGGCTGTAGAGGCATTTCATTCGAAGGAGTTGGTTTCCCAACTCTTTGGCAGCTGTCACACCTTCTAACATACTGCTTTGCATCTTTAAAGAGAGAAGGCCAATAATATCCTAGAGAAAGGATTTTATAGACTGTCCTCTTGTCAGCAAAGTGCCCGCCGCATGGTTCATCATGACATGCCTTAAGGATGTCAGGCATTTCATCTTCCCGAACACACCTTTTGATTATACAATCTGGCCCTGTTTTGAACAATTCATTAGAAATCCAAGAATAATGTGCACTCTCCTGAATGATTTTCCTTTTCTCATTAGGAAATAAGTGTAGAGGAAGCTTCCCTGTAAAAAGATAATTAGCCATATCTGCATACCAAGGTGTCTTGGTAGTCACTGCAAACAAGTATTCATCTGGAAACTTATCTTCTACTGGAGAATCTTCATTAGTGTTTTGGATTCTAGACAAGAAATCAGCTACTGTGTTTTGTTTTCCAGGTCTATCTAACACAGTAATGTTGAATTCTTGTAAAAGTAAAAGCCATCTTGTAACTCTACCATTAGTGACAGGTTTGTTCATTAAATATCTTATGGCAGAGTGATCAGTATGGACAAAGGTTTCATAGTCGGTTATGTAGTGTCTAAACTTGTTGATTGCATGTACCACAGCTAAGAACTCTTTTTCTGTAACAGTATAATTTAACTCAGTGGGATTCAAATTCTTACTTGTGTAATAAATGGCATAAGGGATCAAATCCTTTTGTCCCAAAACAGCTCCTAGAGCTGTATCTGAAGCATCAGTAGAAATGTGGAAAGGGAGTTTCCAATTTGGCCCCCTTAAGATGGATGCTTCAGATATTCTAGTCTTTAAAGCTTCAAAGGCAGATTGACACTCAGGATCCCATTTGAACTCACAATCCTTGGTAAGCAATTTGAAAAGAGGGGATGCTATCTTAGTGAAGTTTTCAATAAATCTTCTGTAATACCCAGTAAACCCAAGAAAACTCCTAACATCCTTCTGGCAATTTGGAACAGGTAACTTAGAGATGACTTCAACTTTGGATCTATCAACCTTAATCCCATCTCCTGAAATATGATGTCCTAAAACAATCCCTTCAGTAAACATCATAAAACACTTTTCATGACTTAAAGAAAGATTTGTTTCCTTACATCTTACCAGTACTTTTTCCAAATTTTCTAAAGCTTCTTCAAATGTATTACCATAAACTGTGAAATCGTCCATGTATACCTCTACACAATCATGAATCAGATCTGAAAATATTTCTAGTACAACCCTTTGAAATGTAGCGGGTGCATTGCACAATCCAAAAGGGAGTACTCGGTAGGAAAAAGTTCCCCAAGGACAAGTAAATGTGGTTTTGTCTTGATCTTCAGGTGCTACCTGAATTTGATTATACCCACTAAAACCATCCAAGAATGAGAAATACTTTTTACCTGCTAAAGTGTCTAGTACCTGATCAATAAAAGGTAGAGGGAAATGATCCTTTAAGGTTGCCTTGTTCAATTCTCGATAATCAATGAAAACTCTCCATTTACCATTCTTTTTGGGCACTATAACCAAGGGAGAAACCCATTGGCTATCTGAAATGGGGTAAATGAAGTTTACCTTGAGCAATTTCTGGAGTTCTTCTTTCACGATTTCCCTAAGGTTTGGATTCATCCTTCTTTGTGGTTGCCTAATAGGTCTGCTGTTTTCTTCAATGTAGATGTGATGAATACAAGTCTTAGGATCGATTCCTTTCATGTCAGTGTATTCCCATGCAAAGGCAGTGGAATGTTTTTGCAACAGTTTAGTTAATTCTTCTTGTTGTGGTCTTCCCAAGTTTTTGTTAATGTTCAATGTTTTTCCTGGAAGGATTTCAACTGTAGAACTACCAAACTCTTCCATTGAGAAGAGAGACATCTGTCTAGAGGAGAGATATTCAATGTCTGCATCTAACTGAAACTGTGTAGAGTTATATTCTGAAGGTATTTCAAAATTTTCTAATGTATTTAGAATTTGACTATCCTCACTAATCTCAGAGATGGTTAGAACAGGTTGAATAGTATCTTCATCCTCTACCCATTCATCTTCTCCTATTTCTGTTATAGCTTTTGCTGGGGGATACAAGTTGAATTTCTTGGTGGAATTACCATCTGATATATACATGTCCCCAGACCTACAACTTATGAAAGCATCAGCTGTGGCCAGCCAAGGTCTTCCTAAGATAAGAGGATGTCCTCCTAGATTGTTCTTGGGAGTTAAAATCATAAAATCAACTGGATATTCCCAAGAATCTAGAGAGACTGGAATATCTTCCAATACACCATCAGGTTTAATGATTGATCTATCTGCAAGCTGCAGCAAGGTAGGTGTAAAGAGAAGGTTAGGAAGCTTTAACTGATCAATGGTCTGTCTACTCATGATGTTGATCGCGGCTCCTAAGTCAATCAAAGTATTTGGGATTTCAACCCCATTAATATGAGTTTTGACAATAGGGCTACCGGGATCTACATATTTTTGCATGGTAATCTTACCCATCATTATGTCTGCAATTTTTCCAACTAGATGTATCCTTTTAGTATCTCTGGTTCTTTTTCCTGTTTTCTTCAAACTCAACTCCTTTATTGTCTTCGCTAGAATGGGAATTTATTTAATGGCTTGTAACAAGGGGATCTTGATACAGACATTCTTCAATTCATCTAGGAAACTATAGTCAGGCACCCATATCTTCTTTTCCACTCCTTTGTCAATTTGCAATCTTTCAGGAAAAGGAGGTGTAGCTACAGGTGTAGGTTGCTCAACTATGGGAGTTGTAGAGGTTGATTCTTTTTCTTTTTCTTTTTGGATATTTTGGTTTTGAAGTGATACTTCAGAACCTTTATTGACTTTGAGAGATTCTTCCTCAGAAATGCTTGGTTGTTGAACACTTGTAGAAGGTTGATCTAAGATTCTACCTGATCTGAGTTGTACTTCATTGAGAGGAACAACCATATAGGTAGGGAATGGTTGACCTTCCATCATGTAAGCATTTTGAGGGTTCCTATTATTTGGATTTGGTAATGGCTGAGAGGGAAGTTGATTTGATTTCTGCTGGGATTGAAGTGATAGTTGAGAATTTTGATTTTGTGGAGGAGGTTGTTGTTGTTGAGGGTATGGCAATGATAGTTGTTGACCTTGGTTTGGAAGTTGTGGAACTTGCTGATTCTGAAATGATGGAGGATATTGATAGAATTGAGCAAATCTCCCATAAGGATTTTTCATGCTTTGCATCCATGCTTGAAAAGCATTTTGAGGTTGAGGCCAAGGTTGTTGCCAAGGATTCCAATTTGGTTGGGATTGAGAATTCATAGAGTTGTTAAACCCTTGATTCTGTTGTCCTTGCCAAGGTCTCCTTGCAATAAAACAGAGAGATTCAAGTGTATCTGGATCCTCTTGAAAGACTGCTTTGAGGCCAGGAATTGAAGGACAATCCTTGGTCTCATGAGTTTCTGAGCAAATTACACATGTTTCTACAACGGGTGCATCTAAGGGACATTCCCTTAAAGCATGTTTCTTTCTACACTTCGGGCAAAAGATAGCCAAAGCCTCAGCTTCTGATTTTTGTTTATTGTGAATCTTAAGGGTATCAAGTTGTTCACTAAGACTTCCTAAGATGTCAGTTTTAAATTCATCAAGCATACTGCCGATTTCAGCCCTACTCACTGATCCTGTTGCAGATTTATTTTCCCTAAGGAGAGAAGGATCTCTAGGCCCTTTTTGAGTTTTTGATTTGCCCCTTGAGAGATGGATACAGAGTTCTGCTATATCATTGAGTGAAAGTTGAGAAATATCCCCTTTCCCCATCATGTTTAAGATGTCTATCCATTCATCCCTAATGGCTTTTAATAAGAGGGCTTTTAAGGTCTCTTCATCCAAGGTACTCATTTTTGCTCTTTTCAAGTTATATTGAAATCTTTCAAGTAAATCTTCTAAGCTCTCATCTTCTTTTTGTATCATTTTAAAAACCTCGTCCTTGTGATTAGTAGGCATACAATAGTCCAAATACCTATCCAAAAATGTCTGTTTCATTTCATCCCAAGTCCTAATGGATTGAGTGAGTAACCCCATGAACCATTTCAAGGCTTGATCCTTCAGTGTTGAAGGGAACAACTTGAGTTTCTGAGAGTCATCCAGGTAGTCATAAGTTCGACATACCACTTCAAACTCAAATAAGAATGTTTCAGGGTCCTCAGTTCTTAACCCATGGAAGTTAGGGAGGACAGATGGTGATATGTTCTTCATAGTGGCTCGGGAATCCTCATTAACAATGGGAAACCCAAATGAATTATCCCCATCTCTATTTCCTCCTCCAAGGGGACCTCTTCCTCCATTATTGTTATTGTGGTTTCCTCCTCCTCCTCTACCTCTACCTCTACCCCTACCACCTCCTTCTTCCTCTGCCATGATGATTCTCCTAGGGATTTCAAAGTCTTCTGGTTCCTCTACAAAAGGTGAATGAGAAGAGATTTCTCCTTCTTCTTCAGATGATTCCAATTCCTCAATTACAATTGGTCTTTCTGTAGGAGAAAGAGAAGAGTCTCTCCCTGGTTCAAACTCAATAGAAGGTGTAGGAGAGTCAACTCTTGGCTCTTGAATTCTAGGAATTCTAGGACTAGGAGTTTCGGTTGGAGATAAGGGGGGTGTCTCTTGTCTATCCCTTGAAGCAGATGGACTTGTAAAAATTGAACTTCGAGCTCTAGCTAAAAACCTTCCTCTAGAATCTCTAGCTCTATGCATGTCATTTTTTATTATTTTTCTTCAAGTCAAGTTAATAGTTCTTTTTCTGATCTTCCAGTTCACTCTAGGTGTAAGAAGAGAGCATACTCAAGAAACTACCAAATCAATAACTTTCTCTTTTCTGATCCTCCAGATCACCTTGCAGTGCAAGAGGAGAGCATACTTTGATAGGTTATCAACTTCTTTCCTTGAAATTTTTATGTTTTTTTTTTCTAAGAATATGGCTACTTAATTTCACTTCCCGGGCAACGGCGCCAAAAGGTTTAGTCAATTTAGTGTTCCTAAATTGATGTCATTAATTGTCAACCCGGGGCTCGTAAGCTGATGAAGTGAAGGTGTACTATATGTACTTAAGCAACCTTTTAGAGCTTTTTGTCGTTTGGGGTGTTGTTTGTGGTTAATTTATCTTCCTAAGATGGAGTGGTGACTTATAAACAGATGAGTGATGGTGTGTGTAAGGTGAATTCTAGATGAGTGAGGGTGTGTGATCAGTGGTTTCTAACTACTTGCTGAAAAGTAAAAGCTTGAAAGAAATAAATAACTTGAAATGACTTGAAAGAAAAGAACCACTTTCTAATGGCATTAGACACCATTCATGCTGCTGCAAATAAAAGGTAAGAAAATCACTTAAAAGACCAATGATAAAGTTTATCTCTTCCTAACTCTCTGCCTCTAACACATAGTACTGTGTAAGACACGATTAGGAAGTAGCTAAAGATAAGTCTAAGAAATGATAAAAAATGAGAAAAATCTACTTTAAAGACTAGTTATAATGTTTTGCTCTTTCTAACTCTCTGCCTCTAACACATAGTACTGTGTAAAGCACGATTAGAAAGTAGTTAAAGATTAGTCTAAAAAGTACCCAAAGTCAGCTGCAAGTTATTAGTATTCTGATCTCTAAAAGATAGACAATTTATAATAAAGAGACCATTCATATGTTAGCAGACAACTTTGAGAAATAAAACTAAAAATCAGCTATGAAAATAAAGTAAAGGCAGTAACTTTGAATCTGTCAACTGAAACTACCACTAGATATAAAGCAAATACACAAACAAAAAACAATCCCGGGTTAAAAACCTGCAAAAGAACAATGTTGATCAGCTTAAAATAAAGGCTGGAAATGAAATAACATGAAAGTAAATTAAGCTATACATGTTTCAAGAAAAGGAAATTCTGAATGAAAATAAGGAAATACTGAACATAAAATACTATACAAGGCTAACATGAACAGGGGCCCTCCATTCATATAACCCAAAGAAGACTCAAGGTATTGAAAGCTTCAGAACAGCACTGCTTCTATTACTCCATGTGCAGAAAATTACAGTCAAGAGTGTTAGAACGGCACTAGTAAAACAGAGTTTTGAAAAGCACTAAAATGATAACGAGTTCATAAAACACAACAACTAAAAAGTAACCTTAAGCGTATGCAAACGCTAGTTTTTATAGGCATCTGAAAGATGGCCTAATGCGTACAGCTAAAACTGAAAAATAAACTAACTGTCATGCGTAATTAAGGTTCAATAACACGTCATAAGCCTGCGTGGATGAGCTGGAGGTTCTGGTCGTTATGGGCATTGAATCCAGAGTTGGATTATGTCCCCCACAGCCTGCGTAAGACGGAAAAATCACCGTTTGAACTGACGTGACCCAACAGCTTACGTATCACCGTTAAGCTGCCTTTGTTGACCGTTACTTGATCCTCGTTGACCGGAGGTACAGATGACGTGGATGGTTAAACAAATAGCACAGGAACCTCGAGCACCTTGATTCCTAAGTGCCCATGTGGCTCATTTGGCAAAATGACACGTGGAACCTTGAGATTAAAAAAAAGGCTGCGGGATCATCAGATGGCTGCGAAATCAACAGATGGCTGCGGAATCAGCAGATGGCTGCGGAATTCCTGTAAATATGTCAAAATCTAAACAAAACAGTCACACATTAGCAAAATTCCTTAATCATGCTTAAAGTCATATAATGTAATGATCTGGGTTGGTTTGCAAGGAAAATGAGGCAAAAGTGAGAGATGAATGAGGGAAAACTGTAGGTAATGGTGGATAATCAAGTGTAAAGTAGAGGCTCTACAATACTTTTCGAAGAAGGAAAACCTATCACGTAGTTAAAGAAACTCAAATTAAAAATTGCATGAGGACATGCAACATCTTTAATTGTGAAAAAATGTTAGTCATGAAATTGACCATCTTATCATATTTTCATAACTTTTCCCTCGACTTTTATCCTTTTCTTTTGCTACTTGATAACTTTGTTTTACCCCATTTGTATACTTATATGTGGGATTCAGCTCAATATTTCCCAATCCATTTATTTTAATATTTTAAGTGAATTTATGATTAAACATTATAACAATATCATGTTTTCACGTATCTTTTAAACTAGATTAAGTTTGGTGATGATTATAAGTATATTTCGAGATTCCAACAATGCAAATTTTTACAAGTAAATTTTGAATTCAAATTTCTTCAACCCTTGATGAAAACTTGAAAGTATCACTCAAGTATCTTGGATGAAAAATAATCATGGAAGATTTATTATCAAATATTTTAGAGAGATTTGTGGAAAGATTTTTAAAACGCCTACTTGCTAATTATTAGCAAATGGTTGTAATGAGATAAGAGATATGTTTTGAATTTGTTATTGGCTATCTTATTTTTTATATAAATAAGAATTCCCACTTCATTCCAAAAGAAAGACTCATGGAACATATGCTTAATTTATAATGGAATAGAATAAACTTATTTTTATTTCCTTTCGCATAAACTGTTATTTTCTCTAGGTTTAAATGTGGTATGCTTTGATTTAGTTTATGATATTATAGAGTAATTTGTTATCTTGTAATAGAATGTGCTAGATTTTATTTCATTTTATATTCTCTTATTTATATTATGTAATTTCATTTCATAGTGTGATGTGTTTCCTTTTATCAAACCTTGTTAACAATAGGATCAATAGACAATGGAGAATGACACAAGGATATAGCTTTGTGACAACAAGCTCCCTACCTAGCAACATAATTAGTGACAAATACATGAATATTGCATAGAGTGATTAAACTTACATTTTCTTTGAATTTTTCTCTTATAGATTTTATAATCTCCTTAGTTTAGAATATGAATTGAATGCATTGTTTTAAATTATTATTTTGCTTTGTATGGCTTATGTTTACTTAGGGAGATCCTTCTAACAATTGGTTGCAGTAATGGAGAGTATTGTCACAAGAAACATCTAAACATAGAGTTAGATGAAATCTTATGACTTGCATTAGTACCATTGAAGCTATAGTGGATTTTTTTTTTTCCAATAAGAGTAGTTCCTTCCATTAATCAAGAAAAAATATTACATAATGTACATTTTGCGAGATAGTGCCAAAAAATAGCAACATCTACAACAAACAAAACTACAAAACCAGTGCATACACCACCAATGCACTACTTAATCATCAAAATTCGCACTAGAAAACCTTCTTTCCTTCTTAACCTGAAAGAAAAAAGCAAAGTTCTAATGCACTGATGGGTCTACTAGACTTTGGAAGTCCCGCGCCACAAAGAGCCCTTCACTCCTTAATGAGGAGGGCCCACCAAAACCTACGACCCAAAAAACCAATGGCCCACAAAGCATAGAGTGTCTTGTCAGCCCGAAGAACGAGCCATCCAACCCTCGAGGATCCGACGGCTATGATCTATTTCGGATGAACCAACATGCCCACCACTTAAAACCCAATTGGACCCGAAATGAAAACAAAACTTCTTTCTAGGAAATTTCAGGTCCGTTTTCTGTATTAACTCTCGATTAGTTAAAATGCCCGACTCCCGTGTGATTCGGACCTCTCTGATCCGATGGTTCTGAAAAGATTTCGGGCCCACAACATGCACACCCGTTAAAATTCCAAACGGACCCGATGGGTGGCCTTAACTGCCGCTCTATAATTTTTCGGGTCCGTTTTTTGGGCTATCTTCCGTGCAACTATCGCCTGCTATCCGTCGGATGTTGGCACTCATTGACATCAAAGGTCGTCTGTCCGTCAACCTGCTCACTCTTTACTCCTTTCCTCTTTCCTAACATTGGTGCACTATTTGCTATCTCCTTAGGTCAAATTATTTCCTGCCTTTGATGCTTTGAAGATATTCCCTATCTGCGGTTACCTATCTATGACATTCTTCACGCAGTTTCCTTGAGGGAGTCGCCTCCTACTCATAGCACATGTTATCTTTTGTACAAAGCACACCCTCATTCGCCAAACGATCTACTAATATGTTCCCATTTCTTCCAACATGAACAAATATGAGTGTTTTTAGGGCTCTCAAGTGGAGTTGAATACATTGATAGACCTGCAATAACCACCAATGTTTTGATACTTTTTCTGGTGCCGAGCCATTGCCTATCTTTTTGACCGAATTAATTGTCAATTCAGAGTCTGCCTCTATGATTGTATTGTGTAAATTGTACTCAATCAAGATTTCTAGGCATTGCTCTAGGGCCATGAGCTCTGCCATATTGTTTGTGGCATTCCCCAAATGACTATGAAAGATAACTTTTATGCTTCCCTGTTCGTCTCTTATGACTCCTCCATAACCAGCAACCCCAGGGTTTCCCTTAGAGGCTCCATCTATATTAAATTTCAAAAATCCATGGGGGGTGGTTGCTAGAAGTCCTTCCCCGTTGTTGTATGTTTTACTATCTTGCTTATGCCCTGGGGGACATGTGACTGGAGGCCCAAATGCAAAAGAATGTGAGCATCCTGGTTACAAGGAGGGTTCTCGGGGGGTTGCTTTATAAGGGTGCTTACAGTTTCTTTGAGCTGTCTTAAAATCTGAGCTATGATGCTCTGGGTTGAGCCCATTCTGTTCTTGAAAATTCTATTGTTTCTTTCTTTCCAAACATCCCAGATCAAAAAACCTGGGATCAGAGTCCAGGCTCTATTGACTGTCTCATTTTCTGAGAAGTCTTTCCTCCAATTCTTCAGAGTTCCAGTGATGCTGCTTTCGTCCCTATCAGTTTGCCTGAAAATTGAAGCTACCCAATTCCATAAGGTAGAGGTGAAAGTGCAGAGGTTAAGTAAGTGATCCATCGTTTCTTCTTGCAGGCCACATAGTTGACATCTAGATGGACCAACTAAGCCTCTTTTTCTTAGATTTTCCCAAGTCAGAACTTTTTTTTGATGTACCAACCACATGAATAGTTTGATTTTTATCCAGTGTGGGTTCTTCCATAGGTCTCCCCATATCTTATCAAGGTTTGAAAGGTCAAGTCCAGTGGAAATTCTTTTGGCTTCTTTGAGGTTGAAGTTTCCTTCGCTGTTTCTTCCCCATCTTAGTTGGTCAGACGAAGTTGAAGTCAAAATCTTTCTCTGTTCCAGGATCACTGCAAGAGCATCAACCTAGGCTTTCAAAGGGGTTTCTTCATTGTATACTAGGTCCTTCCAAGTTCTCCATTTGCCATTGTCCCTTGTTTGATCCCAAAAATCACTAACCCTGAGCAACCCTTTATTGTCAGTGTCATTTTTTAGAATATCTAGTCCTTCTCTGCATAGTTTAGGCTCCTACTACTAGTTATCCTCCCAAAACCAGGCTAGGTTTCCATCTCTGATCTCCCAGAAACTATGCTTCTGCACAATAGCTCTGTTCCAAATATGGGAGCCCTTGATGAGCCCTATCATTTTGATATGGTCCCTTTCTTGCCATTTATTTGCATATTTATGCTTCCAGAGCTTAGCCCAAGGGGTTCTCGTTTCCTTTAGCCATCTTCGCCAAACTTTTTCCCCCAAAACTTTGCTCAAGGTTTCCGGGTCATGAAGTCCCAAACCACCATGGTTTTTGGGTTTGTAGAGATTTTCCCAAGCTACTAGAGCCCATTTCTTTTTCTCTTCCCCTTTGCCCCAAAGAAAATCTCTTTGGATGTTCCTGATGTGTTGTAAAACTCCTTTTGGGGTAGGTAGAGCAGAAAACATGTAGATGGGTATGGTTTGCAGGACAGATTTTGTCAGCACTAGCCTTCCAGCTAAGTTTAAGGATCTGCTTGTCCATTTTTTGATTTTGTCCTGCAATTTATTTGTCACTGGCTCCCAAAATTCCTTACTCAGAGGTTTGTCCATAAGAGGTATTCCCAGATAGTTGATCTCTTTGAAATCTGAGAATTCTAGTGAGATTTCTATGAATAGCAATATCAATATTGAAAAAGAAAATTTTTGATTTTGTGAGGCCTACCTCTGTATCAACAGCTAGTGCAGAATCGTTCAGGATATGTTTGAAAGATTTAGCTTCCTTGACCGTGGGTATACCCTGCAGCATGGTGTCATCAACAAATTGTTGATCAGTCAAGGTGTCCCCATTCAGGGTTAGTTTGAGACCTTGGATTCTACCTTCCACTTTCACTGAATTGATCGCTTTACCTAAACCTTCCATCATGAGAATAAAGAGGAAGGGGGAAAGTAGATCTCCTTTTCTGAGGCCTCTTGAAGACCTGAATGTTATGGATGGAGAGTCGTTAAGAAGGATTGAAAAACTAGTTGTGGTAACAAGGGCCATTACCCATCTTATCCAGTTGTGGTCGAAGCCATAAGCTTTTAGTACCTCCCTGATGTATGACTAGCTTAGCTTATCATAAGCTTTCTCTAGGTCAAGTTGTATGATCATACCCGCATGCTTATTTCTCTTGAGAGAATGAACCACCTCGTGAGCTTGAATGATGTTATTGAGAATTTGCCTTCCTTCCACATATCCAGTTTTCTCCTCAGACACAAGAGTTGGAAGAAGGGGTTTGAGTCTGTTTGCAATCACTTTAGAAATGATTTTGTACACCACATTGCATAAAGCTATGGGTCTGTATCTATCAGGTGTCATAGCTTTTTCCTGCTTTGGGATTAAGGCTATGAAAGATGCATTGAGTGCCCTTAAAACTGTTTTTGATTTTCTAGAATCCTCCACAACATCAAGGATATCTTGTTTGACTATTTCCCAACATGTTTTGAAGAAGTCTACATTGAAACCATCTGGGTCTAGAGCTTTCCCATTCTACATATCTTTGATGACTTCATTGACCTCCTCTTCAGTCACTGGCCTGTTGAGATTGTAATTGTCTTCCCTGGTTACTAGTTTTGGAATGTGTTGTGTGAAGCTGTTAATAAATTGTAATCTGTCTGAGAGAGGCTCCTCAACTATACTTTGAAAATGTTGTACCAGAACAAACTCCATTTCTTTGTGGGTGCTTAGCTCTTTCCCTTGAGTATCTTTGAGTTTTACAATCCTGTTATGAGCCCTGTGATCCATGGTTGACTTGTGAAAAAACTTTGTATTTCTTTCCCCTTCTTTAATCCATTGCACTCTCGATTTCTGTCTCCAGAAGATTTTGTCTTGCTGGCATTTTTTCTCCCATTCTTGTTGAAGAGAGTCATCTTTCATTTTCCTTTCCTCAGTAAAGCCATCACTGATGATGATTTGGTTAATTCTTTGAAGTTTCTGTTCAACTTCTCTTTTGTCTTTGAAAATATTTCCAAACTCATTTTTGTTCCATTATTTAAGCCCAAGTTTGATGTGTTTCAATCTCTGTTGCAGTAAGAACATGTTCGTGCCTTTCATGGGCATGCCTTCCACCCACCATTTTCCAATGTTGGTGATGAAGTCAGGGTGAGTGAGCCAGACATTTTCAAACCTGAAAGGTCTGTTCCTTGGAGTGCCTATGAAAGCAGCTTCAAGCTGGATAGGCCAGTGATCTGAGCCTCCGAAAGGAAGGATTAAAGTAGTCAAGTCAAGGCCAGTGAGAAATAGGTCTTCCGAGATAATGAATCTGTCTAGTTTAGAGGCAACCTGAGAAGCCCCTCCCCTCTTATTGTTCCATGTGAAGGTGCCATTTATTGTCTCTGTATCCACCAGCCTCATATTGTTTAAGAAGTTCTGGAAGGCAATGGAGTCTCTGCCTAGTATTCTGGTCCCGCCTTTTTTCTCTGTAAGCGATCTGATCATGTTGAAGTCCCCTCCCAGAATCCAGGGCATCACAGGATGTCTCTCTCTCAGCTCCTCCAGTGAGGTGAGAAGCCTGAGTTTGTCTTCAAGTTTTTGAGGACCATAGACATTTGTGATCATATAGAGTTCCTTGTCACCCAAAGGTTGGATAACCATTGAAAGGTAATTCTTGGATGCTTTAGCATCCAGGATTCCAAATTTTTGTGGATTCCAAAGAGTGAGAATCCCTCCTGCTGTATTGTTTGCTTTGACTTCTAGATACTCGTACTTAATAAGCCATTTGCTATGTATCTCTCTGATTTTTTCTATTGAACATTTTGTTTCCTGTATAAACACCATATCTGGTTTTTCTTCTTTTATTCTATTGCTGAGATTTCTTTGTTTTCTTTTACTTCCTAGTCCCCTAATGTTCCAGGTTGTGAGCTTCATTATGAAAGGTTTGTAAATGAGTAACTAGTAAGATCTTTCATCTTGCCTGAGTTAATCATGAGTTTCCCACACTCTGTTAGTAGCTCATTTTGTCTCTTCCTTCCTCTTTTCCTGCCTGGGTTCTTGGTAGGGTGTTCTGATGTTACCTCCATCAGTTTTACCCCTCTATTTTCCTGGCTGTCATGGTTCCTTTTGATTCCAGTAGCCTTTGCCTGAGATCTCCAGAGGAAGAGTTGTTGCACTCTGTCAAACTCCTCTTGTGGTAGAGAATCAACACCTCTGTTGGTTCCCTGCTCCAGGAACTTTTCTAGATCCAGATTCTCCCTCTCAAGAATCTCCTATAGTTCGTGGTCCTCTGTCCCAACTTCACTTGGGGTCATTTCCTGGTCCTTGCCCAGCTCCATAGTGCTTAGCAGATCCTCCCTTAGTTTGTTGTTCTCATGTGTGACCTCCATGCTTTCATCTTTTTCCTTCTCTGCAGGATTATCCTCCGGTGCCTTGTCTATTCCATTGTCCCCACCTTCTTCTTCTAAAATCTTGAAACTGTTATGACTTGGTTGCTTACCTTCACTAGGTTTTTTTTGGTACCTTTTTCCCCCTCCTTTCCCTCTGCCTCCCACCCTTGTGAAGCCTTCAGGATCTTTGCTTGTGTTGGGTTTCATGTTTTCCTCTAGTTTGTTAAGTGGGCAGTCTCTGAAGAGGTGCCCATGTTCATGACATTTTTGGCATCTGAATGGGACATGCTCATAGTCCACCACCTGCACCCATTCTTCATCATATACTTATAGAATAATTTCATCTGGAAGTGCTCCCGATAGGTCCATTTCTACACATATGCGTGCGAAAGAGGTATATTTTCCTCGTAGAGTCGCATCTAATATTTTTTAAAAATGACCTAATTTATTTCCTATGGCTTTTAAGGATTCAGGCATCCAATAATCTAGAGGTAGGGAGTAGAGTCTAATCCATATCGGTACCGAAGTGAATGTTTCTCGCTCTGGGACAAAATTCATCACTCGTGGTCACACGTAAAGTCCTGCATCAGCATAGAAATATGGTCCTCCTTCGAACACTTTGTCTTTATCCTCTAGCTTTGTGAAAACCACTATGAAGAAACCCTTGGACCCAAGATGAAGGGTTATTTCTCCCTTTGGCTTCTAGTCATTCCTTATCCAAGTGTACAAAGCCTTCTTCGTTGGCCATATACCCATAAATTTGAAAATGACAGCATATATCGCCATGTGATCTTTGTGTGCTTGTAGCGCCAGGTCACTTAGGACAACTCGGGGTTTGATAGTTGACCTGGGTTTACAGGGTCCAGTCACAGTCTTTTGCTCAGTTCTCTGACTACTGTTGCCTGTCTTCTTCCCTTTTTTGACTTCCTCGTGATTCTCCTCCTATTCATGATGTTTGCTGCTTTCCAACATTTTTTTACTTATTTTCCCCGTTTCTGCCTCCATTGGCTTTTTGAATTGATTCGAACCTGCCTCCTTGTTTCTGTCTGCTACTACCTGACTGTAGGAGGGAGTGGAGCTCCCCCCTCCTTGCCCCTCCATTATTACCAGCTCACACCCGTTGCTCCCTGTTCAAAATCATCACTCCCGTCGCCCTCCCAAAATCATCGTAACTTTTGTTTTGAGCCAAAATATCACTTCTTTGAAAACCTTAAAATTCCAACCGAAGCTATAGTGGATTTCATTTTATATTGACATTATGATAAAATTTATGTTCAACAAAGTCATCAACTTAATGAGAACATGATCTTGTTCTTGTTTTTTCTAGAGGTCACATTTGTGCTACTTTTTACACTCTTTTTTTAAAATTGGTGATGCAACATCACCCTCTTTTCATTTCAGGCTCCAAAAATTTTCAACCATGGCACTAAGAACCAAATATCATGACTACGAAAGACATGTAAAAACATGCCGAATGTAAAAGTAGTGATGCAACATCATTTTTTAAGGTTAAAATTAATGCATTTTCAACCATGGAATTAAAAACCGAATATTATGACCATGAAAAACCATAAAAATCATCATTTAAAGTTTGTCTCCCTTTTTTTTCCCTCTTTTTTCTTTCGAATGTTTTTTAAGTGTATTGTTAAATTTTTCTAATTTTTATTCCATTTTCTTTAATTTTGGGGTTAAAATTATCAATTAATTGACATTATGGCCTTGACTACTAATACTATAAAAAATAAAAATAAAAATTAATTATAAATTTAAAAGTGACATTACATATTTTTTTAGTTAATTATTTCTTCAATAATTTGCATTAAAAATTTTGAAAACAATAGTAAATAATAATTTTTATGGGAAAAAAATTTACTTAGAAAAAATAAAAAATAAAAAACAATTTTTTAGCTTAAAAAATCTTATTTTTCTTTTAAAAAAAAATAATCTAATCTAAAATTTACTTTTAAAAATAAATAAAAAATAAGCAATTAAAACATTTAAAAAAATAAAATTAAAACCAATATTAAAAATAAATATATAAATACAATTATACATGAACCCCATAAAAACAATACGCACAATCCACGAGAATGATGTGTTGCCCACCAATTTCATTATAATTATATATATATGGAGCTTGAACCCCCATAAAAACAACATTCACACTCCACATGGATGATGGGTTTATAATTATATATATATGGAGCTTGAACCCCCATAAAAACAACATTCACACTCCACATGGATGATGGGTTGCCTTTTGGGGGGTATATATATATATCTATATATATATATATATATATATACTGAATTTTATAAGATAATAAGTTTAAAAATTGTGTTTTTAATATTATTATTTATATAGAAACTTAATAGGTTTTTTAAGGTTAATTTTTTATTACTTCAAAATTTCATATTATATCATCACATTTCTTCTCATTAATGGTCTCAATGTGCCATGATGGAAACCATATTTGTTCACTAATAATTTAATAAAATGAGTCGAAATAAATATTACTACAATGAGCAACTAAAATTAATATAGAAAAAGCAACAAGAATAAAAAAAACTAACACAAGTCATGACAAGTGATCAATAATCTAATGAAGTCATTGGAGCAGGGTCCTATGTACGGGTACCAATAGGAGCAGAAGGCTTGAGTTCACATTGGAGATGACTTTCTGCATGAGTTAAGCGAGCATCCAAGATAGCTAAAGAAGGATTGATTTGACATTGGAGAAGACTTTCCACATGAGCCAAACGAGCATCCGAGATAGCCAAACACAAGCATTGTGTTGGACAAATTGTCATTGATGTCAAAGGGTGAATGGACCAACATTGGTTTGGGGATTTACATGCATAATTTAGTGAATTTGGATGCAAGGACCCTCTAGATTGGTAGCCCTCATCATGCCATTTTGTTTGGTAGGTGTAAGCTTGGTGGGTCCTCTTAGTTGGAGAGATATTGATGTTTGAAGTTTGATGCCCCAAATGGATGGTGTAGCACCAGCTCTTGCCCCACAAATTAATGGTCTCATTATTTCATTAATGGAGGTCAAAAATATAATTTAATCTGGCCTAAACTCATGTCCTAATCAGCCTTAAAAGGAGAATATGAAAAATAAAAATTGATTTCTTGGAGTTCTCTAAGCCTCCTCTAAACAAGATGATGGATTTTTGTAGCTATGGCTAGTCTTCATATTTTGATAATATATGTAATGATAAATTCAAGACATGTTTTTCAAGTCAATTTTAAAAGAAAGATTTGAATATTTAAATTTAAATATTTTGGCATCAAGAAAGTCAAGTTGGCCCTCCACCTCATCAAGTCGTTCCAGCGTTATTGTGGCACCCATTCAACTTCCCAGGGAATCTATATGTATGCCATTCAACCTCCTACTCTTGGTATCATTTGACCTCACAAGACATAACATCTTTTGATCCAAGCAAAGGAGAAAAAGGACAAGAAGGACGTATACAATTTAGAATCCTCTCTTTCTAAGTTTAACTTCACATGCATGTCTTTCTCTCTCTGTTGACTTTGCACATGTGACCAGATTCTTGGCATATATGGCAGCATGTCCAAGTTTTTCTGGGTTTAGGAGGCCGAAATTCGGCCATAACAAAGAAAATTAGGCCAAGTCTTTTGGGAAACATCTTGACTTGATAAGAAGGCACATTGACTAGCGGGTTTTCCCTGTTGAACTAGGTTGTCATTGATGTCAATATGGCAATATTCTGGATACTAGAGGATGACATGAAGCCAAGGGGATGCAGAGCAGATTCATGAAGAGACAGGAGCAAAGGCCATCAGGATAGCCGAGCCATATATATATATATATATATATATATATATATATATATATATATATATATATATATATATATATATATATATATATATATATATATATCATATATATATATATATATATATATATATATATATATATATATATATATATATATATGCGGAAACAGACATATATGCAAGGAGGTGGTCTTTGAAAGACACTGCCAAGCCAAGAGGAGTAGATGGAGACGAGAGGAGCAGACAAAGCCACCAAGCCATCAGAGAGCCATGTCAAAGCAAGAGGAACGCTGCCTGTAAAACAGGCATATTGGAGCAAATGGAGCAAATGGACCGAGAGGAGCAGATGGAGCAAGAGGAGCCAAGAGATATATATATATATATCATATATATATATATATATATATATCATATATATATATATATATATATATATATATCATATATATATGCGGAAACAGACATATATGCAAGGAGGTGGTCTTTGAAAGACACTGCCAAGCCAAGAGGAGTAGATGGAGACGAGAGGAGCAGACAAAGCCACCAAGCCATCGGAGAGCCATGTCAAAGCAAGAGGAACGCTGCCTGTAAAACAGGCATATTGGAGCAAATGGAGCAAATGGACCGAGAGGAGCAGATGGAGCAAGAGGAGCCAAGAGGAGCAATATATATAGAGCCATCGGTATATGCGAAAGAGGAGGTGCACACAGAGCCATCGGAGGAGCTACAGGAGCAAGAGGAGCCATCGAAGAAGCTATCGGAGCCATACTTATAGACCATACATATATGCCAAAGAAGAGGAGCAATGGAGCAGACAGAGTTAGCGGAGCTACAGGAGTAAACAGAGCAAATGGAACAGAGCATATATATATGCCATATCGAAGGAGTGTCAGAGCAGAGGAGCCATATCGAAGACAATACTTCATATATATATAGTTGTGTTTAAAGCCAAACTTTCATAAAAGCGGGAGAATACATAGGAGCCGTTTGATCTGCTAGATCAACAGTCCAGAAGAAATCGCAGAGGAGCAGAGAATCCTTATCGCATCGGCAAAAGTCCCTTGGAGTCGTCGGAACTGTTCAATGTGCAAGCAGCGAAATCCAGAGCCGAAACTCTTATCAAGCAAAATAGAAAGCATATCGGGTCCACGGAGGACTTGTATCATTTCGGAGGTAGCGATCAACGAAATCGCCGAAGGACCCGGAGCCGAAACTCTTATCAAGAAAAATAGAAAGCATATCGGGTCCGCGGAGGACTTGTATCATTTCAGAGGTAGCGATCAGCGAAATCGCCGAAGAACCCGGAGCCGAAATTAAGTTAGGAAGGAGTATAAGGAGGTGTCGGGTCTGCATTCCTTGTCGGAGAACGGAGCAACAGTGCAGTGGACGCGATATGCGACTTAGCGCTGACCATCCGATCTGAACGAATAATGGACGGTGGAGATCTAATCGGCAATCGGCATATCGGAGCGATCGCGTCGGAAGGATCGGGGGAAGCGATATGTGACATCGCCGATAATTGGAGCCGAAATATTATAAAACAGAGCCTAAAGGTGCGTCGGGTCCGCAGACCCTTTGTATTACAAAACTGTCGATGCGAACCTGCTGAAAAGCCGGACCCGAAATCATTAAGAAGCAGAGTATAGAGGGCTATCGGGTCCGCAGAACTATTGCATTGCAAGAGGCCGCGATAACCCCGACATCCCGGACCTGAAGTCATTTTAGGAAGGGATGTAATCGACATATCGGGTCCGCAAGGGCGTCAGAGGTCGGAGTTAAGGGATTAATTGGGATCGCCGAAATCCGGACCCGCCGATAATTATAAAGGCGGGCGGATAAGATTTGAAATCCGTGAATGTTCATATTGAGCAGAATTACATGGGTTCCCGTGTATTAAAATATATGTGACCGCGGGGTTTTATAGTGTTGGCCATATATTTGTATATGTGCATTTCCGTGGGGATTTAAAGCTTAGCCTGATAGTTAACACGCGGTTGGGCGGTGGCTTCCGATGGGTGATTAAAAGCGCCGATAAAAAGGTGGCTCTGATTCTAAGTAAGTCCAAGGTTTATAGAAGGCACATAGCCTAAGGAAAGCTTTCGATAGACATAAAAGCGGTGATAAAAGGGTGGCTCCGATTCTTAAGTGTGGAGGCGAAAATACTATAAGGAACAGTCCCGATAGCTTGAGAAACCAAATCATGGCGATTATGATTATGATAAGGACGTGGCTGTCCGTTAAAAAATGCCATCCCTGTGTATGCCCACAATCATTGGCAAAGCAATGCTGTTACAAGTTTTTGAACTTGTGTTCTCTACGGATGACTCGATCCTTGCTCATTGATTCAACGTGTCCTGTGAAAACGAATGGACAGAGGAAGCTACAGCGACAAACAAGCCAACAAGTGAGGAAGCTGAAGCAGGCGAGAAGGAAGCCGAAGAGCCAGCAAGAAAGAGGAAACGAATGGACAAAGACAGGTATGCATAAAATAGTAAACAGAGGACTGCATGTGTGGTGATGGTTGTTGCAAACAAACCAGAATATGAGGTAGCAGAAGCAGCAGAGGTGGTGGAGCATTGTTTGAATTTGCTAGTGAACACTGCTGCAGCTGTTGAACACTGTTGGAGCTGCTATGGGGGCGAAGAACCAGAGTGTGAGGTAGTAAAAGCAGCAGAGGCTGTAGAGGTTGCAGAAGCAGCGGAGGTTATAGAGGCAGCAGCAGCAGAAAAGGCTATTGGAGACTATGCGTGGGCAGTGTGCAGAGCTGTGAAGACTCATCCATAAGAAGACATGGTTGTCATTGATACTGTAGTTTGGAGACTACAGTGAAGCTGTAAATAGACATAACTCAGTAGAGAAGAGTTCTGAGAGCAGAAGGATTGGAGTCCTTGGGGTTGGAGCCTGTTGTGCTCTACAACAACCCCCCATTTCATATCATCTATATTTATAAATATTAACGTATGAAATGGGTCCCTTCAAAGTTTAATTGGTATCAATACTTTTATTGTTCAAAAGCGGTCCGATAATCAAATGAATTCATTTCATAAAACCCTTTTTGAAAAAACCCTTTATGAAATAAGGCAAATCTTTGTCATTGCGATAAAGCGATCGCAAGATCTCATATCGCAATGACATAAGAAATATAAATAAGCGGCACATTGATTACCCCCGATACGATATCGCAATCGACGATCGGCAACACTTCATACACATCTTAAAAACGCAAATAACATAAGCTCCGAAGCGACGCGATATCGGCGATCGGCTATCGGCGATACTCCATATGCGGTCAAAGCATCTTAAGTCATTTACTCCGATCCGATGCAATTGCGCAATCGGCAGTCGGCAACATCCCATGCACATTAATAAGGCACCCAGGTCTTACCCCCGATGCGATGCGATATCGGCGATCGGGGAATCGGCAATTCACTCTAAATACACCTTGTTATATTTCTTCGCACTAATTCGATGCGATATCGCTATCGGTGATCGGAATTTCAAAAGGCATAGCTTGAAAATCCAAAGTATTATTGATATCCGATCGATAGAGCGCGGACTTCGAAAAAGCCGTTAAATGGAGGGATAAGGTGATGTATTCATATTTAAAGTTTTTCCCCTTCGATTAACGATCACCTGTGCTCAACCACCAAAATATCCATTGCACGCTTAAGGGAGTCATTCAGCCGGATAACGGTGTAATAAGCATTTAAGGAGTAGCAGGTCTTAAACGGTCATTTAATATATCTGTAATATCTTCTCATTGATTGGATCCGCAGCCATTTTTGAGAGTTAATCTCTCAGCACACTTCGATTGATATATCTCTCCCACCATAAGTCCTCATTATTATATTTCTATGTTATGGTTTTTCTTGCCTTTGTGCAGAATTCATCTTCCAACAGAAGCCTGAGCATGATGGGAAAGAAATCTAAAAAGACCGCGGGTTCCGCTGCTACATCAGTTGCAGGACAAACTGCCGCAGATAAAAAGAAGGGCTTAATATCAGATACTACATGCATGGGTCTTACCAGAGCTACATGGCAAGGCACGTATAATTTGATTGAAGCCGAACAACCAGAAAAGACAGTGACGGAAGCTACTGCGGATCCTACTCGCAAGTCTGATTGCATTCTCAAAGATTTAGCCGACTCTTTCCTTCACAGGATAGCGGCCAGAGAACAGATTCTCCCCTACACAGACGTCGTGCGATGGGCAATTGAGGAAATTCCAATCCTCGACAGAACTTTTAACACCAGAGATGGGAGGATTTTCGGATCATTCAAGCCAGAGCATCTAAGGCAAATGTATCATTTGCCTAAGCCAGAGAAAGTGTATAACAAGACGTTCCTGGAGAAATTTGCAAGTGATAATGAAGTCGAATCCGAACCCATCCGGGATTGGAGACAGAATCCAGCCAAACACAAGCATGAGTCTTCCGGTAAATACTCAGTCGATTCTTTGGCTTCTCCCTATTGTTATGCAGGGATAATGATGTGTAGGCTATGGGGATTACATGACTCTGCTAACTTTACCATAGAGATGGTTCCCCTAATGGAAGCAGCAGTAAACAACATAATTATGGATTGGGCCACTATTCTCTCTGATAAGCTAGCCGTAGCTGTTCGTGATTTTAGAACTAATTCTGTTGTCACTGAAAGGAAAATTCCCCCGTTTTATTACAGTGCATATATTTTAGATACATTATGTTTCAATTCTGAGTTTCCCGTCCTCGGTTGGAGGTGGACTGCCCAAGACCCCTCACCCATTCATATTTACCACCAGAAATTGTGGAAATCTTCTTACAAGCACCATTTGTACCAAATCTGCAATGGCTTTATGGTTCCCATTCATTATTCTATTTTTGATAAGCCCATTCCCAGAATATCCTATCTAGCTTCCTTTGATTTACCGGCGGTAGCGAGTTGGTTTGGAGAAGAGAGATTTACCTACATTAGGGTTTTCAGCAGCCAAGCCAATCCGCATGTTCTCCCTCTGTATATTCCAAATAAACTGCTAGCAAGAGAAATCTCCTATCAAATTATGGCAGAGAGTACTACACAGGCTCTCAGGAAAGAAAAGAAGAGGGGCTGGCCCTCTTTTCCCTTGAGAATTGGTGTATATACTTTGCATGATCTCAAACATGCAGAAAAGGAAGCCACAAAGATTCAGTCCTTAACCCTGGCCACTATCCCAAATAGGCTATATGATCCAAAGAAAAATGCCTATACTGCATTGGAACAGGCCAAATTAACAAAATTTGACCATCAAGAAGATTGGTTTGACGACCTATTCGTTTCAGTCGAAACAATAGGTCAAGCTAAAGAACTTGCTCGATTGAAATATAATGATGAAGGGTTAACTGAGTTCAATAAACTTAGAGAGCAGAGGTTGCAAACTCTGCCTCTAGATTTACTGGCAACAACCCCAGCGACGTCTTCAAGCAAGCCTGGTCGGCAAAAGTCAAGCCAGCCTCATGTTATAACAAAAGATCAGAAGAAGCAACAGGAGGAAAGGCAAAAGAGGAAACAGGCAGAAAGGCAGAGAAAAGAACAAGCAAAAAAACAACAGAAAGCACAAATGGAACAAGAAGAGAAAAAGAAGAAAGAGGTAGAGGAACAGCAGAAGAGGGAACAAGAAGAGAAACAGAAAAAAGAAATGGCAGATAGGCAGGAAAGGGAACAAGAAGAAAAACAGAGGGAAGAGCAAGAGGAAAAGCAGAGTAAAGAGCAGGAAAAAGAGCGGAGCGAAGCCGAGAAGCAGAAACAAACCACCGATGTCAATGTGGACACTACCATAGATCCCAAACTATTTCAAGAATGGCAGCAATTTCATTCCATCATCAGTGGATTGGAATGTTCAAAAGATAGGGACACTTCCAAGACAAATGATACGCAGGACATCACTTCTCCTCAGGTTCTAAGCGGAACCAGCGGCCCACCCATTTCTAAGGATGTTGAGGTAATTCCTAAAGACCCTTCCGATCAAATCGTTCTCCAAGTGGAAGATATTCCTCCCTTGGATGTTTTCTACAGCCCAAGGCATAGAGCAGTTGTAAAGCGATCAAGGAAAAGACGAAGGATTGATCAACCTTCTATCTTTCCAGAGCAAACAGTCACGAGTAATGTAGTATGGAAGGAGGAATTGGACCCCTCCGATGACCTAACAAAGCTGTCACAATATGCAGGTGCATATTCTGCAGCGACTATTGATAAGGCATCAGAGGTAAGTCTTCTATTGAAGACTAAGGACCAAGAAATTTTTGCACTACAGGCAGAATTGACCGAGACAAAGCAGAAGGCAGCGCAAGCAGAGGAGCAGTTGCTGGTACAACAGCAAATGAATGATCAATTAACCCAGCAATTGCAGGAAGAAAGGCAGAGGATCGACCAAAGCGCGATCCAGAAACAAAAAGAATTATCGGAGGCATTGGCACAGTTGAGGATAGAAAATGAGCTGATGATGAAAACAAAGGACGAGCAAATAGCTCAATTATCATCACGGCTCGAAGTCATAAAGGGCACCCAAAAAGTGGAGGATTTCAGAGCAGAGGCATTGCAAATAAACAGTGCGTTAATATCACAGATTAGGCTCCTATGTAATCAACTCACTGAGGCAAAACCATTATGCGAGCTAACTACATCAGTATGTCAGCAGGTAGAGAAGGCCAGGAATGAGTTAGACCAAGCTGAAGAAACCATAATCGGATATCTTGATTGGCAAGATTCTGATGTGGGAAAAGCAGCGAATTTGCCTAGAATCCAAGAAACATACAAGGACATACTCTTTACAGAATGGCACACTCAAGTGATGAAAGCAGAAAGGGGGGCTTCAAGATGTAAATTAACTGCCAACAATATGATTGATCTGATCAACAACACCCTCTACTTGGCAAACATGATCTCCCAGTGTACACCTGGAAGCATAATAACAGCAAATATGATCGAGCAAACAAGTTATCCTGACTTAGAGGAGAAGGGGAGATTAATCACTGGGGTTAACACTTTGACTTTCGATGCATATTGGCTCTTTCTGATCAAGCCACACACACAAAGGTCTACCCTCAAATGTTTAACTGATGCACTCGGGTGTATAATTCCCGATATTCAAGATGCCACATACGCTGCTCAGCTCAGTTCGCGCCTCAACAAACCACCTGAAGTAGAGCCAATGCTAGCGATAAGTCAGCTCAGGTTTAAAGGCAAAGAGCCTACCTGATGAATCATTGCCTCCGATTGCCAGATCACTCCAGGAAATAGGATCAATATTTATTGATGCCAATTATGTAGGATTTCTGTTTATTAGATATTTAGATTAGCTTAGTATTTATAGACCCTTTCATTGTTTTGGAAAGGGTCATAAAAATTTTGTAATAGACTTAAAGACTGAAGTTTGCACTACTGTGCTTCATCCTATATTCTTTTATGAAACTCGACCAATCATTCTTAATTTGACAAGGAAGTTTCTTTATGCAAATTGCGCACTACTGTCTTTTGTTGGGGATGTTTTCTGAGTCGAAGGAAGAACTGCGACATAGCGATTGATATCTGGGAGTGCTAAGCAGCTTATATGGTACTTTTATCTGCATCTGTATTCATTCCTTTTATATGAATTTTTGTGTAATTATTCTTGCTATTGTTGAATACATGTATGTGCTGTAACAGCAAATCTCTATCTCATTCCACTATTGGATGTTTTGTGATATGCCTTTTCCCTTAATCATGCATGTAACAATGATATAAATGATAAAGTGTGGTAATTTCGTTGTTATCGCTTTGCGTAACTATTTATGCACAGCAGTCTTGAATGATTTAATATCTATGTTTTAGAGATGGAGTCATCTATATGCCTGTCTTAAAGCAGAGATCATCAAACGCTACGCTTTAGAAATCAATAAGTCCCCGGGATAGATTATAGTTATTATATTTTGCTGATAGTTTTAGTCATTCGCTTATCGCCAACATATTCTATAAGTCATTCATCCATCCCGTTTACCTATAATTTTTGGGAAACTGGTCCCATTATCCCCAGTCGGAGCCACTATTCCAAATGGAAAAGAAGCTGTATTAAGGTCTGGACCGGGTGGTTTCCCCAATGTTGTTGCAGTGATTTTCGAGGCCTCAACATTATTGGCGCTAGAAGGAGGGCCATCAACTGTGAATGGCACATAAGCCAAAACCTATAAGCCATTCTAAGAGTAATTCTCCCTCCGAATCCCCTCGATCTTCCCATTTGCATACTGGTTCGCCGGTATCCAAACAAGGAGAAGGGGAATCAACTACCACTGCTCAAACCCATCATACTCCAGAACAGTTAAGTCTTGAATCACCTGAAGTCCAGTCTCTAATCCATAAACTTCAGAGCTTCTCGATTTCACCACAGAAATCTGAGGTATCACAAAGCAGTGCGACTTCACAGTTCAATTTAATTCATCCTCTCACTAGACTTCAGAGCGAAAAACTCGGTATTGAACCCACTGAGTTCCCTTTACCCAAAAGGAAAAAAGCGAAGAAAATTACTGAAGGATATGATAGTGAAGGGCTTTCATCCACGTCCTCCATTGCATCTTCACCTCTGCAAAGTCAACCACCCACTTCCCCATTACATATTGTCGTTCACCAGGGATTAGAAGCCTCAACATCGCAACCTGTTCACTCCTCATCACTAATTCCTTCCCATACATCTGGAATTCCAACAGTAGTATCAACCACTGTTGCTATTATAATGGTAGACCCATGGACTAGGCCAGGTGCAGTCAACATGCCTGCACCATTGCATCCTCTACCAGATGCTCCTGAAAAATGGCTACCTAAATTTAACCCAGATGACGGGACCCAGGCTGAAGAACACATTAATAATTTTATGTTAGCAGTTAACTTGAAAGGAGTGACAGAACAAGATGTTGTTGTAAGACTCTTCCCTTACACCTTGCAAGGATCAGCAGGATCCTGGTATTTTTCCTTACCCTCTCGTTCAATTACCAGTTGGAACACTTGCCATGAGCAGTTTCTTACCAAATATGGAGATGATAGGTCCTTAGCTACTTTAATAAACGACCTCTCCAATCTGAGAATAGAGCATAGGGAACCAATAAAGGAATTTAATGCTAGATTTAATAAACTCCTGAATAAAATCCCTACAACTTCCAAACCGAGTGAACAAATTCGAAGTGAATGGTATATTACCACCCTACCTGCCAATATAGCCATTTTTGTGGACAGGGCTGGGAAACCTACCTTAGCTCAAAACATGAGAGAAGCACTTGCTGTGGAAAAGCGCATCAATGCTCTAGAGAAGAAAGCTGCTTTGGAAGACAGAAAAGCCAAAAAAGTCTCATTTAAAGAGGATTCCAAGAAGAAAACCCCAAAGGACCCATACGACATGGAGGGTTTACAAAAAGTCCTGAAAAATTTGTCTAACGAAATGGTTGAAATAAAGAAACAGGTAGCCGAAACCTCAAACAAAAGACCATTTAGGACTTATAAGAAAACTGAAACAAAGCCACCTAATGTTATATCTAACGCAGATTCAGAGCAAGAAGAAGAGGAAGAGGAAACAACCTCACAAACTGATGATGAAGAAGAAGTAGCTGAATGCCACTGAATGTGGGATTTTATACTCCCCAACTCTGATACTGATAACGAAGAAGAAGCCTTCCCGGTTACTACAAGATGTAAAAGTACTTCTGAACCTGCCCAGGCAACTTCAAAGAAAAGGAGTGCAGGTGCTACCACAACAAAGGAAAAAGTTCCCCCAAAGAAGTCGCCTGTAGTAGTTCCCCAAAACCAGCCTTCAACTTCTAATTCTCCTTCAACATCCAAAACATTAGTGGTATCCGATTCAATGGAATATAACATTGTTGATGACATGAAGAAAACTAAAGAAAACATAACTATGTTTGAACTTAGTAAATTAAAGCATCAGCAAAAATTACTTCTTAAAGAATTGAATGCTGTTCCCTCTACACCCCTTCCCAGTGCAAAAGCTGCTAATGATTCAGGCCAACCTCCTCCAGGTATGGTTGAAGCTACCGATTCAGTTCTAATTGGAGATAGATCGAATTCTCATACTCCACCCTTCCTGCTGACCTATGAGATTTATAACAGAAACCTGCACAGCTGTCTAATTGATTCAGGGGCATCATCTAACATAATGCCAGCTTCAGTTTGCTCTAAACTGAACATTGAACCCCAGAAATCCGCTATTCATATTGTACAGTTGGACAGGACCAAAGTGCAGGTTGTGGGAAATTAATTCCGTAACTATCAGGTTGTCTGCCGATCCCAGAATTGTACAGAGGATTGACATCTTAATAGCTGACATACCTGAATTCTACGGTTTAATTTTGAGTAGGGATTGGTCCGAAAAATTGCATGGGTATATTTCCACAGATTGGCCACATATGTGGCTTCCCTACAAGGGGAAGCCAAATCAAATAAGGATCGATCGAGAGAAGCACATGACCCACACAGTTACTGAATTTGAGCAAGAAAACCAACCTGTAGCGTTCAACAACAACATTTTGGGGAATTATTCGTCAGAGTCATTCTTTGGCAACTTTCTTGCCCAACCATATCCTTTTTCAGTTAATCATTTTACATCTCAGATTGAAAATTTTTCACAAACTGATAAGTCTAGATGTTTTAATGATGCTGAGGAAAATGTAAATATCTTTGTTAATACTTCTTTATTTTGGTCTTTATATTTTGATGGCTCTAAGTCCAGCGAGGGTTCAGGAGCAGGTTGCATCTTGGTTAGTCCACAAGGAGAAAAGACAATGCTGTCTTGTAGGTTAGAATTTGAATGCACTAACAACACAGCTGAATATGAAGCTTTAGTCCAGGGATTATATAAAGAAATCAGCCTTAAAGTGCAATATCTAAAAGTATTCGGCGATTCGGAAATGATTGTTAAACAGGTGAGGAATGCAATTCATTGTCTTTCAAATCACCTCAAGCATTATCAATCGTTAGTAGAGGATCTTACCTCACACTTCTCAGCATTTAACATTTCCTCCATTCCTAGGTCGCAAAACTCGGCAGCAGACCTACTAGCCAATGTAGCTTCCATGCTTCTACCTTCTGAAGACTACAGCCCTGATAGATTTTCTGTAGAATTACTTTTTAGGCCTTCAATTCCCGACAATGTCACTAATTGGAGAGTATTTAACCATGATGAAGATATTCTGCAATTTCTAACTTCCGAAAAGTCCTATGACAATCAAATTATTGAGGAAAATGACCATGATCTACAGATGAAAGAAACACCTCAGGAAAATTCAATTCCTAAAACAATGGTAAAGCTCGAAGATCTTTATGATATCAAAGACAGGTTTAAACCTATAATTAATACAAAGCTTCAAAGTTCTACCCTTAGGTTTGAATTGATAAATCTAGGTACTGACCATGCCCCTCAAAACATCAATTTAGGATTAGGACTTTCCTTGGAAGAGAAGGAGGCATTCATCAAACTGTTAAGAAAAAACAAACAGGTCTTTGCTTGGAAGTATGATGATTTGAAGACATATGATACATCTATTATCCAGCATACCATCCCTATGCTTCCTGATCAGAAACCGATTCAGCAGAAGTTAAGAAAAATACATCCAAATTTAGAGAGCCAGATAAAGTCGGAACTTAACAAGCTCTTGAAAGCCAAGATCATTTTTCCTGTCCGACACTCAAACTGGGTCTCTAATATGGTGCCAGTCAGAAAGAAAAATGGCAACATTCGAATTTGTATTGATTTCAGGAACCTGAACAAAGCGAGCTTGAAGGATAACTTCCCATTACCTACTATGGAGCAAATACTCCAATCAGTAGCAGGCTCTGAATTGATGTCCTTTCTTGATGGATTCTCAGGATATAACCAAGTTCTGGTTCATCCTGATGACCAACTTAAAACCACATTCAGAACAAAATGGGGAACATATGCGTATCAGAAAATGCCTTTCGGACTTATAAATGCAGGAGCGACATTCCAGAGAGCTATGGATATAGCCTTTAGAGGGTTGATTAATCGAACAGTAGTCGTCTATCTGGACGATATTACTGTATTTTCTAAGAAGAGGTATAATCATTTGCATGATCTAAATCAAATCTTTCAGCGATGCAAAAGATATGGTATTTCTCTGAACCCAAAAAAGTCTTTCTTTGCTCTTGATCAAGGAAAACTCTTAGGCTTTATTGTATCCAAAGATGGCATTTATATCGATCCTGATCGGATCAAGGAAATTTCTGAAATCCCTTTCCCACACAATAAAAAGTTGATGCAGTCATTTTTAGGCTAGATCAATTTTGTTAAACGATTTGTTCCAGATTTTTCTCAAATTATATTACCACTTCAGACAATGATCAAGAAGAATTCAGTCTTCAAGTGGGGGTCGGCAGAAAAGCAAGCTTTTGATGTAATCAAGCAATCAAAAATCAATGCCCCAGCCTTGAATACTCCAAATTTTTCTAATCATTTTACATTGTATACCATTGCATCCGACGTGTCTTATGCTGCAGTTCTCACGCAGCCAAATGCTCACAATTTGGAAGCACCCATATCTTTCTTCAGCTCAAATCTTCAGGGTGCCGAATTAAATTACTCCGATGTAGAAAAGCAAGCCTTTGCTATATTTAAAGCGGTCAAACATTATAGACCCTTCCTTTTGAAAACCCATACAAAAGTAATAGTTCCTTTCCCGGCAGTTAGGCAACTATTAATCCAAAAAGAGCTGGGTGAAAAAAGGGCAAATTGGGTCACAGCTCTTCAAGAATATGACTTAGAAATTAGGCCAGCAAAGATTGTTAGGGGCCAAGGTTTTTGCAGGATATTGGCAAGAGCATCCAACATTCCAGAATCAAGCGATACAGATCAAACTCAAGAAATTAATCAGATAAGTGTTACTGATTCTGGATCTCAATACGCAGATTTAATCTTTTATTTAAAGAATGGTTATACACCTCCGAATTTGTCTTACAAAAACAAAAGGGCCATTAGGTTAAAAGCGAAGAATTTTACAATCATTGATGACGTGCTTTTTAGGCAGAATTATGATTCTATCTTGTTAAGATGCCTTGAGAAACCTGAAGCCCAAAAGGTTTTGCAGGAACTACATGATGGACCAGCAGGAGGACATTTCGAAGCTGACACAACAGCTCACAAAATTATTCATGCTGGTTACTATTGGCCTACTCTGTTTAAAGATGCTCATGAGTATGTAAGGAAATGTCTCAATTGTCAAACTGCTAGCGGAAGACAACATAAATCAGCTTTCCCTCTGCAACCAATCAACATTGAACAACCATTTGAGCAATGGGGATTGGACATCATTGGGGAGATTACTCCACCATCTTCCAAACAGCATAAGTATATCCTTACTGCTACCGATTATTTTACAAAGTGGGTTGAGGAAATCCCTTTAAAGACAGCAAATTCTGAAGCAATCATCGAATTCATAGACCAATTCATTATTACCAGGTTTGGTGTCCCAAATGCTCTTGTTTTTTATAATGCTTCCTATTTCTCAGGCAATGCTATGTTTGATTTTGCCATTAAAAGAGGATTTAAGTTAAAATATTCTGCTAATTATTATCCCCAAGGTAATGGTTTAGCGGAGTCTACTAATAAGAATCTGATTAAAATCATCAAGCGAACTATCGAACAAAATCAGATAAATTGGCACAAATCCTTAGTGTTTGCATTATGGGTTGATAGGATAACACAGAAAGCTTCTATCGGAACTTCTCCATTTAATCTTGTATATGGAAAAGAAGCAATCCTACCCACAAATCTTGTTCTTCCTTCTTTAGCCCTAGTGCAGTTTATTGAGGAAACTCCTTCCTCTTCTATTCAGTTTAGACATGACCAGATTCTAAAATTAGAGGAGGAAAGAGAAAAAGCCAAGGTTATCCATGCCAAACATCAGCAAGTCATCAAAGCAACTTTTGATTCAGTCTCGTCCGGTTCAAAACAATTCCAAGTCGGTGATTTAGTTCTGAAATGGGACAAAGCCCATGAGGACAAGGGTAAACACTCCAAGTTCCAGAAGTTGTGGCTTGGACCATTTCAGATCTCTGAAAAGATAGGCCATTCAACCTTTATATTGCAAGATTTATCAGGTTTGAGAGATTCTCTCCCTGTTAATGGCCTTATCTTGAAGAAATTCTTTAACTGAGGAGGTAACCCCTTCTCCTTTCATTTCAGTACGATTTTATAGTTTGTAGGATTTTTAGGAAATAAGGTTGTGAGATTTCTCCCATTGACCTTTTGCTGTGTTTGAAAAGTTGTCCCACAGAACTAGTATGAACATTTGCTTTTAAATAATAGAACTTTTAACCAAAAAGGATAATTTCTAGGAAATTAGATATCTTTGTATTCTGAAATCACAATTCAAGTTTTGTCAACTCCTCCCAAAGCATAGAAATATTGTAAATCATTTTCTGTTTTTAAATTGGTCTCCAAAGGTTATCCATACTAAGATAGAAGCTAATCCAATTTCAGCACCTTCAACTCTTGACCTGTCATCCATTCGTTCTTAAGGCGAAGATTGTTCACCCCATTCACTAAAGTTTATGATTACTCAGAGTGTAATTCTAAAATATAAGATATTAAAGATAAGAGGTCTTATTACAAGCCTGCTTACCATGTTCATAGAGAAATAGTTTATCTGACATTACCAATACTGCAAACCAAAACAGGGTAATGGCTTGAAACTACAAGACAAGGGGTCTCATCATGAGCCAGCTTGTTCAGTTAGACTATTATCAGTGAGTGGCATTGTCAATAGCTGGCCACAAAGCCAGGACAATGGCTTTTTATCTTATCAACAACAGAAAAGGAAATGAAATACAAAATATGAAAAAATATTTTGAATTCATTCTGTTAATCACACTCTTAATTGGATGGGACAATGGACAATCACATGGTTAAAAGGTATCCCTGTCGAAACTATAGATGTTTGCTGGCAGCAGAGGCTCTACCTATGACAGATGAGTTTACTATAAAGGCTGATTTGGAAAGGTATTCTATTTTATCATTATAAACCAATAAAGGCCTATTTTAAAAGCCTAGAATGTTTTCATTTTCTTAAAAAAGAGGAAGTCAACAAAATAGTTTCATTTTTCTCAGAATACATAGAAATCTAGTTATATTAGAATTTTCCCCATTGATTGAAACTTTATTTTTTTGAAAAAGCTTAAATGTTTCTACTTTTGAAAGAGATAACAGGTTCCTCCAGCGAATTGCCAATTGTTGTGCTCTACAACAACCCCCCATTTCATATCATCTTTATTTATAAATATTAACGTATGAAATGGGTCCCTTCAAAGTTTAATTGGTATCAATACTTTTATTGTTCAAAAGAGGTCCGATAATCAAATGAATTCATTTCATAAAACCCTTTTTGAAAAAACCCTTTATGAAATAAGGCAAATCTTTGTCATTGCGATAAATCGATCGCAAGATCGCATATCGCAATGACATAAGAAATATAAATAAGTGGCACATTGATTACCCCCGATGCGATATCGCAATCGGCGATCGGCAACACTTCATACACATCTTAAAAACGCACATAACATAAGCTCCGACGCGACGCGATATCGGCGATCGGCTATCGGCGATACTCCGTATGCGGTCAAAGCATCTTAAGTCATTTACTCCGATCCGATGCAATTGCGCAATCGGCAGTCGGCAACATCCCATGCACATTAATAAGGCGCCCAGGTCTTACCCCCGATGCGATGCGATATCGGCGATCGGGGAATCGGCAATTCACTCTAAATGCACCTTGTTATATTTCTTCGCACTAATCCGATGCGATATCGCTATCGGCGATCGGAATTTCAAAAGGCATAGCTTGAAAATCCAAAGTATTATTGATATCCGATCGATAGAGCGCGGACTTCGAAAAAGCCGTTAAATGGAGGGATAAGGTGATGTATTCATATTTAAAGTTTTGCCCCTTCGATTAACGATCACCTGCGCTCAACCGCCAAAATATCCATTGCACGCTTAAGGGAATCATTCAGCCGGATAACGGTGTAATAAGCATTTAAGGAGTAGCAGGTCTTAAACGGTCATTTAATATATCTGTAATATCTTCTCATTGATTGGATCCGCAGCCATTTTTGAGAGTTAATCTCTCAGCACGCTTCGATTGATATATCTCTCCCACCATAAGTCCTCATTATTATATTTCTATGTTATGGTTTTTCTTGCCTTTGTGCAGAATTCATCTTCCAACAGAAGCATGAGCATGATGGGAAAGAAATCTAAAAAGACCACGGGTTCTGCTGCTACATCAGTTGCAGGACAAACTGCCGCAGATAAAAAGAAGGGCTTAATATCAGATACTACATGCACGGGTCTTACCAGAGCTACATGGCAAGGCACGTATAATTTGATTGAAGCCGAACATTCAGAAAAGACAGTGACGGAAGCTACTGCGGATCCTACTCACAAGTCTGATTGCACTCTCAAAGATTTAGCCGACTCTTTCCTTCACAGGATAGTGGCCAGAGAACAGATTCTCCCCTACACAGACGTCGTGCGATGGGCAATTGAGGAAATTCCAATCCTCGACAGAACTTTTAACACCAGAGATGGGAGGATTTTCGGATCATTCAAGCCAGAGCATCTAAGGCAAATGTATCATTTGCCTAAGCCAGAGAAAGTGTATAACAAGACGTTCCTGGAGAAATTTGCAAGTGATAATGAAGTCGAATCCGAACCCATCCGGGATTGGAGACAGAATCCAGCCAAACACAAGCACGAGTCTTCCGGTAAGTACTCAGTCTATTCTTTGGCTTCTCCCTATTGTTATGCGGGGATAATGATGTGTAGGCTATGGGGATTACATGACTCTGCTAACTTTACCATAGAGATGGTTCCCCTAATGGAAGCAGCAGTAAACAACATAATTATGGATTGGGCCACTATTCTCTCTGATAAGCTAGCCGTAGTTGTTCGTGATTTTAGAACTAATTCTGTTGTCACTGAAAGGAAAATTCCCCCGTTTTATTACAGTGCATATATTTTAGATACATTATGTTTCAATTCTGAGTTTCCCATCCTCAGTTGGAGGTGGACTGCCCAAGACCCCTCACCCATTCATATTTACCACCAGAAATTGTGGAAATCTTCTTACAAGCACCATTTGTACCAAATCTGCAATGGCTTTATGGTTCCCATTCATTATTCTATTTTTGATAAGCCCATTCCCAGAATCTCCTATCTAGATTCCTTTGATTTACCGGCGGTAGCGAGTTGGTTTGGAGAAGAGAGATTTACCTACATTAGGGTTTTCGGCAGCCAAGCCAATCCGCATGTTCTCCCTCTGTATATTCCAGATAAACTGCTAGCAAGAGAAATCTCCTATCAAATTATGGCAGAGAGTACTACACAGACTCTCAAGAAAGAAAAGAAGAGGGGCAGGCCCTCTTTTCCCTTGAGAATTGGTGTCTATACTCTGCATGATCTCAAACATGCAGAAAAGGAAGCCACAAAGATTCAGTCCTTAGCCTTGGCCACTATCCCAAATACGCTATATGATCCAAAGAAAAATGCCTATACTGCATTGGAACAGGCCAAATTAACAAAATTTGAACATCAAGAAGATTGGTTTGACGACCTATTCGTTTCAGTCAAAACAATAGGTCAAGCTAAAGAACTTGCTCGATTGAAATATAATGATGAAGGGTTAACTGAGTTCAATAAACTTAGAGAGCAGAGGTTGCAAACTCTGCCTCTAGATTTACTGGAAACAACCCCAGCGACGTCTTCAAGCGAGCCTGGTCGGCAACAGTCAAGCCAGCCTCCTGTTATAACAAAAGATCAGAAGAAGCAATAGGAGGAAAGGCAAAAGAGGCAGCGGGCAGAAAGGCAGAGAAAAGAATAAGCAAAAAAACAACAGAAAGCATAAATGGAACAAGAAGAGAAAAAGAAGAAAGAGGTAGAGGAACAGCAGAAGAGGGAACAAGAGGAGAAACAGAAAAAAGAACTGGCAGATAGGCAGAAAAGGGAACAAGAGGAAAAACAGAGGGAAGAGCAAGAGGAAAAGAAGAGGAAAGAGCAGGAAAAAGAGCGGAGCGAGTCCCAAGCCGAGAAGCAGAAACAAACCACCGATGTCAATGTGGACACTACCATAGATCCCAAACCATTTCAAGAATGGCAGCAATTTCATTCCATCATCAGTGGATTGGAATGTTCAAAAGATGGGGACACTTCCAAGACAAATGATACGCAGGACATCACTTCTCCTCAGGTTCTAAGCGGAACCAGCGGCCCACCCATTTCTAAGGATGTTGAGGTAATTCCTAAAGACCCTTCCGATCAAATTGTTCTCCAAGTGGAAGATATTCCTCCCTTGGATGTTTTCTACAGCCCAAGGCATAGAGCAGTTGTAAAGCGATCAAGGAAAAGACGAAGGATTGATCAACCTTCTATCTTTCCAGAGCAAACAGTCATGGGTAATGTAGTATGGAAGGAGGAATTGGACCCCTCCGATGACCTAACAAAGCTGTCACAGTATGCAGGTGCATATTCTGCAGCGACTATTGATAAGGCATCAGAGGTAAGTCTTCTACTGAAGACTAAGGACCAAGAAATTTTTGCACTACAGGCAGAATTGACCGAGACAAAGCAGAAGGCAGCACAAGCAGAGGAGCAGTTGCTGGTACAACAGCAAATGAATGATCAATTAACCCAGCAATTGCAGGAAGAAAGGCAGAGGATCGACCAAAGCGCGATCCAGAAACAAAAAGAATTATCGGAGGCATTGACACAGTTGAGGATAGCAAATGAGCTGATGATGAAAACAAAGGACGAGCAAACAGCTCAATTATCATCACGGCTCGAAGTCATAAAGGGCACCCAAAAAGTGGAGGATTTCAAAGCAGAGGCATCGCAAATAAATAGTGCGTTAATATCACAGATTAGGCTCCTATGTAATCAACTCACTGAGGCAGAACCATTATGCGAGCTAACTACATCAGTATGTCAGCAGGTAGAGAAGGCCAGGAATGAGTTAGACCAAGCTGAAGAAACCATAATCGGATATCTTGATTGGCAAGATTCTGATGTGGGAAAAGCAGCGAATTTGCCTAGAATCCAAGAAACATACAAGGACATACTCTTTACAGAATGGCACACTCAAGTGATGAAAGCAGAAAGGGTGGCTTCAAGATGTAAATTAACTGCCAACAATATGATTGATCTGATCAACAACACCCTCTACTTGGCAAACATGATCTCCCAGTGTACACCTGGAAGCATAACAACAGCAAATATGATCGAGCAAACAAGTTATCCTGACTTAGAGGAGAAGGGGAGATTAATCACTGGGGTTAACACTTTGACTTTCGATGCATATTGGCTCTTTCTGATCAAGCCACACACACAAAGGCCTGCCCTAAAATGTTTAACTGATGCACTCGGGTGTATAATTCCCGATATTCAAGATGCCACATACGCTGCTCAGCTCAGTTCGCGCCTCAACAAACCACCTGAAGTAGAGCCAATGCTAGCGATAAGTCAGCTCAGGTTTAAAGGCAAAGAGCCTACCTAATGAATCATTGCCTCCGATTGCCAGATCACTCCAGGAAATAGGATCAATATTTATTGATGCCAATTATGTAGGATTTATGTTTATTAGATATTTAGATTAGCTTAGTATTTATAGACCCTTTCATTGTTTTGGAAAGGGTCGTAAAAATTTTGTAATAGACTTAAAGACTGAAGTTTGCACTACTGTGCTTCAGCCTATATTCTTTTACGAAACTCGACCAATCGTTCTTAATTTGACAAGGAAGTTTCTTTATGCAAATTGCACACTACTGTCTTTTGTTGGGGATGTTTTCTGAGTCAAAGGAAGAACTGCGACATAGCGATTGATATCTGGGAGTGCTAAGCAGCTTATATGGTACTTTTATCTGCGTCTGTATTCATTCCTTTTATATGGATTGTTGTGTAATTATTCTTCCTATTGTTGAATACATGTATGTGCTGTAACAGCAAATCTCTATCTCATTCCACTATTGGATGTTTTGTGATATGCCTTTTCCTTTAATCATGCATGTAACAATGATATAAATGATAAAGTGTGGTAATTTCGCTGTTATCGCTTTGCGTAACTATTTATGCACAGCAGTCTTGAATGATTTAATATCTATGTTTTAGAGATGGAGTCATCTATATGCCTGTCTTAAAGCACAGATCATCAAACGCTACGCTTTAGAAATCAATAAGTCCCCGGGATAGATTATAGTTATTATATTTTGCTGATAGTTTTAGTCATTCGCTTATCGCCAGCATATTCTATAAGTCATTCATCCATCCCGTTTACCTATAATTTTTGGGAAACTGGTCCCATTATCCCCAGTCGGAGCCACTATTCCAAACGGAAAAGGAGCTGTATTAAGGTCCGGACCGGGTGGTTTCCCCAATGTTGTTGCAGCGATTTTCGAGGCCTGAACATTGTTGGAGCTGCTATGGGGGCGAAGAACCAGAGTGTGAGGTAGTAAAAGCAGCAGAGGCTGTAGAGGCTACAGAAGCAGCGGAGGTTATAGAGGCAGCAGCAGCAGAAAAGGCTATTGGAGACTATGCGTGGGCAGTGTGCAGAGCTGTGAAGACTCATCCATAAGAAGACATGGTTGTCATTGATACTGTAGTTTGGAGACTACAGTGAAGCTGTAAATAGACAGAACTCAGCAGAGAAGAGTTCTGAGAGCAGAAGGATTGGAGTCCTTGGGGCTGGAGCCTTAAAAGTGAGAAGGATGGGAGTCCTTGAGGCTGGTGCCTCAAAAGTGAGATTGGATTGGAGTCCTTGGGGTTAGTGCCTCAAAAGCAGGAAGGATTGAAGTCCTTGGGAGTTGGTGCTCTTAAGTCCAAGATTGGTGTCTTGGGAAAATAGAGTTGGTGCTTTGGAGGTTGGAGCCTCACCAAAGTCCAAGTTGGAGCTTGGCAACCGGTTGTGACCATCTATATATTGTATTTATTTTACTGCATAGTTATATTAATAAAAGCATTTATTCTTGCTGTTCATATTGTGTTCTGAATATATATGTTTTAACTGGTCAACCAATAGTGGGAAAAATAAATACTAATTCACCCCCCCTTAGTATTTCCAACAATTGGTATCAGAGCCAGGTTCCTTCATTCAAAGCTTAACAGCTTGAAGGTTGACTCTCAGAACACAAATGGCGAGATCAAGGAAGAAAGTCTCCAATCCTCCTAAGGATGTGTCTCCCTCTACTACTAAAATAGAAGACAATGAATTTGAGGAGGCTCCAAGGCTCAATGGGAACTTTAATATATGGGAAGTAAGAATGAGGAATTTCTTACAGACTCAAGGCTATGAGATCTGGAAATCTGTGATTGATGATAGCAGTATGGATGAAAAATCCAAGGAGTACAATGCAAAAGCAGTAAAGGCAATCTTGAATGGGCTACCTGATTCTGTAAAGAACAATCTAGGAAAATGTTCATTAGCAAAGGGTATATGGGACAAACTTCATGACCTTCACTCAAAAGGAGCATTGACCATGAACATCAATCAAGAAGATAATGGAAATCTATAAGGAAATCCAAAACCCATCATAGAAGCCGAAAATAAGAATGATGACATCAAGACTGTAGCAGACCAAAAAGATGAAGAGAATGAAAAAGACTTCGTAGAAGAACTCCTTGCTCAAATTATGACTGTCATGGAAGAGAATAATAATTTGAAAAAAGAAAATGAGGCACTTAAGAAGATAGCTCCAGTTGGTGACCAAGATCAAACAAGGAAGAAAGTTGATCTCATCAAGCTTCAAGTACAAGAAAGGGATGAAGAGCTTTCCAAGCTTAAGAAGGAATATCATAAAGCAAAGAAGCAGGAAGATATCTTGTCAATTCAACTTGAACAAAGGCACAAGAGTGTGAACAAACTTGAAGAAGAGATCGGTCAGTACAAGGTAGAGGTCTCCTCCCTTAAGTCTCAATTACAAGAAGCCAGGAAACAGGCACAAGGAGCTGAGAAGAGAATGGAGAGCAGTCAAGCAAAGAATGAAGAAATCTTAAAAATGAAGTCAGATATCATCTCCCTTAAAATAGTAGCAGCTGAAGCTACTCGTAGCAAGGAAGAAACTGAGGAACAACTTGCAAATAAGAATAATGAGTGTGAAAGATTGGAAGAAGAGACTGTTCTCCTCAGGAAAAGGGTTGAAGGGATGAACAAAATCATGAAGAGCTCTCAGGCCTTGGATGACATGCTCAGCTATCACAGATGTCCATTTGATAAATCAGGTCTCGGATATGTAGGTGAATCCTCAAACAAGAATGAAAATGCTTCAAACAAAAGAGATGTGAAGAAGCTAGAAAGAAATAGTGATGCTCCCAGTTCCAGCAAAGGCAAGGAGAAAAATCAAGGCTACAATAGAACAAATCCTGCTCCAAGAAGAAATATAGATGATGACAAAGATGCGAGAGGCAATGGTTATCATCAAAGGATCTCAAGGCAACAAGGCTTCAGAAGTACACCAAAGAAACCTCCATCTCCCAGGTACCAAAGTTCATTTTTTGGTTATTGTTATTCCTGTTCAAACTTTGGTCATATGGCAAAAGACTGTAAAGAATATCATAAAGATAGATGTTGTGGTCCCCAACCATCTCATAGAGATAGATGTTATAGCCTCCGACAACCTCCAAGAAACAATTTTGCAAGAGGAAACCATGAATTCTTATTCATGTACAATGTAGAATGTCTCAAGTGTCATAACATTGGTCATATGACACGAGATTGTAACTTAAAATGGGCTCTTACACAAGCTAGAACCATGCAAAAGAAGAAAGTTACACAAGTATGGAGAAGGAAGGAAATACAATCCGAAAGTCCCTTGAGTTCTTCAGCCAACATCATGTATCATTGGCCTAAATTCTGAAAATCTAAGCATTTTATAAGAAGACTTTGCCAAGAGGAGATGATGGATACAGTTAGGGGGAGCCTATCATGTTTCAGAAGCACTCCATTGAATCATATGATCCTGTAACCATTCTTTGGACTGTTGTTAAAGAAATAGGGCAAACATACATGGTGTTGTTATCACAGAGGTTTATGTCTTAACTCAGGAATTTAATGTGAGAACAGATAAATTCTGGACACTAATAGAGGCAGTCTTCAAACAAACAGATACATTTGGAATGGAGGTTGAAGTAAGAGCATCTAGCAGCATATAACAAATTGAAGCATTGTAAAAGGATGCAGATCAGCAATTGGATTTAAAAGGCAGTCACAGATTGGATATTTGAATCTGCAGAGATATGTACAAGAACGCAAGGAAAATATGGCTCACAGGAAGGAGAATGTTGTGCAGTCAAGCATAACTGAAGCTGATACAGATCACTTAAGGAATATAGCAACAACAAGGCACAACCCCTCACATTTTTTTTTTCCAAATGCAATGATGATTGAATACTAGATGGCAGTAACTTAAGGGGAAGCACAAAGACACAAATAAACTCAGATCTGAAGAAAGACAATCTCAGGAGCAGTTTCTATCTTGATTCGAACTCTGAAGGTCTCTCAATTCTGCCTATGGAGACATCAATATGGATTGAGCATGAAAGCCTGGACTTGGACACCTGTGTATGGCCATTTGCAATCTGAATGAAAGCATTAAAGTAGAGCATCGTGAAGCATTGTTGAAGCCATGATAAAGCAGTTCTGAGACATGAAGATGATAAAGCATCAATCCTTCTATCTTGAAGAAGAAGAGCACTATGACAGGGGGAGTCACAGACCCATGAAGATCTACCATTCATGAAGAACAGAAGCAGTTTGATAGGGGGAGTCCCAGAGCACTCCTTTGCCATTGATGTCAATATGGCAATACTCTAGATACTAGAGGATGACATGAAGCCAAGGGGATGCAGAGCAAATTCATGAAGAGACAGGAGCAAAGGCCATCAGGATATCCGAGCCATATATATATATATATATATATATATATATATATATATATATATATATATATATATATATATATATATATCATATATATATATATATATATATATCATATATATATGCGGAAACAGACATATATGCAAGGAGGTGGTCTTTGAAAGACACTGCCAAGCCAAGAGGAGTAGATGGAGACGAGAGGAGCAGACAGAGCCACCAAGCCATCAGAGAGCCATGTCAAAGCAAGAGGAACGCTACCTGTAAAATAGGCATATCGGAGCAAATGGAGCAAATGGACCGAGAGGAGTAGATGGAGCAAGAGGAGCCAAGAGGAGCAATATATATAGAGCCATCGGTATATGCCAAAGAGGAGGTGCACACAGAGCCATCGGAGGAGCTATCGGAGCCATACTTATAGACCATACATATATTCCAAAGAAGAGGAGCAATGGAGCAGACAGAGTTAGCGGAGCTATAGGAGCAAACAGAGCAAATGGAACAGAGCATATATATATGCCATATCGAAGGAGTGTCAGAGCAGAGGAGCCATATCAAAGACAATACTTCATACATATATAGTTGTGTTTAAAGCCAAACTTTCATCAAAGCGGGAGAATACATAGGAGCCGTTTGATCTGCCAGATCAATGGTCCAGAAGAAATCGCAGAGGAGCAGAGAATCCTTATCGCATCGGTGAAAGTCCCTGGGAGTCGTCGGAACTGTTCAAGGTGCAAGCAGCGAAATTTGGAGCCGAAACTCTTATCAAGAAAAATAGAAAGCATATCGGGTCCGCGGAGGACTTGTATCATTTCGGAGGTACCAATCAGCGAAATCGCCGAAGGACCCGGAGCCGAAACTCTGATCAAGCAAAATAGAAAGCATATTGGGTCTGCGGAGGACTTGTATCATTTTGGAGGTAGCGATCAGTGAAATCGCCGAAGAACCCAGAGCCGAAATTAATTTAGGAAGGAGTATAAGGAGGTGTCGAGTCCGCGTTCCTTGTCGGAGAACGGAGCAACAGTGCAGTGGACGCGATATGCGACTTAGCGCTGACCGTCCGATCTGAAGGAATAATGGACGACGGAGATCTAATCGGCAATCGGCATATCGAAGCGATTGCGTCGGAAGGATCGGGGGAAGCGATATGTGACATCGCCGATAATTGGAGCCGAAATATTATAAAACAGAGCCTAAAGGTGCGTTAGGTCCGCAGACCCTTTGTATTACAAAACTGCAATGCGAACCTGCCGATAAGCCAGACCCGAAATCATTAAGAAGCAGAGTATAGAGGGCCGTCGGGTCCGCAGAACTATCGCATCGCAAGAGGCCGCGATAACCCCGACATCCTGGACCCGAAGTCATTTTAGGAAGGGATGTAATCGGCATATCGGGTCTGCAAGGGCGTCGGAGGTCGGAGTTAAGGATTTAATTGGGATCGCCAAAATCCGGACCCACCGATAATTATAAAGGCGGGCGGATAAGATTTGAAATCCGCGAATGTTCATATTGAGCAGAATTACATGGGTTCTCATGTATTAAAATATATGTGACCGCGGGGTTTTATAGTGTTGGCCATATATTTGTACATGTGCATTTCCGTGGGGCTTTAAAGCTTATCCCGATAGTTAACATGCGGTTGGGCGGTGGCTTCCGATGGGTGATTAAAAGCGCCGATAAAAAGGTGGCTCTGATTCTAAGTAAGTCCAAGGTTTATAGAAGGCACATAGCCTAAGGAAAGCTTTCGATAGACATAAAAGCGGTGATAAAAGGGTGGCTCCGATTCTTATGTGTGGAGGCGAAAATACTGTAAGGAACAGTCCCGATAGCTTGAGAAACCAAATCATGGCGATTATGATTATGATAAGGACGTGGCTGTCTATTAAAAAATGCCATCCCTGTGTATGCCCACAATCATTGGCAAAGCAGATCTGTTACAAGTTTTTGAACTTGTGTTCTCTACGGATGACTCGATCCTTGCTCATTGATTCAACGTGTCCTGTGAAAACGAATGGACAGAGGAAGCTACAATGACAAACAAGCCAACAAGTGAGGAAGCTGAAGCAGGCAAGAAGGAAGTCGAAGAGCCAGCAAGAAAGAGGAAACGAATGGACAAAGCAGGTATGCATAAAACAGTAAACAGGGGACTGCATGTGTGGTGATGGTTGTTGCAAACAAACCAGAATATGAGGTAGCAGAAGCAACAGAGGTGGTGGAGCATTGTTTGAATTTGTTAGTGAACACTACTACGACTGTTGAACACTGTTGGAGCTGCTGTGGGGGTGAAGAACCAGAGTGTGAGGTAGTAAAAGCAGCAGAGGCTGTAGAGGTTGCAGAAGCAGCGGAGGTTATAGAGGCAGCAGCAGCAAAAAAGGCTATTGGAGACTATGCGTGGGCAGTGTGCAGAGCTGTGAAGACTCGTCCATAAGAAGACATGGTTGTCATTGATATTGTAGTTTGGAGACTACAGTGAAGCTGTAAATAGACAGAACTCAACAGAGAAGAGTTCTGAGAGCAGAAGGATTGGAGTCCTTGGGGTTGGAGCCTTAAAAGTGAGAAGGATGGGATTCCTTGAGGCTGGTGCCTCAGAAGTGAGATTGGATTGGAGTCCTTGGGGTTAGTGGCTCAAAAGCAGGAAGGATTGAAGTCCTTAGGAGTTGGTGCTCTTAAGTCCAAGATTGGTGTCTTGGGAAAATAGAGTTGGTGCTCTAGAGGTTGGAGCCTCACCAAAGTCCAAGTTGGTGCTTGGCAACCGATTGTGACCATCTATATATTGTATTTATTTTACTGCACAGTTATATTAATAAAAGCATTTATTCTTGCTGTTCATATTGTGTTCTGAATATATATGTTTTAACTGGTAAAACACTAGTGGGAAAAAGAAATATTGATTCACCCCCCCTCTCAGTATTTCCAACATTCCCAAGATAAATATTGTGTTGTCTTTGCGTATCATTGTTTCATTGTGATATCTCCTGTCTTACTGCATTTGTTGTTGAATTTCTCAAGTATAATTTCTCAATGGTTAACTGGAAGTGCCTAAGATAATCATCATATCATTGGAAGTAATTATTAGTTTAAAAAATAAGTGCTAGTATCTATTGTACTTGTAAAATCGACACGATATTAGAGCTTTGGTGAAGGTAAGAAGACATTGAGATCACATTTGAAATCAACTACTTCTGCAAAACTAATTTTTGATCATATTTGTGACCATGGATTCCTACTTTAAGACAAAAAACAAGCTGGAGGGTGTTACAAATTTTAGGGCATGGAAAACAAGGATTGATCTTATTCTTGTAGAGAATGACATTTTGGATCTTGTGAAAGGCAAGGTTACTGAACCTACAGATAACGAAGGAAAAGTAAAATACAAGAAGGATGGCATCATATGCATGAGTATTATTGCAGAGTCTATCAGAGATTATTTGATTCCATATGTCTCAAATCTTGACACTTAAAGAAGATTTATGATGCCTTGGTTGGATTATATACCATCAACAGCATTGGTCAAGCAATGAGTTTGAAGAATGAGCTTTGTGATCTTAAAATGTCAAGAAATGATATTGTGGCCTCATATTTCATGAGAGCATCTCATCTAAGAGATCAACTTCAAGCAGTCACTGAAATTATTCCTGCTAGAAAACTTGTGACTACCACAATTATAGGTTTTCCTGACTCATGGGATTTGTTTGCATTTAGTATTTGTGACAGGAAGGAAACTCCAAGCTTTGAAGAATGATGGACCTCATGTATTCAAGAATAAATTTCTAGACTAATATCCAAGTGAAAGATTCAAAGACCACTAGATGGTGAATCTCAAGCTTTTGTAGCCCATGCAAAGAATGGTAAAGGAAGAAGAAATTTTGGAAGATTTTAGGAAGGAGTTAGGTCCCTAATCATAACCAAGAAAAGAAAGATTTGTCAAATATTCAATGCTTTCATTTCCACATGTTTGGTCATTATAAAAACCAATATACAGAAAGGAAGGATGATAAAAAAGGAAAGGGAAAATAGCATGCTTCTATAACAACCATTGATGATGTGCATCCTAATCAAAATAAATTTAAGAATGAAAATGAAGAAGATTTTGTTTTATTTTCTGCGCTTTCAAGTACTAGTACAAGTGACAGTGATATCTGGTTGGTAATTAGTCAAGCTTCCAGAAATATGACAAGTAACTGCAATAGCCTCACAAAATTGGAAGAGAAGAAATCAACACTATAGGTGGAGCTTGGTGATGATGGAAAATATGAATTTTAAGGTGTTGGGTCAACATCCTTTCAACTAGAATAAGGAAGAAATATGTATTTGAATGATGTATTGTATGTGGAAAAGTTTGAAAAATAACTTAATCTCTACTTCACATTTGGGAGAAAAAGGATATAGAGTTGCAATTTTTGATGGACAAGTTCATATTTGGAAAAAGAGTTCTCGCATATATTTTGACAAAGGAATTGGTGTTCGAGAAGGAGGCTTTTATAAACTCCTTGTACAATCAACTCAAGCATTGATACATAATGACTTCAACCTATGTGAACTATGGCATCGTAGATTTGTTCACATTCATTATAAGGCTTTGTCAGTATTAAGGAATGTTGTCACAGGTCTATCAGAACTTCAAGTCCAACATGAAGGTGTTTTCAAAGGTTGTGCTCTTGGCAAGAATACCAAGGCATACTTCCCATGCAAATGGAAACAAATCAAAGGAGATCTTGGAACTAATTCATTAAGATGTGTGTGGACAAATGACAACTACTTCCTTGAGTGATTTCTTGTATTATGTAACATTTATTGATGATTTCTCCTAAAAAAGTTGGCTCTATTTCATGAGGAAAAAATATGAAGTATTTAACAGGTTTCAAGAATTCAAGACTGAGGTAGAGAACTTGATAGGAAAGGAGATCAAGACTCTTAGATAAGATAGTGGACGAGAATACACTTCCAATGGACTCATTGATTTTTGCAAAGAAGCTAGCATTAAGAGAGGGTTAATGGTTCCTTCCAACCCTCAACATAATGGAGTTGTCGAAAGGAAAAATAGAACCATTGTAGAAGATTCTAAGGCAATGATCCATGATCAATATTTTCCCATGCTATTATGGGGAGAAGCATCGAATACAATAGTTTATGTGCAAAACGTAAGTCCTCATCGGTTTTAGGAATTCAAGACTCTCAAGTATGTTTTCACAGGTAAGAAACCAGAGGTTGAACATTTGAGAATATTTGGTTGTCCTATTTACATTAATGTACCAAAGGAGAAGAGGTCAAAGTTAGAGCCTTCTAGAAAGAAGGAAACATTTGTTGGGTATAGCGATATATTGAAGGTCTATATAATTTATATTCCAGGACAAGAGATGATTGAAACCAACATAAATGTTATCTTTGATGAGGATGCAACCTTTAGGAAATATAAGGATGTTGATGATGATGAAGAACACAAGGCTCCTCAAAATATTAATACAAGGCCTTCTGAACCAATGAATCATTCTTTAGAATCTCAGGAAGAGCCAAAAGGACCAAATGATCCAGTGGACTCTCCTAGGATTGTTGTTCTAGAAATCAAGAAGAGACTTGCATGGCTTCAAAATACTTTGTAGAATACAAAAGGACGTGTAGCTCCTCATGTCACGTTCAGAGAAAGCAAACATCCTAAGAACTAATCAGGATATGCTACATTGGTGAGTCGTATAATTGATTTTGATTCATCCAACTATGAGGCAACAAATCAACAAGTTTGGAAAGATGCCATGTTAGAGGAATAACAATCCATCTGAAGAATGACATGTGGAATATTGTGCCAAAACCTAAAGGGAAGTCAGTGATAACTTCCAAGTGGATATACAAGATCAAGCATGTAGTGGATGGTAGCATATAAAATTACAACACAAGATTTGTGGCAAGAGGGTTCTCCCAAAAAGAGGGAGAGGATTATGAGGAAACATTTGCTCCAGTCTCCGAGTACACTTCTATAAGAACTATCATTTCTATTGCCTTTGTTATGGGTTGGAAATTGCATCAAATGGAAATGAAGGAAAATTTCCTCAGTGGGTGGATTGAAGAAGAAGTGTACATAGAAAAACCTAAATATTTTGAGGTACATAAGAGGGAGACTCATGTATCCAGACTAGAGAAAGCATTGTATGGACTTAGACAAGCACCTCGAACTTGGTATTCTCAAATTGATGGATATTTGTTGAGTCTTGGTTTTACCAAGAGTGATGTCGATCAAAACCTTTACTAGCAGGTTTCTAGAGGCGAGCCTGTGATTTTATTATTATCTGTTAATGACTTGTTTTTTATAGGAACAAAGAATCTCATTGATTAGTGTAAGGGAATTGACTGTTGAGTTCGATAAGAAGGATATAGGTTTGAAGCATTATAACTTGGGATTGGAAATATGGTAGAAGCCAGGAAAGACCTTTCTTGGTCAAGGAAAATATATTATTATGATCCTTCAAATATTTGGAATGGTAGAATATAATTCCATGTATACTCCTATGGTGATGAACTTGAAGAAGTTGAGAGACTCAGAGAAGATTTAGTGGATCCTTTTATATCAACGACTAGTTGGTTCAATGATGTATCAAATCAATACCAGAGTGAACATTTTCTTTGTAATAAACACTCTGAGTTAGTTTCAAGTGGAATCAAGACACATACATTGGATTGCAGCGAAGCATGTTTTGAGATATCTATACGGTACAACTAGTTATGGTTTGCGATATGTCTCAAACAATGGAGTACAAATACCGGGATTCTCATATTCTAATTGCGCACGGAGTGCGAAAGACAAGAATAGCACATCAGGATGTCATTTCAGCTTGGGATCTACTATGATATCTTGGATGAGTAGAACACATATATCTATTACACTTAGCACTACAAAAGTAAAGTACAATGCAACTAGTTTGACAATTTGTGAAGCAGTATGGCTTTTAAAGCTACTTGTAGGATTGCTTGATCAAGTGCAAGATCAAACCATGATAATGCGACAATCAAAGTTGTGTGAATCTTTCAGAAAATCCAGTTTTTCATGACAAGTCGAAGCACATTGAGATCAAGTATCATCACATCCGAGACATGGTATAAAAGGGAGCAGTGAAGCTTTAGAAGATCTCTATTGACATGGAGGTTGCTAACATTCTCACAAGCCTCTTCCTAGGGCTAAGTTTGTATACCTTAAGGAAAAGCATGGAGTAGTCGAGAATGCATCCCTTTTTGAGAGGAAGTGTTGATGTTGTTGCATCAAGCGGTAGACATTCTCTCCAAGTCAGGATATAGACAGGCCAAGGGCCAAAAAATGTGGCTAGGGAGAATGACCTAGAGAGCATCAAGGCCCAGAGTGCTCCCCAGATAGGCGAGTGAGTGCCTCTAGCATCAGGTAGGATAGTTACCATTCAATCAACATGCATGAATGGTAATAGCCTAGGGTTTCACCATAAGTCATACGTGTTGACTAGGTTCCAAGTGACAACTTGGATAATTAGTGAAATGCTCTAAGTGATAACTTGTTGAGAATGATGTTGATGTAGAATACTTTCCACATGTAGTGGGTTGAATGTCAACATAACTAGTTCATTCAACCTTCCCTTAGATAAATTATTCAATAAGAGAACATCTAAAGAAGTCATTATGAATACCTCCATAGCTAAGAGGGAGTGTTGCATTTTTGTAGCTATGGTCAGCCTTCATATTTTTGATAATGTATGTAATGATAGCTTCAAGGCATGTTCTTCATGTCAAATTTAAAAGAAAGAATTTGAATATTTAAATTTAAATATTTTGGCATCAAGAATGTCAAGTTGTCCCTCCACATGATCAAGTCAGCCCAACCATATTATGGCACCCATTCGCCCTCCCAAGAAAGCTATATATATGCCATTCAACCTCCTCTTGGCACCATTCGACCTCACAAGACATAACATCTTCCGATTCAAGCGAAGGAGAAAAAGAACAATAAGGATGAACAAAAATTCAAAATCTCCTCTCTCTAAGTTTGACCTCGCATGCATCTCTCTCTCTATCTTTGTGACTTCACATGTGTGACAGATTTATCAACATATCTGGCAACAAGTTCGAGTTTTTCTGGGTTCAAGAGGAGGCCAAAATTCGGCCATAACAAAATAAATCAAACCAATTCTTTTGGGAAACGTCTTGATTTGATAAGAAGCCACTTTGACAAGTGGGCTTTCCTAAGGTAAACCTTGTATTGTCTTTGTGTAACATTGTTTCATTGTGATCTCTACTATCCTACTGCATTTGTTGTTGAATTTCTGAAGTATAGTTCATTAATGGTTATCTAGAAGTGGCTAAGATAGTCATCATATTATTGGAAGTAATTATCAGTTTTAGAAATAAGTGCTAGTATCTATTGTATTTGTAAAATCAACATAGGATTTTTCCCCTCCTTCAAGTGAGCTCTAACTAAATGGGTTATTTCAAAATAAAAATACTTGTTTTTCTCAAGTCGAGCCCCTCCAAATCACATATTTTTATGCCCTAGTTGTGACCAGGGAAAATTTTAAGAACCTCCCTAAATTTAAATGTATAATAAATGGGCGAATCTCCATGATACATAGGAAAAATGGAAGGCAATTTTATTAATAATATATATATATATATATATATATATATATATATATATATATGCGAATCTCTCACCAAATTATATTATCTTGTAAAATCATGGCGAATCACTAAGAAATCCAATGGTTGTTGCAGTCGCTCTTTAAAAAATATCTACAATAAGCATCTATAAAAGGAATATGTCATAACCATATTCAAAGCCTAACAATTTGGTGTGGTTGAGAGTAAAATTTCTCTTAAGCCGCCTTGATATCAAAATCATTGCAAATGAAAAAGAAAATAATAATAATAATAATATAACATCCAAGTGGAAACCTTATTAATGCACTTGGGATATACCTTTGGTTGAAAACCACCATGGAGGCAACATTAGGTCTACAATAAAATCATTCATCCTCATGAAAACCCTATTAGGATAAATGGGGTAAGGCACTAGTGAAAACCGAAAATGGCATCAATAGCTTGACAAGAAAATGAAAAAACAAAGGAAAAGAAAGGAGGACAAAAAAAGCTTTTGGTTCATAAGTGTGTTCAAGTACACAGACACTAAATATGACTAGCAATAGGTCAATGAAGACCTCAAACTAGATTGAGAAACAAAGCATTCCAAGATACCTACACAAATAAAACAATTGGAAGGATTAATGTATTTATACAAAAATAATCACAACAAAGCAACATTGTACATCCTATTGTAAGTTCTATTTGCAAGAACCATCATCATCATCTTCATACTCCATGCCTTATGCTCCATCTCACACTTTCTCTATATCCTCTATTTCATCATCCTCTTTATTATTGATGCACCATAATAATTGTAGCAAGCACCATTTCCAAGTCCCATTAGCATTTTCATATTCACCATATTTCTTGTGAAACGATTGTATATTTCCATTATAAAACAGAGTGCTCTTACTATTGTCATGGAAAATCATACAATACAATTGCTACCATTGTTGAAGGTTATACATCACACAAATCATCATTGATATCATCATGGACGGAAACCTTCTCAACAATATTCAACATACACAACCCAGTGTGGTTTGCTCTGAACAATGTTGATATCACCAACTCCTCCCAACATGCCATCACCACAAATCTCCGTAATTGGCTGTCGTATGGGAGTTCACAAATGCCTACATAAAAGGGATGGAATGAAGGGAAAGAATGTCCATCATCTGAAATAAAGGTATTCAAATATGGTTATGGAAACACATGACTGTAATTATGGCCTTGTTCATGAACCTCACCTTGTGAAGATGGAGAAGGTCACAGTTAGTTAATAAGTTGGCGCCCAAATTCAAGCCCATTTGGCTCTATTGATATTATGGTTCCAAGTAGCTCTACTTTATCATTCAGGCTAGTTGACACTATTTTTGTTGGTCTCTCCCACATGATCTTTTCCTTACATCCCCTATCCCACTCCCCCATACTTTGTTTTATCAAAATCCATGTCTCTTCCTGGTTCTTCCCCTAGCCATCACATAAGTCAAGGTCAAGGAGTCTCCTTATACATGAGAGCACAAGATGACATCAAAACCTTTGTAGAATATTATTTGGAGCATACCCCTAAGGTAGCTAGAGAGGAATTGAAATTATTGAAAATGAAGCAAGAGTGGGAAAAACTAGACCTGGGTAATACTAGATCAAGGCACACCCAATATATGTAAACAACTTAATATCTCTATTGGCAAATCAAAACTACCATAGGTAAAGTCATGTTAGAAAGAAGTGAGTCCCAATAGTAGATTCTCTTGTGCATAGATACTTTGCAGTTACAAGTGGATAATCTGGATTACAAGGTGACTTCTCTTTCCAAGAAAGTAGTAGAATTAGGATTTCCTAAGAACAAGGAAGAGGCGGCTTCACCTTCAGCCCAACAAGCATATTCCCCCTAGCGATGGTTGTGTTTTTTATTATTATTTTTATTTTTTTTATTAGGATATACAACCTTCTCATTAGCTCTAGTTTTAAGTCTTTCATTTCTTTGTTTGATAGTCTTAGGATACATGGCTTATACATTTATATTGTTAAAATCAAACTAATAATTTTTTCAAAGACTATACTTACGTGTTACTAGTTTGGTTTCCCCAATGGAAGAACAATAATTACATGAACAATGTTTTCTTGTTTAAAGTAATACAAAGGTGTGACTAGCTTACCAAAAAAACAATATTCAACTTACAAAGGTATGTACAAGTATCATTACACTATTTTCAAGGGTTCCAAATAGAGATTTTCCCATGGACAACAATAGAAACCTTATTTTTCAAATAACATTATTCACCTTAGCAACATCGTTTGAAGCATTAGAATCGTCAAATAATTTTAAACACCTTTCTTAATAGTGTAAAACTTGCAAATATATATACCCTATTCTCTTTTCAAAAGTGGGTATATTTTGGGCCAATACAAGAACCATACAAGAATTGTAAAAAATATATACGATTACAACACAAATTCAACATCAATAGGTAACCTGATTCAACATAATGCAACATGTTATGTTAGTCCTTTTGAATAATAAAACTTATCAACTAAGTTGTGTCAAACAAAAAATACATAAAAAATGTCAACAATATATAGAAAAACACTCAAGCCAATTTCTAAATGACACTTGTAGATTTGTAAGTCTCATCCTTATTGAAAGAACATTCAAAATTTTGCATGGTTAAATGATCAATACTAGTTTTTCAAATGAAAGGAACACATTTCAATTTTTACCACTTGGATTCTTAAGCTTCAAGAATTCTTCCTCACAACCATGAGCATAGAACCATCCATGATGAAATCATAATTCCAAAACTGTGCAGAGAGTATGGTCTCTGAGATGTTCGCAAACTATAGAGATTTTTTTATCAAGTGCAACATGAACAATTTCCCATGAGATTTATACAAACCTAGGTTGTGCAACACCGTGCCCTATTGTATTTTTTGAGGTGTTGTCATTTAAAATTGTTGAAGAGTCACACATGGCATGCACGGCTTCCATTGTTAGCTCACTTGTTTTTTCATAGATCACAAAACTTAAGTATTTTCATACATGAAAACAAATAAAAACAATGTGTTTGCCTTTTTACAACAAAACAATGATTTAGCTGCCAAACCTGCTCTACTGCAACATGGCCTCTCCATAGATGACTCTATCTCTCACTGGAAATCACTTTCAACAATGACATGACCAAAAAAAATAGAATTGCACTTGTCCAACAACACTTCTTAGCAGCAACAACGGTTCCACTTCTTTCTTGACCAACAGTTTGAGTCCACCTGCTTAAGTTTTCTTGCACTACAATCACCCCTTAGCATTAGTAATTTCTTCATTTTGGGAAAACCTTTTTGTTTTTTCTCATAGAAAACAACAATCTACTCTCTGCTCAGAATCTTTCCACTCAAAATCTTTATTGAGGTCAGATACCAATTCATGTAATCAAAGGCGCAACTGAGTAAAAATTCACTCCAATTCATGTAATCAGAGGCACAACTAAGTAAAAATTCACTCATTTACAAAGTACGGACACAAGGAAAATATGTAAATTGCTTTAAAGTAAATTGGTAACAGTTATAAAATGAAAGGGTGCATGCACAAAAGTTCGTAGTTTCTTAATGGTTATTAATTTCAAAGTTGATCAAACTACCCAACAAACAATTATGGTGTGCTAAGCTCATTTTCTATGTGGAGTGTCACACAGATTGGAAATATCTTGTATTACTAAACTCTGCGTTTACTACTATGGTTTGATTTATTATTGTTGCATTGGAAGAGCTATAACCAGGTTATGACATCATGTCATGTTTTGTGTTGTCTTCGTCTGAGAGTTGTGTATATGCTTCATGGAGTAGTAAATATAATATCTTTAAGAAATTTAACAGTAATGAATACCAGAAAGTTATACATTTCATTATTTCAAAAGGAAGACAATTATGAAGCACATTACAAGTCAAGCAGTTGAATCCTGGCAAAGTTGTGTTACATTTCTATGCTATCATTTGACTAGTGGATGTGTTCTACAGATCATTGATTGAATTTAATTCTAGGGTTTATCTTAATTCTGACCTGTGACCAATCCATCATGACATATTTGCATCATGTACCAGTATTCCTAGTGCTTGAATTTGATAGAGATGACAAATATTTTCTTCTTTCCAAAAAATATATCTCGCAGACCCATTGGTGTTAATTTAGTGGCCTCCTTGCTTTAGAACTATCACTATTTTGATAATCTTGGTGGAGGATTTGAACTTTGAACAAAGTACGATGAAAAAAAGTTAATTGTGCAATGTCAGCAAGACCACAAGACACTTTGTAGAAGTTTTGATATTATGAAACACAACTATGCCTATCTACAAACAATCATCAACAAAGGTCAGATTGTTGTTGCAAACACCTATAGGAACATTCTTCGAAGCCATCACATTCAGATACAACCTATAGGAACTATTGCTAAGGTTTTGGAGTGAGATATAATATATTGTAGAAGATGTTTGTCCTTTGATATCATGTGTTGGTTTGAAGTCTGTGTGATAAATATAAATTTGTTGTTTGACCTTTGAAATTAGAAATGTTGAGCAATCTATATCTATATTCTTGTGCCATATAGTTGTATTGAGGGCTATCAAAAGATTGAGCAACAAGCATTTAATAAAATATTGTTGATGCACATAATATACTAGCAGTTAGGGTTCACATCTGAGATAGAGGCTTCATGTGCCATGCATGTGCTCATCAAGTATCACTGAGAAGATATGAAGTATTGCATATGACAGTTTATGATGCTTATAAACTAGTATGCACACAGTTTGATACTAGACAGAATTGTTGATGGAAATAATGTTGTGATAGCACAGTGATGTTGTAACATTCAGTTATGTTTAACATAATTAATGTTCATGGCATAATTTTGAATCTGGTGAATAGATCTTGAAACCATAGAGCAGGTTTGATTGTTGATGACAACAATGACCCTATTAATTATGTAACATTGACCTACTTGACTATGAAACAATGACCATGTTGACTGAGAAATAGTGACCCTTGTTGATGTTGAAAAGTGTAACTAGGTTCGGTCTTTAGAATGACATGTCTAATTGTGATTTTATGTAATTGATGAAAAGAAGAAAAATAAAATTATTGTAATGCTTGTCTCATGGGTTTCATGAGCAAGGAATTTATATTTAGTGATGGCTCCCATTGTGAGCCTTTAGGATTTGTCATCTAGTCATAAAAGTCAATTTGAGTCTATGTCATGTATGAAGGACCCTTCTTGGGCATGTTTCATATTGTATGAGTTGTTAAAGTAAGTATGAAATCCCTCCAACACAAGCACAAGACCTCTCCTTCAAGTCAGCTCAAGATGAAAGTAAGATAATCTCCGAAAGGCATGTCAGAATAACATTCATGGTATAACTAATCTAGAAGTCAGAATACACTAAAGGGACAGAAACTAAAGAAAGATTCTCACCTCAAAGTATTTAGGTCATCACCTAATGCCCTTTGTTTAATCAAAGGCTAGGTCCAAGAAACAACAACACTCAACCCTTCAACTTTTGTCCTACAAACCTCCACCATTACCTAGAAAACTACAATGTGAATGTAGCTAGCGTTTGAGCAAGAAACGATCAAGCCTCCATGGGAAAGTACCCCCTTCTTCCCTTACAAGAAATCAAAGCAGGAACACATGTACTGGACATCAAAGCAAAGAAACACCATGTATAACAGATTAGCCTCACTATATATTATAGATAAATTAGAGACTCAACCATAATAATTTGAACACTGAAACTAGAGCTAGCTCCTTCCCCTCCTCATCTACCCAACATTTTCCAAAGGGAAACATTACTTATAAAGGCCTTCCATAAATCCTATACCTTTCAAGTTAAAAGAAATCTAAACTCCATAGAAAATGACACAGTTAATAAGGAGCTCTTGAATCAGAATCCAAGATATACATCTAGATAGGAAGTGACAAAGCACAAATATCAATCCAATCCCACGAATACACCCATGGTGATTTGGAAAGGAGGGGCCATAAAAATCTTCTCAGTCTCCAAAAATCAAATCAAATCAAGTTGTAATCCCAACTGAGTCATATTAGTAATATCTTTAAAGCGTCAAGATAGATGGCATGGATATGAGTCCCTCAATGATTTAAGGACACTAGCATTATTAGTTATGCAAGAAGACATTTATGGAGCTGAAGGGTAGAGAAATTTTCTTCCCTTTCTCATATGATGGAGACCATCTCACCCGGTATAGACATTCAATTGAACATTCCCCTCATCAATATATATATGAGAACTCTCCAAGTCTTCATCACCCTGTCCTCCTTTGAAAGCTCTATTAGTCATTCCCTTCCTTCTTAGTGGTGAATTTCTTGGAGCTTGGCTGCTGAAATTTGTCTTTTCCTACTCTCGACATCTAAATGTTTCTAATGGAGAGTTGTGTATCATGACCCCTACCCAACAACTATTGGAGGTGTGGGGTAGGTGCATCTTGTGTGAATTCTTTTTCATTGGAATTGTCAATAATGAAAGCCACCCTCTGTGAATCCATTAAGAAATTAGAGACATAGAGAACCTGAGTCAAGTCTAAGCACAGTGAGACAACAAAGCCAACAAATGCCTTAAGAGGGCATATCTCTATTGTTTGAGACCTACTTGACCACTTGGAAAATCATGTGAATCTCCCTCCATGGGAAGCACTCTCAGAAAGCTCTGTTAGTCAAAACACATAATTGTATCTTGAGAGAAGACCAACACCGCCAACCAGGATGACACATACACCAGGTCAAAATGATTTAAAGTCTCTAGTTAATATATGCTTTATATATGTTTTCTATTGTTAGAACAATTTATACCTGCAATCTTTGGAGAAGAACTATAGTATGTTTGGATTTCATCATTTTTGGAACACTTCGTTTCGTGTTTTCTATATTTATAGCTCTATATGGAAATAAAATGTATTGAGGTTCTATAGGGAAAACTGTAGCCATTTTTCTAATTAATATAAATTTTAAGTCCTCATTATCATTATGAAAAAGAGATTAAGTCATAGAAAAAAGTTAATTAAGATAAGTTATCAAAATCTAATGCTAAGTTGATTGTAGAGGACATTGTGTCTCTCATGAGACATTACTTTTATGTACCTAATTACCACATGCATTTAATAATCATATAAACCAATGTTGTGAGACTCAACAAAGATCTGTGAGTTTTTCCGAGTTCATCTTAAAATGTCTACTCCGTGAAAACTCACCTACAAACTGAAATTCTCCAAATTTGGTGAAACTTACCCAAAACTCAACATACCCTGTTGTTTTTTTTGGAACAAAGTAATGTTCATGGTATAACTAATCTAGAAGCCAAAATACACTAAAGGGATAGAAACCAAAGGAGTATTCTCACCTCAAGTCTTTAGGACATCACCTAATGCCCTTTGTTTAATCAAAGGCCAACTCCCAACAACAATAACACTCCACCCTTCAAATTGTTTCCACCAAACCTCAAGCATTGCCTAGCAAACAACAATGTGAAAATAGATAGCCTTTGAATAGGAAAGGATCAACCCTCCATGGGAAACTACCCCCTTCTTCCCTTATAAGCAGTCAAAGCAGGAACACATGTACTAGACATCAAAGCAAAGAAACACCTTGTATAACAAATTAGCTTTACTGTATAATATAGATAAATTTGAGACTCAACCAAAATAATTTGAGCATTGAAACTAGATCTACATCCCACCTCTTCTCATCTAGCAAGCATTTTCCAAAGCGCAACATTACTTCTATAGCCCTTCCACAAATCCTCTACCTTTCAAGTTAAAATACATCTGAACTCCATAGCAAATGAAATGGTTAATCAAGGAGCTCTTGAATCAAAATCCAAGCTATATAACTATTATAGACATATTTGGGCACTACAACCCCAAACACATATGTCCATAAAACCAAGGGCTTCCAAGTCCCTAAAAGTGTTGTTTCATACCATAAAGGAGCAAGGTCAGTTGATTACATCATCTCCCGGAAGTTCTCCATGAAAAACTACTCAGAACTGGTCAAAACTAGACCATACAGACTGCTCAATGCTAAGGGTGCAATGCATCTCACCTGCCACATGCAAAAAGTGCGATGCATACTAGAAAGGCCTTCTGTAGGGTGCAATGAGTGAGAGCAGACAAATGGCAGAAGCAGTTTGCTAGGTGGAGACCCTGAGGATCTTCTAGAAGCTTCTCATTTGACACTTGCCTCTCTGAATTCTCCCAGGGATGAGTACGAGATCATGAAATCTCCAAGTGGAACCAAGAACTATCAGAGAGATGACACTAATCAAAATCCCAGAAGCTGACTCACCCCCCTGCAAACATCTATATATGGATCCCTCATCCTAAAGATCCAAAGGCTGGAATCTTGTATTTTGTAAGAAAGTGTTGTTGGTTTCTCTGTGTAACATTGTTGGGTGATCTAAGCTTTTCATGAGGTGAAGAGGGTTTTCATGCTGGGAGGATGGTGCTAGGTCAGACCAATGGGTTGTAATCCTCTCTTCTACTACTTCTATCAATAAATCTATTTGATTTTTCCTCCATATTCTTGTATATATTTGAATCTTGTATTGATATATGCATTAGTATGGTTAATATACATCTGATCCTATATTGTTTATGGTTATAGATCTTTATGCTTTGATGGTATTATGCTGCTTTGACTCTACAGGTGCTCTTTGAAGCGGGACAAGTAAGGAAGGAGTGGTGAAGTTCTGTCAAATGAGAAAGGAAACAAGAAAGGAGCCAAGCGAAAGACTGAGGTTGGTACTCTCTGCTTCTTTCTCATCTATCTCTCATAAAGGAAAACACAAGTGACTTTAGTTTGTTTGTTTCTAAGATAGCTACCCGTCTTAGTGGGACTAACAGCTCTGAATGGACACTAGCTTTCCCGATAAAAAAAATGGCGACTTTGCTGGGGAGCAAATAGCTTGTTTGCTTGTTCATACTTGTTTGCTTTATAAACTACAGACGGAGCCTGAAGTTAAGCCAGCGAGCCTTCGAACTATATTTTCTATGCAAGTGCAAAGTAGATCAATGCTGCTTTAGTCCATCTCCGGGTTTTGTTTATAAACTAAACAACTGACTTGCAAACATCTTAAGTGCCCTGGTGGTAGCTCAAGTAACCTCATTAGATCAACCCCTATACTTTTTGTTTACTGCCTATCATTAGCCCAGCCTAAATCCCTGAACTAAGCTGCAAATTGTGACCAAAGACCAAGTGAAAGTCTCGTCCCTGGATCATCGCACTGTCTCCTTTTGACATTCTAGATGCATCGCACCTCCCGTGTGCAGTAGGTGGGATGCATCCCTGTTTCCCTGTGTTACAGGTGCGATGATAAGACTATTTATGCCTCTAGATTTTGGTTTTTCTTCATTGTCTTCAGCTTTATTAAGGAGTTTTGCTGTCTGTGATCAGTATACCACTATTGAAACTCCCTTCCTTTGCATTATTCAGCCTCCATTGTACAAAGAATTGTGAATGTTTTTATGTATTTTTCGCCATTTACAGTTCTCCTTTACAAAAAAGTAGCTTAATCGAACTGTTGTCTTTTGATTTGAAAGTGTCGCAAGTATTGTTTTCAGTCAAAGAAAAGAACCCTACTCTTTTTTATGGTTGATTACACTGTTACTCTCGTATTTGATTTGAATTAATAGTATTTCAAGTGTCTAAAGCAGTTTTCAAATTGAAGTTGAAAGTGTTGCTCTTAGCATTCCTTTTGTTTTTTAAATTCGAATTCGCAAAGAGTCGTCTTAGCCTTCCTTTCGTTTTTTGAATTCGAAATCGCAAAGTAGTCTTCCTTTCATTTTTTGAATTCGAAATTGCAAAGTGTCGTCTTAGTCTTCCTTTCGTTTTTTGAGTTTGAAATCGCAAAGTGTCATCTTGTCTTCCTTTCGTCTTTTGAAGAGAAAATTGTTAGTATTGTCGCTTCGAGAGAAAAGATAGTTTAGATTTGTACTTAGCATTCTTTTTGTCACTCACACATTAAGAAAGCGAAAAAAAATACATGCATGTGCATTTGCATTTAGACTGCTTGTCGATTTTGATTTAGGACAGTGCATCTAGTGTGTGCTTTTTGCTCTATGTTGAAAGAATTTCGCTTCTCTTTGCTTAGTAGCTATGATTTTCATTGTGAAAAGAAGAGTAAACCACTGTTTATCATCTTAGATTGTATATTTAGGAATTGTATATCTACATCATGCGGTGAACCTTAAAGGCAAACCTCTCAAGAAAGATCAATTGTAAAATAAATTTAATGAACATAAAAACGCTTTGGAACCTAACACACAACATTTAGAAGTCTAGGCTAGAGACGTATTCTGGCGTCGTAAAGCCTGGTAACTATCGTTTTCATCGTAGGTTGGGTGATTCCTCCTCTTTGAGACGACAAGTGGCAGTGCGGACTTGTGCTCCCATGTACTGTCAAGTATATATTGGGAGACCACAATAGGATATATCCTTTATCCTTAGGAAGCTGTGTCTGCCGCCTTATAGATCACAATGCACTGAACACAACATTTGGGAAGATTGACTGCCGTACCGTAAAAAGTATTTTGCAGTTTTGCGATTAGTTTGGTAATCCCTCTGTCTAGATCTCTAGAGTAGTCTCTTTCGTTCCTTTTCAGACTCCTTAAAGGAAAAGGTCCATCTGAGCACTTGTCACTTCAGGATCATTAAAAATCGAAGGCGACTAGAGTCATCTTTAGCTTTTTCTCGACTCTTAAAAATTGAAAACGCAAGTTGTGTCAAAGCGTCATAAAATTTATTTTAATCTAAATAATGTCACTGTTCCCTCGTTGATCTTAGGTTGAGAAAATGGAGTCCACCAATCAAGGATTTCCCCTTGGGGGAAATCCTATTCCTTTCTCCTCTTGAGGAGATGTTGGTGCACCTCATATGGCCACATTGTCCCTTCCAGGACTGACGATTGGCCTGCCAATATGGCTCTTCTCGACCTCTGTCGTTCAAAGCACAATGATTCCTGAGCAATCAAACCAGCAACCAGATGATACTAAAGTTACCCCCCAATATTCTACTTCGTTTGTTTCTCCCTCTCCTTCTTCCTCTTCACTTGGTGAAGCTAGTAAAACTAAAAACCAAGTAACTGAGAAGAAGAAGAAAGGGAAGGAGAAGAAGAAGAAGAAGCCAATGGCAAAAGGGGGCAACCAAGCATCGTCTAGCGAAAATCCACACACTGCACCATCCAAACCTAAATCTCCATGTGTCATTTGCAAAGGGGACCACTATCATCGAGATTGTCCTTGCATCCCACGGATCTTAAAGGACTGGTCTCCCTACTTGCACAATCCGATGTCGTCAACCTCTGACGATCATGTTGAGAGTACACCGTCAACTAGTGAAAACGAAGTCAATGGACAGAAAGGAAGATCTAAATTTCCTTCCAAACTGTGTGAAGGCGATCATGCCCTCCACCATTGTCCCTTCCTAGACGAAGCTAAAGGGGTCTTGGATAACCTTCCTACGTCACTGCAACGACCTCCTCTTAGATACAAGAAACTCTTGCCGAGTCCATCGCTAGTTGAAAATCTGACTGACACACCTTTTTTGTCGGTCGAAGCACCTATCATTGGAGATAAACCCTCTAAGTCCACATCGGACCAAAGTCAACAGGTCGAGATGGCAGTCGACCCAGTCTTGTCTTTAGAAGGTCTACCTTCAAATGATACAGTCACCAAAGAGAATGAGAATGACACCATTCAAATTCTTTTCGTAAACACAGATTCCGATGAACATGGGGGCAATCTACCCGTTCCTTTACCGCAGGAAGGAAGTTCTTCGGAGACGTATCCGGCTGTTTATTCGGTCCCACCTCCAAGCAACCTAGTCATTTCCTTCGATTGGAATCTACTAGGCAGACCCCGTTTACCATCTAATGTACCATTCTGAATCATAGTACAAGCTTACAGAATGATCATGGTTGGTACTATCATAGATGAAGGGGCTTCTGTGAGTATCCTTTCCTCAACTGCTTGGAAAGCGCTTGGTTCGCCATCACTTCTATCTGAGATTCGAAATCTGATAGGCTTCAACAAAGGAACCAGTCGACCGTTAGGGATCCTTCCAAATTTGCCTATAACTTTGAGAAGGAAAACCGTTCATCTAAACGTGATGGTAGTCCAAGGACCTAGATTACAATCTACTCCTTGGGCATTACTACATTTATAGCATGGGAGCTATTGTTTCCTCACTCATTCGAGTGATGTGTTTTCTGCATGAAGGCAGAGTGGTCCAACTTGTAGACCAACTTTCATTCGCCGGTTCACACATAGCTAATAGTCAAATGCCATCCCTAACTAGTCCTTTTGCGCAAGGAATGTCTCATCAATATCCAGTCCGTCCACCTGATGAGCGCGAGTGATTCGGTGATTATGACTGAAACCCAGGGGGCATGCACCCTGGTCTGCTTCGGCAGGAAAACCTCGAATTTAAGGTAGGTTTCTGCATAGGAATATGACTAGTCTGACTATCTTGTCCGTTTAGGAAAATGGATCAGACTGGAAAAGGATTCCTCCGTGAGAAGGTAGGCCTTTCCCGATAGAGCCAAGGAAGTGTTTTGTCTACAAATTGAAAGGTAACCTAGAAACTCTACTTCGTTATACCTGGGGGCATGCAAACCTTTTTGCATGAAAGTGAAAAGCGACCATTTATTTTCTTAGTTTGTAGGTTCTTAACCCTTTAAACTCGTAGGATTGGTCGTTCCTAGCTTACATAATGAAAGGATCTGGAGCAAAGTTTCGAATGGGGCAAGCTCCCTAAAAAATGAACCTATCGATGAGACATCCTTATTATACGACTGGCACGAGCAGTTTTACACGAAGTTCAAGCTCGTTAAAAAATAAACCTAGCAATGAGCATATGTTCCACCAGAGTTTAAGCTCATTAAAAAATGAACCCACCTTTGGTAAATAACCATTGCAATCGCATAATTATTAGCTTTTAAACCTTGGTCGTGTTCTTACCATCACCTCCACTCTTTTTTAGCCGATCATACGCCTCCATTTGATTGTTTACTCCTTTTGAGAAACAGCTGCGACGAGTGATCCTATTAGCCACTTTCTCTACACTGCCATGATTGAAAAAGTTCCAAACCTTATTTGGAACCAGCTACTATCGGAAAACATCACTCATTCCTAAAAAAACAAGTCTCCTTTAAGCTCTTTTCATCTGACTCGTAAAATATGAAAAGATTGTCGAGCAATTGGCCTCTCCAACGCGTTAAAGCAATTGGAAGTGCCATCTCTCCTCTAGATTTTAATCTTTTTGGACCTGAGGGATTATTACACAAAAAGATCAAGTGTTTGTCTTGTTCGGCTTGTTAAAACTATTGAAAAGTCATCCCTTTCGCATTGTTTTATACTTTTTCGGACTTAAGGGATTATATTACGAAAAAGGAATATTGGAGTTTCCTTTCCGTTTCTTTTCAGACTCTCTAAAATTGAAAAGAACCGAGTTATCCTTGTCATTAAACTCGTTAAAACAATAGCGAAAAACTTGTCCATGTAGACAAGAGCGAGTCTCACTATCGCTAGGCTCGTTAAAACATAGCGACGGGTTTGCCCGAAGGGAAAATTATAGAACAAGCATATGTTATCCTCCTCAAGCTTGACAAAAATAAAGAGGTACTGGTCAGAAATGACTGGGGAAAATTGGGAAGAAAACTTGAAGAAACTTTATTGATAGCAGGTCGCTCTTGAACATGACACTTTCACTCCATCACCATGATTGAGTCAAGTTGGGTTATTCCGTTCACCGGTCATATCACCATTGGTCCACCATACCATCCACTTTTGGGGTTAACACTACCAATCGATTTCAGTGTCGCCGATATGTTCAAGAGAAATCGCTCAGATAATTCACCAACCCAGCTTGTGTCTCATCCGCTACAATACCTTTGTGCTTCGTTCTTTGATGACTGCCACCCTGAACCTTGTATCATCAGATCGTTTTCACCTCCACAAAATCATTTGCTCCATTTCGTGTCATAGATGTGGGATTCATTAAGGCCCTCCTACGACGGGTCACTTCTTGTCGACATCAATTCATTATCCAAGAAGTCGACTTAGGAACAACCCTTTCAGTACTTTGAAGCTTGCATGCCTCAATGGCAAGTTTCTCACTTCCGGCGACAAGTTTACATCAATGGCCTTCGACCAAAAGATTTTGCATGGTGTTCGACATCGACTCATGTATTCACACCACGTGAATTGTACTGCAATACCTTGAGGGTCATCATCATCATCATTGATTCCTCTCGGACCTGTTAACATCTTACATCGTTGGTTTTTCAGGCGATATCTTTTCATGTTCGACATCAGAACATCTTTTCACATGGACCGACTTGTACTTCGGGCGAAGATTGAACGAGTTTTGAAGACCCCGGATCTAGTTTCATCCATCCGGGTTGCGATATATTCAGGAAAATAAAGACATCAAATGTGCATCACAGTTGCACAGATAATCATCCAAGCTAAGGGATGATGGCTCTACCAGAATCATCAGTCTACCACACAGACGGTTGTCTGTCCTATGTACATGAAAATGAATTTATAAAGCTGAGCATGGGAATGCCCGCCTCAGCTAGATCATGAAAATATTATGAAGATAATTTATTGTATTGTATCTTATTACAGGTCACCTTCCAGTTCGAAAAACCTCGGATCCTCATGATAAAGCATTTCACCCGACATAAAAAAGATTTACGACCTCATGCTTTAGGGGGCAACTGTTATAGACATATTTGGGCACTGCAACTCCAAACACATATGTCCATAAAACCAAGGGCTTCCAAGTCCCTAAAAGTGTTGTTTCATACCCTAAAGGAGCAAGGTCAGCTGATTACATCATCTCCCAGAAGTTCTCCATGAAAAACTACTCAGAACTGGTCAAAACTAGACCATACAGACTGCTCAGTGCTAAGGGTGCGATGCATCTCACCTGCCACATGTAAAAAGTGCAATGCATACTGGAAAGCCCTTCTGTAGGGTGTGATGAGCGAGAGCAGACAAATGGCAAAAGCAGTTTGCTAGGTGGAGGCCCGGAGAATCTTCTAGAAGCTGCTCATTTGACACTTGCCTCTCTGAATTCGCCCAGGGATGAGTAAGAGATCATGAAATCTCCAAGTGGAACCAAGAACTATTAGAGAGATGACACTAATCAAAATCTCAGAAGCTGACTCACCACCCTGCAAACATCTATATATGGATCCCTCATCCCAGAGATCCAAAGGTTGGAATCTTGTATTTTGTAAGGAAGTGTTGTTGGTTTCTTTGTGTAACATTGTTGGGTGAACTAAGCTTTTCATGAGGTGAAAAGGGCTTTCATGCTGGGAGGATGGCATTGGGTTAGACCAACAGGTTGTAATCTTCTCTTCTACTACTTCTATCAATAAAGCTATTTGAGTTTTCCTCCATATTCTTGTATATCTTTGAATCTTGTATTGATATATGCATTTGTATGGTTAATATACATCTGATCCTATGTTGTTTATGGTTATAGATCTCTATGCTTTGATGGTATTATATTGCTTTGACTCTACAGGTGCTCTTTGAAGCGGGACAAGTAAGGAAGGAGTGGCGAAGTTCTGTCAAATGGGAAAGGAAACAAGCAAGGAGCCAAGCGAAAGACTGAGGTTGGTACTCTCTGCTTCTTTCTCATCTATCTCTCATAAAGGAAAACACAAGTGACTTTAGTTTGTTTGTTTCTAAGGTAGCTATCCATCTTAGTGGGACTAGCAGCTCTAAATGGACACTAGTTTTCCTGATAACAATAACTGGATAGGAAGTGATGGAGAACAGGTATCAATCCAATCCCGCGAGTACATCTATGGTGATTTGGAAAGGAGGGGCCATAAAAATCTTCTCAGCCTCCAAAAATCAAATCAAATCAAGTTGTAATCCCAGGCGATTCATATCAACAATGTCTTTAAAGCATCAAGATAGACGACATGGATATTAAATCCTCAATGATTTAAGGACACTAGCATTATTAGTTATGCATCAATACATTTATGGAGTTGAAAGGTAGAGAAGAATTCTTCCCTTTCTCATATGATAGAGGCCATCTCACCTAGTGTAAACATTCGATTCAACATTTCCATCATCAATATATATGAGAACTCTCCAAGTCTTCATCACCCTGTCCTCTTTCAAAAGCTTTGTTAGTCATTCCCTTCCTTCTTAGTGTTGAATTTCTTGGATCTTACACATTGACCTCTGTCTTTTCCTACTCTAGGCATCTCATTTTTCTAATGGAGAGCTGTGTAGCATGCCTCCTATGTTAGGCCCCTACACTAGTAGTATAGGGGCCTAACATGCATGTTAGGCCCCTATATTACTAGTGTAGGGGCTTAACATCCTACCCAACAACTGTTGGAGGTGTGAGGGAGTTGCATCTTGTGTGAATGCTTGTTCAATGGAATTGTCAATAATGAAATCCACCCTCTATGAATCCATTAAGAAATTAGAGACATATAGAACCTGAGTCAAGTCTAAGCACGGTGAGATGAACAAAGCAGAGGAATGCCTCTCTGTTGAAGTTGCTAACCAAATTCTAGCTCTTTGTGGATGGGAAAAGTAATCTAGAAATGTGTTCATCATATTAAGAGGGAATATAAATGAATTAAATGCATATATATGTATATATATATGTATATATATATATATATATATATATATATATTATTTGAGACCTACTTGACCACTTGGAAAATCATGTGAATCTCCCTCCATGGGAAGCACTCTCAGAAAGATTTGGCAGTCAAAACGAAGAATCGTATCTTGAGAGGAGGCCAACACCACCAGCGAGGAACATACACCAGGTCAAAATGATTTGAATTATCTGGTTAATATATTTTTTATTTATGTTTGCTATTGTTAGACCAATTTATACCTGTAATCTTTGGAGAAGAACTACACTATGTTTGGATTTCATCGTTTTTGGAACACTACATTTCCTGTTTTCTATTTTTATAGCTCTATATGGAAATGAAATGTATTAAGGTTCTACAGGAACAACTATAGCCATGATGCTAATTAACATAAAATTTAATTCGTCATTATCATTATAAAAAAATGGATTAAGTCATAGAAAAAAAATTAATTAAGCTAAGTTATGACAATCTAAGGGTAAGTTGATTGTATAGGACATTATGTCTCTCACGAGACATTACTTTTATGTACTAAATACTACATGCATTTAATAATCATATACACCAAAGTTGTGAAACTCGACAAAGATCCACAAGTGTTTTCGAGTTCATCCTAAAATGTGTACTCAGTGAAAACACACTTACAAACTGAAATTCGCCAAATTTGGTGAAACTTACCCAAAACTTAGCATACCCTGTTGTTTTTCTTGGAACTAAGTAACATCTATGGTATAACTAATCTAGAAGTCAGAATACACTAAAGGGATAGAAACCAAAGGAAGATTCTCACCTCAAATTCTTTAGGACATCACCTAATGCCCTCTATTTAATCAAAGGCGAAGTCCCAACAACAACAACAACACTCCACCCTTCAATTTTTATCCAACAAACCTCAAGCATTGCCTAGAAAACAACAACGTGAATATAGCCAACCTTTGAGCACGAAAGGATCGAGCCTCCATGGGAAACTAGCCCCTTCTTCCCTTATGAGCCGTCAAAGTAGGAAACTTGTACTGGACATCAACACAAAGAAACACCCTATATAAAAGATTAGCCTCACTATATAGTATAGATAAATTGGAGACTCAACCATAATAATTTGCGAGCTGAAACTAGAGCTATCTCCCTCCTCTCCTCATTTAGCAAGCATTTTCCAAAGGGAAACATTAGTTCTAAAGGCCTTCCATAAATCCTCTACCTTACAAGTTAAAAGATATCTAAACTCCATAGAAAATGAAATGGTTAATCAAGGAGCTCTTGAATCAGAATCCAATCTAGAGATATGGATAGGAAGTGACAGAGCACAACTATCAATCCAATCCCATGAGTACACCTATGGTGATATGGAAAGGAGGGTGTTATACAGAATTTATACCTACGGATAAATATATCTTCCCTAAGTGGGTAGTTACACTTAGAACAACTGAAGTAAAGATGTTTAACCTTTTCCTACAATAAACAAATAAGATAAAAGAACCTACTTATGATCCTTCGCTTCCTTTGATCTCCTTTGAGTTGCTCATGTCGCTCCTGCTCAAACTGAATTCGCTCAATTGGTACTTGCCAACATAAACAAAATACTACAACAATCAAAGCATATGATCTATTTATTGTAAACACATGGAATCGACAACTTTTGAACATACATTCATCATATATATAGACAAAAGTATTGGAAAAAGAACAAACAACTTTATTGATTGATAGGAGAAATTACACCCAATGTGGTTCGATCTCCTTTCACTCATCCAACTCAGTCCAAACCCTCATCACACTAATAACAACATCAATCCAGCAGCATAACATTACTTGACAATGATTACAAGTCTCTAAACCAACAATATTTCTCTATAATCCAAGCTTCTTGGCTCTATGATGGGGGGCCAATTTATAGATGAATGCAAGTGGTTTTGTCATTACTATGGCATTGAATGGTTTTCCATAATTGGATGATTAGTTTCCATGTTCAAAGGGATGAGAGGATAGAGGATTAGATGATCCAAGGTTATCCTAAGTTGAGCTCATCTTGATAAGATAGGGGTTGGGTTCCTTCTAGAAGGCTCTAGAAAGGAGGAATATACTCTGGATCCAATGAACATTTCGAGGATTCTCGCCTAACACAGGCTTGAGTGGGCTTAGGTGCTCTGCAACGAATGAGGCTACCTTCTATGCAGGAAACTTACCCCTGACCAGTGGTGCGCTGGTGACCCAAGGAAGCACTTCAACAAGGTTTGAAGTCAGGAAACTCTCATGGATGAAAGCACTCAATGAAGTGGCATGTAGCAACTGAATTAGGGTTTGATAGACCCTATTTACACTGAACTTATCGTCGAGAGTGATGTGCCCAAATAGACCTGTAACAGTTGGCCCCTAAAGAATGAGGTCAAAAATGATAATGTTAAGTGATATGCTTTATGATGTGATGAGAAGAATCTGAAGCAAACGGTGACCTGCATTAATTACAATATATAATATCATGATATCTTTGAATTTTTCATGAATTGTTGAGGGAAGGCATACCCATGCTCAACCTATAAACTCAAGGAAAATTTTTGGGGCTAATATTTTCCCATGGGCTAATTTATATACTTTTTCCAAAAAAAAAAAGATTCGCTAATTTCCATTTTTTTTTAAATAATTCGCCCAAATTTTATAGAATGTAATTATTTTACGCTAAAAATAACCAAAAAATTATATATAGACAATAGACAAATATTATAAATTTGAATATTTCTAAAAAAATGTCTCCAAACATTTTATAGATTTCATATTATGGACTAGTGGGATTCGCCAAAGTTTCTAAACTTTAAGATAAATTTCCATCCTTAAAATTTTCCCTGTAATAATAAAATTTTCATTACATGTACATATATCAGATAGTCATCTACAGATATAGACCAAGGATAAGATGACCATCTGTGTAAATCCATCGTACAGATGATTTATTACTCTCCTGAAATTGCAACCCCGATGGATGAAACTAGATCCGGGGTCCTCTATCTCATCCAATCGTTCTCTCAAATACGAGTCTAACCATGTGAACATGTGATTTGAAGTCGAACATGGGAAGACACTATCTAATTACCAGCCAATGATGTAAGTTGTTAACAGATGCGAGAGAAATCACCAATAATGATAATGATTCTCAAGGTACTACAGTACATTTTGCATGGTGTGAATAGATGTTTTGATGTCGAACACCATATAAAGTCTTTCGGCCGAAGGCATGTGATGTCAACTTGTCGCCAGAAGTGAGAAACTTGCCATTGATGTATGTGAGCCTCATGGTAAAGGGTGTTTCTAAGTCAACTTCCTGGATAATGTGCTAATGTCGACAAGAAGCGACTTGTCGCAGGAGGGCCTTGATGTATCCCCCATCAATGAGATGAAATGAGTGTAATGATTTTGAAGACGGAATGTGACTGATGACATAATGTTCAGGAATGACAGTCATGAAAATGAAGGTTTATGAGTATTGTAAGTTGTTAATGGACGCGAGAGAAATCACCAATAATGATAATGATTGTCAAGGTACTATAGTACATTCTGCATGGTGTGAATAGATGTTTTTGATGTCGAACGCCATACAAAGTCTTTCGATCAAGGCATGTGATGTCAACCTGTCGCCAGAAGCGAGAAACTTACCATTGATGTATGTGAGCCTCACGGTACTGGAAAGATGTTTCTAAGTCAACTTCCTGGATAATGTGCTGATGTCGACAAGAAGCGACTCGTCGTAGGAGGGCCTTGATGTATCCCTCATCGATGACATGAAATGAGTGTAATGATTTTGAAGATGGAATGTCACTAATGACACAATGTTCAGGAATGACAGTCATGAAAATGAAGGTTTATGAGTATTGCAAAGGATGAAGTTTATTGAGTGACTTCTCTTAGACATGTCGGCGACACTGAATGAATTAGCAGCATTGACGCAAAACCGAAGTGATGGATGGTATGATAGATCATAAGTATGCTAACCATCAAGCAGAAAACCCAACCCAAATAGTCACATAGATGAAGTGAAAGTGTCATGTTCAAGAGCGACTTGCTACCATAAAGTGATTTATCCCTTTTCCCATTTTCCCCAGTCATTGCTGACCAATACCTCTTTATTTTTTAACAAGCTTGAGGAGGATAACATATGCTTGATGTATAATTCTACCCTTTGGGTGAATCCATCGCTATGTGATGTTTTAACGAGTCTAGCAAAGGTGAAACTCGGTCTTGTCATGATGGACAAGTTTGTCGCTATTTGATGTTTTAACGAGTTTAACGACAATGAGAACTCGGTCCTTTTCATATTTAGAGAGTTTGAAAAAGGGCAAAAAGAAAACTCCACAAGTTCTTTTTCGTAAATTTGTAAAATAATACAAGAGAGAACCTATTGACCATGTTCGATCAATGTATTCCTTTTTCGTAAGTAATCTATCCCGTTCCGGAAAAGGGTTAAACTTATACTGAGTAGATGTTTCTAATCCATTTACGAGCTGAAAAGGACAAGCGCCTGACAATCTTTTCATACTTTGAGAGTCTGAAAAGAGCTAAAAGAGGACTCTAGGGGGGTTCCTTTTTCAATGTTTAAAAGTGCTCGAAAAAGAGATAAAAATATGCTCTGTGGTCAAAAGTACATTTTACGATCATGCACGTCAAATTCACTATGTCGCCTGTAAACTTGCTCAAAGAACCACCAAACGAATTAAACATACCTATTTCATTGGTAAAAATAGGTAAAAACTATAATTTATTCATTTAATGAACATGAAATAACCATTAAACAAGAATTTACCAAGTCATTTTACCATTTGATATTTACCATTTAGTTTTGTGCTCTCAACCAATTTTTTACCTCAATCTTCAGCAACTGCTTGCAGGAGATTATGTAGATCATTCTTCATGCTGTCAAGACCAAGTAGGAGACCTACCTCTTCTCTTTCATTTAAGGTCATTCTTTTTCAATTTCAGGCAAAATTTTTAGGGTTTTGGGGTCCCTAGGGTAAATATATCACGCCCTAGGATCAACACACCCTTATGCATTGAAAACTGCGCTGCAAAGTAATCAAACAAAAGGGAAACTACTCTACATTGCACTGTCTAAAGATCAGGGGTGTGCTGGGCGCAGTTTAGAAATTTGATTCATCATTTCTACCCAAAATCTCTTCAGTTTTTTTCCATGAAATGGATCCTAACTAAGCCTATGGTGTGATTTCAGACTTTGATCGGATCATAATGGCTATCACATGGCGTGAAAGAGAACATGAAGAAGAGGATATGGTTGCTCTAAATGATCCTAATACTGTTGAGGTCCTCAGAGATTGTGGGTTACTCAAATATTTCAGGTTATCCAGGATGAGGCAACAATTAGAACTATTGCAATTCTTGGTTCATTCATGGGATCCAGCGAAACAGGGTTTTCACATAAGGGACAAAGTGCTCCCTATATTGATCGATGATATTTACTTTCTCATAGGATTGTTGAGACGTGGTGCCCCCATTTCTCTTTCAGGTTCTGCCCATGGGGGTGAATCAGTGAGGGATTGCATTCAACAATTTTGTCGGCCAGGTACACAGCCTAGCAAAGATGGAAAGATAAACATTAGGGATGTTCGTGATTTGCCCTTGTGAACAATCCTCTTTACTATCGCAATGTTGGTGGGTAGTGTGACACTTCATGTCACGAATAGATCATACATGGAGTATGCGCTCGAACGTCTCGAGCCAACTATGTTCAATTGGTATGAGGCAGTGCTCTCTTTGATGAAAAAGCAGCTGACTAAAGTAAAAAGTAGTGAGACGAAAAATTTCAGCTATGGATTGATCTTGATCGCTTTTACTTTGGAGAGAATTCCATTGATGCAACCTCAACATGTGACACTTAGTTTAGCTGGTCCTAGAGATCCACAGATACAGAGATGGGTAGAGTTGACGGCTAGACATGCTAGTTAGTGATCAATCTCATTTGCTACCGCATTCCTCAGTGGGCTTTGTTGAAAACATAATGTCATAGAGGAGCATCCATATGCAAGGATGGATTTTCGTGGAGATTCAAATTTGAGATTATCAGTGGGTGCTCAATGGGGTGCTATAGGTAAATTTTTTTGACCGTGTATTTTTTATTTTTTTAGTTTTTACATGTTTTTGTGTTTTTTGATGTTTCCAAGACTAAACTAAAAATGTTCTCATATATACAGATGTTGGCACTATTCGATCAATGGGTCATCAATAGGAGGCGGGAGAACTAGCGGGGAGAAATGTCGAAAGAGTAGTTCTCCAGGATTTAGATCTGATCGAGACACTGGTGGAGTTGCAACATCATATAGAGGGGTTAATCCTCAGTATACCGGATGTTCAGATCTAGGAGTTACCGATGAGACAACGCCATCCTGTTGGTGTACTTAGCCGTTGGAAGAGTCTATTGCGCATGATAGCTCAGGCAGTGACATGTTATCATGAGCATCATTAGATCTACTTAGAATGATTTATTATATGCATTTTGAGGTTTTGAGGTCAGATGACCAACATGTCTTGGACACAAATTTTTGTAAAAACTTTGAACACCTATCTATTTTACTTTCAATGTTTTTGTATGGTTATGTGTAATCCTATTCAACTATTGATGTGAATTGAAAATTTACTCTTTACATATGTTGTAAATTCCTGTTTAACACATAATTCACTAAAGAACTATTCAATGTGTTAAAGTTTCTGGAAATGTGTTGATATTGAATGTAATAAAAATGTCTTTCCAAGATACGAACTCTAAGGAATATACGATGAATAGTTGGATTTCAGATGGTATAAACATTAGTAAGTTGTAGAACGACAAGTTGTGAGTCTAGCCTAATGATGATCTGACGAATGCCAAGTGAAATGGCATCAGAGAGGAGTTCGATCAATGCGCTATACTCAACGATATTGTTCGTAGAATGACCAATACAAATCCCTTGGAAACTCACTAACTCATCACTTGGAGCGAATATGGCCCATGCTATAAAAGATAGGTTCTGCATACTAGGACTAGCACCATCAGCATAACCAAAAAATGGTTCCAAAGATTCCAACATCTACAACAAATGCAAAGCAAATTACTAACCACATAAAAACTCTAAAAGTCAGACTATGACACACATGCAATCAAATCATATATACAGTGTTTTTACTACGCACAATCAAGTATAGTAACGTTTAAGATACAACCCGTTTCGGGGCTGGAACAATGGAATTCCATCATAATCAACCAACTCGTAAGTGTCTTTTGCCAAAACACGCTTGACAATGTAGGGGCCCATCCATAGTGGTTCAAATTTTCTTGTTCTTAATTTATCAACTTCCTGATCATAAAGCAAGACTAGGTCCCCTTCTAAGAATATGTGAGGTTTGACATTGCAGTCATATTGCGCTTTAATTCGTTTCTTATGTGCTTCGTTGGCTAGTGTGGCTTCACAACGTATTTCATCTAGATGGATGAGTTCTAAGAAATGTGATTCCTCATCAGAAGTGCCAGGTAACAAGTCAATTGCGAGTTTTAGTGATAAAATCTCACATTGTATTGGCAAGATTGCCTCAAGACCATACACCAATTGGAAAAGTATGAATCCAATTGCGTTTCTTACCGAGGTTCGGTAAGCCCACAAAGCTGAGTACAAGAAAAAATGCCACTTTCTTTTGTGAACTCTTTATCATTCGTTGAAGCATTCGCTTAAAGACTTTGTTGATGGCTTCAACTTGTCCGTTAGCTTGCGGATAATAAGGAGTAGAACTATCATGTGAGAGTCCTAACTTGGCAGTTAATTCAGTTATCATGTGATTGCGAAAATGTGAACCATGATCTGTAACTATAGTTTGTGGTACACCAAACCGTGTAACCACATAGTTGAAGAAAAAAAGTGTAGCTATCTCATCACTGTTTTTTAATGTAGGCATCACCTCGGCCCATTTTGTAAAATGGTCAACGGCGACAATAATATACCCATGCCCCCCAGCTGAGTGAGGGTTACATGTCATGAAATCAATGCCCCATTTTGAAAATGGTCCAACAACGACAACATGATGTAGTGGTGCAAGTGGTAATCGAGTTTTAAAATAAAAAATCTGGCATGCATGACAACTTCTGACAGCAGTGATGCAATCGTTAAATATGGTAGGCCAGAAGTAACCAACACGGAGAATTTTCCGTGCAGTAGCATAACTAGATACATGTTCACCACGAGCACTAGAATGGCAATCATTTAGAACTTTCTCTACTTCCTTATGTGTTGGGCACCTACGAAAAATCGTATTAATCCCGCAACAATAAAGGGTGTCGTCAATGATTAGATAATCTTTGGCATGATATCAAATACCTCGTTGTTTCGAGCAAGAGGTATCAGACCGAAAATTTTGGGTTTGGAGATAGATCAGTATATCTCCATACCAAGAGTCAGATGACGACATCAGAAATAGAGACTCATCCGGAATTGATGGTTCCATTGTTGAGTCAATGGCGGTAGAGGGAAGGTCGCAAAGAAGCTCGACAAAAACTAGAGATTTCTTTGACTTGTATTTGATGAATTCCAAATCAAATTCTTGCAAAATGATGATCCATTTTGAATATTCCCCCCCCCCCCCAAGAAATTAATGTGACAAGATGTATGTCATAGGGTTGCAATTTGAAATGACAGTGGTCTTTCGGAGCAGGATATAATGGCGAAATGTCTGTACAGCTTGAACGGAAGCCAAAGGTATCATTGAGATTACGACTCAAATAATAGATCAGATGTTCAAGCCCATCTTCTTCTTGGACTAAAACCATAGAAATGGTTGTATCTACAGTGGTGAGATATAGGAAATAGTCGTTCTGATAATTAGGGGAATATATTAATGACGCTCGGATCAGGGTATCTTTGAGAGCATCAAAAGAAGCTTGCACAACCTGGTTCCAATGGAAGGGAATTCCCGTTTTCAAAAGACGAGTGAATCCTTTAACCATTTCAGCATACTTGGGAATGAATCTCCTTAAAAAGTTAGCCTTCCCTTGGAGTCTCTATAACTAAAGTAAATTGGAAGGTGGAGGCAGATCAAGAATTTCCTTAACCTTCTTTGGACACTACAACACCAAGCAAATGACCAAAACCTACACAAAACACACATTTATGATTGAGTCGAATTTTGTATGTATTGTAAAAAGATGGCTCTCAAATGTTGTGGGTGATCAACCTGTTTCTGTGAATGAGTAGGTAAGTCATCTAGATAGGGTTGAACGATGTGTTTGATGTCGTGGAAGGCATAATTCATTTCCTCTGAAAAGTTTCCCCAACGTTCTTCAAACCAAAAGGGAGTTTCCTATATGCGAATGTGCCCCAGGGACAAAAAGGTAGTTTCCTATATGCGAATGTGCCCCAGGGACAAAAAGGTAGTTTTAGATTGGTCTTTTGGGCAAATATTGATCTGATTATAGCTGGAAAAGCCATCCATAAATGAAATATTTCACATCCAGCACATTCATCAATTATTTGGTCAACAAAGGGAGTGGGATAGTTGTCCATTAAATAAGCATGATTAACATCCCTATAATCAACACACACACTCATATTGTTTCTTTTGTCTTCATGACATGAACAATATTGGAAACCCAATCGGTAAGAGGAACGTGGTATATGAAACCAACATGCAAAAGTTTTTCAACTTCTACTTTTATGGTAGCAGCCTTCTTCGGATGAACAGGGCAGAGGCATTGTCGTACCAACTTGACATCAGGATACATTTTAATCTCATGTTCAACTATACTAGAATCAATTCCTGGCATTTCCTCATATGACCAAGCAAATATATCGTGGAATTCATGAAAAAGAGCACAGTAAGTTTCAAGTTCTGATGGAGAACAAGATTTGCCAACATGGATGTTTTCTACAATTCCAGGTTTGGTCAAAATATTGATAGAAAAGGTTTCTTTGATATTCGATAAGTTTCGTTTGGAACTGACTCTCTATAACTACAAAATTCGTAAAGAAATCAACGATTGAAGGGTGATTTAGTTCATTTGGAATATCTTCTATGTGATCTGGAAGATGGGATTTATGATGATAATCTGCCCATGGTTCTTCTTCTGTCATCATTGATTGGATGATTCCTTCATTAGTAGAAAATGTACGTGAAAAAGGATTAGAGGAAGTACCATATTTAAATGAACAATCAACCCCTACAATTGGTGATGATAGATTTGGATTTGTTGCGCAAGCCAAAAAGATTGATTGTTATGCGAGCTCAATTGGGCTTAGTGGCATGGTTTCATTACGCATATCAACTTCAGAATTATTGGAAATCTTCCATGAGTCAGATGAAGTGGAAGATATGATGTTACGGGTCTCAAATTTTGCAACTTCCGCCGTTTGTGATGGTGACGATAGTGAAAAGGTGCCCATTAGGGAAGAATCTTTGAAGAAACCTACTCTAATGTTTTGAAGAGATAACGAAGGTTCATGAACTAATGAAACGTTTGCAGTTTCCTGTGAACTAGAGGTGAAGAAGGCGAGTTGATCAACAGTTACAGATGTCTGAGGATAAAATGGTCGATCGTCTTCCGATACAGGAACAACTTCTGGTTGTTCAACTTCGGGATCCAAGTGTTCTGGTAAAAGAAGAACAGGTTCAGGATGAATTTCTTGAACAACTTCTGGTTGTTCAACTTCGGGATCCAAGTGTTCTGGTAAAAGAAGAACAGGTTCAGGATGAATTTCTTGAACAACTTCTGGTTCAGAAGTAACTTCTTGTTGAACTATGATAGGTTTGGGATCAACTTATGGTTGAACAAATTCAAGTTCAAAAATAATTTCTTGTTGAACAACTTTGGGTTGAGGATCAACTTCTTGTTGGACAACTTCAGTTACCGCCTCAGGTAATTGTAAAGGTTCCACTTCAGTAGCAGATAACCCAGTCATAGTATGATTAATTGGAATCGCAGTACGTATTGGTATAGGTGACTCTAGTAAATCAGATGAAGAACCAGAAGTTTGTGATGTACTGGACTCAGTTAAACGAGACTGCTTTCGCCGACTAGGTGTAGCTTCAGGCGGTAAATGCAGTTTACTCTTTGTCCTACTTGAACGACGAGGTAAAGATTGATTTTCTTCCACGATTGCTGATTGATTTTATTATAAAAAGAAAAAAAAAAAAAGAGGGTAATCTAGGCAAAAGAATTACCAAGTAACTGTGAACTGCAACATATTGCCTCGAAGGAGCCAAGAAGGACTTAACATATGTGTAAGTAATCTCCCTAAATGTTGTTTTCAGTGTATCACAATATACAAGGTGGCTGACTCAGTTACCTATGGTTGGATATCAACCTAATGTAGTCCTCCCAAATATACTTGAAAGTACGTGGAGGCTCAATTCGTGTTAGCATTGTCTAATGCGAAACAGCACAATGAGAGAATTTCCTTATACTTTTCGTACTATAACACCGCCCGATATACCCGAAAGTACATGGACGAGCTACGATATACTTACGTACGTGGAACGAGGTATCACACTCGGAATGTATCGCAAACTGTTAGCAACAGTTGCTATGTTTAACGACGCCAAAACACGTCTCTAGCCTATACCTCTAAATGTTATGCATTAAATTACACTTCTCCATTAGGTTAATTGAGATAAAATTTAGTTGATCTTGTTTAAAAGTTTGTCTTTCAGGTTCACCACGTGATGTTTCTGAAACTCCTAGAATGGAACTAAGATGGGAAACATTCTTTTCATTTGATTTCAACAATGAAAACCGTAACTAAAAGGGATAGAGTAATCAAAATCTCTAAACAAAGAGCATGAGCACATCTAATGCAACTTTCCCTATACCATTCCTATTGTTGGACACAGATTGTCATTGATGTCAATATGGCAATATTCGAGGAGCAAAAGGAGCCAAGAGGAGCAGAACTCAGATATATATATATATATATATAGTGTTCGGGGACCATATATGCCAGAATAGAGCTATCAGAGCTACAAAGGAGCCATATATATACCATACATATATGCCAAAGTATAGGAGCAAACAGAGCTAATAGAGGACACAGACAACCATCGTAGCAACAGAGGAACAAGAAGAGCTATAAGAAAGCAGACAGAGCCATCAGAAGAGCAATGGGTGCATTTATATTATCGGGAGCTATCGGGCCACAAAAGAATTATATGCATGAAGATACAGGCGAAAGACTTGGCTCTAGGGAAAATACACTATTGGAGGCGAATTGCAGACTTGAAACTCTATACATGGGAGTGTTGAGTTGTATCGGGTTTGACACAGCACATCGCTATGAGGGGTCTACGTTAACATCGAGCCCTGACCCTGTGCGACTTTTGATCACCGGTAGCGAGTATCACATCGACACTTCGGAAGTGGGAGCTACAATATGTCAAGTGTCCATTGTGATTGCTGATAGCGATATCGCATCGGACCTCCGCCAGGGGTAACTCCCCACTGCGATGCATATCCACGCAGACTCGCCGCACATTAGAAATATGACTTAATCTATGATCGCATCTGTCGCATATCGCAAGCCGTAAAGCCTTGCCACATTGGAAGCATCGATTGCAATAGGCTGTGGACCCGACGGGCATATTAAGTATGGTTTAATACCATATCGCATCCGGTCCATTGGAGCAGTGGAGGATCAGTTGTCGGCCATCGCGGAGTGATGGGTCCAATATATAAAGGACCCCCGAGAGTCACAAATCACCGATTGCGATTTAAGCACAGACCCGATACAGGAATAGGTGCGATTGTAATATTTCCTAAAGTCTGCCTTTTAGTCTGTTTGACTATTTTTTCTCATATTCTCTATGTAATGGAATTTCTGACTTGCGTGGGGTGTTTTAAGCCGCAAGGCTTACGATGGTTGTTCCGACAGTTCAAAACGCTGAACGTCAGTGAAAAGGGGTGAATCATGGCAATTATGATTGTGATCAGGAAAAAACATCTTCATTTCATTGAAATAACTTTGTGCATGCCGCAATCATTGCCAAAAAGAGCATTGTTATGGTAAACCGGGAGGATGTGTTCTCTGTGGATCGTTTGGACCAGTGTAATGAATCTACATATCCCCAGAAAGTTAGTGAACTTGCACAACGCAGAGGAAGCCGCAACGACTAAGGAGGAAGCCTAAGAGGCGGTGTAAGCAGAAACGAATGGACAGAGGCATGGGAATGTATAAAACAGTAAAAACAGAGAATTGTTGGTGTTGTTAGTGTGGTGACGAACCAGAGTTTGAGGTAGTAGAAGCAGCAGAGTTAATAGAGGTAGGAGAGTAGGAGTGAAGGAGAATTTCAGCTAAACAAAGATTGGTAGCATATCAGTTTATCCCAAGGATGGGTTGGAGACCAAGAAGTTGGAGCCTCATAACTGAACAGGGCTGAAGTCCTTGTGAGTAGGTGCTCCTAAGTGGAAAACCACTGCAAAACAGAGTTGGTTCTTTGGAAGTTGTAGCCTCATTGAAGTCCAAGTTGGAGCTTGGCAACTAATCACAATCAGATATATACTTATATTGTATTTATTTCGTTGCATTGTGTTGTGTTTTAATAAAATCATTAATTCCAGCTATTGATTTCTGTGTTTTGTGTATACATATACATATCTATATGTGCTTTTGGCAATCACTAGAACAATTAAAAAAAAAAAACACTAATTCAGCCCCTCTCAGTATTTCCAACATTATGAATAATGATTTTGGGTTACAGGATTTTGGTTAGTTTGACTTCTTCATGTTCTAATGTTAACTAAAAAAAGAAGTCAACTAGTATTGGAGAAACTGATACCTTTCAGGTAAGATCAAATACAATTATCCAATGGTAAGATTCATGTACCCACTTTTATTAATTTCCATTTCGTTACTTTAGTTTTAGTTTTGTTTTTTTAAATTCTATTGATATATAAATCTGTTTTGCAGCTCTTCATAAAAGCTTTCAATCCTCCACCAGATCATATTTTGGAAGTCCTATACTCTTCTCCTAGTTTTATTTCAAGAAGTAGCAATAATCCTCATTGAAATAGCTACACTAGGAAGTTTTTGAACCTTTAGTTTGTTTCTTTAAGCATTCCTTTTATTAGAAAATGATTAAGATCATGCTTTGAAACAAGAAGACTGATATCAGACAGAAAGTTTTCATTGTGGTTGAATTTTATCGTCACTGCTATCCAAAAAGCTTAAAACACTTACAACCCTGCAAGGTATGATTTTTCTAAATCTTGACATAAGAAGGAACGATTACACGATTATTTTCCTTTACTTCATTTTGTTAAAGAAATGGTATAAACATTCTTGTTAGAGTTTGTATTTCAAAACTTGGATTTTCCTTTCACTTTTCAAATTTCTTCATTTTTATTTTTGTTTGTTGATTTCTTTTCTCACTTTGGCTTAAGAATTCTTTTCCTTTGGTTTCAGTTTTGATTTTGGTGACTTTGCCATGATTTATATGGAAGGCCTTCTTGTTACCTAACAATGGTCGACATACATAGGGAAAAATTGTTAATAGTCACCTATTAGCTTTTTCTTAAATCTCTTAATAAAATTTGTTTTTCTTATTATAAAGGTAGACATACTTAAGGAAGAGATTATAAAACAAGAGAAGTTGGAAAAGTATCATAAAATCTGGAGAAATCTCATTTTCATCAAAACTGTAATCATTTTGAGATTTCAATGCTTTATTAAGATCTTTCAATATTTTATTATCAGTCAAGAAAAGTTATTTTTAACCAAGTAAAGACACTTTACAGCAAAGCACCTTTAACTCTGAAATTGTCATTCTTAACTCTTAAGGAGTCAATGATTCTCCCTGTCCCAAAAGAGTCTTATTTTTCTAGAGTGTAATCCAAAATTATATTTAAAACATAAAAGATAAGAGGTCTCATTATGAGTCTGCTTACCATGATCATAGGGGAAAAATAGCTTGACATTACCCACACTATTAAACAAACCAGGATAATGGCTTACGATTGCAAACAATTATAAGACAAAGGGTCTCATCATGAGCCAGCTTGTTCAGTCCAATTATAACCAGTGAATAGCATTGTCAACTATATGGCTACCGAACCACGACAATGGCTTTTAAGAACTAAAAAATAAAAAAATAAAAAATAAATAAAAAATAAACATATATAAATGGATTTATCTCTAGGTTTATAATTCTTAAATAGATAGGATTATGAATCATTCATGATTAAAAGGTAACCCTGTCAAGACTATAGATGTTTGCTGGCAGCAGTGGCTCTACCTATGACAAATGAGTATATTTTAAGAGCTAAGTTGTAAAGTGACCTTTGCTTTATCTCTACAACTAATTAAGAACTGATATAGAATTTTGAAATATTTTAATTTATGAGGAATTTTAAGAAAAATTACAGTTAGATGATTCTTACTTTTATTCAGATTAATGAACTTAGTCAAGCATTTCAAACATAATTATCTCTTCTTTAATTACTTTTACTTGAATTTTGGGAAAACTTCATTCATATCAAACACAGATAACTAGTTCTTCTCCCGTGTGTTGCCATTGTTGTGGTGAAAACACAACCCCCCTCACCCTCATTATTGATGTGTTCACTTCAAAGAATAGGGACCCTTTCTATAAAAAATTTAGTTAAACACTTTTTAGGATTTTTATTTAGTTGATTATCCTACGTTTTTGTTAATTTTTCATTTTCTTTGGATGAACGTTTTGATTGCTTTGTTAAAATCGATTTTTTATAAGTTTCTCATTGATGTTTGTTTTACCTCATTTGGACAACTGGTTTGTAAATGGCACTCCTTTGAAGTCTAATCATTTTTCTAGCCTGGGTTAAAATGCGTAAAATGTACAATATCCCATTTTTGTAAATAAATTAATTCAATAATGCATTTGTTTTAAATATTAACCCCTAGTTAGTTATTACTAACATTTTTCATTTTTCAGCCAAATCATGAAGCAATGGGATTTTAGTAATTTATTCCAATAAATTACTAATCTCGAAAAATCAAAATATCGAAATAACTGTAATTTAGATAGGCAAATTATGTTTTAAATAATTTCATAACTAAACTGAACATCATTAAAATAAAACCCAAAAATAAAATTATATATATATATATATATATATATATATATATATTATTACCAGATCAGAAGATCAGATCAGAGCTCTCAAATGCGAACAATTCTTATAAACCCTGACCTCTCGATTTGCCGATTGCAAAAAAAACATGGAAGCATTAACTTATGTTTGATTTTAGTTTGAAAATTACTCATATGTAAATGGATAAAAGTAAAGTGATAAAATATATAATAAAATAAATTTTATTACACAAATCGGATCAGAGCTTTTGCATTGTGACAAGTTTAAAGAACCCTGACACTTCCATTCCCTCGATTGCCGATCATTAAAAGTCAAAGGAAAATTAAACAAAAGTCTCAAGACACTTTGTTAATTCGATTTTGTTTTTATGTCTTCAACTATCACTCATACGTATGAGTGAAGTGAAGGTAGTGTAGGTTAGTTTTTATTATTAATTTATAATATTTAAATAGTAAATTTTAAATTAATTAATTTAATAAATATATAGAATTTAATTAATTTAATTTAATTTAATTTAATTTAAATTTAAATTATTACTTAGATTAATTAATTTATAAATAGTTAGATTAATTAATAACAATTTATTAAATAATTAGTTTAGTTCATAATTAACAAGTAGATTAAAATTAATTCTAGCTTAATTTAGGATTAGATTTTTAATAAAAAAATCTGATTTTTTAGCCTAGCGACAGAAATTCCAGAATTGTGCCAGATTTGACTCATCAATTTTGGAGGCCCATAGATTGAGTTTTAATTGGCCAAATGAGGCCCAGGACAGTTCAGTGAGAAGATAAAATCAATGAAAACATTTCTGAGGAGGTTTCACTAACAGATTTAGTTATTTGGGTCGAAAATCAGGGAAAAGATCAAGCTACAAATTTTAAAACAAAATTAATTTTCTGAGTTTTATTTTCTGCATTTTCATTTGTCCAAGCCTCTTCTAATTGCAGATCCATTCATCAATGATATCCTTGGCCAATTAAACCATCCCATGCATCAATAGAAAATTTATATTTTATTTTCAATTATTTATTTAAATTGAATTTGATTGGATTTGTTTCAATGCCATAAATGATATTTTGATTTTATTGTTGCATCTTAATTCATTTGATTTCTCTTTGAAGGAAAAGCAGTAGAAGAGATATGGAAAAAAAGATCTCAATCAACGAGAAGGCTCCAACAATTAAAGATTGGAATTTTTGAGGAAATAAATTTGGATTGGGCAGATATTTCTTCAACAAACTCTCCTCTCAAAATACTTTTGAAAATATTATAAATGGTAGATTGCAAAATGTAATAAGGGGTTGCTCTCCTCTGCAATTTTGGACTTCTAAAAGCACTTCTATAATAGGAATTTAGAGTTGTAGGATAGAGGAGAGAAAATCTCAGATCTGGGGATTATTGAAGATTTTTCCTTTGTATCTTGAATTATGTAGGAAGGGCAGAGTTTGCACTATTGTGGCTCTAGTTTTGAAAGTAGAAGTTCGAGCAATGTAAAAGACTGTTGGAGACTTGGGTCAGAAAAATGGATGCAATAAATTGGTATTTCTAATACTACTGTTTCAAATATCAGTTTCATTTTTATAATAACAAGAATGTGTCATTTTATTCATGTTTGTGTACTTTTGTCAATATGGGTAATTTGTCTCAATGTTGTTATTATGTATCTATGTTCTTATGAATTAATTTCTGAGTAACTATCTACTCAAAAATTTGTCTTATAAAACTAATTTATTGAATAGTAATGTGTTGTGAACTATTTCTGCATATTATTGTTTAATTATTGGATTTACTGATTTAACAATCAATAACATTTTTGTGAATTTCTTCCCGAGTGTTGTTGACTGATTTTAGTTAATAGTTTCAATAGGATGTGTTTTGGTATCCATAATGTTAGTTAATTGAAATGTTTCATTAACTTGATATTCATTATAAACAAGACATATTTAAATCTCAATACTTTAAATATCTTGCTCTTGGTTGGGTTAGATCTATATCTGTCTAATTGAGATAGGATTAAGATTAGTTTATTTTGCTTGCATTATATAATAAGTTTTCATTTAAAGTAATTTCTACATTCTTTTAAGTCCTCTTCTCAAAAGAGGAAAAATTTTAGTTGTGGCTTGGCTGAACCCAAATCAGCGTAAGGGTCATTCTCTTGCCTGATCAGCAAAAAGAAGTGATCTGATATCCTTGTCTATTGGTAGTTAAAGATACATCATAAACCAATAGCAATAAAGAGAAGGTAATTGGACCTAGTTAAACTAGTCGGAGCCACCACACCAAATGGAAAAGAACCTGCTTTAAGGTCCGGACCAGGTGGTTATCCCCCATTGTTGTTGCAGCGATTTTTGAGGCATCAACATTTTTGGCACTAGAAGGCATCAACATTATGCATGTTTTCATTTTCATTCCTTTAATGTTTAGATGAACATAAAGAAACTAAATGCACAAATGATCAATCAATGCTTTTCACAAGAAACGAAGACTTTACGGCAGTTTCTTTTTTCAAAGAAATGAAAGCTTTACGACAATTATTTTTTAGAAAGGTAAAGACTAATCAATGTAAGCTAACTTTTGGATTGATTCGACAATGATAAAGAAAACATAAAGAAACATTGAACAAACAAAGCCAAAGTGGCATGGAAAAGAAATGCTAATTTGGACTTCAAGGACAGAGAAGCATTGACCATTCAAAAAACAAAATGTGAAACAGTCTGAAAAAATCAAGCAAAAAGATGGTTTTTTGGCTTGACAAGGATCAACGCAACCCTGAGTGGGAGAATTTGGACTTCAAGGACAGAGAAACATTGACCATTCAGCAAACAAAATGTGAAACAGTCTGGAAAAAATCAAGCAAAAAGATGGGTTTTTGGCTTGACAAGGACCAGCACAACCCTGAGTGGGAGACAGTGCGTTGTAGAGCATTGTCTCTAGGCTAAGGCTGCTCTGCAGAGCACTGTATCAAGAACAACAGTGTGTTGATGCTAGAGAGCACTATCAACACACAAATATGCACACATTTTGACAAAACAAGCTTCAAAATGACTAAATATGGGTAAATGAACTCGAGAAAAGTCCACTGGTGCTGCTAAGACAAAGGATAACTATCAAGAACGATGGTCATTCTACAGTATGGTCGCCAATTTGTTATACGGAATTTACACCTACCGATAAGTATATTTTCCCTAAGTGGGTAGTTACACTTAGAACAACTGAAGTAAAGATGTTTAACCATTTTCCTACAATAAACAGATAAGATAAAAGAACCTACTTGTGATCATTCGCTTCCTTTGATCTCCTTTTAGTTGCTCCCGTCGTTCCCGCTCAAACTGAATTCACTCAATTGATACCTGCCAACATAAACAGAAGACGACCATAATCAAAGCATATGATCTATTCATTGTAAACAAATGGAATCGACAACATTTGAACATACATTCATCATAGATATAGACAAAAGTATTGGAAAAGGAACAAACAACTTTATTGATTGATAGAAGGAAAAGTTACACCCAATGTGGTTCGATCTCGTGTTACTCATCCAACTTAGTCCAAGCCCTCATCACACTAATAACAACATCAAAGTGTGATTCTTGGTCTTCCCCATGGTTTGATGCCAATAAGTAGTATAGTAATTTAGGAGGGGAAAAGCATGTTGCTCTAGTTTATGCGCCGAAGGGGAAATAAGTAATCATCGAATTGGTTTTACACTCTCCTTCAAAGGGTAGAGTGTGCATAGGATAAGAATTGGTTTTACACTCTCTTTCATAGGGTAGAGCGTGCACAAGATAAAAACAAAGCATCTCTTACTCAGATTATACCTGAACAAAAACCAATATCCCGAAAGAATGGATCGAGATACGACATGCCAAAGAAGGAATGAAGTGTGAAGGAATGGAGTGCAGTGAGCCTTACCTCGTTCAGCCCTTTTGTGACCTCAAGACACTTTCTCAAAAACAAGTCACGACCAATGGAGACTATTTTTTATACAACTGAACCCCTAATTCAACATTGTCTTCGATTTGCAACCCAAGAAATCTGGGTGATTGCAACCAATATGACCTCCAACCCTGGAAATCGGGCAATTGCAACCAAATAAACCCTCCCAAACCAGGCGAATCGGGCTATGCATTGTTTATCCGCCTTTTTTTTAATGGCTAAAATGTAATAAATATTTATTTTTTAAATAAATGTTGGGCTAACTATAGAAAATGGGTGTATTATAAAAAATTCACCCCTCCAAAATAGAAAACCCCCTAAATTTCGCCCTTGGGCTAAAATTCTCCCCTAAAATTTTCTATGGTTTTGACATTCAAAGGGTAGAAAGAAGTCCGTCAAATCATAGAAGATATTATGTACTCTTACACAAGATGAGCTTAACAAACACATCCAAAGAAGGCCCCAGTTTTTGGAGTCTCACCTGAATCAAAGTTTAAGGATCAAGCCTGAAGCATGTTTTTAGGTAAATCTTAAGATAGATTTGTGGCAGTATTGAAGCTGAAGCATAAACCAAATTTTGGAGTAGAACTTAAGTTGTTCTTTAAACGTTGTTTATGGCATAATCTTGGAATTTCATGAAAGTATGAGGTAGGCATATGTTCGTTGGACCAATCTGAATTTGTGCAGACCTTGTAGCTTATCCAAGCTCCTAATTGAAGGAAATCAAATGCTGATTTGAAGGCTGATCCAAGCTCCTTATTTAATTGCAATATCAGGTTGATTTGAAGATCATTATGAGGTTGAACCAAGCATCTCATTTGAGGTAGAATTGGAATCTTGTATTCACTAGTATTGAGCCCATGTCTAAGGGATTATTTAAGGTTTGATTAAAGGGACGAGTTGGCTAACCTAATCAAAAGAAAGTCTGTGTTGTAAAGGTATGAGTTTCTTTGATACATTTCAATAATAGGATTATTTATGACGCAGTCTTGAAGAATGATCTTTGCAGTGACAACATGAACAAAATTTTGTTGAGCATGTATTGATAGAAGTTAACAATATTGATATCAATGTATTTGGGTCATTGTCCCTAGTACGAGAGCCCAAGAGGGTTTGCTTTTATCTTTTATTCTATAAGGTGGGAGGTTGGTGCTAGGGAAGGAAGTTGTAGTTTCCTTCAAGAGGTTATCACCTCCTTCTAGTGGGAGATGGTTAATCTAGGGTTGCAGCGGTTCTAGTTGTAGTTGGTAAATCCAAAAGTTGTAGCTTCCCTTGTAATGTAAATAAATTGTTCATATATTGCGTGTGTATTCTTCGTATGGTCTAATTCGTTAATGCTTGTGATACTTAAATTGTTGAAATCTATGAAATGTTGATTCACCCCCTCCCTCTCAATATTTCTGACACATTTATGATATTGCACCCTTTTTATCTCATTCAAGGAAGAAATAATTTCATTCCAATCAGATTCTGCAACTGCCAATGGAGGGTGATAGAATTCAAATATCGATTATGTCTTCCCTTGGTATCACTAGCGCCAAGAAGCCAATTGGCTACTTCCTCCATGATCTCAAAGTCAAAGTATGCATGGCAGTCATCGGTAGTGTAGATTTCTATTTGGTGAATTTCTTCATGGATATTCGGGGGAGTGATAGAGTGAAAAATGGTTTCTACTTCCTAAACCTAGGCTTGGGCACACAACCGACCTTGTTGGCCTCTACCCCCAGCACTCTTGCATCTATGCATGCATTGACATGGCATATTGTCGTAATAGGAAAAGAACAAAGCAAGACAAATTACGCACACCAAGCCCGAGCGAAGAAGGATTTTAGACAAACCAAAACCAAAGACAAGCCCAAAGGAACTGAGAGATCAGGGTGACCCAAACTTATTAGAAAAGAGAGTCCCATACACTGAATTCACAAACAACCACCTCCAAACAGAAACCCCATTGTTATAAAAAACAACAAAGAGCCAGACTCAATTCACCCCAAATAGAATTAAACTAAAATCTTGAAAATTAAGCTAACATAACTTAAAACTAGAACAATAAACAACAGGAAATGAAAGATACGGTTTGAAATTACGACTGTTGCTCCTCTTTGATTTTCGGCACAAACACAACCACTAAATACCGATTGATGTTGCTAATAGTAATTAACCTCAACCTCAGAACAATCTGCAACATTTCTTGGCATAAAATCTCTCTGTAACCCAGTTTTGGCATTGGATATGCAACCACCATCACATTTAAGACGTTATTCCTTCTAGACACAGGGGAAGAAATGAATTGCACGCATGTGTAGGTCCTTGACACTCCAGAGGCAGTTAGCCCAAACTCGACAAAAGGACAAAGGTCATGCCATTTCTCAATTGAGTTTCCCCCTAGCACTTGACTACTACTAACAAACTATTGAGGAAATAATCCCACCAATGGTAGGGAGGATAACCAGAGCCAACATAAATTCCAAACATCAAATGCTCAATACACAAGATGCACTGATAGAGGAAGAATGTCCATCATATGAAGTGTGGAGTTAAGTTAACATGCACTACATGGGGTGCATACGCCATGCCACCCCCCCTCCAAAGATTGTCCAACATATGGAGTGCAGAGTTAAGTTTGGGCACCTAAGCCATGACGCCAATCACCCACCCACTCCCCCCCACACCCCCCACCCCAGGTTGAAAAGGAGTGAGGTTGGACACCTATTCTCTCCCTATGACATGTATAGTGACTAGGACTAACACCCTAAGTCAAGTACAAGGATTGGGATAGTGAGAATGGTATATTGAATAAGCATCGAGGATTGACATTCTTCTGTCATGTACTGTGACCGATTAGGACTAAACCCTAAGTCAAGTACATGGATCAGGATAGGGAGAATGGTAGATTGGATAATCATCAAGGAGTAACATTCTTGTGTCATGTACTGTTACCGATTAGGACTAACACCCTAAGTCAAGTACATTGACCCAATTTAACAATGGTTCAGTGGACCAACATTTCCTTGGGACAAGTAGGAAATGGTTCGATGGAGGACAAACTATGGTTAACCTAGGTGGGTTATATGCCTCAGAGAGTCCATTATGTGGTGTCCTATTGAATGCCCACCAACATTGTGCTTTGATCTAATGGAGAGATAAAGCTTACTTTTCAAGGCCTTGGTAATTTAATAATGTTGGATATGATGTTGTTTATCAATCTGGATCATTTCTTATAAGAATATTTCAACTTGAGAATATCTCGATGAGTCATTATGCATACCTCCCTAGTTAAAAGGAAGTGTTGAAGTTGTAACTAGGTTCGGTCTTCATAATGTATATTTATTATTGATATATTTAATAGAATTTGTCAAGCATGTTCTTCATGCTAGAGTCAAAATAAATTTATTTGCATCATGTCCCATTTGGACATTTAAAAGAATGAAAAATTGAATTTTTATTATGAGTCATAAGCCCACAATATGACCAAGTCGGCTTAGCCCTCCAAGTGGCACCTATTTAATCCTCCTGGATAATTATACATTAGAGACAAGTTCGACCTACTTGGAGAATATTCGCTCATCATCACAAGTATCTTTTGCATCTAAAGAAGGAGAAAGAGGCCGAGTCAAAGGAGATATAAAGACAACTCAAAACAAGGAGGATCTAGCATGGTTGATCAAATCTCTGACTTATACCAGCTCGCATGTGCGAAAGACACATTTTTGTGGAAAGAGGCTGAAATTTTCTGAGTTTGTTGCACGCTGAAATTCAGCCCCATTTGCAGTTTGGAAATTCTGAGTTAGACCATATTTGAAGAAGTTTGACCAGTGTTGACTTTGAGTTTTGGAGACTTGGAGGGTTTAACTTGATATTTTGGTGGCATTTTGGTATTGGTTTTTGGTTTGGATATCTCTCATTTTGATGTGATTCTATAAGGAAAGGATTATTGAGTTTTTCCCATGTGGGTTTTGCCCTTACTATTGGCCTAATTTCTGGTGTCTCTTGTCCCATTGTGATCTTTATATCTTTGAATGACTAAACAAATGTATAATTTCTTGATGAAAAAGATATAAAGTAATAAGAAGACATCTAATTTTCACAAGTAATTATCAAGAATAAGAATTAAGTGTCAGAATGCATTGCACTTCCTTTCTCAATAGGGATTTTATCATTATTATTTATAATTTTATAATTTTAGAGATGGTGACCTTGACATCGCACCGCCCCCCTTGAATTTCAGGATGTCCCAACACATCCCCTTGTGTGTCTCCCCACTCCTGTACTCCCCTGTCCCAAAAACTTGGCAGAACATACAAAAAAGGGAGTTGGCAATTATATTTCCTTACTGACCATAGCCTACTTTATTTAAATCTAATTAATGTTTTGAACAACATAAAATAATAACTCCTTTGAAATCTGTGACAATAGATCACATTGGTGATAGTGCCATTGATGAATTTACCTAAAGTAGTCGGTAATTATATTTCCTTGCCGACTTTTGCCTTCAGCTAGTCCTTTGAAATCTGTGACAATAGATCACATTGGTGATAGTGCCATTGATGAATTTACCTGAAGTAGTCAGGTATTATATTTCCTTGCCGACTTTTGCCTTCAGCTAGTTTTCATCGATATGGATTCTTCTTATTTTGGATGGATCAACTATCTATGCCAGTAAACAAGCATTACTTAGTTTCATTCGATAGTCCTTGATAAGTATAAATGATCTCCAATGAGGATGACAATAACTGGCACTCAGTTTCATTTGATGCTCCTTGATATAAGTACAAATGATCTCCAATGAGGATGAAAATAACTAGCACTCAAGATGGGAATCTCCTTGAGTTAAAATTTATCAGGATTCATTTTTTCTTTTGAAAATAATTTCAGCACAGAAAGGATAGGAATCTCCTTGAGCTTAAAATTATTGGGATTCTTCTTTTTTTCATTTTTCTTTTAAATAAGTTCAGCACAATGAAGAGTAGAAACTATAACTCAAAGATCAAGCATCTTCTCTTTCTTGTAACAGTACACCTGAGGGATCAAGTCCTCTGGATTTGTACAATATGGCAATTAAATATTTGAAACGGCAGTGCTCATAATAAACGAAGCCTTGATTTATTACAAATCATTGAATTGATACATGGACCCATCTATGGGGCAAAGATACAAATGGTGGTACCCAAAAGAGAATTCAGAGCCTCAAAACATTCTCTGTTTGGAATTCAGTTCTTAGTTGTTAGCAATATCATTAAGAAGCATGCCATCGCAGCAAGGTAAAGAACACTGTTTTTATGGGAGAGCAAATCAATCATGTGATTCTTCATGTCAGATAGCCAATCAATGACGTGGTCCAACCTGTGCACATTACAGTATCAACGTCATAATAAATTCTTTTTATTACCAAATTGCTAACATCCTAGGAAAGATTTAGCACACCACCAAAAATTAGAAAAGACAAGCTCACTGTTCTTGTTGGAAAAGGAAATGATAAAAGGTTAAAGAACAGAGCAAATAAAGAACTAGCAGAAGCAGCCACTGTAATAAGCAAATATGAAAATTTATCTGTAAATTTGAAATTTAGTCCTAGAATGCCTTCTCTCATCAACACACTGCATCAATGCAGAAAAAACAATAGATACCACAAATACCATAACAGTATTCAAAAAACAGATATGCGGAGGATATTCTCCAATAAATAATTGCTACAAAGCACGACAGAATCTTCTGTCATTACTAGTGATAATTTATTGTTTACAAATCTAAAAAGGGCAAGATAGGGCTGGAATAGAGAGAAAAATCATAGACAATGGATTCAGATTTCTAAACGGCTTCTGGTTCATGAGCAGAAATCATTAATAGTTTTCCATGTAAGGAATTTTAACAGCCATACTCACATTGATACAGTACAATATGGCAAACAAAATTTTAAAAAGCAGTCAACTGACCTACTCACCAACTGCTTCCTAGAGCAACATCTTCAGCTTGATTCGCTTCCTCCTTTGCAATTTCTTCAAGAATGGACCGCTGACGTTCAGTTATTTTTCTGCATGATATAAAGATTATATTGGACATTAGCACAACAATTCTGTTCTCATTCAATTACTTCCGAATTTTGGACTACTTTGACTAGAATCAATGATGATGACAATACTTCAACGGATCTTTTCAAGCAACATGTGAATGCAGATATCCTGAACATATAATTGCAATTATTCGAAAGGTGAATTGAGTAAAACAACGATGTACCACTAAATCCAGAACCACGAGAATTACATTCACAGGTAACACCATGATGATTAGCCACCGAATGAAACAATGACTTGCTACAGAACTTTTGCAACAATGTTATAATGTCAATAGTCAATAGGTCATAAATAATAAATATGGTATTTAATTACCGTCATATGAGATGGGTACACAGACACAGGGATTTGAGTGTCCGACATGGGACATGTAGGCCCACCAAGTCACAAGATGGGGACATGTCATATATATATATATATATATATTCATTTTAAATTTACAAGCAGCACCTCATAGGGAAGCTACCAAGGACTTTCCACATTCATGATAGTACATAGCAAACCTATTGGCACTGATTACAGTGACTAGCCCGGCAGGTACATCCCCAGGAATCAATCCCCAGACACCCTGCATGAAACTCAAAGTACTCAGTGACTCCAGCTAGCCACATCTCTCTCTCTCTCTATATATATATATCATTTTTAAAATATTGAAGTCCAGAGACTAAATATAGGGATGACTATGTAGCTTTTTGGAAAATTTAGAAAATATAAATAAATCAATCACACATCAGGAAACATTTATTGACACGTTGGAACACATCTGTGCACTCTTGGAATTTGTGTAAACTAAAGAGAGGGATGAATATGTAGTTTTTTTGAAAACTTAGAAAATATAAATTCATCAATCACACATCAGGAAACATTTATTGACACGTTGGGACACATTGTGCACTCCTTGAATTTGTGTAACAATTTTCAATTTTTAGGTGTCCCAAGTGTTTGACATGGATGAGAGACATGATAAAAAAGTGTCAGACAGACATGGAAAATGTGTCCCCATGCATGTCTGAGACACTGGCATCATTTGTCCTACATATCCACACAACAAATGGATACACAACATGTAAGGCTAGGAGTGTTGAGAAATCTAGGGCATCAATTGTATAGATGATTTCTCTACTTATGATAATTGCTTGTGATAGACTTTTTACTTCTCAATTGTTATATTTTCTTCTTGAATTATTAAGTTCTTTTCATCAAGACAACTACCAAATCATGAACAATAAGGAGAAAAGAGACACAACATATAGGCTTGTCAGCTAGGGCCAAAACCTCTCACTCTTTGAGAGGAAAACCCAAACGAAATTCTTCTTATAGATCTTCAATTGACGAATACCAAGACCATGACAAAGACCCTTGACGCTAGAGTCCTCCCAAGACCAAGTCACTAGCCTCCTCTCCAACGCTGCTCTTCCTCTTCTTCTTCTCGGCTTCCCTCAAAATCTCAGTCTCTTCTTGTAGGTCTGCAACCCTACCATAGAAACCCTAGATTACTTTCGCTTCCTTGAATAGTCTCCTTAAGAGAGAGACTTATTTCACTTCTACTCGGCTCCTTCTAGCGAGGTCTTCTACCCAAACAAGATCACCTCAATGTAGCTACAATCTTTCGACCTTCTCTTGACACCTTCGGATCTGCTACCTTTGCACGTGGGAAGACAAATTTGCCCAAAAAAGTCCGCACCTATCTTCACTATCCTTCTTTCTTGCTGCGCTGATGTAGAGACTTCTTCTAGTGTCTCTTTCGCACTTGTTTGTAGACTTGCTTTACCGAATTGCTCGTCTCCAAATGAGGACAAGCACTTGTATATATAGTCATTGGTCATGACTGTTTTAGGCCAACATGATCTTTGGAGAGGACCAACTTCATCTTCTAGAATAATCTCTTCATTGTAGGCCGACTTCCTCTTCTAGAATAATCTCTTCGTTGTAGGCCGACTTGATGATGGCTAGTGACAAGGTCTTGGAGGATGACATTACATAACAAGTATGACTCTTTACAATGTGTAACATGTCTTCATTACATGACAATGACTCTTTAGACTTTCATGATTAGATGACAATATTCCTAAGGGCTCTCAATGAGAGCCTTTACTAAAATAAAATCTCTTGCTCATGAAACCCATGATGCAAGCATTACAATAAATTTTATTTTCTTCTTTACATCTCTTTGCATAAAATCCCTATTACATGTCATTATGAAGACCAAACTTAGTTACAATTTTCAACACTCCCTCTTAACTAGGGAGATATTCATAATGGTACTTCATCATTCTCAATCTGAAGAATTTCTCATAAGAAGAATCGGATTGGTAACTCATTTGTTTAGCATCATATCAACCAACATTGTTACATAGCAAGGCCTTGACTAACAACTCTATCTCTCCACAAGATCTGAGCTCAATGCTGGCGAGACCAATGATTTATAGACACTCTCATCATTGTCTCTCTCGGAACATATCCTACCCGGGTACTCAGGATATGTTCCATGAGGACTATTCTTGTCTTGGACTCCCCACTCCTCAAAGAATATTGATCATGCACGACTACTCTTCTATTGGATACCCTATCTCATCCTCAAAGAGTATTAGATGCCAAATGATTACCCAATCCTCTCATTTGGTCTTCCCAGGTGAAGACCAGAATGATGTGTCCATCTCTCCCTCTCAGGTAGGGAGGACATATCTATTCCATTAAAGGAATTTACTCATCCCTACACAAGGAATGTACCTAAGCTCCCTCTTGGCTTAGGAATTTCCAAGTTTCTTCCAAGTAAGAAACATCTTTCCAGGTTCCCTCTTAATTAGTGTTAATTTTAGGTATGTTCTATGCTTAGAGCAATTTATTTCAATTTTCATAGTTCGCAATCACATTAGCATTAAAGTAAACTGGAGATAGAACATAAACATAAATCGCAGAAGACAAGCCAAGATAAGGGAACACAAGATGTGGCACTAGCCAAGGACAAACCCCAATGTCGAGAAACCCTTGATCAATTCTTCTTTTATGTTCTTCAAAGTTCAGCAAAGAGAGAGATAGTACATTTACAATAGAAGTCAATGCTTTGACTTATTTAGATCTGAGCAGAGATCTTCTCCTATAACGATAATACATGAGATCAATTGAAGACATTCTGCTTCAACTGATTTTCCAAGGTGACGGCTTCACCTATCGTAGGGTTGCATTTCGTCCATTTGCTGCACCTTACTGTGTAGCACCATGTTGTACCATCACAGTGCTGGACCTTGATGACTGAGCTGCTCTCATCTGCTCTCATCATCATGCTGCCCATTATGCTGCATCTTCCATCATCATGCAGCCCTATTCATCATCATGCTGACCTTAACTGACATGCCCATCATTCATCATCATGCTGTCTTATTCATCATTTTGTTGCCCATGCCCATCATGATCTGAGACTGTTCATCCTTATCATTCTCATTATGTTGAGACTGTAATCATCATAGACATTACTGCTTATGATCCTTGTTATTGTGACTGCATATATTAAGTCACTGTTGTACAAGATGTAAGTCACCGAGATCTATATACCGAGATCTTCTTCATCCAACCGAAACCGAGATCATTGATCTACAAAATCAACGTTTATGGTTGTTGTGATCATATCACATCAAGACTGCTGCAAGTATGCCGAGGGTGATTCATTCATTGTGTCCTTATCCGAAGTATGCCTCATCTATCCAAGATAGATGTGCCCAGATCACATACTTCTATAGGTATGCTGAGTCTGCGGCTCCTTCATGTATGATCTGCGGCTACCTCACTTGACAGCAATTATGACTGCGGCTTCTTCCATTAAGTCACTGCTGTAATGATTGCGGTTCTTCCATCCTTGACTGCGGTTATGACTACGGTTCTCCCATCCTTGACTGTGTGAACAGGTGTCTTCATTAACTGCGTTAGAGGACTGCGTTTAGGCTTCTACAGGCAGCATATTAAGGTCTTCCTTTGACTGCGTATCTTGGCGGATTAGGGCTCCTCAACAGTGGATAGATGAGGTCTCTTTTGACTGCGTTTAGCCCTCCTTTGTGCAGCGTATTCAACTGCAGATAACGAGTCTTCTTGAACTACGTATAAGGTGTTACATGAACAGCGTATAAGATGTTACCATGACTGCGTGTGAATGTCTTCATGAACAGTCTCTATGCCATGCGTATAACTGTGGTAGGGCTCCTTCCAACTGCGGCTTCATCATGAACAGCGTATAAGGTTTCCATGAACAGCGTAAGAGTCTTTATTGACTGCGTGTAAATGACTGCGTTGGATTAGGGCATCATCTGCAGCTAGGGCATCATACTAGGCCAGCGTATTCTTTAGTGTCTCTCCTTCTCCAAAAACCCAAGATGTGGAGAGGAGATCACATGAAGAGTGTGTCCCAAATGACTTCAAGTCCTCACCTATTTATACTAAAACGTAGATGATGAATAGACGTGACTATTGGGCTTCTGAGCCTACACAAGTTGCTGGCCGACTTGACAATTTGTCTTATAACATAAATAAATTCATAACTCCATGAATACTTATTGGAATCGGATGATCTTTAGATCAATCCTACACCTCTCAATGAGAGGGATCCAATCAAAATATCAACTGTCATAAATAAGATGACCCACATGGAGTTTGGCCCTAGTTGTCAATTTTAACAATTAGGGACCTACAACAACTCCTTAGGTGGAGATGATGGGACAACCATCTGCTTGAAGAACTCCTTCCTTTGATGTCATGAATTTCTTTGTTACGGAGTCTTCATATTTTGGGACTTCTTCATAGGGCACAGACCATCCATCACTTTCATCCATGAGTCAATCATGTCATCATTCCTCTCATCAGAAAGTGATCTATCAGTCTACATATGGCATTGCTTCATGTTATGCTACCTTCATCATGCTTTCTTCTTCAGAAGGATCTTGCATCCTTCTACATGGTTCTCTTGGAAGACATCCATAGTTCTTCCCTTTGGTAGCCCTGCATAAGCCCATCTAGATACTAGTTCATAAATAAGAAATGAACACTTAAATCATAATTACCTTTGTGATGGTCTTTCATCATGACATCTTCTTGTAGGCATCAACATCCAGCGTACATGTTGACACATCTCCTAAAGATATGTATTGTCAAGGGTCTCTATCTTTTCCAGACTTCCATCAAAGTCTTCATATCTTTCTGGGAGATATCATAGTCAAAACTTCTCGGTCTTTCAGATGATGACTGCCTTTACCATTGTTGCTTATTCCACGATCTTCTTTCTTTCTTTCGTCACATATTTCATTCCCAAGAACTTCCAATTAGAGTTCCTCAATTGTAGTCAGTCACCTCATTCTCCATATGAGGACATATTATGTTGATTTCATTTACGGGAGGAGATATTTTCTTTGATCATGCTTCTCAAGATAGAACATTGATCCATGTTGTATGCAACCATATGACATGACTTCCATAACATCACCTGTAAGCCTACATACCTCATCTTTCCTTTAGGTCATTCAGACTTATTGTAACAGCTTACTCTGAATGAAGGAGCTTCATTCTATTGGGTTGCTTATCTATTATATCATCATACTATCATTTCATGAATTCCATAAGTTTGGAATTCTTGATGAAACCCTTGCTTCTCCTCATGATCGGTGAACCTTACAATGAAGATTCTTATCAGTGACTCTGGAGGATCTTGCATATCCTATCCAACGGATGTTATCTTATTGACTAATGTATGATGAGCCTTGTCCTTGATGACTTCTTCCTTTTTCCATAAGTAACCTTTGAGCTTTTAATGAGGTTCCCAAGAGCTATATCCTACATAGCTATAGATTTTTTCCCAGACATCCTTCATGTTACTTATGTCATGAGTTCTTATTTCTAATGCTTCTACCATGATGCCATTCTCTAATATGATGCATCCTATCTTATTTACGAAGCTTCCTATCTACAATTTACACATCAACAAAATACCTTTTAGTGAAGGAGATTATCATAGTCATAGTAGAGATCTCTCACTTCCTCCTTCTTAGGCTTCTTTATTTCAAGTTCTTCCATTTCTTCGCTAATATGAGCTTCTTCCTTTTTTCTCTTATTATTGTCCCTTTTAAGTTTAGGACAATCTCTTCTATAGTGCCCATATTCTTGACATCCATAGCACTGCACCCTAGCCATGTTCTTCATTTTCTTTTGAGGACCAAATTTACCAAACTTTCCCTTGAGCATCTATTGTGAAAATTCGAGAATCCTCACCCCAATCTACTTACTGCAACAACTGAGTAAACTTCTCCTATTTGTTAATGACTAAACAAATTATCTACTGCTTCCTACAACAAATATTGAAGCTAATACAACTGCAACCTTCACTTAATTAAATAATTTGCCCAAAACAAGAACATAACAATAGAGAAAAATCCACACAAGTGACACGGTGTCTTTTGGACAAATGTCCTCGGAAAAACCCAATGTGGGAAAACCGGTGCAGCAACTCTGAGGGTTATATATTATTAAGCATTAGTTTTTGAATACGACTCTAGATGCCCTTTCGACAATCTAGTTACAGAGAAAATAAACTAGCAAAAAAACTTAGTGAGATTACCTCACTCTACCCAGAAAGTCCCGACTGTTCCAGTAGCTGAACCAACTATCCCCGACTATCTCTGCGTTGTCCCTGCATAGGCCCTGCATCAGCCTCAAAAAGGCTCTGCGTTAGCTCAACTAGGAAACGTTTTCCCTCTGGAGCAGTTTCCAGCCCTCCTGGCTCAGAAATGTCAGCTCCCCCAGCAAACTCGGACTTCTGCATTGAAGAATGCACAACTTCTACATGGGCCCTTTCGGCCTAGCGTCAACCCCTCCTGGGTCTGCGCTGCCTCCTCCTGATGTCTCTCTGCCTCTTTGCTGTGTATCTTGGGTCCTGAAGAAGATACTCCAACCCAACTATCCCTACCCCTCACTGCAACAACTCACTATCAAAATTCTCCCGGCAACTCCTCTGCTCTACTTCGGAAAATCGAACTTCTGAACTCTCTATGTGTCTTTCCAAGTGACCCGCAAGCTTCCTTAAATAATCTCCTCGTTGACATTCAACGGCCCAGATCAGAAGCTAATAAATGGCTAATATCATTTATGCTTGATCCTCCTCTTCTTCTAGAGGTTACATCCACAATTTATATTAATACCCTTTAATTATTTTATTTTCCTAAGTTTAGACATAGGGTCCCTTTAAAAATAATTAATTATTTTAATAAAACTATTTCTGGGTGGAATTTCCCAAAACACTTTTTGGGTTCTATGGAATACATGTGCCTAAGCCTCCCTGCAAAATTTGAGACTTAGAGCACATCTGATGCTACCAGAAATCAACACTCCCCCTTAGAGAGGAATGTGCTCTAGCAATGCCTTCAATCTAAAGCATTACTCTGCTCTGTAACATCTCCCTCTGCGTTGTTGATGTCTGACATGCTGCCCACCAACCACTACGCAAATGTTGCATTTGTACTGTTGTTGACCTTGCCACTGTCAACACTGCATCCGCACTGCAACTCCCTCTAAAATTATGCATCTGTGTTGCTGCTAACACTACCACTACACTGAAACTGTTGTTGCTACTCCATTAGCAACGGAAAAACATCCTAAATTACTTAACTAACTATGTTCAGTATGATACCATGTGAATGTTGGAGCCTGACTGCTGCTAGTCTCTGCATTGACCCTCTGAATCTACTATAATGTTGTTTACTAATTCTCTGTGCCATCTGCACTGCTGCCAAATCTGCTTTGCGCTGCTCAGTCTCTAGCGCTCCTAGCCATTGCAACTGTCTCCCCAACACTCCTTGGTACAATCCGACACTAGTCCATCCTGCTACTTCTGATCTGGGTTTCGTTAGCAAGGAATTGATCCAAGAGGTGGGCTCCTCAAGGATCCTGCCCATCTGTAGCTCCTTCGAACTACAGCTCCAAATCAGCCCACCTCCCTCCGGGAGGTATCTCGGCTATCATGGCCAACTCCTCTTCCTCGATCTTCTCAAGCGCAGCCTTCGGATCATGCTTCTCATCTTTGTCCTTCTTCCTAAGAGGACATTGAATTGTGTAGTGACCCATCTCACCACACTTAAAGCACTTTATCTTCGAGACATCCTTCTTACATCTCTGCTGCTCTTGCTGCCCCTTAGATGCAAGAGCTTCATTATCCTCCTCCTTGGGCTTCGACCCACTATTGTTGCTTCCGTCAAGCTTGCACTTGACTAGATCTCTCCTTAGCTCTTCCTACTTGAGAGCTGCCCACATACTATACAAGTTTGGCAAAGATGCCCTACCCAGGATGCTCTGGACAAAGCCTTGCCACTCTTCTCAGACTGAGTTTAGGGCCAATCTCACCATCTCGGAACCTTGAGGTGTATGCCTCACAGCTGACAACTCATCATGAGTCTCCTTCAGTTTCATGAGGAATGGATCCACACATTCTCCCTTCTGCATCTGAGCAGATCTCAACTTCTTCTCTGAGTAATCTTTCGCTGCTCGGAAGATCCCTGATATAATGTGGCCAAGGCATCCCACATCGCCTTAGCAATCCCCCTGCTAGCAACGTGACACACCACGTGATCCTTGACTCCATCAAGGATCATCCTCTTGGCCTTCGCCATCTCAGCTCGGTACTACTTCAATGGATCTGCATCTACAGGCATAGCCACCACGCTGTCGACATATGTCTTGAGGGCATGCTCATCTAGAAGGAATAACATTCTAGCCTTCCAGATGGCGTAGCTGGATGCTTTGTCCAACCTATCCTAATCCCTCAAGCCACTAGTTGCCATCTCTGCCACAAATGTCAAAAATCTCCTCTTTGCTTCTCACTGTTGTTGCTTAGCCAATGAGAAAACGAACTTCTTGGAGGGAAGTCTTACTGAGGAAAAAGTTTCGTCACTGTGCTTCTCTTCTCTTCTGATGTCTTTCTACCCAACAAAAACGGCCTACAAAAAAAACTGCATCCCACCAGCTTCTCCTCACGTTGAGGCTTCATTGTTGCTCCGTCTGCCCCGATAATATTTCGAACTGGGAGTCCTTCCTCTCTTCAACTCACTTAAAGAGAGATTGCCTCAAAAATCAGCTTTCCAGCTAGGATTGTGCAAACCCTCTAGGGTTTCGAACTGCTGCCTCCTGCAGCTTTTTCGACCTCCCTCTTCTGCTCAACGTTGGGTTCTCTGACACTGTTCTTCTTGCTTTGCCTACACTAGTTCTAATACCATGTGAAAATTCGAGAATCCTCACCCGAATCTACTTACTGCAGCCACTGATTAAACTTCTCCTATTTGTTAATGACTAAACAAATTATTAATTGCTTCATACAACAAATATCGAAGCTAATACAATTGCAGCCTTCACTTAATTAAATAATTTGTCCAAAACAAAAACAGAACAATAGAGAAAAATCCACACAACTAACACAGTGTTTTTTGGATAAATGTCCCCAAAAAAACCCAATACGAGAAAACCGGTGCAGCAGTTCTGAGGGTTTTATATTATTAAGAAGTAGTTTTTGAATACAACTCTTGATGCTCATCCGACAATCCAGTTACAGAGAAAATAAATTGGCAAAAAAACTTAGTGAGATTACCTCACTCTACCCAGCAAGTCCCAGTTGTTCCAGCAGCTGAACCAACTATCCCCAGCTATCTCTGCAATGGCCCTGCGTAGGCCTTGCGTCAGCCTCAAAAAAGCTTTGAGCTCAACTAGGAAACGTTTGCCCTCTAGAGTAGTTTGCAGCCCTCCTAGCTCAGAAATGTTAGCTCCCCCAACAAACTCGGACTTTTGTGCTGAAGACTACACAACTTCTGTGTGAGCCAACCTGGCTTAGCGTCAAGCTCTGCGTGGGCCCTTCTGGCCCAGTGTCAACCCCTCCTGGGTCTGCGCTACCTCCTCTTGGTGTCTCTCTACCTCTCTGCTGTGTATCTAGGGTCTTGGAGAAGATACTCCAACCCAACTATCCCTACCCCTCACTGCAACAACTCACTATCGAAATTCTCCCTACAGCTCCTCTGCTCTACTTCAGAAAATCGAACTTTTCAGCTCTCTGTGTGTCTTTCCAAGTGACCCTCAAGCTTCCTTAAATAATCTCCTCATTGACATTCAATGGCCCAAATTAGAAGCTAATCAATGGCTAAGATCATTTATGCTTGATCCTCATCTTCTTCTAGAAGTTAACCCCACAGTTTATATTAATACCCTTTAATTATTTTATTTTCCTAAGTTTTGACTTAGGGTCCCTTTAAAAATAATTAATTATTTTAATAAAACCGTTTCTGGCTGGAATTTCCCAAAACATTTTCTAAGTTCTTTGGAATACATGTCCCTAAGCCTCCCTGCAAAATTTGAGACTTAAAGCACATTCGATGCTACCAGAAATCAACAATTTACACATCAGCATAATACCTTTTAGTGATGGAGATTATATCAGTGATAGTAGAGATCTCTCACTTCTTCTTAAGATTCTTTAGTTCGGGTTCTTCCATTTCTTCAGTAATATGAGCTTCTTCCTTGTTTCTCTTGTTATTGTCCCTTTTAAGTTTAGGACAATCTCTATAGTGCCCATATTCTTGACATCCATAGCACCGCACCTTAGCCATGTTCTTTTTCTTTTGAGGACCAAATTTACCAAACCTTCCCACACTGCACCTTAGCCATGTTCTTTTTCTTTTGAGGACCAAATTTACCAAACTTTCCCTTTCCTTTTGCCATAGTATCATATGCTTGATTCTGCTCATTTGATCCCACATCAATTTTTGCCTTCAGTCTGGTTTCTTCGATCTTGCATAATGACCATAGATCTTGGAAAGGGGTGGCTTCTTTCTTCCCATAAATACTTGAAGTGAAGTTGCCCCATTCCTCTGGTAGTGCATTTAATACTATAGTGGTCATTTCTTTGTCAGACATTATTTCACCCAGATCTTGAAGTTGATCTCTTATTTCTGAAATCCTCATAAAATATGAGGCTATTCCCTCTTCCCTTGAGATCTTCAATTTGTAGAGTTCTTGCCTTAGATAACATCTCTTGCAGTACTTACTGAAAACAACTCTACCAATTTGTCATATATTGCTTTTGAAGTGTCTAATTTTGATACATATGGGATGAGAGAGTCTTTGATGGATTCTATGAGAATCCTCTGGGCCCTCACTTCCCCTTTCATGAATTTAGCAAGTGCTTGAGTATCTTCTTTGGGAGGTTGGATTATTGACCCCTTGATGTGATCCATGACTTCATTCTCAATGAGGTTTAGGTCTGTTCTTTTCTTCCATGCAAGAAAATTTGAAGCCCCAACTAATTTGTTGCTCTCCTTGCAAAAAGACATTTTGATAGATTCAGATGAATTCATATACTTACTTGAGTAGACATTGCTTTCTTCACTTGCTTCCTCCTTAATTTTAATAGTGATATAGATAGTAGAAGATTACTCCCTAAAGTATTCTTTGATGAGAGAGAGCTTGCTTTACGAACACTTTTTCAAGAGAATGATAATGTTCTTCGACCTAGTCTTCCTTAGTTTTTGAGAAGCTTCCACTCCTTAGATGATGGATGAGTGATATTCCAGCTAAATCCTCTCAGTCGGAGACAAATATTCTGGCTAAATCACCGGAGGAATGATCCCACAACAACACTGCAGCACTTCTGTTACTCTCTGTCACCCTGATAGGGACAACGTCACCCTATCCAGCTCTCCAGCTCCAATCTGCCCCACGAAATATCCCAGCATCAGCCTCTCTGCCCAACGTCAGCCTATTTGGCCCAGCGTCAGCCTCTCAGGGCTCTGCATCAGCCTCTGGAGCCTCTGCGTCTCCCATGCTGGACCTCCTCAGGCGCAACTCCTGGCTGCCTCTGCGTGGCCCCTAGCTAGCTCTGCGTCAACCCTCTCCCAGCTTCTGCGCTGATGCTCCCTATACTATTTTTGCCTCTCTGCTACTCTATTCACTACCCCTTAGCTACAACTCTGATCACTCCTTCGATTTCCTCAGCAAGCCCTACCCCAGAAAATTGAATTCTTGATCAACTCGGTGTGTTCTCCAAGTGATCCTCAAGCCTCCCCTTATACTTTTCTTGTTGACAATTCAACAGCCGAGATTAAGTCCCTAATCAACGATTAAAATTAACTCTGGCTTGATCCATGACTTTTGGACCCTTCTAACACAGTTTTATATTAATTCACATTAATATTTTATTTTCCCTAAGTATAGACTTAGGGACTCCATTAAAAATATTAATTATTTTAATATCTCCCAAACAATTTAGAATCTGCCCAAACCGTTTCTAGGTATTGGAGATCTCATGTGCTTTAGCCTCTCCACCAATTTTCGTGGCTAGAGCATATCCGATGATACTGCAAATCAACACTCCCTCTTAGCGAGGACTATGCTCTAGTAATACTCTTCAATGAGCATAACCCTGATCATCCGGCATCAGTCCTAGTGCTGATGCTAAGCCTGCTGCCCAACATTCTTTGTATTGCTGCATCATGCACTGCTACCCATGGCGTTGCCACTACCACCGCTGCATCTGTATGGCAGCCCCTTTCATCATGCTGCCCATATTACTTCCACTGCTAACTGCTTCACTGCAACTCAGTTACTGAGAAGTAAGTAACTGATCTCCCAACTCTGACATCTCTGCCAGGCTAGAGACACCCACAATGCTAAAACTCCTTCTGTCACTGACAACTGCTCCCTCTCTGACCTCTGTTGCTGCAACAACTCCATGCACCTTGCACTGCTGCCTCACGTTGTCCTAGGACTCCTACACTGTAGCTCCCTCTGCCGCTCCATACGCATCCATCTCTACTGACATCCACCAATACTACTACTACTCTTCGGCGCTCCTGTAGCAAGGTATATTCCAACAAGCTGGGTACCTCGAGGATCCTGCCCCTCATCGCCTGTAGTCCGTCTGACTACAGCTTGATGTCTCCCCGCTTCCTCTCAAGTGGCATGTGAGCACTCATGGCACAGTCATCATCTGTCTTGACTTCCTTCTCCGTCCTTACTGGCGCAGCCTTGGTCTCGGAAGCCTCTTCCTTGCTCTTCTTCCTCGGACACTAGCTCGCATAGTGACCCAGTTCCCCATAGTAGAAGCATTTGACCTTGGAGAGGTCCTTCTTCTTCCATTTCTCTTGCTTTCCCTCAGATGCTAGGGTAATGTCCTCCTCTTCCTCCTTGATTCTGACCCCCTTTCTGCTGCTTCCTACCTTGGTCAGTCTTCTGATCTCTTCTTGGTGAAGAGTTGCCCACAGTTCCTCCCAATCTAGAAGGGTCGACCTGCCCAGTATGCTCTGGACAAACACCTTCTAGTCTTCTGAGAGGGTGTTCAAGGCTATCCTCACCATCAACTCTTGATTTGGCATGGGCCCTATGGAAGTCAGCTGATCCCGAATCTCCTTCAATCAATCGAGGAAGGTGTTGATCTGTTCTCCCTTCTGCATCTGGTATGACCATAGTTGATTTTCTAGTAGCATCTTCCTCTACACGGAAGTATATTGATACAATTTCGTCAGGACCTCCCACATCGCATTTGTCGTTTCCTTTTCGGCAATATGTGGTACTACATGGTCCTTGACCCCGTCAAGGATGATGCTCTTGGCCCTCGCCATTGCCTCCTCGTACTTGTCGTTCTCAACCGGGTCAACTGGGATCGCTATCGTCTTCAAGGTGAAGTGCTTGAGACGATTCTTGTCTAGAACGGACAAGATTCTAGCCTATAAATCAATGAATGGATTGAATTGATTTACAATGAGCAATGAAGCTCAATAAATAATACAAATGAATTTACAGAAACAGTAGGTTTCTACTAAGAAACAGAAACAACAAGTTTCTAAACATGAAACTACTAATAAGATCACAGACGATCTTATCTACATAAATGACCATTAAACACTAAAATAGCATTATTCTAATACCCTTCCTTAATGCTCAATCTATTTACAACAACTATAGACCCCCTGAATTTTACCAGCTTATCAAGACCAAGGGGATTGGTGAATATGTCTGCGGGTTGCAACATTGTGGGAACATACAGCAACTGAATGGATCCATCTTCAACAAGCTGTCGAATATGGTGACAATGGGTCCACATGCTTTGTTCGTTCATGGAAGACTGGATTCTTAGCGAGTTTGAGCACTCCCTGATTATCACATAACAAGGGAGTAGGACCTTCTTGGGAAACATGCATATCCGCAAGCATACGTCTAAGCCAAACTGCCTCACAAGATGCCTTAATTGCTCCCCGATACCCTGCTTGTCGAGGAGAGAGCCATTGCATGCTGCTTCTTACTAGTCCATGTGACAGCACCGGATCCCAGACTAAACACATACCTAGCGGTAGATTTACAGTCATCAACTGAACATGCCCAGTCGAAATCTGTGTAACCACTGAGTGTAGGATCTGAACTCCGAGTGTATAGAAGTCCATAATTTGGAGTGCCACTCACATAACACAGCACACGCTTCGCTGCTATCCAATGATCAGCCTTAGGAGCTGTCATGAAGCATGAAATGTAGCTCACTGCAACATTGATATCAGGTCTAGTGGCAGTAAGGTAGATGAGGTTGCCCACTAATTGCTTGAATAAAGACTCATCCACAAGTGGTAAGCATGACTGAGCTGAAAGTTTGAGCCCTGGTTCCATAGGAGTCATGGCAGGTTTGTAATCCTGCATTCTGAACCTGTCCACAAGACTTATGGCATACTTGGACTGAGAGAGAAAGATGTTGTTCTCTGTCTGCCAGACTTCAACCCCCAAGCAGTAATGAAGAAGTCCTAAATCTGTCATATCAAAAGTGTTGCACAAATCATGTTTGATCCCATGGATCAAATGTGTTGAACTGCTAGTAATGATAAATTCATCCAATTAGGCAACCACAAACAAAATATCATCACTAGTATGTTTGATATATAGGTTTGCATCAGATGGACTCTGCTGAAAGCCATGATCTGTTAGGTACTTATCAATTTTCATGTACCAAGCCCAAGGGGCTTGTTTCAGACCATAGAGTGCTTTGACTAATCTATAGACTTTCTGTTCTTGACCGGCAACCTTGAATCCTGGAGGTTGCGTCATGTAGACTTCTTCTTGTAAGTCACCATTCAAAAAAGCACTCTTGACATCCATCTGATGGACTTTCCAACTGAACTGAGCTGCTAAGGCAAGGACAAGCCGTATGGTACTCATCTTGGCTGTAGGAGCAAAGGTCTCCTCATAGTTTATGCCTTCCTTCTGTGAGAACCCTCGAGCAACAAGGCGAGCCTTATACTTGTCTAGGGTTCCGTCAGCTTTGTATTTCACTTTATACACCCATTTGCAGCTAATGGGCTTCTTCCCTGCAGGAAGATCAGAAAGGGTCCAAGTGTGATTCTTCTAAAGACTGTGGTATTCAACTTCCATAGCCTGTTCCCACTCAGGTATACCCTTAGCCTCTAAATAGGTTTGCGGCTCAAAAACACTGTGTAGGTTAGCCATAAGAGCAAAATTTACTGTAGGCTGATGTTTGCTCTTATTTCTGGAAGTTCTACCTTCAAAGAGCTCATTATCTCGGAGATCACCAATAGTTTTAGCCCACCATTTAGGTCGGAGAATAGAAGAACCAATATTCGAAGTCGGTGGAGGAGGCTCAGGAACAACAGGAGTAGCGAGAGGAGGATTATTTTCAAAAGGGAACTCAGGTAGTGCATCATCCCTCCCATCAAGTGGACCTAACGAAAGAAGAACACTGTGAGGTTGATCCTCAGAACATTGCTCAGAAGGAGGGGACTGAAAGAACCCTCTATCTTCATCAAATACTACGTCCCAACTGAAGATAAGACGATCAATGTCTATATCTATCAGCTTATAGGCCTTGTGGTGATCATTGTACCCTGTCATCATGAGTTTCTGGCTTTTGGAATCCAACTTAGAGAGCTTAGCAGTTGGAATCCAAACATATGCAACCGAGCCAAACACTTTCAGGTGATTGATCTTAGGCTTACGGCCAGACCAAACCTCTTCTAGATTCTTCCCCTTAATAGCTTGAGTAGGTGATCAGTTAAGAAGATAGACAGTAGTAAACACTGCTTTAGCCCAAAATTTGTTCGGAACACTCTTGTGTTGTAACATGGAATGAGCCATTTCGACAACCATACGATTACGATGTTCAACAACACTGTTCTGCTAAGGAGTTAGGGTGTAGTTAACTGGCGTTTGATGCCATGGGTATCACAGAAGTTGGAGAAAACAGAAGAACAAAATTCCCCCCCCCCCCTCCCCGTTATCTGTTCTAAGAGTTATGATATTATACCCAGACTCTTTTTCAACTAAGGACTTAAACTCTTGAAAGATACTAAATACATCAGATTTATGTTTTAGAAAGTACACCCACATCTTTCTACTGAAATCATCTACAACAAGCAAAAAATATTTGCAACCAGTAACTGAAGATGTATTCATAGGACCACAAATTCAGCATGAATTAACTAGAGTACCTTAGATGTGCGCCAAGATTCTCCATCCTTGAATGAAGACCGATGTTGCTTGCCAGCTTGACCAGCGCCGCACACTCCCAAATGCTGAGTTTGAATATCAGGTAACCCTGACACAAGTCCCTCCCGAGATAGCTGAGAGAGATACTGAATGTTTAGACACCCATATCTCTGATGCCACAGAGTGCTGATAGGAGAAACACGAGCTGCTAGAGCCGCTTCTAGAGATCACCAGTGTCAAGAAGCCTGTATAGGCCATGATCCTCTAGGCCAACAGCAACCGTAAGACGAGTTTCCCTATCAATAATGGAGAACTTGTGTGCACTGAACACCACATCGTGCTGAGGAGAGTTCCTCATAATCTAGCTGACAGACAACAGATTAATTTCCATACTAGGAACATAGTACACATTCAAGAAGATGAGTGTGCGCCCATCAGACTGGATCTGAACCGTACCTCTGCCAACCACTGTGTACTCCTCACCTTTGCCGAATACTACAGAAACACTGAAAGATGAGAAATCAGTAAACCAGTGACGCCTGTGAGAGAAATGATGTGATGCACCAGAGTCAATGTACCAGGCAGAACACTGGGCATGATTTGAGGACCTCTTAGCCATAAAGGCGTAAAAGGCAGATTCCTTCAGGTCGGAATGTTCTGCAACATTCACTTTCTGATGAGACCCTCCCTGCTTCTTCTGTTCAAAAGCAATCCTCTGTCGGCAATCTTTCTTCATGTGGCTGAACTTGTGACAGTAATTACACTGCACATTTTTCTTCTTAGCAGGATCAGAAGGCTGAGAAGAACCTTTCTGCTGAAAGGACTGAGAGGACTGATATTTGGCAGCAAAAGCATTTTCTGAGGAGGCTGATGAAGCACCACTACCAAATTGTTGTTTCCAACGATCTTGCTGCAGGAGTTTGGTGCATAACTCTGGACACTTCATATCAACATTAGTGGAGGTAATGTTGACTGTTTCTATGAAGTGCTCATAAGGCTTTGGTAAACTTTTCAGAGTGATGACTACCATATCTTCTTCCTCCATGGTCTGACCAATGGCTTCGAGCTGATCTCGAATGTCTTTAATCTTGTTAAGATGTTCCTGTAAAGACATACGTTCATCCATCATGATGGAGAACAATTGATTCTTTAAAAAGAAAGCTCTTCTCTTGTCGGATGTCTCGTGCAATTCCTTCAAATGTTGCCTGATTTCGGCAACAGTCTTGCCGGAAGGAATCTGTGGTAACCGATCATCAGTCACAGAGAGTTTGAGAAGCATAACAGCCTCTCGATTTTGATCATCAAACTTATCTTGATCTGCACCAGGTGTACCAGCACTGAGCTCTTTGCCCAAAACGAGCTGGTCAAGACGCCTATATTAAAAAATGGTCAACATTCTCTGTCTCTAGATGTTAAAATTGGTGCCATTAAAGCGTTGACTGCCTTCCAACATCAAATTGGTTTGTCGAGGCCATCTACACGTTTCCCAAGACAGAGAAAACAACAAAGAAGTCCTGTATGGATTTCAATGCAGATGCCGGTTGATCCTGGACAAAATTTAAAGTGCTGGTGCAATATAAAATAGAACCAGAAATCTTTCTGAGAAGTGGGTTCAAGGAAATATATAGAGCACAATCTTTTACCAAAATAACTTGCCCGGCAAGAATCCCCATAGGCTTTCAACAGTACCCGAAACACAACAAACGAAGATACTCCAACCTGATACGTGTTACTTCATCTGCCGTAAAAGCTCCATGCCGCAATCTCTCTCACACTCTCTTCGTGACAAGCACTGGAAAAGTAGTTGAACAGCCTCAACTCCTCCCTTATTATTACAGAGCCCGCGGAGAAATTCTTACAAACATGACAACCATGTCGACAGCTCGAACACTGCCTGTATCGAAAATCCGACAAAAGGATTAACCAAAAAGTCAATGCTTTCCCGGAAAAAATTGTAAGACGCGTCCACAGAAGAGGGATCTGAAGCCGATCTTTACACAAATTATCTGGTTCCCGTCGATTTGATGGGTACTTTCTGTTTCACCTTTACGCCGACGTCGTCGAGTCTGTCTATTGTCAGAAATATTCAATCGCTGTGAACCTGAGTTTTATTTAAACGCATTAACAATCAAGTGGGATTTGCCGTCAACAAGTGTTGATTCCTGTCAAAATCAAGCAGGTTTGCACTCCTGAAGCGTTTGTTTCAGCAATGTCAAAACCCTCTGCTTCGAATCCCAAATCGCAAACTAACTCCAGCGGAAAACAAACGCGACGCCTAGAAAAAGACTGCGCTCAGAAATTGTGACGCCCAGTAAAAAAAAAAAAAAAAATCGAAATGAAGAACAAAATTTTTCAAACAATGAAAATTTATTTCGAAAAAATACCTGAGCTCTAGTACCATAATCAATGAATGGATTGAACTAAATTACAATGAGCAATGAAGCTCAATAATTAATACAAATGAATTTATAGAAACAATAAGTTTCTACTAAGAAATAGAAACAACAAGTTTCTAAAGAAGAAACTACTAATAAGATCATAGACGATCTTATCTACATAAATGAGCATTAAACACTAAAATAGCATTATTCTAATACCTTCTAGACTACTAAGTTTGCGGCTCTGTCCAGTCTGTCCTGGTCTCTTACCCAATTCACTGCCATTTCGCTACTCCTCTACTTCCCTTCTGGAATTTCCAGGTGTGACTCCCTCTGAGCCTCGATTTCCCTCCTGGAAATCCCTCTACCAATGTCGAGATGCCCCACTCCAATCGTTAGTGCAACTGCACCACTAATCCAGATTTCTTGGCTAGGAATCCTCGACAGCAACTCCCTCCTTGTTGGTCTTGCCCTGGTGGGTATTGTTCTAACCACAGTACCCCACCAACTTCACTCTGCAACTTACCCACAACCTCTTATGCCTCAGCAAACTGAAGGTTGGAGCTTCTAGGCTCTGCGCAATCCCGACACCAGTAAAATCCACACCTCCTGGTCACAGGTGCCAACCCTTCCTGACTAAGAAAGATGATCGGGCACTGTGTAGGTTAGCTCTGCTCCTTTTTATGACTCCGTTGATCCTTCTCCCAGCTCAAACATGATGATGCAACCACTACGCCACCCCTTCCTTATTGCTTTTGTGCTAGGAACAACTTATGTCACTCTGGATAGTTATTTCTGTTGTTGCTGCTCTGCTCGGTTGATGCCCTCAGTTCTCCTGTGATCTGCAACCACGTTGTGATACCATGTTGGAATTTCTAAGTCTATCGTCAGAAATTCTTCTTGTACTATCTGATTTGTTTCTTCCTACTTGTTCATTTACTTGAAAAGTTATTTACCATGTAAATACTGAAAATAAATACAAGTACAGTGTCAACACATACAAATCATCAACTGAAAGAAACAAGCACACAAGTGATGAGGTTATTTTTGCATTAATGTCCCGAAAAAACCCAATGCGTGAAAACTAGTGCAACCATCAGAGGGTTTTATTATTAAGCAGTTTCAGAATACAATCTGGGTGCCAGAAATGGCTAACCCAACAGAGAATGCCCTCAGCAGTAGTACCTCTCAGTCGGAGACAGATATTCTAGTTAAATCACCGGAGGAACGATCCCATAGCAACACTTCTGCTGCTCTTTGTCACCCTGATAGGGACTGTGTCACCCTATCCAGCTCTCCAGCTCCAATCTGCGCCATGAAATCTCCCAGCGTCAGCCTCTAGGGTCTGCGTCAGCCTCTCTGCCTAGTGTCAGCCTATTTGGCCCAGCGTCAGCCTCTCGAGGTTCTGCGTCAGCCTCTCGAGGTTCTGCGTCAGCCTCTGGAGCCTTTGCGTCTCCCATGTTGGCCCTCCTCAGGCTCTGCGCAACTCCTGGCTGCCTCTACATGGCCTCTAGCTGGCTCTGTGTCAACCCTCTCCCGGCTTCTGCACTGATGCTCCCGATACTATCTCTACCTCTTTGCTACTGTATTCATTGTCCCTCCGCTGCAACTCTAATCACTCCTTCGATTTCCTCAGCAAGCCCTGCCCCAGAAAATCGAATTCTTAATCAACTCGGTGTGTTCTCCAAGTGACCCTCAAGCCTCTTCTTATACTTTTCTCATTGACAATTCAACGGCCAAGATTAAGTCCCTAATCAACAGCTAAGATTATCCATGACTTTTGGACCCTTCTAACACAATTTTATATTAATTCACATTAATATTTTATTTTCCCTAAGTTTAGACTTAGGGACTCCATTAAAAATATTAATTATTTTAATATCTCCCAAATAGTATAGAATCTGCCCAAACCATTTTTGGGTATTGGAGATCTCCTCTGCACCAATTTTTGCGGCTAGAGCACATCCGATGCTACCCCAAATCAACATTAAATAGTCTCCTTAAGAGAGAGACTTATTGCACTTCTACTCTGCTCCTTCTAACGAGGTCTTCTACCCAAACAAGATCACTTCAATGTAGCTAAAATCTTTCGACCTTCTCTTGACACCTTCAAATCTGTTACCTTCGCACGTGAGAAGATAAATTAGCCGAAAACAGTCCACACCTATCTTCGTGATCCGTCTTTCTTGCTGTGCTAATGTAGATGCTTCTTCTAGCGACTCTTTCGCACTTCTTTGTAGACTTGTCTCACTGAATTGCTTGTATCCAAATGAGGACAAGCACTTGTATATATAGTCATTGGTCATGACGGTTTTAGATCGACTTCATCTTCTATAATAATCTCTTCGTTGTAGGCCGACTTCATGAAGGTTAGTGACAAGGTCTTGGAGGATGACATTACATAAACAAGTATGACTCTTAACAATGTGTAACATGTCTTCATTACATGACAATGACTCTTTAGACTTTTATGACTAGATGACAATATTCCTAAGGGTTCTCAATAGGAGCCTTTACTAACATAAAATCTCTTGCTCATGAAACCCATGATGCAAACATTACAATAAATTTTATTTTCTTCTTTACATCTCTTTACATAAAATCACTATTACATGTCATTATGAAGACCCAACCTAGTTACACTTTACAACACTCCCTCTTAACTAGGGAGATATTCATAATGGTACTTGTCATTCTCAATCTGAAGAATTTCTCATAAGAAGAATCAAATTGGTAACCCATTTGTTGAGCATCATATCAACCAACATTGTTACATAGCAAGGCCTTGACTAACAACTCTATCTCTCCACAAAATCTGAGCTCAATGCTGGCGAGATCAATGATTTATACACTCACATCATTATCTCTCTCGGAACATACCCCACCCGGGTTCTCAGGGTGTCTTCCATCAAGACTATTCTTATCTCGAAAGCATTGCCTCAGAGGACATTTGGCCTACACTTTGTGTTGATGTCTAGAAGTTGGAAAGGTGGTGTTGATCATTGAGCTCTGTTTTGGATACACACCTGGATTTTTGGGTTCATGGTTAGCAAGTAAGCCTGATTGTACCTAGAGGGGCTGAAAACTTGAGTCCATCTTAGTACCACCTAGATAGATTGCCTTGGTCAGGGATCTAGTCCTTGGCATTGCGGTGCCTAAACTGTTGAGTGATTGTTTGGAAAGATTTCCTTGGCTAGGAATCTAGTTCATGGCATTACGGTGCCTAAAGTTCTTCATGGTTCATATAGTTTGATATCTTCCATTGTATATGTAAATTATGAATACCTCCCTAGTTGAGAGGGAGTGTTGGAAAATGTAACTATATTCAGTCTTCAATAATGTACTTGAGTCATCATGTAATGTACTTGTCAAAAGAATAAAGAAAATAATTATTATTATTATGATTGTGACTTATTAAAGCATGGATTTCATGCTTGGGTCACCATGTTTTAGGTCAAAGTCCCCATTGAGGACTTCTAGGATTGATTATGAGTCTATAGAATTATTGTACATTTAAAGAGACCCTTCTTGGGCTTTGGAATCATGTAAAAAGGTTTAGTATTGAGTCAAATAAGAATTATGGAACCTCCACACCATGTCGGCCTAAGAGAAGATCAAGTCGACCTGAGGACCCATTCGACCCCACAAGAAGCTTATAAACGGAAGCACATCGAATTCATTTGGAGCATCTCTCTCTCATCAAGTTCGAACTCTCTTGTTGTTGGGCAGAAGTGCGAAGTTTTCTTGTAGCTGGGAAAAGGTGCGAAGTCTATTATCGGGAAGCCAAAGTGAATGAGAGTTTGAGGGAGTCTAAGGAAGCAAGGAAAATCAAAATTTTGGTGGTGGTCTCTCTTTGTTTCGTGCTCTGGATTGGGAGATCGAAGTCTTCCAAGTTGGACTCTTGTTGGAAGCTGCTAGCTGCCGTAACTTGTTGCATAGTTGAAGTGGGAAGAGGTCGAACTTCTAGAGGCTGACTTGGTGTTGATGACATGTCTGGTCTTGCTCTACGATCTCAAGGAATACTATTGAAAGGAAGAATTATCTTAACAGGGTTTTCCCCTCGAGGGGGTTTTTCCCTAGCATGTGCCTACATCTGGTGTCTATAGTTTTATGTGTTGTTTCTTTTGGTAATTGTTTGATGAACTAAAGAAAGAAGATATACAGAAACATAATCATAAGAAACATCACAAGTAATTATCAAGATCAAGAAAATCTTTACTGCCTTTCTGATTTTCCAACATGATATAAGTGCTTTCATGAAAAAAGAAGCAAAAGGGCGGATCCATTGATAGGCACTATCTCAGGAAAAGAGTCTATTATATTCAAGGAAGATGTCTAACTCAATCAAGGGTGAGAAAAAACTAGAAGGAGCATCCAACTTCAGATCCTGGAAGAAGAGGATTGACCTAATCTTCGAGAAGAACAAGGCGCTGGATTTGGTAAAAGGAAATGTAAAGAAGCCTGCAAAAGAAGCCAGTGATGTCGACAAAGTGAAATTAAGGGATTTAGAATTGATGGCTATGACTTTGATGGTGAAGGGATATAAGACAATCTTGTGCCATTCATAACTAACATCGAAATGTATGAATCCTTGTCGAAGCTCTTTACTATTAAGAATATTGGTCGAGTAATAAGTTTGAAGAATGAGTTGAGAACTACGAAGATGATATTGTGGCAACCTTCGTTGTGGAGATAGCTTGACTTAGGGATGATCTCTTGGCCATTGATGAGAATGTTTTGGACAAAGAACTTGTGACCACTGCTCTATTAGGATTGCCACCCTCGTGGGGCGCATTGCAGCAGGTCTCAACAGTGGGAGGAAGCCGCCAACAACTCCCAAAGATAAGTATCTCATGTCTTTTCAGTTTTGGGTTCATGTATGCATTTAATTTTTATTATATCAGATACTAATCACCTTTCTCCCTTTGTTGTCTTGATTAGCGAAAACATCTGAAAGAAGGAGGATCTCTCAAGACAAGGGAAAACATCTAAAAGGAGGAGGATCTCTCAAGACAAGGTTAGTCAAGAAACAAAGGTATGCTTTGCATACATTGATTGAAAGGATTATTCATTTGATAATCTATTACTAAATCTATTATGACTAGATGTATTGAATCTTAGTGATTCTTATATGGGTGATTCATTTTTTGATAAATCTACCCACCCCACTCTTATCAGGTTTTGTAGAACCCTAGACAGGTTCTAGAAAACCATAACCGAAGGGTATGCTAAATGTCTAAATCCCCTAAGTTGCTTAGGGATACTATGAAATGATAGTTGAAGTTTTTATTGATGATGTCATGTTTGGGATTTTGGAATGATCAGGAAATCCTAACTTATTAGGGTTGAGTGATAAGGTCTAAAGTCCCAAAACCTTTGAAGTTTTGGTTTTGTTGTGTTCTACATTGGAACCCTGGCACATTCGGGTTTGGTAGAATGTGTTCTACGTTGGAACCATGGCTTATTAGGGTTTGGTGGAATGTGTGAGCAAGACCCTTATATTGTTTTAGAATTGATTTACTTGGTATGTGTGTGTTTGTCAGACTATGATCAAACCCTAGTATATTCAAGATGGTTGTGTGTCTAACTCTTATTGATATTTGTGAAGTTGGGTTTGACTAACACATGATATGTAATGTCTTTACACGATGATGAAATCTAGGCATATATAGAAATGTCCTTTTGGTTGAAACCCTAGCTTGGTCTAGGTCAAATGTATTTATGTTATAAGACATATGATATGCTTATGTATGGTTATGAATTCCTAGATATGTTTGTTGACCTAGTCATTGATGGTATTGGTCATGAATCTTAGGATTTAATGGAAGTCCTTGTTCTAGATTCTAGGATGATGATATCTGGAAATCGAGGGTGTTGTAGCTAAACCCTAGTGAAGTTAAAATTGTCTACTATGTATAACAATCTAAAATCTATTAGATGATTGTTGAAAATGAAAATCTGGGGTTTTGTAGTTAGACCCTAGTAGTGACATTGTCTAGTGTGAAATGTAACAATCTAAGATCTATGCATGTAATGATTGTTGAGATTGTGGAAATGGAATTCTAGGGTTCTGGAATTGAACCTTAGTCGAAGTAGAAATCTCTAATGAATGTTGACTATATGATTTGAGATTTGTGAGAGATTGTTTAAATTTGAACTCTAGTTGAGTATGATGATTGCTCGGAAATCTAGGGTTTGCAAACTAATCCTAGTAGTAGTTGGTCATGTTAGTGACTAATTGATGCTTGATTGAAAAATCTAGGGGTTTGGAACTAACCCTAGTGGAAGTTGGTCAGGTTAAAGACTAAGTTGTGATTGACTTTGATTAATTTTCTATGAAATCTAGGATTTGTATGAATCCCTAGTGAAAAGTCTAACATATGTATTTTGAAAGGTTGTTAGATGCTTTGTAGATCTATATGTGTTTTGAATTGTCTCTACGATTTGCTATATGTTGTAGTAAGGTATGTCATACCTTTGGAAGACACATTGAAACCCTAGATCGAATGAATGTTGTTATGAAGTAGTCTAGGGTGTATAACAAAGTCCCTAGCAGATGTTAAAGAGTATATGTCTCTTGTTTAAAAATTTGGGTATCTGATTTGTATAAAGTTGAAATGCTTCTATGTTTTTTATATGGCTAACATTATGCTTCTATAGATCTGGTTGTACTTTCTATCTAAGCTATGCAGGTACACAATCTTCAACTTGGTGAAGATGCTCGATGTGACAAGCAAGTTGCGCTAGTACACAATCTTCAACTTGGTGAAGATCCTTGATGTGACAAGCATGATGAGGATGATAATAACTCTAATGAAATGGTTGGAAGCCACAAAAGATTCTTCGATGACGAAAAGAAGTAGAACTCCCTAGGTTAAGAAGGAGCTCGAATGAAAGGAATCTCCCTAGGATAAGAGGATAGTTGAGAAGATTCCTTGTATAGGAATGATTAGATCCTCTCGATTTAAGAGGAAGCGACAGATATGATTCTTTGCTTCATGTGTCATGCACTAGACCAGGACTAACAACCGTAAGTTTTAGTGAGGGCCATGAATAGGAGAAGGAAATTGGAGAACGCATTTTGAGACGTTGATAGAAGGCAAGCAGGATCTGATTGAAGAATATGTTGTTGCATATGAAGTAGGAAGAATAATGTATGATTGAGGAATCTTCTGTCAAAGATTCGGTTGATAGTCCTACTATGGAAAGTTGAGAACCAACATTTGTTGTCTGTAAGACTCCAGAGGTTTATATTTGATTATGTACAAGTGAAAGTAATTTATTGATTGGGGTTGTGTTCATAAAGGTGAATCCCTCGAAGGATTTGATAGCATGTTGATTATCGATCAGTTTGATCGGGAGAGATTTGTGCTCCTTGATCTACTAGATCAAGGGCTGTTGAGGATTTGTGAGTGAAGCATTTCCTCGAAGGACATCTGGCCAACACATTGTGTTGATGTCTAGAAGTTGGAAAGGTGGTGTTGATCATTGAGCTCTGTTTTGGATACACACTTGGATTTTTGGGTTGATGGTTAGCAAGTAAGCCTGATGGTACCTAGAGGGGCTAAAAGCTTGAGTCCATCTTAGTCCCACCTGGATAGATTGCCTTGGTTAGGAATCTAGTCCTTGGCATTGTGGTGCCTAAACTGTTGAGTGACTGTTTGGATAGATTGCCCTGGTCAGGAATCTAGTCCATGGCATTGCGGTGCCTAAAGTTCTTCATGGTTCATATAGTTTGAGATCTTCCATTGTATATGTACATTATGAATACCTCCCTAGTTAAGAGGGAGTGTTGGAAAATGTAACTATGTTCGGTCTCCAATAATGTACTTGAGTCATCATGTAATGTACATGTCAAAAGAATAAAGAAAAGAATTTTTATTATTATTATTGTGAATTATTAAAGCATGGGTTTCATGCTTGGTTCACCATGTTTTAGGTCAAAGTGTAATGTTCCTAACTAGGGTGAACAGTAATATACAAAGCAAATAAACAACCAACAACTGGAAATGAGAAACAATCAATAGACACCATAAAAACACTACAAATAAGAATCATCTGAGCCATATTATTAATTCTTTCCACAACAAGTACAATGGTGATGGATTGGTGCACCTAGCATTGTCTTAATGGACAAGATTGACAAAACCTAGGTGAGTAAACAAGAACCCAAGTGTTGCACAACTGCTACTCCAAGGATGATCTACGCTGCCCAGAAACTGTGCTGCCTGCTGGAAAGGAAGTGTTGGAAACTCCACCTCTCGTGCTCAGAAAACGCTGCAACTTCATCTCCCTAGTCCTCAACCAAAACCCAGAAAGAGTTTTGCCTAGTTCAGACCCACGGAATTCTACCCCCAAGCTCCCCGTTCTTGTCCTCACACTGGGAAGTATGGCCTGCCGGTAGCTGGCTAGAAAGGCCCCCCAAATCACCCCCAAATGCTGAGATGCTCCCCTCTAAGGCTTTTCCCACTTCTCCAATTAACTCCAGCTCTATAGCTCCTTCCCCCAACTCCCACGTGTGCCCAGTGATGGCTCTCTGCACATGCCTCAGTGACTGTAAATCAAGTTGTTGAAGTTTCTAAGTTTACTTAATTTAGAAACCCTTCATACACCTTTCCTGATTTATTCCTACCTACTTGTTAATTTTCCTTTAACAAGTTATTTACAAAGTAAATACTGAAAATAAACACCAGTGCATGCTCAACATATTACAGATCAGCAACTAAAAGAAACAAGAACAAACACACCACATGAAACCATTATTTTTGGACCAATGTCCCCGGAAAAACCCAATGCGGGAAAACTGGTGTAGCTATCTGAGGGTTTTCTTATTAAGCAATATCAGAGTACAATCTGGGTGTCGTAACTGGCCTACCCAACAGAGAATTTCCTGTGCATCTATACCTCACAGTTTGAGAGAAATCACCTGGCTGAAACCCCAGAAAACCCTTTCGGCAGCTCCTCAACACAAAATTGCTCCTGCAACCCCAGCGTCTGCCTAATCTGGACTGCGTCAGCCCCTCTTTGTCTCACGCTGGCCCTGCATCAGCCTTTCTAGGCCTGCGTAAGCTCTGGAGATGATGAGGACCATTAGAGAAGGAGCCCTACTTGGCTACTTCTGCGTGAGCCCTTGCTGGCTCTGCGTCACCCTCCTTGGCTGCTGTGCTGCTCTCCCAGTACAATCTCTACCTTCTTTCTTCCTCTGTACTCAATGCCTGTCAGCTGCTCTCCTGATCACAGGTGAATGGGATATTTTGTGTGAGGGATTCATAATGACATTCAGCTTAAGACAGGTTTGACTGTATTGATGAGGCGCTACAAGAGGTGAAAGCAGCAATCTTTAGGATACCATAGGTGATAGGCCTCATCATTGGGTAATTATATGGGCCTTAATTCACCTCCTAGCTTAGTCAAACCAACTATTCTCATAACTTATTGCATACTTCTGATTATATTTTGTTTATGAGATGAGTTAGAGTTGGATACTTTGCTTTGTGGTCTAATGTGCATTTAATGCAGGATTAAAGGATAAAAGCACTTGGCTGCTTCTGCACGACCTTGCGTGAGCCCTTGCTGGCTCTGCGTCACCCTCCTTGGCTGTTGCGCTGCTCTCCTGGCACAATCTTTGCCTTCTCTGTTCCTCTATACTCAATGCCCCTCAATTCTCCCGGTCACTGATTCTATCTCTCTTAGGAAACCCCGCTCGAGAGAATAGAATGACTAATCATCTGGTGTGTTCTCCAACTGACCCTCAAACCTCCTCTTATGCTTTTCCTATTGACGATTCAACGGCCCAGATTAAGTCCCTAATCAATGGATAAGATTATATCTGGCTTGATCCATGTCTTTTGGACTAATCTAAACAGATTCATATCAATACACATTAATATTTTATTTTCCCTAAGTTTAGACTTAGGGACTCCATTAAAAATATTAATTATTTTAATATCCCTTGGTCTGTTTAGAATCTGCCCAAACCCTTGCTGGGTATTGGAGATCTCATGTACCCCAACCTCTCCATCAAATTTTGTGGCTAGAGCACATCAGATGCTACCCCAAATCAACACTCCCTCTTAGCGAGGACTCTGCTCTAGCAATGCTCGTTACTGAGTATTACTCTGATCATCTAGCATCGGTACCTGTGCTGATGCTAGGCCTTCCTGCCCAACATCCTCTGCACTGCTGCTTCCTGTACTGCTGCCCATGGTTCTGCCACTGCCACTACTGCATCTGTACGACATCTCCCTCTGCATTCGTGCTGTTGTTAGACCTTTCTCCCAGCACTGCATCGGCATTGCACCTCCTCTCATCATGTTGCATCGTGCTGCCCATTGTTGCACTGCAACTCAGTTACTGAGAGGTAAGTAACCGATTCTCTAACTGACCTCCCTGTTGGGCTCAAGACACCCACTAATGCTGAAGCTCCCTCTGTCGCTGACAAGTGCTCCCTCTCTTTGACCTCTGTGTTGCTGCAACAACTCCCTGCATCTCGCACTGTTGCACACCTCTTTGTGCCTTCCTGCACTGGTCCAACACTCATGTGCCTCTCGCACTATTGCAGCCTGCTAGCTCTGCACTGTCTTGAGACTCCTGCACTCTAGCTTTCTCTGTCGCTCCATCCGCATCCATCTCTACCCACCAAGCTAATCATGCTACTCCTCGTTAGGGTTCCCGTAGCAAGGTCTATTCCAAGAGGCCGGGTACCTCGAGGATCCTGCCCCTCATCGCCTGTAGTCCGCCTGACTATAGCTCGATGTCTCCCCACTTGCGCTCAAGTGGTGCGTGTGCACTCATGGCACAGTCATCGTCTATCAAAACTTCCTTCTCTACCCATGCAAGCGCTGCCTTAGACTCAGAAGACTCTCCATTACTCTTCTTTCTTGGGCACAAGGTAACATAATGACCCATCTCCCCACAGTGGAAGCACTTGATCTTGGAGAGATCTTTCTTCTTCTAGTTCTCTTGCTTTCTCTCAGATGCTAGGGCCACATCCTCCTCCTCCTTGACCTTGATCCCTTTGTTGCTGCTACTTGTCTTCGACTGCCGTCTGATCTCTTCCTGACGAAGAGCTATCCACATCTCGTCACAAGATAAGAGAGTCCCTCTGCCCAGGATGCTCTGGACAAACACTTCCCACTCTTCTGAGACAACATTCAGCACTGTCCTCACCATAATCTCCTGATCTGGTGTTACTCCTATAGTAGTCAACTGATCTCGGGTCTCATTCAGTCCTCCGAGGAAGGAGTCAATCCTTTGACCCTTCTTCATCTGATACGACCTCATTTGGTTCTCGAGCAGCATTCTTCTTTGCACAGAAGTATGTTGGTACAGGTTCTTGAGAGCCTCCCACATCTCAACTGTCGTTTCCTTCTCGGCTATATGTGGTACCACATGATCCTTGACCCCGTCAAGGATAATGCACTTGGCCCTCACCATCGCCTCCTCGTACTTGTCGTTATCATTTGGATCGACTGGGATAGCTATAACCTTCAAGGCGAAGTTCTTTACACAATTCCTATCAAGCACTGATAAGATTATGGCCTTCCAGACCGCGAAGTTCGATGCTCTGTCTCGTCTATCCTGGTCTCTTACCCCGTGTAGTGCCATGACACTCCTCTACTTCCCTCCTGGAAGTTCTCTGCTCGACTCCTCTAAGTCTCTACTTCTCGTCTGGAAGTTCTCTTATGGACTCCCTCTGAGTCCTAATTTCCCTCCTAGAATTCCTCCTGCCGTTTATCTAGATGCCCCCTACTCTGATCATCTTGTGCAACTGCACTGCTCATCCAGGTTCCTCGGCTAGAAACCCTCCGTAACAACTCTGGCCCTGCTCTGTCAGGTACTGTTCTGGCTACAATACCTCACCAGCTCCACTCTGCAATATTCTTGCAGCATTCTAGACCCCAACAACTACCTCTCTGTGAACTTCGTCAGCCCTTCTCTGCCTCACGTTGGCTCCACGTCACCCTGGATGGGTCTGCGTCAGCCCTGGGATACCCTGCGTCAGCCCTCTGGCCCTCTGCATCAGCAACGCTGGCCTCTCTAAGGCTCTACGTAGTTCCCGGCTTCTTCTGCGTGGCTCTGGCTGGCTCTGCATCACACTTCCTTGGCTTCTGCACTGCTAGAAACAGCGTTTGTCACTCGGGACAGTTGTTTTCTGTTGTTATGCTCCGCTCAGCTAATGTCTCTTAGTCCTCCTGTGATATTCAATCACGCTCTGATACCATGTTGAAGTTTTTAAGTTAACTTAATTTAGAAACCCTTCATGCACTTTTCCTGATTTATTCCTACCTACTTGTTAATTTTCCTTTAACAAGTTATTTACAAAGTAAATACTGAAAATAAACACCAGTGCATGCTCAACATATTACAGACCAGCAACTAAAAGAAACAACAACAAACACACCACATGACACCAGTATTTTTGGACCAATGTCCCCGGAAAAACCCAATGCGGGAAAACCAGTGTAGCTATCTAAGGGTTTTCTTATTAAGCAATATCAGAGTACAATCTGGGTGTCGTAACTGGCCTACCCAACAGAGAATTTCCTGTGCATCTATACCTCACAGTTTGAGAGAAATCACCTAGCTGAAACCCCGGAAATCCCTTCCGACAGATCCTCAGCACAAAACTGCTCCTGCAACCCCAGCGTCTGCCCAATCTGAACTGCGTCAACCCCTCTCTGTCTCACACTGGCCCTGCATCAGCCTTTCTAAGCCTTCATCAACTCTGGTAGTCTTTGCGTAAGCTTTGGAGATGATGAGGACCATTAGAGAAGGAGGCCCTACTTGGCTGCTTCTGTGTGAGCCCTTGATGGCTCTACGTCAATCTCCTTGGTTGTTGCGCTGCTCTCCCAGCACAATCACTGCCTTCTCTATTCCTCTGTACTCAATGCCCCTCAGCTGCTCTCCCGATCACAGGTGAATGGGATATTTTGCGCGAGGGATTCATAATGACATTCAGCTTTGAAAACGGGTTTGACTGTATTGATGAGGCACTACAAGAGGTGAAAGCAGCAATCTTTAGGATACCGTAGGTGATGAGCCTCATCATTGGGTAATTATATGGGCCTTAATTCGCCTCTTAGATTAGTCAAACCAACTATTCACATAACTTATTACATACTTTTGATTATATTTTGTTTACAAGATGAGTTAGAGTTGGATATTTTGCTTTGTGGTCTAATGTGCATTTAATGCAGGATTAAAGGATAAAAGCACTTGGATGCTTCTACGTGGCCCTGCATGAGCCCTTGTTGCCTCTGCGTCACCCTTCTTGGCTGTTGCACTGCTCTCCCAACACAATCTTTGCCTTCTTTGTTCCTCTCTACTCAATGCCCCTCAACTACTCTTCCGATCACTAATTCTATCTCTCCTAGCAAACCCCGCTCTAGAGAATAGAATGAATGATCATCCGGTGTGTTCTCCAAGTGACCTTCAAGCCTCCTCTTTTACTTTTCCTGTTGACGATTCAACGGCCGAGACTAAGTCCCTAATTAATGGCTTGATCCATGTCTTTTGGACTACTCTAACACAAATTCATATTAATACACATTAATATTTTATTTTCCTTAAGTTTAGACTTAGGGACTCCATTAAAAATATTAATTATTTGAATATCTACTGGTCCGTTTAGAATCTGCCCAAACCCTTTCTGGGTATTGGAGATCTCATGTGCCCCAACCTCTCCACCAAATTCCGTGGTTAGAGCACATCAAATGCTACCCCAAATCAACACTCCCTCTTATGGAGGACTGTGCTCCAGCAATGCTCCTTCTGAGTATTACTCTAATCATCTGGCATCGGTACTTGTGCTGATGCTAGGCCTTCCTGCCCAACATCCTCTCCACTGCTACCTCTTGTACTGTCGCCCATGGTTCTGCCACTGCCACTATTGCATCTGTACGACAGCTCCCTCCGCATCCGTGTTGTTGCCAGTCCTTTCTCCCAGCACTGCATCCGCATTGCACCTCCTCTCATCATGTTGCATCGTGCTGCCCACTGCTACACTGTAACTCAATTACTAAGAGGTAAGTAACTAATCCTCCAACTGACCTCCCTGTTGGGCTAGAGACAACCAATGATGCTAAAGCTCCCTCTGTTGCTGACAAGTGCTCCCTCTCTCTGACCTCTTTGTGCCTTCCTACACTGGTCCAACACCCCTGTGCCTCTTGCACTATTGCAGCCTGCTAGCTCTGCACTGTCTCAAGACTCCTGAACTGTAGCTCTCTCTGCCACTCCATCCGCATCCGTCTCTACCCACCCAACCAGTCCTGCTACTCCTCGTCGGGGCTCCCGTAGCAAGGTCTAATCCAAGAGGCCGGGTACCTTGAAGATCCTGACCCTCATCGCCTGTACTCCGCTTGACTACAGCTCGATGTCTCCCCACTTCCGCTCAAGTGGTGCATGTGCTCTCATGGCACATTCATCGTCTGTCAAAACTTCTTTCTTTACCCGTGCTGGCACTGCCTTAGACTCGGAAGACACTCCCTTACTCTTCTTCCTTAGGCACTAGGCTGCATAATGACCCATCTCCCCACAGTGGAAGCACTTGATCTTGGAGAGATATTTCTTCTTCTGCTCCTTCTTTCTCTTAGATGCTAGGGTCACATCCTCCTCCTCCTCCTTGACCTTGATCCCTTTGTTGCTGCTACCTGTCTTCGATTGTCGTCTGGTCTCTTCCTAGCCAAGAGTTGCCCACATCTTGTCCCAAGGTATGAGAGTCCCTCTACCCAAGATGCTCCGGACAAACACTTCCCACTCTTCTGAGACAACATTCAGGGTTGTCCTCACCATAAGCTCCTGATCCGGTGTTGCTCCTATAGCAGTCAACTGATCTCGGATCTCATTCAGTCCTCCGAGGAAGGAGTCAATCGTTTGACCCTTCTTCATTTGATACGACCTCATCTGGTTCTCAAGCAGCATTCTTCTCTGCATAGAAGTATGCTGGTACAGGTTCTTGAGAGCCTCCCACATCTCAACTGTCGTTTCCTTCTCCGCTATATGTGGTACCACATGATCCTTGACCCCGTCAAGGATAATGCACTTGGCCCTCGCCATCGCCTCCTCATACTTGTTGTTATCATTTAGATCGACTAGGATAGCTATAACCTTCAAGGCGATGTTCTTCACACGATTCTTGTCAAGCACTAATAATATTATGGCCTTCCAGACTGCGAAGTTCGATGCTCCGTCCAGTGTTTCTTGGTCTCTTACCCTGTGTAGTGCCATGACGCTCCTCTACTTCCCTCCTAGAAGTTCTTTGTTCGACTCCTCTGAGTCTCTACTTCCTATCTGGAAGTTCTCTTCTGGACTCCCTCTGAGTCCTGATTTCCCTCCTGGAAATCTGCTTGCCACTTGTCTAGATGCCCCCTACCATGATCGTCATGTGCAACTGCACTGTTGATCCAGGTTCCTCCGCTAGAAACCCTCGATAACAACTCAAGCCCTTCTTTGTCAGGTACTGTTCTAACTACAGTACCTCACCAACTCCACTCTGCAATATTCCTGCAACATTCTAGACCCCAGTAACTGCCTCTCTGTAAATTTCGTCAGCCCTTCTCTGCCTTACCCTGGCTCTGCGTCACCCTGGATGGGTCCACGTCAGCCCTGGGATGCCCTGTGTCAGCTCTCTAGCCCTCTGCGTCAGCAATGCTGGCCTCCCTGAGGCTTTGCGCAATTCTCGGCTTCTTCTGTGTGCCTCTAGCTGGCTCTGCATCACACTTCCTTAGCTTCTGCACTGCTAGAAATAGCTTCTGTCACTCGGGACAGTTGTTTTCTGCTGCTATTGCTCCGCTCGGCTGATGTCTCTTAGTCCTCTTGTGATCTGCAATCACGCTCTGATACCATGTTGAAGTTTCTAAGTTTACTTAATTTAGAAACCCCTCATGCACTTTTCCTAATTTATTCCTACCTACTTGTTAATTTTCCTTTAACAAGTTATTTACAAAGTAAATACTAAAAATAAACATCAGTGCATGCTCAACATATTACAGATCGGCAACTAAAAGAAACAAGAACAAACACACCACATGACACCATTATTTTTGGACCAATGTCCTTGGAAAAACCCACTGCGGGAAAACTGGTGCAGCTATTTAAGGGTTTTCTTATTAAACAATATCAGAGTACAATCTGGGTGCCGTAACTGGCCTACCCAACAAAGAATTTCCTTTGCAGCTATACCTCACAGTTTGAGAGAAATCTCCTGGATGAAACCCCGGAAAACCCTTCCAGCAACTCCTCAGCACAAAACTGCTCTTACAACCCCAGCGTCTGCCCAATCTAGACTGCGTCAGCTCCTCTCTGTCTCACGCTAGCCCTGCGTCAGCCTTTCTAGGCCTGCGTCAACCCCAGGAGGCCCTATGTCAGCTCTAGGAGCCTCTGCGTCAGCTACGCTTGCCCCTCTGGTGCTCTGCGCAGCACTTGGTTGCCTTTGCGTCAGCTATGCTGGCCCCTCTGGTGCTCTGTGTAGTACTTGGTTGCCTCTGCGTGGCCCTGCGTGAGCCCTTGCTGGCTCTGCGTCACCCTTTGTGGCTGTTGTGCTGCTCTCCCAGCAAAATCTCTACCTTCTTTGTTCCTCTGTACTCAATGCCCCTCAGCTACTCTCCCAATCACTAATTCTATCTCTCTTAGCAAACCTCGCTCTAGAGAATAGAATGACTGATCATCTGTTGTGTTCTCCAAGTGACCCTCAAACCTCCTCTTATACTTTTCCTGTTGACGATTCAATGGCCGAGATTAAGTCCCTAATCAACGGCTAAGATTAGATCTGACTCGATCCATGTCTTTTGGACTACTCTAACACAGAGTCATATTAATACACATTAATATTTTATTTTCCCTAAGTTTAGACTTGAGGATTCCATTAAAAATATTAATTATTTTAATATCTCCTGGTCTGTTTAGAATCTACCCAAACCCTTTCTGGGTATTGGAGATGTCATGTGCCCCAACCTCTCCACCAAATTTCATGGCTAGAGCACATTCGATGCTACCCCAAATCAACACGAGCTGCCCAAATGCAACAATATCTTCGTCCAAAACTCTCCCCAAAGGCTGATCTTTCGTTGAATCTCCAACTCCTAATATTTCCTGGCAAATATTACGCAAATGAACCCCCAAATAACCTCTGCGTTTTCCAGAAATACGCACTGATTGAATCAAAGGCTGAGTGATATGGTTGTAAACTCCTCCGACTCTCCTACAAGGTAGTATGAATTGTCTTCCCAGGGTGGCACTCAAGGTCACCTGAAGAAAGGTTGAGTCTCCCGACTGGAAAACTCGATGCTAAACAACTAGTAACTCAGCTAAGCAGCTCGAGCAACACAAATGAGTTCGAGAGACAAAATGATGCTTTGGGTTGGGGAGTTCCTCCTCCTTATAACTTCGTGGGCCTTCCTTCCCCATGTGGGCCCCTCTCCCTAGCCATTCAACTTCCCCTCCAAGGCAATTTGAATTGCCCAAGTGTCCAAGTGTGTTTTTCCCCCACGTGGGTGGCCCCCACCTTCCACTAGTGATGTAATTTAGCCCCCCTTTTCTCCTAAGTTCCTAAGTCAAAAATGTACGGGCTCCACTTTTACCAAAAATTATTCAAAATTATTGGAGTCTAAACCTGTCACAAATATTTTTAGGAAGGGACATTACACAAATTCCCCATTGAGGACTTCTAGGATTTATTCTGAATCTATAGAATTATTGTACATTTAAAGAGACCCCTCTTGGGCTTTTGAATTATGTAAAAAGGTTTAGTATTGAGTGAAATATGAATGATGGAACCTCCACACCATGTCGGCCTAAGAGAAGATCAAGTCGGCCTGAGGACCCATTCAACCCCACAAGAAGCCTATAAAAGGAAGCACATTGAATTCATTTGGAGCATCTCTCTCTCATCAGGTTCGAACTCTCTTGTTGCTAGGCAGGAGTGTGAAGTTCTCTTGTAGCTGGGAAAAGGTGTGAAGTCCGTTGTCGGGAAGCCAAGGTGAATGCGAGTTTGGGGGAGTCTAAGGAGGCAAGGAAAATCAAAATTTTGGTGGTGGTCTCTCTCTGTTTCGTGTTCTGGTTTGGGAGATCGAAGTCTTCCAAGTTGGACTACTTCCATAAGTTGTTGCATAGTCGAAGTTGTTGGGAAGACGTCGAACTTCTGGAGGCTAACTTGGTGTGGAGGGAAGGCCTAATCTTGGCCTATGGTCTCAAAGAATACTATTGAAAGAAAGAATTATCTTCACTGGTTTTTCCCTCGAGGGGGGTTTGTCCCTAGCATGTACCTACATTTGGTGTCTATTGTTTTATGTGTTGTTGCTTTTGGTGCTTGATGAACTAAAGAAAGAAGATGTAAAAAATCGTAATAATAAGAAACATCACAAGTAATTATCAAGATCAAGAAAATGTTTACTGCCTTTCTAATTTTCCAACAAATGTTACCGCTCAAACTAGCAAGGGTCCTAAAAGTGGACCCTTGAAGGGTTACTAATAGACAAGGGGCAACAATGGAGCGATAGCCCACTGTCACCTCGGCTAAGGTTCCCTACCCTTTATGGACTTTCATCAATGGGAGGAGACTTGGCATTATAAGGATCATGAAATGGATGGACCAATGATAGGGCAAGGGGTGATCCTGGAAGCCCTTCCTAGAGAGCCTTCCATCTTGTCTTCCAAGAGAAGAAAGCCACATATTTGAGCCTCTTGTGAATAGGCTTCCAAGACCACCCCTCGCCCTATCATTGGTCCATCCATTTCGTGATCCTTATCATAACAATCGGTGAAACTCCGTAAAGAGTAGGGAGCCTTAGCCAAGGTGACAGTGGGCTATCGCTCCATTGTTGCCCTTAGCCTAGTAGTAACCCTTCAAGGATCCCCATTTACGACCCTTGCAGGTTTGAGCGGTAACAGTTGCTATGATGAAGGAACTATGAAAGATCCTGTGGAAACAATATGTGAAGAAAGGTGAAAGAAGATCTTGTGAAAAGATGCATCTATTGTCACGTAAGATAAGACAAGTGATCAACATCTAGTAACTAGAAGGATTAACTATAACATCTCCATGGAGAAGATATAAAGACCCTGATATGTATGTTGGAAAAGGAGAACCTTGATAATGTATGTCTTGGAGATGGATTCATACAATATGTGAAACGATGTTGATGTTGCAAAAAACAAGATGTCATGACAAAACCCATCATAAAAAGGTAACTTTGATTTGATGTTCATTTTGATTTTTGAAAACATCTGGTTGGGTTGAAACAGGGCTACTGGAAGAAGGTTGTAGAAGTCACCAACAACTATCATTCATAAGATTGAATGGAAGATCCTAAAAGAATGAATGACTTGGAAGAGCTAGTTGTATGAAGGATAGCCAGATATGGTATAGAAGCTCACTTTCCGATAAAGAGAAGGATGACATGTACATTGGTTCAATACGATGTTTTGCTAAAGGGAAGTGATGAAGAAGATGGTCGATGCCCAGCGAAGAAAAAGAAGGCTCCACTATGAAGAAGTTGTAATTCATGACAAGATACAGAAAGAAGGAGCCCTACAAGCAACTAATAGTACCATGATCTCCGCCAAAGAGAGTTGCTATTGGTAACAAGTCCCTTGTTAAGAGGGAGCTTGGGTATATTTCTTTATAGCCATGAGTTGATCCTCCCTAGTTGAGGGGGAGAGATATAGACATCATTCTTGTATTTTGTATGAAGAAAGAATGGAGGATTGGGTAAGCATCTAAAATTGATTCTGATACACTTTGAGGATGAGGTAGAGAATCCAATACGTAATAGTAGTCGAAGAGGAAATTCCATGAGGATGTGTTAATCCAAGATGGGAATGGTCCTACAAGGACATACCTTGAACCAATGTTACCAGACTTGAATTCAGCAATAAATCGACGAAGCAAAAGAGCGAAGAGTTTTAATCAGATCGAGAAAAAATCAGCAAAAAATCGTTGAATTCATTAAGTAAAAATATATACATATATTGAATTTAAAAAAAAAAACATTTTTCATTAATATTCGGTAAAGGCATGTCCAAACAATGCATAATATCAATAGATGTCCAAAATATCATGAATGAATAAGTATCTCATATATGTTATGAGTCCAAACATGATCCAAAGCACTGAGTCTTGACTCCTGAGTCCTAAGTTCTAACCAGTGACTACATAGTACATAGAACCAGAACTTAGAAGCATATGCTTCTAAAAGTTTACAAAAAACTGCATACTAATAAGAAAAAAATCAGCAACTAAGAGTCTAAGACTCTTAAGAGTGAGAACTAGAAGCGATTCCTTCCACTCCTTCGCTTGCTTGACTCTCAAAGTTCTCCAAGTCATGAAGGCTTAAAAGAGGAGGCTCCTCTAATTGGACCCAGTCTACTGCATTTGTAGTTTGCAAATCTATCTCTTCAAGGTTGATTAGTGAATGATCCATACCTGTCATTATAATGAGACATTGAAATGTGAATTAAAGTTTCACTTTCATGTTTGAAGTTTGAACTTAAAGTACGAACTAGATTATGAAACCTTCAAATTCAAGCTCTCGAGTCTCACCTAGAATTTGTTTGTTGCGAAGTCATAGATTGTAATGGACAACTACAAGGTCATTCAAGCGTTTTTGTGTCAATCGGTTGCGCTTCTTACAATATATTTTCTCAAACATGCTCCAGTTGCGTTCATAACCTAAAGCACTGCATGCTTGGTTTAAGATTCGAATGGCAAATCTCTTCAAATCTGGCATATCACTACCAAAGTTTTGCCACCAAAGACCTAGCAAGTGGTAAGGGTTTGTGAGTAGAAGTACTAAATAGTAAAAACTTAAAAAGAAAAGAAAATTTAATAAAACATTTAACATAAAAAATAGAATTTAAACAAATTTAATGAATTGATGAAGCCTTTAAGCTGGGTACCTGGCAACATCTTAGACCTTTCTCTTATAGCACTGGTATAGGCAAACAATTTAGATGGTGCCCTATAATCTTGTAGTTGGGAAATGACACGACTTTGATTTTCTAGATCAAGGAAACACCTTTCCATGCATGTCATAACTCCTCTGCCAACCTCCCCATCCTCATTAAATTTGTTCTTATCATAAAAATATTGTGGGTTTAAGAAGTACCCAGTAGCATGTAAGGGGAAATGCAATTCCCAACATGCATCTATAATGTCCCAAAGAGGCATATACTTTGTCTCATCATCCCCATATCTTCTTTTGATGGCATCCTTTGCGAGATCCATCACCTCATAAATGTAACCCATAGCGGGTTTGTCACCATCAACCATCCTGAAAGTTCAAGCATTCAAATTTAAAGAAATATCAAACATTGTAAATAAAAAGAAGCTTGAAATGAAATTTAAAAAATGAAAAATTTAAAAGACTTGAAGTACCTGACAACTCTAACAAGGGACTCTATCACAGCAATAATCTCTTCAGCATCTTTCCAAAAACCATCATTAAACACAAGTGCAACAATTTCGATGCCTTCAAGGGTCTTGGAATGTTTAGATGCCATCCACTCAGGTCCCAAGAACATCCTCTTCAGTTTTATCTTTTGCTCAACAACAGATTGCAAAGATATGAAATTTGTTGCAAATCTAGTCACTGCAGGTCGAACAATTTCTTTACCTTCAGTGTATTTTCTCATCGTGTTTAGGACAATAGTGTGGTTGCCTAGGTATTTGGTTATGGATTTTGCCTTTTCCACAACCTCATGTATCCAATGAAGCTTACCAATGTCCTCAAGCATTAAATCTATGCAATGGGCAGCACAAGAGGTCCAAAAAATAGTGGGGTGCCTAATCTCAAAAAGTCTACCAACAGCCATATAATTAGCTGCATTATCGATGACAATTTTTACAACATGTTCTTCTCCCACTTCTCGAACGACTTCCTCCATCATTTCACAGATAAGTTGGGCAGTCTTAACCTTGTCTGAAGCATCCAATGATGTGAGAAACATTGTGCCTGCGGGACAAGATACAAGAAAATTTATTAAAGTTTTATTCCTCTGATCTGTCCATCCATCACTCATGATGGTGCACCCTGTTTCTACCCATTATGAACGAAACTCAGCTAGCACAAGCATGACATCTTCAACACTCTCTAACAACATATCTGTCCTAAGGCTCTTTGATGTAGGGGCTTTGAACCCTGGACCTGCAATAGAAATTGCATCAATCATAGCTTGCCAATAAGGACTTCTGGCACAGTGGAAAGGTATGTTAGAATAGTACCAAAAGTTAGCAATGGCCTTCCTTGCCTGACTATGGATATTTTTTTTCCAACCAGTGGCATCCAAGGTAGGTTGGGAACCGGGTTTTGTGCGGGGAGCAAAAAGGCGTTTATGTTTCCACCTCCAGTGTTGAAGGAAGGACTCGTTTGGCCTTGAGTTTGACTTCGCCTTGGAGGCATGTGTGGGAAACTTGGGAATGACATTGAGGATTCAACAGAGTGAGGTGACAAGGGGGTAATGGTAGAAAAACCATCAACTCCAAGAGTTCCTATTTCACTATTTTCCTTTGCTTTCTTGGCATTATGCTGACTCAACATATCAATGGCCAAGGTTGCTTGGTGTTTGACATTATCGTCAACCTTGTTGCAAAGACTTACAAGGTGGAACTTGAATCTATAAATGCCTCCACTACATTTCGCTTTGCAAAATTTACAAAGGAGCATGGGGTCTCCGGGAATCTTGTCACAATAAGCCCAAGCAAAGTCCTTCTCCCTCAACATTGTTGTTGTTTTGGACTTGTGTTTAATTTGTGGCTTCTGTTAAGATTCAGAGTCGTGGCTTCTATTTAATTTGTGGCTCCTGTGAAAGACAATAACAAATCAAATTTAAAAATGATCCAAAAATTTAAAATACGCTAGAAATCTAAAAAATTAAATGAAGACAGATGTCAATAAACAACTAAACATATATATTATAGAAACTATGCAAAAGGCGAGTGAGGATCACTGTTACTTCTCTCAAACTGAATAGAATAAAAATTGTGGGTGACTCTCATAATATAGACTCATAAGTCATCTTTCCACCAGACTATGGCAACAATGGAGCAACTCTGAAAAATGATGGGGTTGCTGCTAGATACAGCCTAGACTTGATGAAGATCTTCTTCATGTTGTACAAAACTTCTTGTAGGGATATGCTACAACATTTTCAATATCGTAACCCTTCAAAACCTTAACTGTTGAGAGCCTGCTTCAACTGAAACATATTGTAGAAGATTAGTTTGATTTTGTTGAAAAGCTAATAGTATTGCCTATGAATGTTCAACTGAAACTCTGACTGCCAGATCAATATTGGTGACTACCCTGCTATACCTTTTGTTCGACCAAACCCTTTCTTGGTTATGATAAGCAAGCGAAATAATACTGCAGTAACTTTTACTGAATAGTTCGCTGCCTAGGGCTTCAATATCTTATAACAACTCAGATTGCAAGATCTGGAACAATGTACAAGTGCCAAGATACTTCAGATGAGAAACATAGTGGCTTCAAATCTATGTGAGGGACGCAGTTTCTTGTAGAGGATACTTCAGGCTTGAGAGTATAGATTAGTGCTTTAGTGAATGATGCTTTATATTATAATTCGACATCTCCATTTGGCCTCTTTCCCTCAAATCTCAAATTAAAATCCATATTCAAGAGAATTTATTCACTGCTAAATTATCTAAGGGTTCACTCAGTGCATCACGATTCACGTGTGAAGAGATAATTGGGTTGTGGATCATCTTGTAAACAAAGGGATCAGTTTGGATAAGGCACCCTTATGGTTAATAATAGGGTGGGATATCGAGTCAGCATTATCACGCTTTCTGTAGGAAACTGTCAAAAGCATCAGAGTTGTGAAAGTGTTGTGGAGTCATGGACAATCGTTACCTGAAGCTTCGGTGTGTCTGCCCTTTGCAGGAAATTAACGAGGTAAGGAAGAATTCCTGTTCTGATTACGGCATCAATTGGAGGATTAATCTCTGCAATTCCCGTTTCCAATTCCCGTCGGCTTCTCTGCGAGTTTGCGGCATCGTGGACGGTGGAATGGCTCTGCGGCGTCGACAGTGGATGGCTCTGCGGCGTCGACGGTGGTCAGATAAAGCAACAATCCGAAACCCGATAAACCCTAAACCCAAAACTGGCGAGACTCGGCAAAATCGGGAAAATTGGAAAAATCAGCAGACTCGCGAGTCAAACTCGCGTTGACCACGAGTCAAACTCAGTCAACACGATTTGACTCACAGAGTTTCGGATTGGATTGTTTCACGAGCGATCAGATTGGGAATCGCGAGTACTCGCCAATCCCTGTTACACTACCTTGAACATCTGGATGGGCTATGTGCCTTGAGAGACAATGGTGAAGGTGTTTATAAGTCATTGTCTCCCCAACAGTGAGCTCTATTCTTGTGGAGAGATAGAGTTGTTAGTTAAGGCCTTCCTATATGACAATGTTGATTTATATGATGGGATGCATTGATATAAGCTGAATAAATAGCTTATGAGATGGCTTGCCAATCCGACTCATTTTATGAGAATTCTTTAGTATGAGAATGTTCAAGAACCTTGTATGGATTATGAATACCTCCCTAGTTAAGAGGGGGTGTTGAAAAGTGTAACTAGGTTTGGTCTTCATAATGTCTAATGTAATCATGGTTTTATATATTAGATGAAAAGAGAAAAAGAAAAATTATTATTATTAGTGTAGCAAAGGTTTCATGCTCAAGATTATTTTATTTGGAGGTGAAGCACCCTTTGAGTGCTTCTAGGTTTTATCATTGAGTCGAGAAGTTAAAGAAGTCATTGTCATATGTAAAGACCCCATTGGGCATATTGTATCATGTCAAAAGAATTTTTGTAAGTCAAAATATCCCCCTCAAAGACTAGTCGGCCTACATTAAGAGAAGTCGGCCTACACAGTGACAAGTTGGCCTCAAGAAAGGGCTATTCGACCACCTAAAGAAGACTATAAATAAGAAGCACTTGACCTCATTTGGAGATCATCTATCAAGCATTAAAAAAAGTTCGATTAAAGACAAGAAGAAGACCATAATAGCCAACGAAAAGAGTGTTGAAAAGTGTAACTAGGTTCGGTCTTCATAATGACGTGTAATTGTGATTTTTATGTAATTGATGTAAAGAAGAAAAATAAAATGATTGTATGCTTGACTCCTAAGTTTCATGAGCAAGGATTTTATTTTTAGATGGCTCCCATTGTGAGCCTTTTAAGATTTGTCATCTAGTCATAAAAGTCAAAAAGAGTCAATGTCATGTATGAAGAACCCTTCTTGGGCATGCTACAAATGTATATGAGTCAATAGAATGGTCTAGTAGCCCTCCAAGACAAGCATAAGGTATCCTTCTTCATGTCGGCTTCAAAATCAAAAGCAAAAACTCATGTCGGCTCACCTAAATGAAGACACAAAGATCCATAATCGCATGTCCGCTAATTATATGGACGGACTACTATGAATAGGCAGCTTGACCTAATCAATAGTCAACAAGTTCAAATCTCTCTGCAATTCGGATGTCCATCACAGGGATAACTACGGTGCAATTACAATGAGCTATTTTCGATGCAATTACAGTGAGCAAGGTTCGGTATCATCACAGAAAGGAGGTATCTTTGATTCGATGTTATTACAGTGCAAAAAACACAATTTCGGTGCCATACTAGTGTAACGACAATTTGTTGATATCACAGTCATGGTGAATATCTCAATATGCTTGGCTAGAAGATAATTCCAATGAAATCACAGTTCGTTGATGATGCTATTATGTTTCGGTACCATCTCAGTGATAAAGGCTTGGTACACCTCAAAAGAAATCAATGTTATCACATCGAAAAAGGACACAGTGTCTTCACAGAAGTAAGGTCTCGGTAATATGACAGCGAGGTCTCACAGTAAAGGAGATCTTGGTGTCAAGACAGTGATAAGATCTCGGTGGTGACAATGTCTCGATGCTAAGAAGTTCGAAGTGGAAGAGGATTCAAGAAGGTTGAATGTCAAGAGAACTTGTGTCTTGGCCTTGCAGTTGCAAATAGGTCAAGGGTCTTGGTCTTGGTATTCGTCAACTAGAATCTCTATAAGAAGAATTTTTGTGTGGGTTTTCCTCTCAAAGAGTAAGAGGTTTTGGCCCTAGAAGATAGCCTACATCCTGTGTCTCTTGTCTATTTATGTTCATGCATTGGTAGTGGTTTGATGAAGAAGAACACTAATAACTTAAACAAAAGAAGATCCTAAACTAATGAAGTAAAAAGCATTCACAAGCAGTTACTAATTGAAGAGAAATCACCTAATCCTTGATGCCCTAGATTTATCAACAAAGACGAGATAAAAAGGAGAAGCAAAATCAAGGTTTTGGGATTGTTTTTGGGCTATCATCCTCCACAAGTGCGAAGAAGTTAGGGCATCACTTCTACTATAGCAAGAACGAATTACAGTCACTTCAAGGCACCAAGTTAAGTGTCAAGAAGTTTCAAGTTTACAAGCCGAGTAGTCAAAGAAGTGAAGTCTATACAAGCGAAGAAGTTAGAAGGAAAAGTTCACCATCAAATCTCTCATGTACCAACTAAGGTTTCTGCAGTAGAGGTCGACAACTACAATCCTGTAGCAGCAAGCCGAAATTTTGAGGAGAAACCAAAATCTAAAGGATTGGAGCAAGTTTGACTGGCGTTGACCTTGTCGAAGAGGAGTTGATCAAAGAAGAGGTTTGACTTGGCCTTGGGGAGGTCTTTGTCAAGGGTCATAGGTCTTGGAATTTGTAATCTGAACTTTCTATAAGAAGAGAAGAATTCTTGTGGGTTTTCCTCTCAAGAGGAAAGGTTTTGGCCCTGACTTGCAGCCTACATTTTGTGTCCTCTTGTCTCCTTGTTCTTCATTGTTTGGCAGTTGTTTGATGATTAAAGAACAAGTAAAGAAGAGTTAGCTATAAGCACATCAAGTTAAGTAAAAGAACATCACAAGTAGTTATCAAAGTAAGAGAAACCACCAAATCTAGTTGCCCCTAGATTTCTCAACACAGGGAGCGACCCCCCCCAAGCCCTTGAATTTGCTCCTGAAGCGCGTTCCAAGCGAGAGGGAATATCTGGAGCGCGCTCCCGCAAAAACAAAAAAAAAATCACTCCGTAGCTTTCTTTGCAAAAAAAAATTCGCAAAGATGTTCCAAACGCAAACTTTTTTCAAAGAAATAAGAGTTTTTGAGTGGGGCAGCCTAATATTCAAGCCTATGGCCCTGGTATTGATATGCAATTCATGATGATGTTAAATTCTTAAAGTAAAAGTGACAATCTCCTTTATCTTTCTTTTTCATCCTTTTACTTAAATTTTTCACATTACCATGAAATAAATCAGCGTGTTTGACAGTGGTTCTGACCTCATTGGATTTCATATGGAGAAAGTAGAATTTTAGATCTCACTCAAAATCCAGCAGACTTATCAGTTTTTCAGGATTTCAGGATTGGGAGGATTGCAATGTTTCCATTGGATTTTGTCAGGTACTAGGGTATGGAACTCGTAATTAATCAAGAGCACCAAGCCCTCTATGTACCTTGATGTTACTGACATTGGTTGTCGAACTCCTCTATCATGACCATGCTAAAAATGTACCCATCACTCAAACAAAATCTTGACTTGACATGCTATGTTTTTTCTATCTTATGTTAATGCTTCGACAATGAAATTAATGAGAAAGATCCCAAGATAGGCAATGATTTCGATGATATGTAGGTATTTGTTGTAACATGATGTTTCTGGATTCTAGAGGTCATCATCTAGAGCCGATTTGTTGATGTATTTTCAGTTCAAAGAAGGATTGCAATCGATGCTATTTTGGTTATATGTACCTTTGCATCCTATATAAATGAGAACTTGTAATTTGTGGACATGTGGTTGATGAAGATTACAACTACTAGATGAATGATGTTATATGGTTTAATCTATGTTTTTATGCTTTTTATCACTAATTCATCATTCTACATGCTTTTGTTGACATATGTGCATCAAAATATATAAAAATATATATTATATAAAATTCGCTCACAAAATCGCACCTGACCCAGGAGCTTTTGAAATTCGCTCCCCGCTTCCGCTCCCAAGAAACTATGTGTTAGATGGTGAGAGGTGTCTGACTGGTGCAAATGGCGAAGGAAGATTGCATATCATCATATACTAAGCAATGTAGGGCTCCTGGTTGGCTAGCTATCTTAATTAGGAGAAAAAAATTCTCCTATGGGGTTGCCAACTTTGTGATGGGTAAGAATGCCCAAATACTAGCTAAGAACATAAGAATGTCCATCAGTGTAGTGAGTTACCACCCACCAGGGAGAAGTTAGCAAAGCCATAAAACAAAGCACCATGAAGATACACTAAGAAGACCAGTCGTGACCATCCCCCCAGGGGAAACTAAGATATACTTTTACAGTTCAATCCCACATGGCCTACAGGGCCAGAGATTGAACACATTTGAGCTTACAAATGATGTTGTCCTTCGTAAAAAAAATTGGAATACCTTTACTAAAAGAGAGGTAACAACCTCCATCATATTTTCAACTTATGTGTTGGCCTTCTATCTCACCAAATATCATCCACGCTGAACACACACACACACACACATATATAAACACGACCTCATTTCACTTCTTTGGTTCCCTGAGCCACAGGTCACTCTGTAAGTTTGGTGCTATAAGTGGAAGCCCTGAACTTCATTCTCATTATTATGAGTTAAACTCAGATTGCTCCAATCACAGGTCAACTTTTGCCATGGAAGCATGCATTAAAGAGCTGGAGTGTTGGTGCAATTGCCTCAAATCTAGGATTTATTTACCCTGTAGGTAAGTAAGACTGCTCTAGAAAAGAAGCAATGTTATTCTTCCAATAAGTCTCTTTAGAGTTTAGTCATTATTTGTCTTCGTCCACTGGCAAGCACCCCTTGTCTTCTGTTAAAAAGAAAAAGAAATTAGCATTCCACTACTGGCTATGGTGTGAATAATCCAGACTTGATTAAAGGAAAGTTCAAGAAGGCAATAAAGCTCCAAATATCATTCATTGATAATTGTTCAGGCAATTCTAAAAATATCAGATATAGCATAAACTTCTCTTCTTCAATAAATTCTATGAAGTCAACTAGCTGCCACTGCTAATACTTGGTTGAATTGTGAAGTAACCTCTTTATATACTATCATAAATGCTAGCCATATGCCATAAATAACTCCACAGAATAGGATATCTCCTCAAAAAGGTCGACAAGCTCGGCCTCAAAGAAAGTGTCAATATACTACCATATATCCACATGCAAAATCATTACACAATCCACTTGACCTATGAAGGATGTTGAGAAATCTAGGGCAAAATAGATTAGGGTTTTATAAATTTGATTTCTCTTTACTTTGACACTTGCTTGTGATATTAGATTAGTGCATCATTATTATTATGTTGTTTTGTTCATCATCAAGACAAATGCCAATAAAAAGATCACAATGCAAACAAGAAGACACCAAAAATAGGCTCCAAGCCAGGGAAAAACCCAGAAACTCCTTATAGAATCAATTCAATGAAGACTTCCAAGACCTTGACCCAAGACCAACCATCAAAAAGACAAGCCAACCAAACCCTAATGAATTCTCTTGCAATTTCAGATATGAGGAAACCCTAGTTTCCTCCAACAAACTCACATGTGAGACCTTGTAGAGATGCCAAAACATAATTTTTCGTCCTTCCTTCTCTTCACTACTCTCCTGGCTATTTCGCTCATCTTTCTCAGTTTAGATCAGATCAGAAACTTGAAAAATTGTGTATCTCTAATGAGGACAAGCTCCCTTTATAGGCATCTAGAGGGGCACATTAGCTAAGCCTCTTCTAGGACGACTTGTACACTCGCTGACTTGTCCTTTTGGTGGCTTCTAGATTCATCTTTTACACAAAAATATTTTTCATTTCTTGATACAAGAGTCCTCCAAGGGACTATACATTATGACTTTGACCCTTTGATATGACCCAACAAATCCTAAAGCACACAATGGGTGCTTGGCCTATAATGGGCAAGAAACCCATTTCGTAATAAAATATTTTTCTTCTTTTTTTCGCAAACAAATATTTTTTTTTCTTTTTTTAAAAGTACAATAACATCATTACAATTATGAAGACCAACACTAGTTACATTTTCAACGCTCCCTCTTAACTAGGTAGGTATTCATAATTGACCAAAGGTGCAAAGACAAAACTTTCATTGAATTATTCTCATTAGAAGAGTCAAATTGGTAAGCCATCTCACAAGCTATCTTTTCAGCTTATGTCAGTGCATCTCATCATATCGACCAACATTGTCATATAGCAAGGCCTTGACTAACAACTCTATCTCTCCACTAGATTAGAGCACAATGCTAGGGAGACAATGATTTATAGACACCCTCATCATTGTCTCTCAAGGCACATACCCCATTCGGATGTTCACAAGGTATGTCCTTTTAGGACCATTCCTATCTTGGATTTATACATCCTCAAGGAATCTCCTCTTCAACTACTCTTGCCTATTGGATGCCCTACCTCATCCTCAAAGAGTATCGGTATAGGTCTCAAATGCTTACCCAATCCTTCATTCTTTCTTCATGATGTGAAGACAAGAATGATGTGTCTATCTCTCCCTCTCAACCAGGGAGGATCTACTCATTCCTTTACACATGAAAGGAATATATCCAAGCTCCCTCTTAACTAGGGACTTGCTTTCAATATCAGTTGTCTATTCTTCTGTGGAGATCATGGTACCATCAGCTGCTTGTAGGCCTCCTTTTTCTTCATCATCAACTTTTATGCACATCATGGAGCCATCTTCTTTCACAACTTCTCGTAGGGACAAGCCATCACTTTCCATATCATCAATTTTTATTTGTTGCATATTCACGAACCAGTCACTATGGAGCTTGAACATTGGGAAAGCGATCTACCAAGGCATGATCATCGAACCATCTGCAACCTGGTACCTTTCCCTGTCAATGATATATATCCTTTAGACTTAGACTACCAAATTCATCTACTTAATTTCTAAAATTGAATCTTCCTGCAAAGCATCTTCTTTCGGTAGTAGAATTATATCGAAGCATCTAAGTCATCAGATTATAATAGCTTCTTTACAACATGTCACGCCTTGTCTTCTTCAACATCCTTTATCATACATCCAATCATCAGGAAGAGTCATCCTCACATCAGGTCATCTTGTTGGGGATTATGTAGTTTCTTTTGACGTCGACAGTCTTTCATATCATATCGGATGTTGATTAATACCAACATTTCTCCAACCAAAGGATTCCAAACGAATGCTAATGCAACCAGGCATATTTCTGTATCCCACTCTGTATCGAAGCATTTCTGTATCCCACGCTAGGCTAATATTATTAATAATATCAATTTGAAATTTATATAATAGTATTACTATTAACCTGAAGTTAATATAATAATATTACTATCAACTTAAGGATAATACAATAAATTAATAATAATACTTTAATAAAAATTTGATATTAATATAATAATATTGCTATTGATATAAAAAAAAATAAACAAAATAAAATAATATAAAATTATTAATTAATTAATTAATAAAATAAGATCAAATTTAGTCTACTATTGGATTAATAATATTTATTTGAGAAGTTAATAACTGAGATAATAAAAAAATAAATTATACTATGATCTCTTTAATTATGATTTACCATAAGATGAGAAATTGTAATATTATTTGAATATTTTAACTAGCCTTGACGCTTTCCCCTAGGCCCTGATCTAATCTAGCCGTTAAGAGTCTTTTTTACCATTGTCTGGTCAAATATAACCGTTGGAGGACCTGCATGCACTATTTAACTGATCGCTCAGATTTGTTCTTCAACTTGTCCTGACGATGAACCACACTAGTTGGTTCGAAACGCGTCGAGAAATGATTCTTTATGCGATTTTGCTGAAATTATTCTCACAATCAAAAGTACAGATTTTGCTGGTGCCAAGATTGTGCAGAGCCTAGAGGCTCTAACGTTCAGTTTGCTCGAGCATAGGAGGTTATGGGTAAGTTGCGGAGTGAAGCTGGTGGGGTACTGTGGTCAGAACAGTACTTAACAGGGCAAGACCAAGAAGGAGGCAGTTGTTGCCAAGGATTTCTAGCCAAGAAATACGGATCAGTGGTGCAGTTGCACTAACAATCGAAGTGGGGGCATCTCGACATTGGCAGAGGGGTTTCCAAGAGGGAAATCGAGGCTCAGAGGGAGTGACACAGAGAACTTCCAGGAGGGAAGTAGAGAGACTTGGAAGAGTCGAAAGAGTAGCATCGAAATGGCAGTGAACAGGGTTAAGAGATTAGGACAGACTGGACGGAGCCTCAAACTTCGTAGTCTGGAAGGCCAGGATCTTGTCCATTCTAGACAGGGATCGTCTCAAGCACCTCGCCTTGAACACGATAGCGGTCCCAGTTGACCCGAATGAGAACGAAAAGTACCAGGAGGCAATGACGAGGGCCAAGAGCATCATCCTTGACGGGGTCAAGGACCATCTAGTACCACATATTGCCGAAAAGGACACGACAAATGCGATGTGGGAAGCCTTGACGAAATTGTATCAGCATACTTCCGTGCAAAGGAAGATGCTACTCAATTGCAGTCATACCAAATGCAGAAGGAAGAACAGATAGACACCTTGCTCAGTCGATTGAAGGAGATCTGGGATCAAATGACTTACATAGGGGCCACGCTAAATGAAGAGATGATGGTGAGGACCGCATTGAACGCAGTCTCAGAGGATTGGGAGGTATTTGTCCAGAGCATACTGGGCAGGTCAGCCCTTCCAGATTGGGAGGAGCTGTGGGCGGCTTTTTGTCAAGAAGAGATCAGAAGGCTAACCAAGGCGAGAAGCAACAAAAAGCGGGTCAGAATCAAGAAGGAGGAAGAGGAGGATGCCCCCCTAACATCTTAGGAAAAGCAAGAGAAACAAAAGAAGAAGGACCTCTCCAAGGTCAACTGCTTCCACTGTGGGGAACTAGGTCACTATGCGAGCCAGTGTCCAAGGAAGAAGAGCAAGGGAGAGGCTTCTGAGACCAAGGCTGCACCAGCAAGGGTAGAGAAAGAAGTGGAGACAGATGATGACTGTGCCATGAGTGCTCATGCGCCACTTGAGAGGAAGTGGAGAGACATCGAACTATAGTCAGACAGACTATAGGTGAAAAGGGGCAGGATCCTCGAGGTACCCAACCTCTCGGATTATACCTTGCTACAGGAGCCCCGAAGAGGAGTAGCAGGACTGGCGGATGTCGGTAGAGACAGATGCAGATGGAGCGACAAAGGGAGCTACAATGCAGAAGTCCCAGGGCAGCGTGAGGCAACAGTGCGAGATGCACAGAGTTGTTGCAGCAGCGAAGAGGTCAGAGAGGGAGCACTTGTCAGTTACAGAGGGAGCTTCAACATCGGGAGTGTTTCTAGCCTGACGGAGATGTCAGATTTGGGAGATCAATTACTTCTCAGTAGCTGAGTTGCAGTGCAGCAGTTAGCAGTCAGTGGCAGTGCTATAGGCAGCACAATGCAACATGATGAGAGGGGTTGCAGTGCAGATGCAGCAGTGGCAGTGGCAGGGCCATGGGTAGCAGCACGGATGCAGAGGGAGCTATCGTACAGATGAAGCAATGGCAATGGCAGGGCCATGGGTAGCAGTACATGATGCAGCAATGCAGAGGATGTTGGGCAGCAGGCCTAGCATCAACATAGGGATCAATGCCGGATGATCAGGGTGATGCTCAGTGATGAGTATTACTAGAGCATAGTCCTTGCTAAGACAGAGTGTTGATTTGGGGTAGCATCAGATGTGCTCTAGCCACGAAAATTGGTGGAGAGGCTAAAGCACATGAGATCTCCAATACCCAGAAATGGTTTGGGCAGAATCTAACTAGTTTGGGAGATATTAAAATAATTAATATTTTTAATGGAGTCCCTAACTCTAAACTTAGGGAAAATAAAATATTAATGTGAATTAATATAAAACTGAGTTAGAATGGTCCAAAAGTCATGGATCAAGCCAGAGCTAATCTTAGCCATTGATTAGGGACTCAATCTCGGCTGTTGAAATGTCAACGAGAAAAGTATAAGAGGAAGCTTGAGGGTCACTTGGAGAACACACTGAGTTGATCAAGAATTCAATTTTCTGGGGCAGGGCTTGCTGAGGAAATCGAAGGAGTGATCAGAGTTGCAGCTGAGGGGCAGTGAATGCAGTAGCAGAGAGCTACAAATAGTACCGGGAGCATCAACGTAAAAACCGGGAGAGGGTTGACACATACCCAGCTGTAGATTTACGGTCATCAACCGAACCGGCCCAGTCAGAATCAGTGTAACCACGGAGTATAGGTTTGGAACTTCGAGTGTATAGGAGACCATAATCAGAAGTGCCACGCACATATCGTAGCACACGCTTTGCTGCTTGCCAATGATCAGCTTTAGGAGCTGACATGAAACGGGAAATGTAGCTTACTGCAAAACTGATGTCAGGTCTGGTAGCAGTAAGGTAGATGAGACTGCCCACTAATTGCCTGAATAACGTTTCATCCACAAGGGGAGAGGATGACTGTGCTGAAAGTTTAAGCCCTGGTTCCATAGGAGTAGTGGCCGGTTTGCAATCCTGCATTCTGAACCTGTCCACAAGATTTCTGGCATACTTGGACTGAGAGAGAAAGATCTGATTTTCATTCTGCCAAACTTCAACCCCCAGACAGTAATGAAGAAGTCCCAAGTCGGTCATCTCAAAAGTTCTGCATAAATCTTGTTTGATCCCATGGATCAAATGTGCATGACTGCCAGTAATGATAAGGTCATCCACATAGACAACCACAAACAAGATATCATCACCAGTATGCTTGATATACAAATTTGCATCAGATGGACTCTGCTGAAAACCCTGATCTGTCAGGTACTGGTCAATTTTCATGTACCAAGCCCGAGGAGCTTGTTTCAATCCATAGATTGCTTTAGCTAACCGACATACTTTCTGTTCTTGACCAGCAACCTTGAATCCTGGAGGCTGCGTCATGTAGACTTCTTCTTGGAGATCACCATTTAGGAAAGCACTCTTTACATCCATCTGATGAACTTTCCAATTGAACTGAGCTGCTAGGGCGAGCATAAGCCTTATGGTACTCATCTTGGCTGTGGGAGCAAAAGTCTCCTCATATTCAATGCCTTCCTTCTGTGAGAACCCTCGAGCCACAAGACGAGCTTTATACTTGTCTATGGTTCCATCAGCTTTGTATTTCACTTTATACACCCATTTGCAGCCTATGGGTTTTTTCTCTGCAGGAAGATCAGAAAGTGTCCATGTATGATTCTTCTGAAGACTTTGGAATTCGGCTTCCATAGCCTGTTCCCACTCAGATGTACCCTTAGCCTCTGAATAGGTTTGAGGCTCAAAAATACTGTGTATGTTAGCCATAAGAGCAAAATTGACTGTAGACTGTTGTCTGTTCTTATGTCTAGAAGTTCTACCTTCAAGGAGCTCATCATCCCGGAGATCACCAATGGTTTTAGCCCACCATTTTGGCCGAATAGTAGAGGAACCAATATCAGGAGTAGAGGAACCAATATCAGGAGGAGGTGGAGAAGACTCAAGAGCAATAGGGTCCGCAAGAGGAGGGTTATTTTCTGGAGGAAGCTCAGATAGAGTATTATCAAATACTGATGCTACATCATCCCTCCCATCAGGTGGACCGACCGGAAGAAGAACACTGTGAGGCTGATCCTCAGAACACTGCTGAAAGAATCCTCTGTCCTCATCAAAGACTACATCCCGACTGAAGCTAAGACGACCAATGGCTATATCTATCAGCCTATAGGCCTTGTGATGATCACTGTACCCTGTCATCATGAGTTTCTGGCTTTTGGAATCCAACTTAGAGCGCTTAGCAGCTGGAATCCAAACATATGCGACTGAGCCAAATACTTTGAGATGACTGATCTTACGCTTACGGCCAGACCAAACCTCTTCAGGAGTCTTCCCTGTAACAGCCTGAGTGGGTGATCGGTTAAGAAGGTAAACAGCAGTAAATACTGCTTCAGCCCAGAATCTGTTTGGAACACTCCTGTGTTGTAACATGGAACGAGCCATTTCAACAACCGTGCGGTTGCGGCGCTCGACAACACTGTTCTGCTGAGGAGTGTAGGGTGCGGTTAACTGATGTTTGATGCCATGAATATCACAGAAATTGGCAAAAGCTGAAGAACAAAATTCCCCCCCATTGTCGGTCCTAAGAGTCATGATGTTACAGCCAGACTCTTTTTCAACTAAGGTTTTAAACTTCTGAAAGGTACTAAGTGCATCAGATTTATTTTTTAGAAAATACACCCACATCTTTCTACTGAAGTCATCTACAATAAGTAAAAAATATTTGCAAGCAGTGATAGAAGCTGTATTCATAGGACCACAAATATCAGCATGAAGTAACTGGAGTACCTTAGATGCGCGCCAAGATTCTCCATTCTTGAATGAAGACCGATGTTGCTTTCCCGCTTGACAGGCGCCGCATACCCCCAACTGCTGAGTCTGAATATCAGGTAATCCTGACACAAGTCCGTCCCAGGAGAGCTGAGAGAGATACTGCATATTTAGATGCCCATATCGCTGATGCCAAAGAGTACTGATGGGAGAGACACGTGCTGCTAGAGCCACTTCTGGAGAGTCACCGGTGTCAAGTAGCCTATATAGACCATGGTCCTCTAGGCCAACAGCAACTGTTAGACTAGTCTCCCTGTCAATAATAGAGCACTTGTGTGCACTGAACACAACATCAAGCTGAGGAGAATTCCTCATAATCTGGCTGACAGACAGCAGATTAATTTCCATACCAGGAACATAGTATACATTCAGAAATATGAGTGTGCGCCCACCAGACTGAATTTGAACTGTACCTCTGCCAGCTACTGTGTACTTTTCACCTCCGCCAAATACCACGGAATCACTGAAAGGTGAGAAGTCAATAAACCAGTCACGCCTGTGAGAGAAATGGCGTGATGCACCAGAATCAATGTACCATGCAGAAGAAGGAACATGATCTGAAGACCTTTTAGCCATAAAGGCGTAAAAGGCTTGATTTCCTTCTAACATCAGATTGGTGAGCGTGGCCATTTTCCCAAAGACAATACAGAAGTCCAGCAAAAAAAAAAAAATATATCTCCACAGTCTAAAAAAATAGCAATAGAGCAGATTCCACTGCTGTAGCTGTACCCTTCTTTCACAAGTCTTACACTGCTGTTTGAAGTGATTTTATTGACTATACAGCTGCCGGTTTAACACAGGCTGCAGAACAAATTCTCCACAGGCAGCCTTGAGCAAACAAATGCTAAACTTCAGAGATCAAGTAACAGGAAATAAGGGCCGAGACTCTTGTATGGCTAGGGCTACAAGATACGTTTTAAAATTCCTCTTTCAGGTGATGCCTTTTCAAATGAAGGAACCACAAATAAATTTCAAGAAAATATCAAGATGACTGTATGAGACTGACACAGAACCTTAACAAATTCTGCCTTGAACAATGCACAAACAAAATAACTCAGATCTGTACCAGATCAAAACACCAGACCAAAACACCAGATCAAAACACCAGACAAGAGGTCACATGTATCTTTATAAAATTAAAGCTGATGTGAAGAGAAAAAAATACGTAGACTGAAGTTGTCCACGTTGTTCTGTATACGTTGTTCTGTATATGATACCACGCTGACTTGTATATGAAACCACGCTGATACCACGCTTCCGCTGATACCACGCTGACTTGTATATTCAATAGATTTGAGCGACCATCTAATTGAAAAAAAAAACTGCCGGCAGACTTCCCAGATACGTAAAACAAATACGTAGATTAAATATAGTTTAACCTACATGAGCGGATTGATACAGCGGACCGCAGAGAATATTGGAGCTTCAATTTATGTTGGACGTCGTCAAGGCTTCACGTCTCTGCCAAAAAATTGCACAAGATTCGTGAAAATATAATCGAACGTCTACAATCAATTTCGAGTTTGATTCCCAATGAGCCAGCGGGAGCTGTGTCGAATCAAAGCCTGCCAAGAAATTATTTTTCCGGCCCGATAAAATATGCAAGGTCATTCACGGGACAGAAAGAGTTTCGAAGTTTCCATGCCACGTCAGAAAGCCTTGATAGGACGGAAGATGAACGACGAGTATCACAAATTTCCAGTGATTACTCTGAAAAAATTACAGACTCCAGCGATTAGCATTCAAGTTTGGACACGGATCCAGTATTAATCCACAAAAACCCCAAGCTCAAATACGTAGATTGAATACAGTGATTAATTATCGGTCATCAATGGCAGAATGACGTATCACGATGAGATGACAGGGGTTCAAAAGAAACAAATAGACTGAGTCACCTTTGCCGAAGAAATAGCCGGATTCGAGATTTCAAAGCGATTTCAAAATTCTGAGCCGGAAAGCCGTCCAGTTTTAATTCACGATTTCAAGCAAACTGGCCAGCCAAAAACAACAAATCCCGCTCCCACGAAACGGTCACCGCCACAATTTTAATTCCTCAGAAAATAAAAATGATCATGCAGGAGAAGAATCCATTTCTGTATCGAGATGGACGACTGTAAGCTTTTATCACAGCGAGCAAAGCCGAGGCTAAGACTCAGTGAAGGCTACCTGGCTTACAGAGGGCTCGACCTTAGAAAGGAATGAAGGAACTCAAGAGATTAGAATACGAAGCGGATAGCTGATCAAGAAATCTACAGACCCTGAGAGCAGCTTCGAAATGAACTACTGAATTTTTCAAACTACGAAAAATTATTTCGAAAAAAAAATCCCTGTGCTCTGATACCATAAAACAGTGCGAAACACGCATGTAAAAGAATATCGAATGAATTAATTTCGAATGAGCAAACAGCTCAATCATAATACAGAGATATTTACAATAATAGAAACATCAGGTTTCTATGTAGAATATAGAAACACTCAGTTTCATCTAAGAAACTGCTAAAAGAATACAAATAGCAACAGCTAAAAGGAATGAGCATTAAATACTAAATAGGAATATTCTAATAGGGCCAGCTAGAAGCCACCAGAGGCCACGTAGAAGCATCCAGAGGCAGCGAAGAGCTGCGCAGAGCCTGAGGAGGGCCAACATGGGAGATGCAAAGGCTCCAAAGGTTGACGCAAGGCTAGAGAGGCTGACACTGGGAGATTTCGTGGGGCAAATTGGGGCTGATTTTTGTCTCCGACTGAGAGGTACTACTGCCGAGGGCATTCTCTGTCAGGTGAGCCATTTCTGGCACCCAGATTGTATTCTGAAACTGCTTAATAATAAAACCCTCAGATAGCGGCACCGGTTTTCCCACATTGGGTTTTTTCGAGGACATTAGTCAAAAAATAACGGTGTCACTTGTGTGCTTGTTTTTCCTTCAGTTGATGATTTGTATGTGTTGAGACTGTACTTGTATTTATTTTCAGTATTTACATGGTAAATAACTTGTTAATTAACAGAACAAGTAGGAAGAAATAAATCAGAGAGTACAGGAAGGATTTCTAACAGTTAGACTCAGAAATTCCAACATACATTGTGGCTTTGACTCTTTGGCATGACTCAACAAATCCTAAAGCACACAATGGGTGCTTGACCTATAATGGGCAAGAAGCCCATTTCATAATAGAATAATTTACTTCTTTTTTTTGCAAATAAATGTTTTCTTTTTCTTTCTTTTTACAAGTACGATGACATCATTACAACTATGAAGACCAACACTAGTTACATCTTCAACATAGGAAAGGGGCAGCTTTATCAAACATGTCAGTGTAGATCCACATGAATCATCCTCAAAACGTGTACCCATTACATCAGATCAAGAAGGCACTCCAATAGAATTTTAACTTTTAAGTAAACTTCTGATCGAAGACATTCCTTCATTTGTGCCTGCTAATGATCTTTAGGTTAGACGACATTGGAAAATAGCAATAAGACCATTCAAATGGCCTCCAGCTTGTGCATGGCATTACTGCTACAATTCTGGGTAAGAAGACCATATTTACAGCGCTTTATTCTTTGTTCATTACTAGTGCTAGTTCTGTTATCACATTTGGCTTGAGCATGCTTTCAAGGGAAGGCATACAAGCTACCTGTTATTATTTCATGAAGGATGTTCACCCAGTTTAAAATCCCTGCCATGAGCTATCATGTCAGTCACAATTAAAAACCCATGTTTTCCCTTCACAGAATTTCTCAACTGCACTTCTGCATTGTGCTTGGGCCAGATCATCATGGATACTGTCATCTTTCATATCATCAAATACTCATGTATCATGGAATATGTGGCACTTCTACTTCCAGCTGCAAATCCACAAAGAGAGGAACCTGCATTCATGAAAACACTTTTACAGAATAATGGCCCTCCCTATACCTCTCCTCAATTACATTAAAACTTATCATGATCAGTCTGTTGGCATTATGATTCAAGTGTTGTCCTTGATGGCAACTCACTCAGAGGTTGGTACAGATGCTCAGAAGTTGGTACAGGTAATGGCAACTTAATCAGAAGACAGATCCTAGTACAGCTTACCAAGGAAGTTCATACACGCAGGTTTGTTAAGCCCAAGTCGCGTGTACACGCAGGTTGGCTTCAGAAAAAGCGCGTGTATGTGGAAAAGTACCTTTGGTCCATGGCGGTTAGTCCTTGGAAGTTGTGCCTATGGTTTCGGACCATTGTGTCTCGACGGGCGTGTCGATCCCTAGTTTTGAAGTTGATGGTATTGTGTTTCTATGGTTTTGGCTCTTGGTATTGAACAAGGCCTAAGGCTATATAAGGAGAAGATCACTAGGCAAAGATATGTGTGTGGGTGTCTGACGCAGTGAGAGGATCTGGTATTGCTGGTTATCTGTTCGGGACGCTTGGCAAGGGTCGGATCTGACAGCAAAGGCAGAAGTAATCATTTCTAGATCTGCACGCGGGTTGCCTTTGGAGAAAGCGCGTATACACGCGGTTTTGGTACAGTGAAGTAGCGTATGCATGATAAGGGTTGATATTTCAGGTTGTTGCTGATTCTGGTGGTTGTTGCAGAGTTCTAGATTCTGGTTTGGGTTCTGTGTTCTTGATGACAGGGTTTCAGTGATTCGGTATTGGGTTGTTTAATGAATTATGATGCAAGTATAAGTTGATGATTGTATTGCGGTAATGTTTGCTTTGTACTCTTGGATCCAGTCTAAAAATTGATGAAACGTGGTCCCTGAAGGTTGTAGGGTCAGCACCTACGTACTAGTAAATGGATCAGCTAGTACAAGAGCTGAGGGGGTTGTAGCTCCCTTCCAGAAGTAGTTGGAAAACGGAAGAGAGGGTTGTAGCCAATGTTGCACACATCGCGATCGGGATTTAATCGGCGCCGGGAAAAAATCGGAAAAATCGTTAAAATCGGGAAAAAATCGGGAAAAAATCGGAAAAAATCGTTTGGCACAAAAATATTCATTTTTTTTCATTTTTTTTCAATTTTTTTAATATCTAAACCATCTACAACATAAAATAAATACATTGACACATAAATATGATAAAAAAACTAATATATAAGATGTTCAATATCATTTCTAGCGCTAAAATCACACATAACATTGAATCATGTCCTGAATAGTAAGTCCTGAGTCCCAAGTCCAACTCAGCCTCAAAATATCAACAAAAAATATGATAATGTATCTCATCATGTCATAATGTCATATACAATAAAATGAAAGTCTAATCCTATTGATTTCCTCTGCCCCTCTTGCGAGAATATGGCACAGCTTTCTCTTTCCCTCTAGATGTAGAAGCTGGTGCCTGTGGTGGTGGAAATGGCAGTGGAGTCTGACGTGCTCTAGAAGCTGAAGAACTAGTAGTAGCAGCTACAAGAGGCTGAGGTGGACGGAGACCACGTCCTCTACTGGTGGTAGTGGTAGCCCGGGTAGCCGGGTAGGCGGTGTCACCTCCTCCTCCTGCTCCTCCAACTCCTCCTCCTCCTGCTCCTGCTCCTCCTCCTCCTCCTCCTCCTCCTCCCCCTCCTCCTCCCCCTCATCCTGCACTAACCAATCCTCAGTGGGATCCATGAGAGGCCTCTCGGTCTCAACCCTCCATTCAGCAGTGGTGTCAATCCCATCCAATGAGATGGCTTCCGTATCAGGTGTCTTCTCTAGTTGTTTCACCCACAATCGAAGATTGTAGTAGACATAGACCATGTCATTAAGTCTATGGGACTCCAACCTGTACAAAGTTCATGAAATAATAAATTAATAATTAATATTATAAAAAAAATATTGTTTAAAACTTTAATGAATTCAAAAATTTATTTGGAAATTTGCAATATTTTAAATGTTTAAGTGTTAACCTATTGCGCTTCTTGTTGTGTATTTTTTCAAATACACTCCAATTGCGCTCACATCCCGAGGAGCTGCATGTTTGGCTGAGGATGCGCACGGCAAGATTTTGCAAAAGGGGTACTCTGCCACCATACATCTTCCACCATGCGTCTACAACAAAATTACAAAGAAAATTTTAAATAAACATAAGAAAAAAATGGAATTTGAAGAAACAATGAAATTTGAAACAAAGTTACAAAGTACATACTACAAACTAAAAAATACCTGGGATTTTAACCGTCCTATCATTGATAGCCATCTCAAAGCCAAATGTGCCACCTGACAACTTATATTGCTCAATTTGTCTAGAGACCTCCATACGTTCTTCTGGAGTTTTCACCATCTTCTGGACACAGGTTAATAATCCTTCCACGACCTCAACATCAAAATTAAACCCACATGCATAAGAAAATGCAGGGTTCAGGAAAAGGCCAGCAGCATGAATGGGACGATGGAGTGTGTTGTTCCATCGCTCATCAATGACCTTCCATAGAAGGAGTTGTCTCTGGAACCCATCATCTCCCTTGTCATCATAGTAGGACCGAATGGCTTCTTTGGCCCTATCCATGGCTTCATACAAATAGCCCATTGCGGGCTTCTCACCATCTACCAACCGAAGAACCTTTACCAAAGGTTCTGTGACAGCGCACACCTCCTGCACTCCCGCCCAGAAGTCTTCTTGGTATGAAACAAGTCTGCAGACGGCCTCTCCTTCTGGTTTGCGGCTCATTGGCGAAGAACGCCACTCCTCTGAAACAAACATTCTCTTCAAATCCCACATAGAATTCAAGAGGGATTGAAGAGATATGAAACTCGTCGCAAACCGTGTAATGGCGGGGCGCACCAACTCTTTGTTGTTGGTGCATTTTCTCATCAAGCTAAGCACAGATGTGTGATTGTAAATAAATTTTGTGATGGTTTTTGATGAGTCAACAGCCTCTTTGACAAAGGGAATTTTCCCTATGTCCTCTAACATCAAATCAATACAATGGGCAGCACAAGGTGTCCAAAATAAAGTAGGATGCCTGTCCATAAGCAATCTACCAGCAGCAACATAATTTGCAGCGTTGTCCGTTATGACTTGGACAACATTTTCTGCACCCACCTCCAAAATAAACACATCCAGCAAATCACATAAATTTTTTGCATCTTTGATTTGATGAGTTGCATCAACAGATTTGATAAACATAGTCCCCAAGGGACAACTAACCAAGAAGTTTATAAGGGTTCTCCCCTTTTGGTCAGTCCAACCATCTGACATAACAGTGCATCCTGTTTGTGCCCATGATGCCCTAAAATCCTCCAATCTTTGGGTGCAGTCACGCTTTTCATCTTGAAGAAGCCGGCCTCTGAAATCATGAAGAGAAGGGAGTTTGTACCCCGGGCCAACACTGGCAACAGCATCAAGAGTAGGTTGGAAAAATGGATTATTCCTTATAATGCTGAAAGGAATATCACTCCAGAGGAGAAATTTTGTCATCAACTTGTCAGCTTTTTCTTTTTCAGTTCTTTTCATCATTGAACCGATAGTTGGTTGTGAACCAGGTGTGGTTCGAGGAACAAAATATGATGATGCAGCAAACGGATTGACTGACGCTGCAGTAGAACCTGTGCCACTTGGCCCACTTCCTTCAACTGACCTTCTTAGTTGCCTTTTGAGTTCTTCTTTGGCGTCTCTAGTGTGCTCTAATTCTCCCAATGCTCTCATGGCTTTTTGGATAATTTCAGCATTTGTCTTTAGACAGGGCCCCACATCACGTCCAGGGATTTGTGCAAGGTGGAACTTCAACCTGTACACCCCCCGAATATTTCCTTTCCACACAACTTGCAAATCAAGTTTTGTCTATCATTCGGAGTTTTAGGGTCACCATATTCCCAGAAAGGATCCAATTTCCTTGGCATGTTTGTTTTTGAATTTTGAATTTGCAAACCTATGGAAAAATAAGGATTAGGAAATAGGAATTTAGGATTACATAAATGATAATAGTAAATAGTAAATACAAATTACAATTTAGCATTTGCAAAATTACAAGCTAATTATTTCCAAAATCCCAATTTCTAAACCCAAAAAACAATGAAAAATAAAAAAAAATAAACAATGTTTAAAGAAAATGAGAAAATAAAAAACAAAAATTGGTTCTCATAGTCATAACAAATAACCCATCCCAAATCAATGAAAAATTTCCAAAAATTCTTTAAAAACAATGAAAAACAAAGTTTTTAGAGAACCAAAACAAAAAAAAATTAATCTACATACCTGGTTTATGGACAAATTCGCGATCTTGGCTTGGATTCCTCCTAAAATCGGCTCCCACAAGCGACGGCAACCCTCTCCCTCCCTTCTTCTCCTTCTCCTCCTTCTCCTCCGCGGCGGACTGCTGAATGAATAAAATAAAAATCGAATTTCCATATAAAACGCCCGCTGCCCCCGTGCCCGGCGATTTTTTCCTTAAAAATCGCGATTTTTTCGAAAAAATCGCGATTTTTTAAAAAATCGCGATTTTTTCGATAAAAATCGTTAAAAAAAATTTCCGCCGATTTTTTGGATAAAAATCGCGATTCGAATCGTCATTTTGAAAAAATCGCGATTTTCCGATTTTATCGCGATTAAATCGCGATGTGTGCAACACTGGTTGTAGCCCTCTGCAGGTTGTAGCCTGCATACTGGTAAAGGACTGCACCAGTATATTGTAAAAGAAGTTTCTCATTAAAGAAGAAAGAGACGAATTGCAGCAGGTGGTTTTCACCCACATTGGGTTTCCACCTTATATCATGGTGTTCATGTGTGTGGCTCTTGTGTGATGTTCTGTTCTGTTATACTGCACCTGTTTACTGTTAAATTGCTTAATAATGTTCTGATGCGTTTACTGAAGATAAGATTAACTGAATCATAAGATATCTGCATATACGCTAGTTTCTTTAGACACAGTCGCATGTACACGCGGATTCACTTAACTGAAGTCGCGTATATGTTTCTGAGTATGAAATTGAAAAGGTTTTATTGATCTGATAATACTGATTCACCCCCCCTCTCAGTATTATTTCCAACAATTGGTATCAAAGCAGGTCCTTCAGAGGAAGCTTGATCGCTTGAAGGAAAAGATCCATCAAAATGGCTAATCCAGAAAGAGAGGCACACATCAGGCCACCAGTCTTTGACGGGAACAATTTTACTCACTGGAAGATAAGAACCACTGCATATCTACAGTCTCTTGGAGCAGAAGTTTGGGGACTCGTAGAAGGAGGATACAAATTCCCATCAGCAACTCCTACAGATCCAGCAGAGAAAAAGCAATATGAGCTCAATGCCAAAGTAGTTAATGTCCTATTGAGTACTTTGACTCAATCAGAATTTATGAAGATCATGCATCTCAAATCAGCTAAGGAAATATGGGACAAAATCGTTACAAGCTACGAAGGTGATGATCAGGTAAAAATAGCAAAGCTTCAAACTCTCAGAATCCGGTATGAAACTCTTAAGATGCGAAGTAATGAAAGCGTAGCTAATTATTTCCTGCGTATGGATGAGATTGTGAATTGTATGAGGGATCTGGGTGAAGAATTTGAGGAAGTTGTCTTAGTTCAAAAGGTTTTGAGATCTCTGTCTACTAAATTTGATTCTAAAGTATCTGCCATAGAAGAAAAGGAGAATGTGCGGAAAATTACCATGTCACAGCTTCACGGGATCTTAACTGCTTTTGAAATGCGACAAGAGGTACCACCAGAGGCCGCATTCGAAGTGTCAGAGGAAGAAGATGAGGTAAATTTTGTCAAGAATCTTGAACGGGGAACTGGACGGTTCAAAGATAAGCTGCCTTTCAAATGTTTTCTATGTGGTAGAGTTGGTCACTATGCTGCTAGATGTCCTCATAACAAAGAAAGGATATATGAAGAAGATGGTAGAAGCTATTATTCCCATATTAAAAGTTCATTAAATGATAGTGAAGATATTAGAAGTCTCATGGCGCACAAGAAGAAGAATGCTTCATCCAATAATAGCGAGGATATTAAAAGTCTCATGGCACATGAAGAGAAGAATGCAGAAACTGAAGAAGCTGCCAAATTAAAAGAACTATTGGAAACAGAAACCAGGGTAAGGGAGAGATTGCAGGATATAGCAAAAGATCAGAGCACAACTATTCAGAGACTTGAATCAAAGATCCTCTCTCTAAAAGAAGATCTTGAAGATCAAGAACATGAAGTGATCAAACTAAAGCGACAAGTGGAAGAAGGGAGAAAAGTTGAAGAAGACCTAAGGAAGCAGTATCTGAAAAAGGAAGAACAACATCAGGTTGAGGTAAATATCTTGAAAGGTAAACTAGAAGAAAAGGATAAGCTCTTACGATTTCAAGATAGTTCTAAAGTCTTGGATGATATTCTTAATAGTCAAAGATCTCCTGCTATCAAGACTGGTCTTGGTTTTCATGAATATGGTGAAGGTGAATCTAGTTCACAAGGTGAGGCAAGAAACTCTAATGAGAAATCTGAAATGCTCAAGGAACAACCAAGGAAAGAAATTCCTCAAGGAAGATCCTTTACTCCTAACTATGGACGTGATAGACGATTATTTCCTCCGCTGAATAATGTTGAATGTTATGTATGTCATAATCTTGGACATGTTGCAGCCAGATGCAGAAGTAGAATGGTTCAAGAAAGATCATCGCATCCCAAGTATTTCAGAGGGTATTGCTTTGCCTGCAATGCATATGGACACAAAGCAATTGATTGTGATAGAAGGAACATGAAAAATATAAGGTGTTATACATGCAACAACTATGGGCATAAAGCAAGGGAATGCAGGAGCAGATTTCAAAATTCAAGACAAGGGGACCATACATCATCACAGTTGCAGGAATTGAAGAAGACAGAGACAGAAAGGTGTGGGACAACTCAGTCAGCTGACATAACAGACACAGGGGAATCTGAAAGTGATGAGATTCAGTATTCCATCCTGCATACGCTGAGATAATGAAGACAAGTCGCGTATATACGCGAGTTACAGGCTGCAAAGTCGCGTATATGGAGAAAGGGCAGCAGAACAGACCCAGGTTCAGTCATGGTTGGCTCAGGCTCAGGGGGAGCAGAACAGACTCAGGAAATGGTTCAGACATGGTTGGCTCACACTCAGGGGGAGAATATTCTTCAAATAATGCATTGTTGGCATTATGGTTAGAAGTTGTTGATAAAGTCTATGAAGCTAAATGATACATCTTACTGTTTAGGAATGGGATTGCAGGCTGATGCTTATGGTACAGATCATGATGCTGTTGGTGGCTTTCATAAGTCTTGGTCTAGATATTTCGTCTCTATGTCATGTATCTCTTGTGATATCTCTTTTTATGGTGTCAAGGTCATGTAACGGCCTATGTTGGTTTCCCCACTATGCCTGGGATGAATGATGAATGTATGTTGAGTCTTTTGGTGATAGGAAGGTCTTCTATGATGTATAAGTCCTTGTTCTTCTTGAAGAACATCTTTTGCAGATCTTGCCTACAGTCAAGGGGAGCATGAACAGCACAATTCAGCAAGAGCAGGATGGATAGATTGGTACACTTTGGCATACACAAAGGGGGAGCACAGTTGGAGATTTCAGCAAGTACTCAGGGGGAGTATGGACAGCAGAAGGTATACCAAAGAAGAGAATATCTTGGTCCGCCCTTTGCCCTTGATGTCAAAGGGGGAGAGTGACTTGGTGTAGTGGTTGCCATCAAGTCCAAAGGGGGAGATTGTTGGCATTATGATTCAAGTGTTGTCCTTGATGGCAACTCACTCAGAGGTTGGTACAGATGCTCAGAAGTTGGTACAGGTAATGGCAACTTAATCAGAAGACAGATCCTAGTACAGCTTACCAAGGAAGTTCATACACGCAGGTTTGTTAAGCCCAAGTCGCGTGTACACGCAGGTTGGCTTCAGAAAAAGCGCGTGTATGTGGAAAAGTACCTTTGGTCCATGGCGGTTAGTCCTTGGAAGTTGTGCCTATGGTTTCGGACCATTGTGTCTCGACGGGCGTGTCGATCCCTAGTTTTGAAGTTGATGGTATTGTGTTTCTATGGTTTTGGCTCTTGGTATTGAACAAGGCCTAAGGCTATATAAGGAGAAGATCACTAGGCAAAGATATGTGTGTGGGTGTCTGACGCAGTGAGAGGATCTGGTATTGCTGGTTATCTGTTCGGGACGCTTGGCAAGGGTCGGATCTGACAGCAAAGGCAGAAGTAATCATTTCTAGATCTGCACGCGGGTTGCCTTTGGAGAAAGCGCGTATACACGCGGTTTTGGTACAGTGAAGTAGCGTATGCATGATAAGGGTTGATATTTCAGGTTGTCGCTGATTCTGGTGGTTGTTGCAGAGTTCTAGATTCTGGTTTGGGTTCTGTGTTCTTGATGACAGGGTTTCAGTGATTCGGTATTGGGTTGTTTAATGAATTATGATGCAAGTATAAGTTGATGATTGTATTGCGGTAATGTTTGCTTTGTACTCTTGGATCCAGTCTGAAAATTGATGAAACGTGGTCCCTGAAGGTTGTAGGGTCAGCACCTACGTACTAGTAAATGGATCAGCTAGTACAAGAGCTGAGGGGGTTGTAGCTCCCTTCCAGAAGTAGTTGGAAAACGGAAGAGAGGGTTGTAGCCCTCTGCAGGTTGTAGCCTGCATACTGGTAAAGGACTGCACCAGTATATTGTAAAAGAAGTTTCTCATTAAAGAAGAAAGAGATGAATTGCAGCAGGTGGTTTTCACCCACATTGGGTTTCCACCTTATATCATGGTGTTCATGTGTGTGGCTCTTGTGTGATGTTCTGTTCTGTTATACTGCACCTGTTTACTGTTAAATTGCTTAATAATGTTCTGATGCGTTTACTGAAGATAAGATTAACTGAATCATAAGATATCTGCATATACGCTAGTTTCTTTAGACACAGTCGCGTGTACACGCGGATTCACTTAACTGAAGTCGCGTATATGTTTCTGAGTATGAAATTGAAAAGGTTTTATTGATCTGATAATACTGATTCACCCCCCCTCTCAGTATTATTTCCAACACAGTCTTCAAATTACACAAAGGTATCTTTGGGATACTCGAATAAATTTAAACAAAAAATAAAAAATCATCCAAAGTGGTACGCAACAGGCCTCAAAATGACCTTTCACGTAAAGGTATGTCTTTATGTGATGCACCTTTTGATTATATTCGTATCGAAGTCAGATACTTTAGATATATTTATATACATAACAGCAATGACGTATGATGTAAACTTCTAGCAGAAGAAAATGAAGCTTCAAGTGTTAACTCAATAAATACATGAGGCCTTCTCGAAAGTATGTCATCTCACACATACTGCAGCAATGAACAAAGTTTCAACAATAGCACAGAAAATGTGAGTCTCTATTTGCCAAGGTAAAAGCAATTATGCAAGTACCATTTATAGGAAAAAGAGGAGAAAAAACAGAACTGTTACATATACCTTGGAAACCTAAATTTCCCTCTTCTATATCTGTCATATCCATGGGAATTCTAAACAGAATTGTACATGTACCATTTCCAAAAGGAAAGGATTTCCAAAAATGTTATCTACATGTTGCATTAAGAATAGAATAAGTTACATGGTAATAAAAAGTTATAAAAAGTTATAAAAAAGGGAACTTACGTGGGAATCTTTACACGAAATTGCACATATTGATCTCCTTGGTCAGTTAAGCCCACTCGTTTCGGGATTCCTAACAAGAGACCATCATGAAAGAAATGATTATTCAGTATTACGCTAAAGGATATTACAGTATCATGCATCTAGAGATATGATTCACAAACATCGAAGGGAAAATTAATAATTTCAAAGATCATACCTTTGCCTCTAAGCACAAGTACATCACCAGGTTGTACTCCTTTCGGTATCTGCAAGCACATCCAAATCAACATACACAATCAAGCGAAGCAGAAATAGCTTTACAGATTATGCAAACAAGGATTGAAAAAAGAAAGCACATTTTTCACTGTAAGTATCAAACAAAAATGATGTAGGAAAGAATCACTTCATCTATTTTTTTATTAGGGTAAAGCAACCAGATGCATTACTCTTGATTAGCAAGTGCATAGTCATACTACTTACTGTTGATTTTGCAAGTGCAATACATACAAACACTAATTTCTGAAAACTGATAATTACTTTTAATGATGTAGATACTCTTTTAACAATTCCAGTTTATCATTAAGCAATTACATTTCAGAAATTCAACCATAAATGTACAAGAAAAATAGAGGTCACAATGCACAAAGACAACACAATATTTACCCTGGGAAAACCCACTTGGTCAAAATGACCAAAAATACAATGGTCAAGCCTGTTCAAACTTCCCTCTTGTCAACTCTAGTGAACTCGGCCCTAACTGATCTGCCTAGGCCAAAATTCGGCCTCCCAGAAACTGCTGCCCAGAAGTTCAACCTGAAGTCCAGAATATGCCTAGAAGAACTCATGCGTGTGAGGATAGAGAAATAGAAAAGAGAGTGAGATATCTTCGTCCTTTTTCTTCTTCTCCTTCACTTGGAAAGGAACCCTTGCATGTCCCAACCCCAATCTGAAATGAATTGCCTCATCACTAAGGGGTAATACAACTACCATACATCATACAAAGGAAGCTCTAACCCTTTTTGCTATGAGCAGTAATACAAAGGGAAATCAAAAAAAAGGCGCACAAGACAAGTGGAAAAGCAAAGGCCAAGTTGGTAACTCATGCATCTACGATTGCTCCCTCCTCAAATCTATACACTCAAAATGTGGATCCCCATCATTTTGGTCCCTTTGACCATGGCATTTGGCCATGGAGTCTTCTCCCTTCCATTACCATCATTGTTCACATAACACCTATTGATTGAAAGGTGGGTTGAGGAAATGTCATTTCCCCTTGGGGGCTAGAAACACCTAATAGGGTCATCTTTTAGCTACTGGAACCTAGGGAGGAAACACCATTTTGAGTTCAAAGCCCCAATTGGAAGGGAAGCCTTTTTTGAAGTGTCAGATAGCCCTTTACATTCAATCTTGGTCCACTTAGATGCAAAAATTATTATTGTATCCAATGATCTGTTGCTTTCTAAACTTTGTGATGTGATCGTTAGGTAGTTCCACAACCATAACTTGTGCCACGTTAATTGGGTCCCAAGCCTGCAAAGAAGCATATTCACACCCACGGGTGAAGCATTGAGAGCCATGGGACTCCAAACAGCAACAAAGCATCACACACATTCTTAGGCACCTCTGGCACCCACAACATTTTGTTGAAATTTCTAAGTCTAACCCGTTAGAAATTTTTTTGCACTATCTAGTTTATTTCTCCTACTTGTTAATTACTGAACAAGTTATTTAACCATATAAATATTGAAATAAACACAATGCAGTCTCAACCATCTACAGATCAACAACTGAAAGAAATAAACAAACACACAAGTGACACCGTTATATTTGGACAATCGTCCCAAGAAAAACACAACTTGAGAAAACCGGTGCAACAATTTTGAGGGTTTTATTATTATGCAGCTTTTCTGAGTACAACAGGCTGCCAAACTAGCTCACCCTACAGAGAAGATAATCTAGCAGTAACACCTCTCTTCGGAAGTAGATATTCTGAAAGTCTGCTCAACGAAACCCTCTCCAACACCTCTTTGAGGCTCAGCATCAGCCCTCTTGGCCTCTGCGCCAGCCCTCTTAGGCTCTATACAGCCTCTCTAGCCCTCTGCGTCACTACTGCAGCCTTTGCGTGGCTCACGTTGGCCCTCTGCATAGTCCCTGCCGACCTCTGCGTGGCTCACGCTGGCCCTCTGCATAGTCCCTGCCGACCTCTGCGTGGCTCACGCTGGCCCTCTGCGCAATCCCTGCCAGCCTCTGTGTGGCTCACGCTGGCCCTCTGCGTAGTCCCTGCTGGCCTCTGTGTGGCTCCCTCTGGCTCTACGTCTACCTCTTTGACTTTGCATTGGTCTTTCGGAACTATCTCCGCATCTCTCTGCTATGCACTCACTGCCCCTCACTACAACTGATCACTGGTTCGATTTCTCTTAGCAAACCCCGCTCTAGAAAATCGAACTAGCTGATCACTCTGGTGTATCTCCAACTGACTCTCAAGCCTCCTCTTATACTTTTCTTGTTGAGTCTTCAACGGCTGAGATTATGTCTCTAATCAACGACTAAGATTAGATTTGGCTTGATCCATGTCATTTAGAACCTTCTAACCCAGTTTTATATTAATACCCATTAATATGTTTATTTTTCTAAGTTTAGACTTAGGAAACCATTAAAAACATTAATTATTTTAATATCTCCTTCACCGGGAAGAATTTCCCCAAACGATTTCCAGGCCTTGGAGATCTCATGTGCTTTAGCCTCTCCACCAATTTTCATGGCTAGAGCACATCCGATGCTACCCCAAATCAACATGTTTTGGCACTTTTCCCTACATTCGATGACTTTTTGGGATGTTGCACCTAGTACCACACAATCTAGCAAGACCCTAATGTTAATTTTTGACAACTTAGTGACAAATTTCAATCATGGAACTAGATTTCTCTTTTCAAGAGGACCAATTTGACCTTTGAAGCATCACATTTGGACAAGGGAACATGTATTTTTAAAGTAAAGCCCACAATGTCACATTTGATCAAGTCGGCCCTAAAGTGAAATTTGACACCCATGGAAGCCTATAAATACAAGTCAAGTGACCCTCATTTGGACATCATCATCAATCATCTTCTTCTCTCTTCATTGAATTGGTTTGCACAGGTCTAAAGTTTGGTTAGTGAAGTTTGGATTGTATAGCTTCGAAATTGCAAGGTCTAAAGCTCGCACGTGTGATTAGTGATTTTGGTTTCCAGTTGCAGGGTTGACTTAGTGAATTTTCAGCTATAACCGCAAGCACACAGGCTCATCCATGTGGTTGGAGCATCTCGGCCGCACGCATATCTCTCCCTCTATGCGGTGGGGATCTAGGGCTTCATTTTGACAGTTGACCGCAGTTGGTTGTAGATTAGGAAAGCTAACTCTGGTCAGTATTGTTGTTGGGATCATATTTCTAATATTGTTTATATTGTTGGATATTTTGTATCGGCTCACTATGCTCTCTACTGAACATTTTACAACAATCTAATAGGAGAGTTTCAAAGGGTTTTCCCCATAGTGGGTTTTACCCTGGTCGTTTACCAAAATCTGATGTCCCTTGTTGATGTCTTGATTGTCTCCAATTGTCATTGCATTTACGGTTCTATCTTCAGTTACTATTCATGATTGATAATATTATTGATTGATGAAAATTTACTAATTAAATATTTGTCTTGGGCTAAAGTAATTGAAACAACATATAACAGTGGTAAAAATGAACATGGTATCAGAGCTAAGGTGAAGGACAAGCCCAAAGGAGATAAGAGTTGAAGCAATCATCTTTTGAAAGTTGAAGGAGTCTATCTAATTAAGTCAAAATGTCTACTTCTTACTTCAAGGAAAATGAGAAGTTGGGTGACTCATCTAGCTTTGTTGCCCAGAAGATCAAACTGGAAATCATATCAGATGACATTGATGCTTTGGAGTACATACAATAAAAAGTACTTGAGCCTTCGGAGAATGCTTCCGTTGCTTCTAAGAATAAGTACAAGAAAGGTGAGTTAAAAGCAAAGAAAATTATAGTTGATGGTTTACAAGACCATTTACTCGCTTATGTTGGAAATTTGAATAAGTATAAGGATATGTATGATAAGTTGGTAGACATGTATGGAGTCAACAATTTGAATAAGGTCAACTCCTTGAAAGATCAACTTAAAGATATGAAGATGAATAAAGGAGAGATTGTACAATCCTACATTATGAGGATATCTCGTCTTAGAGATCAATTGCAGAGAGTTGTGGAAATTTTGCCTGACAGAGACCTTGTGGTGGTAACTCATAGGTCTCCCTCCTGTTTGGGAAACTTTCATTACCACCATAAGTAATAACAGTGTTTTTCCATCTTTTGATGAACTTGTTGGAAAGCTCATTCATGACAAATCCAGGATGATTTCCAAATGGAGAATTCAAAAGCATGGAGAAGAGCCCACTGCATTTGCTACTGAAGAAAGGAGAAAAAGAAGACCATCTTGTTCAAATAGGCCCTCTCCCGAGTCAAAGGACTCTACTAGAAGATCAAAGGATATTGAATGTTACAATTGTCACAAACATGGTCACTATGCCCGAGACTGCCCAAGAAAGAGAGATGCTCCAAGATCCGATCGAAGCTACAACAACAACAGGTACAATGATAGAAGTAATGACGATAGAAGAAGAAGTGATGACAAAAGAAGACGAGAAGATAGAAGAGGGAGAGACAATAGAAGGAGAAGAGATTCTCTGGAAGATCGTTAAAATGAAGAAAGTCCTCGTCCTCAAAAGAAGTCAAGAAATTCCAGGTATGAAAGTAACGTAGCTACTAGTCAATTTGAATACATTCTTATTTCAAACCTTTCTAGTTCTTTTCCTCTGGATTCATACAATAGCTGGCTGGTAAATAGTGGGGCTTCTAGACACCTCACAAAATATAAGGAAGTTCTCTCAAATCTGGTTGAGAGGGAGACAAGTTTGAAGATTATTCTTGGGGACAACTCTACATATCTAGTGAACGGCTTTGGTACTGTCAAATTTGATTGGGGCTATGGAAAGTATGTTATTCTTCATGAAGTGATGTATGTTTTGGAACTAAATAAGAACCTAATATCTATTTCTGCCTTGGAAGAAAAAGGAATGGGAGTAGCCTTCATTAATGGAAAGTTCCTCTCCTAGCCAAAGTGATCTCGAATGAAAGATGCTTTTATATTGGGATCTAGAATGGGAGGACTATATAGAGTCACTGGAAGACCTTTTCTAGCATCAATTCACAATACCAATCATCATAGTGAGCTATGACACCGAAATAAAGAGAATTCTAGGACACCATTCCCCTCTAACTGGATAAGTAGCTGTGAGAGAACAAGTTTGAAAGGGTTCTATCTATGGCCAAAGAATCAATTACGAAGGACGACGTATGGGATGGTGCATCTTCAAACGACTATACAGCATCGAGTATGAAGCAGATAGAAGCGTTGAATGGTTCAATGAAGAAGTATGTGTTACACAGCCTCAAGGGATTGATGTATAGGACAAGGAAGACTCACATTCGTAGATTGAAGAAAGCATTATGTGGTGTGAATCAAGCTCCCCACTCCTGGTATGCCCAAATTAACAATTACCTGGTGAAGCTTGGATTCACAAGTAGCAGTTTCAATTTGAATCTCCATTTGACCCAAGGTATGACTTTGATTTTGGTTTTATACATTGACGATCTATTCCTGACAAGTAGTGAGCCTCTGGTGATGAAACATAAGGAGGATTATGGTCTGAGATATACTTCCGAAGATATGAGAATATGTGAATACACTGATGATGATTGGGCTAAGAGACTCCATCATACTTCAACTAATGAGCAGATTGTTGAACAACATGGTTTAATGGATGTGACTTTCCTATGTAAGGGTCCTGGTTGATCGAGGACACTGAGCTAACTCTTCCTCCATGTCTAAGCTCCCAGGGTAAGGAATTAAGTCATAGAAATCTTGGGGTTGAGGGATCTCTAGACAATAGGGTATCGCCCCTATCTGTCACACATAGGGTGGAAGACATATGCTCCCCTATCTTCATCTATGTAGACTCTAGAGTATACACCACTTGGCATTTGTCTTTCCCACCCTTCTAGCTAACGGGTGTCAGTTGCTTGAGTTAGGCGTGATCCTTAACATTTATGGTAAGTGGCATCCCGCTCAAGCTAGAGATGCAGGTGTTCTACCATTGATTCTTGAGATTCAATTTGGGAAGATCAATAGATAATAAGATAGGCACGATCCTTACCATTTATGGTAAGTGGTATATCTCCTATTATCGCCAGATAGTAGGATAGGCGCGATCCTTACTGTATATGGTAAGTGGCATCCCTCCTATTGTCTGTAGGTTTCTCGGGCTGTAGCATTGGCTCCTTGTTGGCAAAGATTCCAAGGTAGCAGCATTGGCTCGCCGCTTAGCAGAAGTTTCTCGAGTCGTAGCATTGGCTCCCTGATGGCAGTTATTGTGAAAATTCCTAGATCTAACAATCTCAGGAATCCTATTGGAACCAACTGAATCTACTTCACCTAGATCGTAAATTACATTACAAATTTATTTCAGATTTCTTCTTGAAATATTGAAGTAAATTACTGAAGTAGCCTACACCAAATTAAATATGATTCTAAAACATAGAAACTGAGCAAGGAAATACAAACACATAGGACACCGTTATTTTTGGACAAATGTCCCCAGAAAAACCCAATGCGGGAAAACCGGTGCAGCAATTCTAAGGGTTTATTATTATTAAGCAGTAGCAAAATCTGAATACATCGCTGAATACCTCACAGGGTTATTCAACTACAGAGAGAGAAATACTAGCAGAAGCATTGTGAGAACACCTCACACAATCACTGAGAAAAAGTCTCGACTGATCCGACTATTCGATGAGGTGCCCCTAGCATGCCTTGCGCTGCCTCTATGTTGTCCCAGCATCAACCCTCTCAGGCACAACGTCACCTAACTGGGGAATCGATCAGTAGCCTAGAGTCACTGCTTTTAGTCTACCAGTCTCACACCCCAGCTTCCGGCTTCTGAAACTGACTCTTTGCTCTGATTTTCGACTTTCTCTCTCCCTCTGCGTGAAAGTTGTTCGATCACTCTCTCCCTCTCTTTGTTTATAATTCTTCGGCTGAGAATCTCTCTCTCCAGAAGCTTCTATCCCTGCCCCTCAACTACAAGAAATCTCCTCAATCGAATTTTCCTCCTAAGAACTACTCACTTCAGAAAATCGATTTCTTCATCTCTCTTGGTGTATTTTCCAAATGACCCTCAAGCCCCTTCTTATATTTTCCTATCGGACAACCAATGGCCTAGTTCAACTCCTAATCACCGAATGATGTTGATATCCTCCTCTTCCTTCACACTACTACTCTCCCTCTAAAATCAAACATTTTCTCCTTTAGAATCGATTTCCCTCAGGTTACTAAGTACTTGCATGGTGTATCTCCAAATGACTTTTAAGTCTTCTCTTATACTTTCTGTTGATGAATCAACAACCGAGATTAAGTCCTTAATCAATGGCTAAGGTTAAAACAGACTTGATCCTCGTCTCTTAGAAGCTTCTCACCCATATATTTATTAATAACCATTAATATTTTAATTTTCCTAAGTTTAGACTAAGAAACCCCATTAAATATATTAATTATTTTAATAAAATCGTCTCTAGATGGAATTTCCCAAAACGGTTTCTGGGTTGTTTGGAATGGCATGTGCCCAAGCCTCGCTACAAAATTTGAGGCCTAGAGCACATCCGATGCTACCCACAATCGACACTCCCTCTTAGTGAGGAATGTGCTCTAGCAATATACTGTTGCTGCATATTGCTCTGACTCTGAAGCATCGTCCTTTGAGTTGCTGATGTCTAACATGCTGTCCACCAACTACTGCATTATTGTTGCAACTGTATTGTTGCCTTCAACATTGCCACTGCCAATGCTACATCTATACTACAACTCCCTCTCAAATGCTGCATCTGTTATGCTGCTAACACTGCCACTGCTAACACTGAATCTATACCGCAACTCAGTTGTTGAGATAAGCAACTGAAATACAGCCAAAATTACTGAACTAACTGTGTTCAGTATGACATGTGAAATGTTAGAACTGACTGTTGCTAGCCTCTACGCTGACCCTCTGAATCTACTATGCTGCTGCTAACCACTGCTTTGTGCGATCTGCATTGTTCAGTGTATGGCGCTCCTAGCCACTACAATTGTCTCCCCGTCACTCCTCGGCACCATACGACACTAGTCCATCCTGCAACTGCAAAACTGGGCTCCCGCAGCAAGGTATTGATCCAAGAGGTGGACTCCTCAAGGACCCTGCCCATCTGTCGCTCTATCAAACTACAGCTCCAAATCAGCCCACCTCCCTCTGGGAGGTATCTTGGCTATCATGGCGAACTCCTCCTGTTCGATTTTTGTGGCTGCAACCTTAGGATTGTGCTTCTCATCCTTGTCTTTTTTCTTCAAAGGACATTGGGATGCATAGTGGTCCATCTCGCCACATCTAAAACACTTCACCTTGGAGACGTCTTTCATTCATCTAAGTTGCCCCTTCGATGCATTCTCCTCCTCCTAATTGGGCTTCAACCCACTGTTGCAGTTGCTTCCATCAAGTTTGACCTTGACCAAGTCTCTCCTCAATTCCTCTTGTTTTAGAGTTGCCCATATCTCATCCCAATTAGGCAATGTTGCTCTGCCCAGGATACTCTAGACAAGGGCTCTCCACTCATCCGAGAGAGAATTTAGGTCTAGTGTCACTAACTCTGAATCTTGAGGTGTATGCCCCACAATCGACAACTCATCACAAGTCTCCTTCCGCTTCGTGAGGAATGGATCCACATGTTCTCCCTTATACATCTGAGTAGATCTCAGCATCTGCTCTAAGTATATCTTCCACTGCTCGGAAGATCCCTGATACAACATGGCCAAGGCATGCCACGTCTCCTTAGTAGTTGCTCTGCTAGCAATGTGGCACACCATGTGATCGTTGACTCCATTCAGGATCATTCTCTCGGCCCTTGCTATCTCATCCTTGTACTTCTTCAATGAATCTGCATTTGCAAGTTTAGCTACCACACTATCGACGTACGTCTTGAGGGCATGCTCATCTAGAAGGAAAGGCATTCTATCCTCCCAGATGACATAGTTGGATGCTTCGTCCAACCTGTCTTGATACCTCAAGCCACTGGTTGCCATATCCTCCAAAAATTGTCAAACAACTCTGTCTTTCTCCCTACTGCGTAGCTTCTAGGCTGGCTTGCGTACCCCCTCATGGAGCTGGTGAGTCTGTTGCTCCTTTGTTGCCCAGCAAATGAGAAATATTGATTTCCTTGGCAAGAAACCACTGAGGAAGTATTCCCTCACTATGTGATCTACTTCCTTCTTCTGACGACTTTTCTGCCCAGCACTCAGCTTGCAGAAAATTGCGTCCCTCTAGCTTTGCGCTGAGGCTCTGCGTGGCTCCCTCTGCCTTGGAAAATTCTCGATCCAACAGTCTTATCTCTCTGTCGACTCACTAAGAGAGAGACACCCACAAAAATATAGCCCTCCTAGCTAGAACTGCACAATCCCTCGGGGGATTCGAACTGCTGCTTGTTGCAGCAAGTTGGCCCTTGCTTCAGTGCTAGATCTGCTCTTCCTGTTTCACATCAACTCTGATACCATGTGAAAATTCCTACATCTAACAATCTCAGGAATCCTACTGCAACCAGCTGAATCTACTTCACCTAGATCGTAAATTACATTACAAACTTATTTCAAATTTCTTTTTTAAATATTGAAGTAAATTACTAAAGCAGCCTACACCAAATTAAATATGATTCTGAAACATAAAAACTGAGCAAGGAAATACAAACACATAGGACACCGTTATTTTTGGACAAACGTCCCCGGAAAAAACCCAATGCAGGAAAACTGGTGCAACAGTTCTGAGGGTTTATTATTATTAAGCAATAGCAAAATCTAAATACATCATTGAATACCTCACACGGTTATTGAGTGACAGAGAGAAAAATATTGGCAGAAGCTTTGTGAGATTACCTCAAACAATCACTGAGAAAAAGTCCCGATTGATCCGGCTGCTGGATGAGGTGCCCCTGGCAAGCCCTGCGTTGTCTCTACAATGTCCCAGCGTCAACCCTCTCAGGCACAACGTCACCCAACTGGGGAATCAATCAGTAGCCCAGAGTCACTTCTCTCAGCCTCTCGGTCTCACACCCCAACTTCCGACTGTTGAAACTAACTCTCTGCTCTGATTTTCGACTTTCTCTCTCTCCCTTTGTGTTGCCTCTGTGTGGCCCTTCTCACCTAGTGTCAGCCTCTACGTGAGAGTTGTTGGATCACTCTCTGCCTCTCTCTACTGATAATTCGTCGGCTGAGAATCTCTCTCTCTAGAAGCTGCTATCCTTACCCCTCAACTGCAAGAAATCTCCTCAATCGAATTTTCCTCCTGAGAACTTCTTACTTCAGAAAATCGATTTCTTGATCTCTCTTGGTGTATTTCCCAAATGATAACTCAATCCCCTTCTTATATCTTCCTGTTGGACAATCAACAACCTAGATTAACTACTAATCAAAGGCTCAGATCGTTTTGACTTGATCTCTGTCTTTTTCTAGAAGATTCACCCACAATTAGATTAATACCCATTAATATTTTAATTTTCCTAAGTTTAGACTTAGGAACCCCATTAAAAATATTAATTAATTTAATAAAATAGTCTCTGGGTGGAATTTCCCAAAATGATTTCTAGGTTATTTGGAATGCATGTACCCAAGCCTCCCTACAAAATTTGATCAAGGAGCATAGTTCGAATGCCTTCTTCAATTGACCTATTCTTCCTTTCGGCCAATCCATTTTGTTCGGGATAGTAGGGAACAATGAGCTCCCTCTTAATACTTGCATCCTTACAATATGCAATCAATTCTTTAGAAGTGTATTCCCCACCATTGTCAAACCTCAGAGTCTTTATCTTTCTTTCAGTTAGGGTTTCCACTTCAGCCCTGAACTCCTTGAACTTATCAAATACTTCATCTTTAGTTTTGAGTAGGTAGAGCCATGTCTTCCTCGAATGATCATCAATGAATGTTACATAGTAAAGATGACCTCCAAGTGATTTGTCAGACATGGGCCCGCACACATCGGAATGGATGAGGTCTAATATTTCTTTAGACCTAGTTTCACTATTATGAAATGGCTTTCTAGTATGCTTCCCCAAAGAGCATCCCTTGCACACACCTTCATGATCTAACTTCATATTAGGAATACCATGAACCAGTTGACTAAGAGTAGGGATGACCCTGTAATGAAGATGACCATACCTTCGATGCCATAGCTCAATGGGACTTATTTCCATATGAACCAAAGCTTGAGGAGATGGTGTAATGACTCGATAAAGACTTCCTTCACAAACTCTAATAACCCTAGCTTTATCAATGCTAGAGTCTTTTCCCCAAACCAATACTTTTCCATCAACAAAAGCAATCCTTTCCCCTTTATCTTCTAAACAAGAAATAGAAAGTAAATTCTTTTTCAAACTTGCAACATAGAGAATGTTTGTTGAGATGGAGTTTTGATCCATTATCCAACTTCAGTGATGTTGATCCCAGGACTCTAACATCATAGATATTGTTGTCACCGAATTCCACTGCATGAGAGGATGGCTCCTTTGATAGTGTGTGAAGTTGCTTGCATTCACATGTCATGTGTCTCAATGCTCCACTATCAATGATCCATACATTGTCATCGAGACTGTAAGGGCAGCCAGGAATCCTTGACTTTTGACTTGTTGAACAAGTAGAAGATGACCTCCTTGATCCAGCTTCCAGCAGTGTTGAAGCCCGATCTTATCCGTTCATCATAGAGGGAGAATCCATGCCAACAAAGTGATCTTCGACTTCTCTTGACCTTAGATCTGATACCATGTTGGAAAATCAAAGATATTATATTAGCGTTTGATTCTCCTTTCTTGACAATTACTTGTGAGTGTGTCGCCTTTTACTTCTTTATTATCTTATCTTTCATCAGGAAATTACGATATTATGTGTGTATGAAGATCACAAATCAAGAGACACAAGATATAGGCACATGCCAGGGAAAAACCCCCCTCGAAGGGAAAACCCAATCAAGATAATTCTTCCTTTCAATAGTATTCTTTGAGACTCTTTACCCTAGACCAAGACCAGACTTTCCCTCCACACCATGTCAACCTCCCAGATCTTCGACCTCTTCCAACAACTTCAACTAGGCAACAACTTCTGGCAATATGCAGCTTCCAGCAACAGTGAAATCTTAAGAGACTTTGATCTCCCAACCTAGAGCACGAAACAAAGAAAGGGAGGCGCCAAAAGTTCGATTTTCTTCCACTATAGACTTCCCCAAACTCACACTTCTTTTGACCTCCCAAGAACAGACTTTGCACTTCTCCAGCTCTTCTTGAGATATCGAACTTGCTTGAGAATGAATTCTCCAAATGACTTCGACCTCCTTGTATATATAGGCTTCTTGTGGGTCGAATGAGGGTCCTTAGGCCGACTTGATCTCTCTTAGGCCGACATGATGTGGAGGGTACATAATTCATATTTGACTTGATACAAAACCTTTTCACATGATTCGAAGTCCCAAGAAGGGTCTCTTCAAATGTACAATGACTTTACAAACTCGATATTAATCCTAGGAGTACATAATGGGGACTTTGACTAATATAATGATGACCCAAGCATGAAACCCATGCTTTAATAAGTCATTGCTACAATAATAAAAATTATTTTCTTTATTCTTTTGACAAGTACATTACATAATGACTCAAGTACATTATTAAAGACTGAACATAGTTACATTTTCTAACACACCTAACTCATTCCATCAAGGTATGATTTCTTACTTGGAACACTGATTGTCTAGAAAGTAGATTTCAGGTTTTGGGGCCATAACTTGTCTTTAGTATAACACACAATTAATTCAATCTTTTCAACAAATACAATGAGTGTTTTTGTTTTGTTTTGAAGATATACTAGACCTTACACCTTTAACACACAGGTCATAGCCCATAACACATCAAGATATCGTAACTTCAATACCCTACTAACGCAGTATCTTCAAGGAAGAACAATATTGTTAACTCACATTTCATTTTTCAGTACTGGCGACAATTTCGATATGTTATTTCATCATAACACATATGACAGTAGATCTGGTTGTAAGGGAACGATTTAAGATTATTGACTCCATCCTGTAATTGAGATTATCTTTGCTTCTTGAACTAGTTTCAAAAAGAACTCTAAATAGACTGACAACTAGACCTATAATTGGTCTTTGTTGACAAAAGCTCTTTGAGATATAAAGAACAAACATTATTATGAAAAATATATACCTCATACTTCGAGCATCAAGCTTTAGAGTTGTGGTTTTGATGGTCTCTTTTAATACCATCCACAGTAAACAAGTTTAATTGCTTCCTCCAAAGAGATAATCCATGTGAAAATTCTATCACTGCAACAACTGATTGATTTTACCTACTTATTTCCCGATAAGTTATTTATGAAAATCCTTCAGTTAACATTAAAATAAATTATGCTGCAGATATCACATCATAATACAAAAACGAGAATCAACACATCGACACAAATATTTTGAACAATCAGTTCCCGAAAAAACCTAATATGGGAAAACGGTGCAGCAAGGGAGGATCTTATTATTCAGCGATTCTCTAGTACAACTAGATGCCAAACTGGCTTAGCCAACTAAGAGAAAATTCTTCAGCACCCTGGCTGACTTCTGAGTAGCTCCCAGACCCTCTATGTCAACCCCTACCTCTCTGCGTCAGCACTGGGCCTCTCTGTGTCACCCACGCAGGCCCTGCACTGACTGCGCAATCTGCAACCTCTGTGTCTACCTGAGAGGCTCTGTGTCTGCCTCTCCAACCTCCGCGTTGTTCCCCTGGTGTTGTTCCCGACTCTTTGTTCCGTACTAACTGTCTCCTGCTGCTCCCCAAACCACTAGTTCAAATTTCTCAGCTAACCCTGCTCCAGAAATCAAGCTGACTAGTCTCCTTCAGTGTGTTCTCCAACTAACCCTCAAGCCTCTTCTTATACTTTTCTTGCTGGTCCTCCAATGACCGAAATTAAATCTCTAATCAACGTCTAGGATTAGATTTGGCTTGATCTATGACTTTTGGAACGTTCTAACCCAGATTTATATTAATACCCATTAATATTTTATTTTTCCTAAGTTTAGACTTAGGAACTCCATTAAAAATATTAATTATTTTAATATCTCCCAAACTGGTTAGAATCTACCCAAACCATTTCTAGGTCTTGGAGATCTCATGTGCTTTAGCCTCTCCACCAATTTTCATGGCTAGAGCACATCCGATGCTACCCCAAATCAACACTCCCTCTTAGCGAGCACTGTGCTCTAGTAATACTCCACACTAAGTGTTACTCTGATCATACAGTATCGATACTTGTGCTGATACTAAGCCTCCCTGCCCAACATCCTCTGCACTGTTGCATCCTCTACTGCTGCCCATGGCTCTATCACTGCCACTACTACATCTGTACAACAGCTCCCATTGCATCCGTGTTGCTACTAGTCCATCTTCCCAACATTGCTTTTGCACTACAACTCCCTCTGCATCCGTGTTGCTGCTGGTACTTCTTCCCAACACTGCATCCTCTTCTCATCATGTTGCATCATGCTATTGCACTGCAACATCATACCCATTTCGCCTACTGAAATGGATTCTTTATCATCCCCATCTTCTCCATGAAATAATCAAACTTCATTCTTCCAAGGGCCTTCATAAGGATGTCTGCCACCTGTTCAACAAGGGATTTTCATCTGAGGCTGAAGAATACATAGCAGAGAGGCAATGAAGTGTCGGGAGAGACAGCGCAGACCCTAGAAGGGCTGACATAGAGGTTGTAGGAGCTGACGTAGAGGACATAGAGAGTCGTAGAGGCCGACGCAGAAGCCGTAGGGGCTGACGCAGAAGCTATAGAGGGCTTCAGACGCAGCACTGAGGAGATTCTGTGGGGAAGACTAGGAGCAGATCAGCAGATTCTGAGTCGCGAGAGGGTGAAGCCGAAAGTAGTGCTTGGAGCAGCTTTCATTGTCCATCATAGGGAACAGTCGGAGTCGTTGCGGGGTTTGATCATCTGGTTGTTGATTTGCCAGAATATCTATCTCCGGATACAGGTAATACTGGGAGGATATTCTCTGTTGGGTGAGCCATTTCTAGCACCCTAGTTGTATTCACGAATCTACTTAATAATACAAACCCTCTATATGTTGCACCGTTTTTCCCGAATTGGCTTTTTCCGGGGACGATTGTCCAAAAATAATGGTGTCCCTTGGGTGATTGTCTCAGTTTATTTCAATGCATGATCTGTATATTTGTGAAGGCTGCAATAATGTTTACTTCGATGTTTATGTAATTAAATAGCTTGTTAATGTAAAGAACAAGTAGGAGATTGTATACCAGTGATTGTAGTAGGGGTTTCTAATGTGTTAGATTCATAAATCTTCACAAGATATGTCCTCGTTGTCCCTAGACAGATCCTCGCTTTCCCTTAGATGTCTCTTCAAACTCTATCCGAACTTACCTCCTTTTTATGGTATATACGAACTTATTACTGCCTCTGAAAATATCAGACATCTAAACTTCTTTTCTACGAAATCTCAAAGTTATGCGAAGTCTGAATTGTCCCTTTTGCATTGACCCTAGCCATGTATATATAGTGGTTCGACTATATAATAAGCCGATTTTAGCATCCAAATGGGTGTGTCTCCTTGAGTGAGCTGACATAGCCATTGCTTCATCTTGCAGGTCGACATGAAGAGAGGAATGTGTGCTTGTTGTTGGAGGGCTACATAGACTTATATACAGTTTACATATGCTCAAGAAGAGATCTTCATACATGACATTGACTCTTTGACTCAATGATAAATCTTAACGCTCTCAATGGGAGCCATCTAACCAAAATTTCTTGCTCATGAAACCCATGAAGCAAGGAATTACAAAAATAATTTTTATTTACTTCTTTTCATCATTTACAAAGATCATAATTACATGTCATTATGAAGACCGAAGCTAGTTACATTTTACAACACCTCCAACTATAGGGCATGGAAAAAGAGGATAGATTTTATCCTCGCTAAGCACAAAGTTTTGGAACTTGCTCAAGGAAAATTCAAGAAGCTTATAGATGAAGAAGAGAAAGGGAAGTTCAAAGAAACTGAAATATTGGTCGTGAATCTAATAGTAGATAAAGTAAAGGCCAACCTAATTCCATACATATCCAACATAGACTCTGCTCAAGAAATGTATGAGGCTCTCTTAAAATTATTCACCATCAAGAACATTGGTCAAATAGCAAGCCTCAAGAATGAAATAAGGACAATAAGGATGACAAGAGATAATATTGTATCATCATACTTTGTAAGGATGTCGAGAATAAGAGATGAACTCCAAGAGATAGATAAAGTTGTACCAGAAAAGGAGCTCGTAATTGTTGCTCTTCTAGGACTACCCAAATTCTTGGAGTGCTTTTGCATTAGGAATTAGCAGTTGGAAGGATACCCCAACATTCAAACAAATGTGGAATGCATGTAGTCAATAAGAAGCCAGAATACCATTAATAAATAACAAGAACACCTCTAATGCTTATTTTGCTCATCACAAGAAGAAGTGAACCTTCAAGAAGTTCAAAGAAAGTTGACCTATCCATGGTTGAATGCTAGAACTGTCATAAGATGGGTCGCTACAAAAGTCATTGTCTTGAAGATCCAAGGAATAAGAAAAGAGAAAGAGAATGTGTGAATGTTGTTGATGAAGGTCCACCTAAGAGAAACAAGACTGAAGAATCTGAAATCAAAGATCTATTTACCAAAGACTCTTAGGGAATACTATCCCTTGCACATCCTTCTATCTTAAGTTTTGCATTATTTTCCTTTCTCTTTTGATTTCTAAAGTTTTTAGGTCTAACATGTCTTGTTAGGACATTTTTGAATTATTTTGATAGGTTGTAGGTGTCCCTCAGAAAGATTAAATTAAGAGGGAGCATCCACCATTTTACCAAAAGATAAGCCTTTTGTTCTTTGTTTCATCTTTTCATGTTTGGCTTCCTCCTCACATCAAGATTTGTTTGTATTGTATGCTAATAACCTTTTCTTTATATTTTCCTTGGTAGGAAAGATTGTAGAATACACAAAGGTTATGGAGGAGACTTGAAGCATGGAAGAAGTTTTGTTGCAAAGGAAGCCCTTCAAGAATTGATGTCCTACAAGGTTTGTTAAAGAACAATTCAAGGTATGTCTTAAACTACAAGTTTTGTTACAAGGTTCTCTTTATAGAAAAGGTATGTTCATTATCTTTTGAAATTTGCTTTACATTACTAACATCATTATGTCTAGGGTTTTGAATCTTAAAGATTCTTGTTAGGGTGATTAATCCTTAGATTTAATCTACCCTAGTTATATTATCATTTTCATTATTCTTGTGAAACCCTAAACTTTAGGGTTCACTATAAAACCCTAGCCTCTTGATGCTAAGGGTATGTCAATGTTAATAAAGTTGAAACCCTAGTCCTCTTAGGGTTGTTAATAAAGTCTAGAAATCCTATTCTTTTGAAGTTTAGGGTTTTGATAATGTCATAATAGAACCCTAGTTCTTTAGGGTTTGTTATTAATGTCTAAATTATATATATAAACCCTAGATCTTTCGGGTCTGGTGAATTGGGGTTTATGAACAAAAACTTTGTAATAGTTATAGTAAGATTTAGGAATGAAACCCCAGGTGTATATTCTTTCACATAATTATAATGTCATAATAGAACCCTAGTTCTTTAGCGTTTGTTATTAATGTCTAAATTATATATATAAACCCTAGATCTTTAGGGTCTGGTAAATTGGGGTTTATGAACAAAACCTTTGTAATAGTTATAGTAAGGTTTAGGAATGAAACCCCAGGTGTATATTCTTTCGCATAATTGAAACCATAATCTGATCAAAATTGTTGTCTATCTAACTTTGATGTATTAACTTTTGTCTTGGGTTTACCTAGTAGGTATGACTATTGAATGCTAGTGCATCCTAGATATGTATATGTGAGTATGCTAACTTAATTGTTGATACTCATGTTTTAGTTTGGGAAATCTAGGGTTTGTAACAAAACCCTAGATTGATATTCTAGGATATGATGATTTGTTTCTTGATGTTTTAGACTTTAGTTTGTAAAATCTAGGGTTTGCAACAAACCCTAGTAGAGTCTGACATGTAATTCAAAAAATCATGTTGTTGAAACCTTAGATGTATAGTATATGATTGGATTGTTAATTTGATTGAATCTAAGGCTTTGTCTCAAAGATGAAGTCTAGGGTTTATGACAAAACCCTAGCAAGAAGTTGAAGACTAGTATATAAAAAGATGTGTCTCTAGTTGATTATGAACCTAACTAGGTTTAGGTATTTGATGTCTAAAGTTTGGATGTTTTGATGCTTCCATTATAGTAACATGATTAAGTTCATGCTTCTATATATTTGTATTTGGTTGTACTTGCTATTAAAGTTTTGCAGGTACATAATCTTCAAAATGTTGGAGATGTTTGTAATTGAAGATGATAATGAGCATGATGTAGGAAGCTATAAGAATGATGAAGATCAAGAAAACCTTGATGCCATAAATGAAGCCTTGAAAGGATGAAGTTTTTCTGATGTTATCCCTAAGTTGAGAGGGACCCTGGATAGAAGAAAGGGTATAACTCCCCAGTTGAGAGGGAGGGCATTCTATACCTTGAATTAAGAATGAAACCAAAAAATGAAAGTACTACAAATAGATGTTCACAAAGACTTGAGGAGCACTGAAGTTGTAATTGGTGCTACTAAAGAAATGAAAGAAGAAGAAAGCTTTCAACAAGTTGTATTTGATGACCTGATGATGATATAAGTAGCATCAGAATAATTAAGAACCCCAAAGGTTTGTGCTCACTTGTATATATATATTTGAAGGTTTAGTATTGATTGGGGTTGCGATTGTGCAGGATCTCTTCGTAAAAGGGTTTAGTATTGATTGGGGTTGTGATTGTGCAGGATCTCTCCATAAAAGGCTTAGAGTGGTGGATATATCTGATTTAGTTGATTAGGAGAGATGAAGCATCCTATGGCAAGATGCTTGGGAGGACATTTGTGCGGCCTATGTGTTGATGTTTATATCCCGAAGTACGGAGGGTGACGTTGGTCATGGAGCTTTGACCTTGGATACGCACCTAGATACCTAGGTTGGTGGTAGAGCTTAAAAGCGTAATGGTACCTAGAGTGGCTAAAGCTTGAGTCCACCTTAGTCCCGCCCGATTAGAGTACCCTGGTCATGTATCTAATCTGCAGCATTGTGTGTTGTGACTCTTCATTGAGCATATCAACTTGAGATCTTCCATGTACCTGTGTATATATGTAATTATGAATACCTCCTTAGTTGAGAAGGAGTGTTGAAGAATGTAACTAGTTTCGGTCTACATAATTATATTTGATTCATGATATAATGTATTTGTCAAAAGAAAGAAAAATGACTTTTAATTATTTAAGAAAATGACTTATTAAAGCATGGGTTTTATGCATGGGTCAATTGTTTACAGGTCAAAGTCTCCATTGTAGGCTTCTAGGGTTTATGTCAAGTGTCCTTGTCCATGTCATAATGTAATAGACCCTTCTTTGGCATTATCAATCAAGAAACAAATTTATTTTGATCTAAATTAGGTCTTCTAGGCCTCCTCCACCAAGTCGGCCTCAAACTGGATAAGTCGACCTAACTGAGCAGCAAAATATCCTATACAAATGCAACAACTCGACCTTATTTCGAGCACTGACTCACCAAGTTCGATCTGCAGTTGTTGGGCTAGCGAAGGAGAAAGGAGGTCTCTATCAAGGACAAGAAGTCGAAATTCTCTCTCTCTCTCTCTCTCTCTCTCTCTCTCTCTCTTGTCAAGTTGTTGCGCTGCTAGAAGGGTCAAATTTACAGTAATATAGCTGGGCCGAAATTCTGGATTTGTTGGGGGCTGAAATTATGGGTTATTGTTAGGTTGAAGCTGCTCGACAAGAAGTGAATACTACAGTTTGTTGAATCGCATTTGCAGCCTTACATGGTGGAGGAGGAAGTTCTTTTGGTCTAGGGTCTTGGTCTATCTCAACTTGGATTTACTAGTCGAAGAGTATGACTAGGTTTTCCCCTATAGAGAGGTTTTAGCCCTGGTAGAGTGCCTTGTAGGCTTCTAGGGTTTATGCCAAGTGTCCTTGTCCATGTCATAATGTAATAGACCCTTCTTTGGCATTATCAATCAAGAAACAAATTTATTTTGATGTAAATTAGGTCTTCTAGGCCTCCTCCACCAAGTCGGCCTCAAACTGGATAAGTCGACCTAACTGAGAAGCAAAATATCCTATATAAAGGCAACAACTCGACCTTATTTCGAGCACTCACTCACCAAGTTCGATCTGCAATCGTTGGGCTAGCGAAGGAAAAAGGAGGTCTCTATCAAGGACAAGGAGTCGAAATTCTCTCTCTCTCTCTCTTTCACGTGTGAAGTTGTTGAGTTGCTAGAAGGGTTGAAGTTATAGTAATATCGTTGGGCCGAAATTCTGGATTTGTTGGGGCTGAAATTATGGGTTATTGTTAGGTTGAAGTTGTTGGACAAGAAGTGACTACTGAAGTTTGTTGAATCGTATTGGCAGCCTTACTTGGTGGAGGAGGAAGTTCTTTTGGTCTAGGGTCTTGGTCTATCTCAACTTGGATTTACTAGTGGAAGAGTATGACTGGGTTTTTCCCTATAGAGATGTTTTAGCCCTGGTAAAGTGCCTACATCTAGTGTCTTTGATATTCGTGTTTTTCTTCTATTGTTTCTTTATGTTTTGCTGCATTGATGATGACTTTGTTCTTTCTATATAATTGCATATGTTGTTCAATAATGTTGTAAATCTGAATAACGTTAAGTTGTTATGGGGTGAATTTAATATGCAAATGTTGAAATGCAAGTATCAAAGCAAAGAAGAATATAGCCCTAAGAAAAATTAACACTAATCCCATCAAAGTCTCCTCCCAAAGTAAGTCCATCTTTGGTATTTTCCCCTCCTCTAGTTCCCCGCTCTCCTCCCGCCCATGCAAAAATCCAATTTCTCTATCCTTGGGCTTTCTTTGATGGTGCTGCCCAAAGACTTCCCTACTATTGGTGGTGATGGGGAGGTTCTCTATCTCTCTCATTCCCATTCCATCTCCTTCTCTTCCAACCTAGGCTGTTAAAATGTGCAACTAGGGCCAAATTCCACTTTGGGCAGCTTGCCTAAGATGATTACTGGATAAAACTCCTCTTTTCGAGAAGACCAAAATTGACCTTGGAAGCACTGAATTTGGACAAGGAGAAATATGCTTTTGATGTCAAGCCCGCAAGATCAAATTTGGTCAAGGTCAGCCTGGGGTAAATTAGACAAATTGAACCCCCTCGAGCACATATAAATAAAGGAGACCCTCAACCCCATTTGGCACATTCAACACACATCATTCTTCTTCTCTCTCCTTCAATGATTGGTTCATGGTACATACAGCTTAGGGATTTCAGGGATGTTCCACACGCGCGAAGGGACAAGTGTCTATTTCAGGTTGAACGAATTGCAGGTCTGTTCTGGGATGTTGACCTGCGTTGACTTGGGTAAAATTGGGATGTTGGCATAGAATCCAAGGTAATCTAGGCACTTTGACTGCATCCCTAATTGCAGAACTTTGAAATTTGACTACAGGTATCCTCTCTAAGTTGACCAAGTTTGACTGCCTGGAATTGGACTGTTTTGGGCTCATTTCAATCAGCAAAGTAGGCTGCCTTGATTGAACCAGGACCGAGCTCTTTTGGAGACTACTTTGACTGCTTCGTTGACCGTTGAATGCTGTCTTGTTAAAGCACATTAATTGCTGTTGACTTTTCAGAATTGCAGACATTCATCAAGCTGATCAGCTTTACATTGGTTTGGATACTTTGCAAAAGTCAAGTCACTTTGACTTTGACTCTCATCATTGTACTCTATTGGATATTTTCTCTCTGCTGAACATTTGATATTTGATAATAAAAAAGAAGCCAAGTCACTTTGACTTTGACTCTCATCATTGTACTCTATTGGATATTCTCTCTCTGCTGAACATTTGATATTTGATAATAAGAAGGATTGATTAAGAGTTTCCCCCTCTGGGGTTTTTCCCTGGCTTTAGCCAAATATTGGTGTTCTCTTGTCTTGACTTGTCTTCTGCATTTATTGTTTATGTTCTATCTATAGTTACTATCAATGTGAATTAATGGTTTATGTGATTGCTATTGAAATCTAAGTGTAAATTGTCATTGGGCTAACAGAAGGACATTGAAGTAATTGTTCCAAGAATAGAACATGCCATTGTTATCTAAAATTAACATAGGCCCTGCCTGAAAAAATATGGCTGAACTCTTCGCTCTTTACACTATCTTTTTTCTTCCAATCTCAAAACATGTCTTCTCTCTACACATTTATGGAGACTCTCAGGTGGTCATACATTGGATGAACAAGAAAACAAAGCTTCAATCCTTTACACTGCAGCCTCTCATGGACAAGTTACAAAACAAAGTCTCTCAGTTCTCTTTTATATCTTTTGATCATATTTACAGGCACCGGAACAAGGAAGCAGAGAGGCTATCCAGAAATGGCCTGGATATGGACCAAAGCACGTGCAAAGTCCTTGAAGATTAAGAAGGCAGCAAAACAGAATTTGTTTTTGACCCTTGGGTCTGAGGAGGAATGTGGCACATCCAAATAATACTCTGTATCAAGTCTGCACATATCACTACAATTTTTGACACTTCTTTCCATCTAATGGAAAGTGTTTCAGCTGATGTTTTCTCTTTCAGTTGAGGCATAATCTAGATGGGCTCTTCATTTTGGATCTTGTATCTGTACAGGTTGAAATCAAGCCCACAGGGGTCTGAAATAAACTTTTGGGCCCACTCCAATGTGAGCAGTTTTTCTAAAAACAGTCGAAGTGTATGTAAGACATCTATTTTTGAGATTAGGTGCTGGCTGTAAACAGCACTGCTAGTTTTATGCACACAGCTGATCTGATTTGTGTTTTTTTGGGCAATGGCCACAGTAATGCTCTAGCATCTACAAATGTAACTTTTTTTTATATTTACTGAAAGTTACAGACTCTTTTCTCTGGAAAAAAAATGAAGATTGGCCACATTCTCAACATAAAGCTCATAAAAAACTATATTGACAAATTCCAATTAAAACACCTATTTATAGGAGTTTGAAAAACCCATAGAATTTGATCACATATGACACACATAATTATTTAGGTGGGTTTACTGGATTTACGTAATATGGCTACATCTTGTTTGTGCCAACATGCATATCAAATTTGTGATTTCTTGCAATGTCGCAATATTGTACTGTATAAGAAACTAAAAATGATAATTTTAAAGTGCAAAAAAATAATAAACAAGTGTAAAACAAAATGAACACTATTAAAAGAAGACAACTAAAAGCATGATAAAAGAAAGGTCAATCCAAAGAAGATTACCTTCAATAGTATGTTGCCTGACAACGTCGGTACCTTGATCTTCCCACCCATAATAGCCTGCATTTACTGCAAATAATACATTTACAACTGCCTGAAACTATGCCACAACTTTGACTGAAACATGCGTCCAATCCTGAAAGACAATCCTAAAATAATTTATAAAATCACAGAAACATTCGATATGGCCTTTACAGAGAAAATCAAGGATAACTTATTAACGATAAGTGAACTAATCATAATGGCCAAGGAAAATCAAGAATTAAGAATTTCCAACTATCTGCTGACTTGTATGTTAATCTAAAAGAGAAACACCTATAAGCACAAAGAATGACTAAATGCCTTTTAACCTCTCAAAGTCATATAACTGAGGGCTAAGTGCATTTCATATGTAGGCTTATATTAGTTGAAATTTGTTATATATGTATTATCCTGTCTTTCATCTTTACAATGCCTCTTGAATCACCTCGATTGGAGCTTCCAATCAAAATTATGACAATTTTAATTTAACATACATTTTAGGCCCTTCTTTTGAGTCTCCTCTTCAAACTGATCGTGCACCTATTCTATCTCAAATATTTATCATTGACGCAACTGAAATATTGACCTCTAGCAGCCCTACATATATGCTTATGAATGCCACCAATTTCACTCAATTTGGATTCTCCAAGAAGTTATGGGCACTTTACTAAAACCTGTTGATTTTAGTCTCCCTCAGAAGAGGGAGGATGTACACGATGTCTCTTTGTGTTTTTCCCTAATAGTTTTTACATTTTCACACTTTTAATACCATATTCTTAGTTCTATCTTCATTCAAATGCCACTAGTCTCACTTTAATTGGACCTTGCAATATTCAGATATATCCGATTTGCTGAAACTTTAATAGTTATAGCAAGATTTTATCCAATTCATCAAAGTTTTACTTGTTTTAGAAAGGTTTCTGGATTGGATAAAACCATCATTGCAAATGTGAGGGCTAGATTGAACATGTCATTTTCATTCATACACTTCTTTATTGTACTTTTGTCTCTTTGTTTTGAGCACTAGGGTTCTTACGTTGAGTCAACAAGAAGATTAGGGTTATGGTTCACCAAAAGAAGACAAGGGAAGCTAAGCTTTGAGAGAAACCCTACAGGAGCATTGCAATAGTTCAATGTTTGACATCATAATACATTTTGTGACTTCCCTTGATTCTATTATGAATAAAATATAGATATAAATAATGTAAATATAAATAATTAAAACAGATCATAAATAAGGATTAAATAGTTAATGAAGAGGTATGTCCCTAAGGACATGACCGTTCATAAAGGGACACCTACCTAGGGTATATGTTGATTTGTGGTAGCATCGGATGTGCTCTAGCCATGAAAATTGGTGGAGCGACTAAGGCACATGAGATCTGCAAGACTCGGAAATCGTTTTGAGAAATTCCATCCGGATGAGGAGTTATTAAAATAATGAATATTTTTAATGGGTTCCTAAGTCTAAACTTAGGAAAATAAAAATATTAATGGGTATTAATAAAGATAAGGATGGGAAGCTTCTAAGAGACGAGGATCAAGTCTGTTTTAATCTTAGCCATTGATTATAGACATCTCAGCCGTTGATTCGTCAATAGGAAAAGTATCAGAGAAGACTTGAGGGACATTTGGAGATACACCAGCAGAAGCTCAGTATCCCAAGGGAAATCGATTCTCAAAGAGAAGGAGATCGATTTCAAAGGGAGAGTCACAGGGTGGAGGAAGAGAGGGGATTAGCAGTAGTCAGGAAGCTCAGAAGAAGTAACGCAAGGACTCTAAGAGACAGCGCAGAGGGAGACGCAGACCAGAGAGACGCAGGGATGACGCAGAGAGAGACCAGAGTTGCGCAGAGCCACGCAGAATGTCACAAGGCTGATGCAGTAGTGAAACAAAGCTCTCCAAGGCGTCGGAAAGTCTCGGAGAAAAAGTCTCAAGTGTTTTCTCCCAATGTCTATGTAAATTTTTCTGTAAAAGCGATTGCTGCTGAAGATTAATAAAACCCTCCTCTCCTACACCGGTTTTCCCGCATTGGGTTTTTCCGGCGACAATTGTATAAAAATAACTGTGTTGATGTAATTGATTCTTGTGCATATATTTATTTTTGTGTAATAATGTGATATCTACAGTAGAATTTATTTTAATGTTTACTAAAGAGATTTCATCAATAACTTATTGGCAATAATAAGTAGGTGAAATAAATCAGTTACTACAGTAATAGAATTTCTATTTAGAACTTTTCACATGGTATCGAAGCGAAGATTCGGTGACAGGAAGGGAAAATCAATTATGGGCCAAGAGCATGATGCAAAGGCATCCACTCCAAGACATTCGTGCAGATTTTCAAAAGAATGCACAAGAAACAAAAATTATGATTATTCTATGTTGGCTTTCAAATTGGAAGAAGAAGTTGCTTACGTAACAAGCTTTGCCTCCTCGAAGGTTTGGTATATAGATAGTGGAGCTTCCTGGCATATGACAGGAATCCGAGGATGTTTTTCAGGTTATCGGGAAGAAAGGATGAATTTTCAGATCACCATGGGGAATAAGGCAAAGTGTACTCCAGTAGGGATAGGTACTATAGTTTTTCAAACAAAAACAGGATAGCGGTTTCGAGCTACCAATGTGTTGCATGTGCTAGGACCCGGGATGAACTTACTTTTTTTATCTCAACTTCAAAGCAAGGGCTATGACGTTCTCTTCATTAAGGAGAAAGTATACGTCAAACACCCGAGTTGGAAAAAGAAGGTCTTGATCGGAATCAGAAGTAACAGGTTGTACAAATTGCAGCTAGAATCACCAATGGCACTGATAGGCAATAATGGAGACAAGGATTTGAATGAACTATGGCACAGAAGGATGAGACATTTGCACTATGGGGCTCTGAGAATTCTCAGAAAAACTATAATAGGTGTTCTAAATCTTAGCACTGAACGAGATGATGCATGCAGAGGATGTGCTCTGTGCAAGTATGCCAAAGCAACATTTCCAAAAAGTAATAATAGGGCCAAGAGTGTACTAGGATTGATACACTCAGATATTTGCAGACTGATGTCCACGAAAGCTCTTAGTGGTGCCGAATACTTCGTCACCTTCATCGATGACCATTCTAGGAAGACTTGGATCTACTTTTTGAAAACCAAAGATGAGGTTTTTGGTCAATTCAAAGAGTTCCAGGCTCTAGAGGGGAATATGACAGGAAAGAAGATAAAAGTTGTTAAAATTGGCAACTAGAACCAAACTCCATGTGGGTCGTCTTATTTATGGCAAGTTGCAACTGATATTTTTCTTGGACTCCTCTCATCAAGAGGTGTAGGATTGGTCTAAAGATCATCCAATTCCGATAAGTATTCATGGAGATATTAATTTATTTGTGTTATGGGACAATTCGTCAAGGTCGGCCAGCAACCCAACTGCCCCCACTTGTGCTCCACGTTTTAGTATAAATACAAGTGCCTTGCAAGTCATTTGTACACACAACTCTCTTGAGATTTCTTCTTCTCCACTTGTTTTGGGTTTTAGTGGAAAGAAGAATCTCTAAGGGAAAAACGCAGTCCTAGAGGATGATGCCCTAGCTCATGAAAGCCATACGTTGTCCAGAGAAAGGTCTAAAACGCAGACATGAAGATGATAATGATGCCCTAGCTATACGTTGTCCAGAGGAAGCCTAAAACACAAACATGAAGGAGATCTGGCCATAGTAAAGAGGCTCCTATACACAGCCTAAAGAGGCTCCTATACGCTGCCCAAACCTGCCCTTATACGCTGCCTAAAGGATGCCCTAACTGCAGTCAAAGGAGGCTACTTAGCCGCAGCAAAGAAGGGAGATTTACCATTGTTTAGGAGAGCTTCTTTAAGCAGCAAGATCCACTATCATGTGGAGACCTTAAAGAGACCTAGCCACAAATCTAGTAGACCTAGCTGCAGCAAAGAGAAATGCCCTGGCCACAACAAAAAAGGAGGCATCATGAGGACAGCGTGGAGAGCCTAGATTAGAGGCCAAGTTGCTGTGGGGATGCGGATTGGTTTGAGGGTTGTTTGAGGGTGCAAACAAGCCCAAGAACAGGGTTGTCTCAAGGGACAAGGAGCTGGAGATTAGGCCAAGTGAAGGAGGCTCCTCATTGGCCCATATTGAACGCAATTCAAGAGCACCAAGAGGCTGGAGTAAAGACAGTTAGGGCACTTCTATTTGAGCTGCAGAGAGAGGCTACTACTGCGTGGGAAAAGAGGCTGCGTAGGAGCTGTGTGTAGGGCTGTTAGGCCAAGTATCTACAGGAGCCTAATCAAGGTTGTTTGGACAACAATCAAGGTAAGGAAATCTGTTTTTGGGTGAGTTGTAGATGACAGCTGAACTGTGATAGGCAGCGGGCCTAATCGATGAATCTGTTAGGACTGTTGCAACAATCATAACTCAAATCAGTTACATTGGCATTGCTATGTGCTAGGTCGCAGGCCATAGCACCATAGAAAGCAACCTTGGTATCTTAGGATGAATATCATAAGTATATAGCAGTGATGGTGCAGCATGGTGTAGCTCTGTGATGTCGGACATGGTATGCATAGTGAGACACAGTGATGGTGCAGCTCTGTGATGCCGAACATGGTATGCATAGTGAGACATAGTGATGGTGCAGCATGGTGCAGCTCTGTGATGCTGGACATGGTATGCATAGTGTAGCAGTAAGAAAGATGCAGCTCAGTGAGACACAACGATGGTGCAGCAAGGTGCAGCTCTGTGATGAAGGACATGGTGCAGCAAGGTGCAGCTTTGTGATGCAGGACATGGTGCAGTAGAATGACAAGTTTCGCATGGTGATGGAGTCATCTTGGAGAATCAGTTGAAGCAACATGTCTTCAACTGAGTTCAGCTACCTCATGTATCATCCTCTTAGAGATGATCTTTGCTCTTATTTAGATAAGTCAAAGTGTTGACTTCTGTTGTATAGGTACTATCTCTCTCTCTCTCTCTGTTGAACTATTGAAGAACATATAAAAGAATTGATCAAGGGTTTCCCCACATTGGGTTTTGTCCTTGGCTAGCGCCACATCTTGTGTCATCTTGTCTTGGCTTGTCTAATGCAATTCATGTTTATGTTCTATCTGCAATTTACTATTATGCTGATGTGATTGCTAATATGGAAAAGATATTGAGCTAACTGTGAAAATTGAAATAAATTGCTCTAAGCATAGAACATACCTAAAATTAACATGGTATCAAAGCTAAGGTGAAGACAAAGCCCCAGCAATATTGAAAGAGCAATCACCGAAGACAGTTGGAAAGGACAAAAAGGCTCAATGGGATCACCAAGGGTGAAGTCGAAGCAGAGAATAATATCTGAGTGGCATAACGGAAGCTTCTAATGGCCTACCTAAAGATCACTTCAATGGGAAGTCTAGATCTAAGGGTAGAAGGAAAGGCAGATGCCTTGCTTGCAATAAGTTCGGCCATTATGCGAAGGAGTGTCTGAATGGTCGGGACACATCACTTGATGATAACAATCATTCCAAGGACATCAAGGAAATGGCTGACTCTTCAAAGAAAGCAAGGAACCCCAGGTATGAAGAATCAAATGTTGTTATATAGGCCCTCTCCTCTAGACTCCTTGGGAATCTGTAGTGCTTCAAGGCACTTCATCGGATAGAAGGGTGCTCTCTCAAATTTGGTAGAGATGGAAACAATCGTGGGATTATGCTTGGAGTCAATACCACCTATCCTAGAAAGGGTTTAGGGAATGTTACCCCTCAATTGAATGAGGGTAACTCGATTCATTTACAAGAATCTCTTTATATACCTGATCGCAAGAAGAACCTGGTGTCCATTTCGGCAATGGAAGTCAAAGGTTTCAAGGTAGCGTTCACCGATGGAAAGGTACGTGTTTGAAAATGGAATTTTCAACGATGCTTTTACTCATGGGTTCAAGGTTGGCAATTGGTATCAAGTTGCATGAAGTCCATTAGGGACCATGTCAGTTGACACATCTCATCTATAGCACCAAAGGTATGCTTATTATGGGGCCCTACACGATGTGAGTCAGATGGTGATTGGGATGCCTGAATTCAAGAAGAGCATGAAGGTACATGTCCAAGATGTACCAAAGGAAAATCTTACAAGGGGAACATTCCCCTCATGTAGCAGGTCCATAGGTTTGGAACAACCCGAGGGGTTTGAGATTCATGATCGGGAATCTCATGTATGCAGGTGGAAGAAAGCCCTCTATGGCTTGAAGCAAAACACCTCGGGTTTGATATAAGAGGATTGATAGTTGTTTGATGAGGATGAGATTCACTAAGAGTGAAGCCAATCCAAACCTTTGCTTGAAGGTTGTGGATGATAGACCTCTCATACTAGCACCTTCTGAGGACGACCTCTTTCTGACAGGTGCAGACCCTCTCATTTGCAAAAGTAAGAGGGAGTTGGATTCTAGATTTGGAATGGTGAACTGCAAGCCTATGACTACCTCGATGGAGCTTAACTTTCATAAGTTATGTGGTAGGGATGTCGGACCTGATTTGGGAAATGCCTCTGAGATTCATAAACTCATTCTAGCATTGATGTTCTTAGTGAACTTTCGCCCGGATATATGTTTTGTAGTTAGCATGTTGAGCTCATATATGGTTGAGCCTCACTGGATTGGTGCCAAGAATCTTCTGAGATATCTTCAGGGCACAATCTCTCATGGATTGAGATACACTGCCAAAAATGTGAAGCTGCATGATTATTTGAATGCTGACTGGGTAGGCGGTATGGAGGATCACAAGAGCACTTCTGAGTGTTGGTTCTTTTTGGGTTCTGCTACGATATTCTAGATGAGCCTGTATGTATAAAGATTTATAATAAATCTTCTTCATATTACAAGGTGCGATTATTTTGAAATTTGTTCTATATTATTAACTCTTGATATTCGTTATATAGATTTGTTCTATATTCCTAGATGAGAAGGTATGTATAAATATTTATAATAAATCTTCTTCATATTACAAGGTGCGGTTATTTTGAAATTTGTTCTATATTACTAACTCCTTCATGTCTAGGATTCTGAATCATTAAGATTCTTGATTAAGGTGATAAATCTTTAGATTAAATCAACCTTGCTATATTCTCTATCTCTTGTTTACTTTAGTGAAACCCTAACCTTCAGGGTTCACTGTTAAACCCTAGCCTTTCGATAAGTATGCTAATTATGAAACCCTAGTCTACTTAGGCTTTGTTGATAAAGTTTAGAGCCTGTAATGAAATCTTACTCGCTTGATGTTTAAGGTTTGTTAAACCCTAACCTTTTTAAGGTTTGTTACTAAAGTTTAAGTTATATGATAAAAACCTAGATTTAGGGTTTGGTGAATTAGGGTTTCTGAACAAAACCTTTGTATTAGTTAAAGTTGTTGGTTTGGGGTAGCATCGGATGTGCTCTAGCCACGAAATAAGGTGGAGAGGTTGGGGCACATGAGATCTCCAATACCCAGAAAGGGTTTGGGCAGATTCTAAACAGATCAAGAGATATTAAAATAATTAATATTTTTAATGGAGTCCCCAAGTCTAAACTTAGGGAAAATAAAATATTAATGTTTTTTAATATGAATCTGTGTTAGAATGGTCCAAAAGACATGGATCAAGCTAGATATAATCTTAGCCATTGATTAGGGACTTAATCTCAGTCGTTGATATGTCAACAGGGAAAGTATAAGAGGCTCGAGGGTCACTTGGAAAATACACCAGAGTGATCAATCATTTTATTCTCTAGAGTGGGGTTTGCTAAGAGAGATAGAATCAGTGATTGGGAGAGCAGTTGAGGGGCATTGAGTATAGAGAAACAGAGAAGGCAGAGATTGTGTCGGGAGAGCAACGTAGCAACCAAGGAGAGTGACGCAGAGCCAGCAAGGGATCACGCAGGGCCACGCAGAGGCAGCCAAGTGGTGCGCAGAGCAGCAGAGGGGCCAACGTAGCTGACGCAGAGGCTCCCAGAGCTGACACAGGGCCTCCTGGGGCTGATACAGGCCAAGGAAGGCTGACGCAGGGCTAGCGCTGGGCTAGGAGAGGTTGACGCAGTCCAGATTGGGCAGACGCTAGGGTTGCCAGGAGATTTCTCTCAAACTATGAGGTATAGCTGCTAAGGAAATTCTCTGTTGGGTAGGCCAATTTCGGCAACCAGACTGTACTTTGATATTGCTTAATAAGAAAACACTCAGATAGTTGCACCAGTTTTCCCACATTGGGTCTTTCCAGGGACATTAGTCCAAAAATAATGGTATCATGTGGTGTGTTTGTTCTTGTTTCTTTTAGTTGTTGATCTGTAATATGTTGAGCATGCAATAGTGTTTATTTTTAGTATTTACATTGTAAATAACTTGTTAAGGAAAATAACAAGTAGGTAGGAATAAATCAAATAAAGTGCATGAAGGGTTTCTAATGTGTCAGACTTAGAAATTCCAACATGGTATCAGAGCGTGATTGCAGATCACAAGAGGACTAAAAGACATCAGCCGAGCGGAGCAATAGCAGCAAACAATAGTTGCCTCGAGTTGACAGAAGTTGTTTCTAGAAGCGCAAAAATAAAGGAGTGTGAAATAGAGCCAGCCAGAGCCACGCAGAGGGAGCTGGGAGTTGCGCAGAGCCTCAGAGAGGCCAGCGTTGCTGACGCAGAGGGCTAGAGGGCTGACGCAGGGCCTCCCAGCGCTGATGCAAACTCATCCGAGGTGACGCAGGGCCAGTGTGACGCAGAGAGGGGCTGACGCAGTCCACAGATAGGCAGTTGTTGGGGTTTAGAAGGCTGTAGGAATATTGCAGAGCGGAGCTGGTGAGCTACCGTAGTCAGAACAGTACCTGACAGAGCAAGGCCAAAGGAGTTGCTACCAAGGGTTTCTAGCCAAGGAACCTGAATCAGTAGTGCAGTTGCACAAGACGATCAGAGTAGGAGGCATCTAGACAAGCGGTAGAAGGATTTCCAAGAGGAAAATCAGGACCCAGAGGAAGTCCAGAAGAGAACTTCCAGACGAGAAGTAGAGACTCAGAGGAGTCGAACAGAGAACTTCCAGGAGGCAAGTAGAGGAGCATCATGGCACTACACGGAGTAAGAGACCAAGATAGACTGGACGAAGCATCGAACTTCGTAGTTTGGAAGGCCAGAATATTATCCGTACTTGACAGGAATTGTGTCAAGAACTTCGCCTTGAAGGTAATAGCTGTCCCAGTCAACCCCAGTGATAATGATAAAAACGAGGAGGCGATGGCAAGGGCCAAGAGCATTATCCTTGACGGGGTCAAGGATCATGTAGTAGTAGTACCACACATAGTTGAGAAGGAAACAACATTTGAGATATGGAAGGCTCTCAAGAAGTTGTACTAGCATACTTCTGTGCAGAGAAGAATGTTGCTCGAGAATCAGATGAGGCCGTATCAGATGAAGAAGGGACAATCGATTGACACCTTCCTCAGAGGACTGAATGAGATCCGAGATCAATTGACTGCTATAGGGGCGACACCGGATCAGGAGCTAATGGTGAGGACAACCTTGAATGTTGTCTCAGAAGACTGGGAAGTGTTTGTACAGAGTATAGTAAGCAGAGGAACACTTCCACCTTGGGACGAGATGTGGGCAACTCTTCATCAGGAAGAGATCAGGTGACAGTCGAAGACAAGTAGCAATAGCAAAGGGATCAAAGTCAAGCAGGAGGAGGAAGATGTGGCCCTATCATCTGAGGGAAACTAGGAAAATCGAATGAAAAAGGATCTCTCCAAGATCAAGTTCTTCCACTGTGGGGAGCTGGGTCATTATGCAACCCAGTGTCCAAGGAAGAAGAGTAAGGGAGAGTCCTCCGAGACTAAGGCAGTGCCAGCACGGGCAGAGAAGGAAGTTTTGACAGACGATGACTATGCCATGAGTGCACACACACCACTTGAGCAGAAGTGGGGAGACATCGAGCTGTAGTCAGATGGACTACAAGCGACGACGGGTAGGAACCTCGAGGTACCCAGCCTCTTGGATTAGACCTTGCTACAAGAGCCCCGTCAAGGAGTAACAGGACTGGCTAAGTGGGTAGAGACGTATGCGGATGGAACGGCAAAGAGAGCTACAGTGTAGCAGTCCCGACACAGCGCAGAGCTAGCAAGCTACAATGATGCAAGAGACACAAGAGTGTTGCACCAGTGCAGGATGGCACAGGGAGGTGTGCAACGGTGAGAGATGCAGGGAGTTGTTGCAGCAGTGCAGAGGTCCGAGAGGGAGCACTTGTCTGCGATAAAGGGAGCTTCAGCATCAGTCAGTGTCTCTAGCCCAACAAGGAGGTCAAATTGGGAGATCAGTTACTTACTTCTCAGTAACAAAGTTGCAGTGCAGTAGTGGGCAACACGATGCAGCATGATGAGAGGAGGTGCAATGCGGATGCAGTGCTGGGAGAAAGGACCAACAGCATCACGGATGTAGAGGAAGTTGTCATACAGATGAAACAATGACAGTGGCAGTGGCAGAACCATGGGCAGTAGTGCAAGATGTAGCAGTGCAGAGGATGTTGGGCAGGAAGGCCTAGCATCAGCACAGGTACCGATGCCGGATGATCAAAGTAATACTCAGTGAGGAGTATTGATAGAGCACAGTGCTCGCTAAGAGGGATTGTTGATTTGGGGTAGCATCGGATGTGCTCTAGCCACGAAATTTGTTAGAGAGGTTGAGGCACATGAAATCTCCAATACCCAAAAAGGGTTTGGGCAGATTCTAAACAGATCAGGAGATATTAAAATAATTAATGTTTTTAATGGAGTCCCTAAGTCTAAACTTAGGGAAAATAAAATATTAATGTGTATTAATATGAATCTGTGTTAGAATAGTCCAAAAGACAGATCAAGCCAGATCTAATCTTAGCTGTTGATTAGAATTTAATCTCGGCCATTGATATGTCAACAGGAAAAGTATAAGAGGAGGCTTGAGGGTCACTTGGAGAATACACCAGAGTGATCAGTCATTCTTTTCTCTAGAGCGGGGTTTGCTAAGAGAGATAGAATCAATGATCGGGAGAGCAACTGAGGGGCATTGAGTACAAACAAACAGAGAAGGCAGAGATTGTGTCGGGAGAGCAGCGCAGCAGCCAAGGAGAGTGACACAGAGCCAGCAAGGGCTCAGCATAGCCACATAGAGGCAGCCAAGTGTTGCGCAGAGCACCAGAGGGGCCAGCGTAGCTGACGCAAAGGCTCCCGGAGCTGACCCAAGGTCTCCTGGTGCTGACGCAGGCCAAGGAAGACTGATGTAGGGCCAACGCTAGGTTAGGAGAGGCTGACGTTGGGCCACGTAGAGGCAGCCAAGTGCTGCGCAGAGCACCAGAGGGGCTAGCGTAGCTCACGTAGAGGCTCCCAGAGCTTACACAGGGCCTCCTGGGGCTGACGCAGGCCAAGGAAGGCTGACGCAGGGCCAGTGTTGGGCTAGGAGAGGCTGAAGCAGTCCAGATTGGGCAGACGCTGGGGTTGCAAATCAGTTTTGTGTTGAGGAATTGCCGGAAGGATTTTCTAAGGTTTCAGCCAGGGGATTTCTCTCAAACTGTGAGGTAAAGCTGCTAAGGAAATTCTCTGTTGGGTAGGCCAATTTCGGCACCCAAATTGTACTTCGATATTGCTTAATAAGAAAACCCTCATATAGTTGCACCAGTTTTCCCACATTGGGTTTTTCTGAGGACATTAGTCCAAAAATAATGGTGTCATGTTGTGTGTTTGTTCTTGTTCCTTTTAGTTGTCGATCTATAATATGTTGAGCATGCACTAGTGTTTATTTTCAGTACTTACATTGTAAATAACTTGTTAAGGAAAATAACAAGTAGGTAGGAATAAATCAAATAAAGTGCATGAAGGGTTTCTAATGTGTCAGACTTAGAAATTCCAACAAAAGTAAGATCCTAGGAATGAAATACTAGGTGTATGTTTTTTTGTATGATCCAAACCAATGTGGATAATGTCAACATCAGTAATAAATCAGCAAGGGTCCAGAAACTGAAAAATTCATTAAAGTTGGGATGTTTTTGAAAAAACACAATAGAATTAAAAAAAAATACAAAAATATTCATTTTTTTAAATTTTTTAGCATCTAAAGTAACCAGAATGTCAAATAAATGCATTTCCACGTAAATATGAAAAGAAAACTAATATATTATATGTATATGAACTTTGAAGTCTAGTGCTACATCACATATCAAAATAGTGAATCAAATCTTGAATCTTGAGTCCTAAGTCAGTCTCAACTCTCAAGAGTCAAAATACCAACAAACAATATAATAAATGTATATCATGAGTCATCTATATGTCTATTTCATATAAACATTGCAATCTCCCAATACTAAAATCTTGAAAAACTGATAAGTCTGCTGGATTTTGAATGAAATCTAAAATTCTACTTTCTCCATATGAAATCCAATGAGGTCGGAACCACTCTCAAACATCCTGAGTCATTTCATGGTAATGTTAAAAATTTAAGTAAAAGGATGAAAATGAAGATTAAGGAGAATGTCACTTTTACTTTAAGAATTTAACATTACCATGAACAGGACACGTTTCCCAAAATCGCGACACGCTTTTGAAAATCGTGACACGACCTCGGATTCGACGTGTCGGAAAAGGACACGACGTGTCATATGATTTGGACACGAATCCGGACCGAATCGTGTCAGATTCGCTGGATTCGGGATTCGCAGGGGGTTTAGGACGAATTCGGTGACTTAGCCTATATATCATATATAAGCTTTTAAAAACAAAGAACCAATTACAATTTCAATCAACAACATGACTAGCATCCACTAGGGTTAGCTACAAACCCTCTATTTTCTCATTTCAGCATCATCCTAGAATATCAAACTTAGACAAGAACCTATATTAAACCCTAAGACTTATGACCATTAACAATTAGGTCAACACATATATCCAGAAATAAATCATCATGCATAAACATATCATATGTTAGGCAACATATTAGACATATATCATCCTAGACCAAGCTAGGGTTTCAACTACATGGACACATATATAAACATAGGGTTCTGTTCCTAGGACTTTAAATACCTAACAAGGAGTTTGTTTATAGGCCTCCGCCTAACCAAACCCTAAGGATTTAGCGTTTCATAACATAGCAAAGTAAATTCTACTATATCAAAATTTCAAAGGTTCGGGATTTCAGACATCATCATTTCAACCCTAACAAGTTAGGTTGTCATGATCACAACGAAATCCCAAACATGACATCATCAACGAACGTCGAAAACTTCATATAGCATTTCCCAATAATCCTAAGCAATATTAGGGTTTTAGACATTAACATTAGCATACCCTTAGGTTAGGGTTTTCTAGAGAACCTGTCTAGGGTTCTATAAGATCAATTAAGAATATGAGGAGGGGATAGATTTATCAAGTGATGAATCACCCAAAACAAGAATCATTAAGATTCAATATAGCTAGACATAACGATGTTAGTAATAGATTGTCAAATGAATGAACATTTATTATAAAGAAATCAATGTTTTGTAGTTTTGAGGCATACCTTTGTTTCTTGACAAACCTTGTCTTGGGAGGCTCTCTTTCATACTCCTTGAGGATATAGCAGATGTTTCCCTAATCAAGACAATAGAGGGAGAATGGTGATTAGTATTTAATATAATCAAAACTTAAATGAGCACATGAAACCAAAAACTAAAAGGAAATGAGATACTTATCTTTGGGAGATGTTGAGGGCTCCCTCCAAAGCTTGAGGGATACCTATAAACTTGTGAAAACAAAAGAAAATGTCTTTCCCAGAAATATGTTAGAACCTATAAATTCTAAACATCAAAAATAAAAAATAGAATAGACTAGAAGCAAAGGACTTAGTAGAGTAAGTCTCTTATATCAGATTCTTCGGGTTTGGCTTACTTTAGGTCTTCTTCTTCAGCAACAATGGCTTGATCTCTTTCTCTCTTCTTGTTTCTTGGATTGTGAGGAGAGTGGAACACCTTAACTGTATGCTCATGCTGTTAACATTCAAGGTTACTAATATGAAACAAGTCATATGTAATACTTTATTTATTGAATAATGAATGGATGATTGCAAGGTTGTGGCGATGCTCCATAAATAGGAGTTGACTGGCCATGCCCATTTAGAGAGACATGTCTGTTGGGACTGTTGTCTCTTCTTTTAAGAAAATCTAATTTAATAATTGCTAATTAATTATCTAAGCGGTCCTTGGGAAGAGACATTATTTCCAAAACTTCCTTGTTCTTGACACAATCAATATATGGAAGAGAAGGTTAATGAGCCTGGTGCAATGTTATCAGAACCAAATTGGTTCCAGTAGAACCAACCAGTTTCACTGGTTTGGGGGAAAAATCGGTCTGAACCAACCCTCCGAACCAGAAAAGACTAGTTCGAAATTGAATCAGTCTGGACCAGTTCAGAGACCGGTTCCGCAAGGCCCACGGCCCTGCAGCCTAGCCATAAAATAAAAATAAAAATAAAACATGTTTTTTTTCCTAGTTTCTAATGCTACTCTAATCCTCCCAACCCTTCTATGTCACTCACACTATTCATTTGAGTCTCTTGCAATTGTTGAGCTGAGTTCGGTAAGGAGAATTCAAAGATGTTTTTGCAAGGTTATTCTGAGGGAGATTCTTTGCAAATTTGAAGAGTTGATTGGAGTCTAGGAGAGCTATTGGGTTGGCAGATTTTCGAGTTACTTCAAAGATTTTTTTTTCCCAAAGATCTTTGGGTTTTCTTCAGTGGTTTTTGGAGCTAGTGGAAGAATTTTTTTTTTTATTTTGTTGGGGCTGCTACATAGTTGATTTCAGAGGATTTTGGAGCTGATTTTCTCCAAAAAATTTAGAGGGTAAATCAAGGAAATTTTTGCCATTTTTTTTGTTCCATTTTTCTCCAAAAATCAATTTTTTTTCTCAAAAAAATTAAAACCCCAGTGTTTTTATGCAGATTTGTAAGGGCTACTCCAGAGTTGATTTTGGAGGATTTTAGCGCTGCTTAAGAGGGAAATTCAAGCTATTTTTTTCAACCATTAATGTTCTATTTTTCTTCAAAAATCTATTCTTTTTTTCCCTAAAAAATTTAAAACCCTAGTGTTTTTATGCAGAATTCAGATTTGTAATTTTTTGTTGCCAAAAAAAAAAAATGTGGCCGTTATTTTCTTCTATTTTTTTCTCAACAATTATTGAAATTTGCAAGGTTATTTTGAGGGATTTCATTGGAAAAATTTCTGAAGGAGATTTTGGAGTTGATTGAAGAGTATATTTTCATATTGGTTGGAGCTTCTTCTCTTCTCAAAATTTACAAATCTTCTCCAGATATTTCCTTGCCTCTACTCCTTTTTTATTTTTCCCTAAAAAAACTGCCATAGAATTCTAAAAAGCCTAGTGTTTTCTATGCAGATTTTTCATTTATTCCTCATGGCCACAAAAACAAAAATGATCTAGTTTGAATTCACTGCCATTTAAATGAACAAAGGATAAAACTCTGCAAATATTGTGGGAAAAAAGTTAAGGGTGGGGGGATCCATAGAATTAAAGAACACCTAGCACAATGGAGAGGGCAAGTAAAACCTTGTGAAAATGTTTATGATGATCTTAAAGCAAAGATGCAAAGTTTAATTGAAGCCTACAATGAAGAAAAAGGGAAAAACAAAAGAATTAAAAAAGATATAGGTAAAAGTCAAAACGATGATGCTATGCTTAGTGAACCTGATTTGGAAGAATAAGTGCCTAGTTTTGAAGATTCCTCTAGTTTCCCTGCTAGAGTTAGAAAGGGTAGTTCAAGTGCTTTTGACCTGAAGAAGGCAACAACCCGTAAAGGGATTGACTCTTTCTTTGTACCCCGCACCACCCCTTGTTTCTCAACCAACCCTTGATGCTAAATGGAAGAACATAGAGAAGGAAGCTCAAACTATTGGAGGAGAAACAATTATATGCAAAAAGCTCCAAATGTTTCTTGGAGTACAAGAGGTGGAATATCTGGGTCATATTGTATCTCATGAAGGTGTTAAGGTAGACCCTAGCAAAATTAAAACCATTAAGGAATGGAAAATCCCCACATCCATAAAGCATCTACGAGGATTTCTCGGGTTGACAGGGTATTATCGTAAGTTTGTTAAGAATTAGGGGAGAATAGCAACACCTCTAACAACATTGTTGAAGAAAGATGCATTTTCATGGACTCCAGAAGCAACGAAGGCCTTTGAACATCTTAAAGAGGCGACGTGTCAAACACCGATCTTAGCTACACCGGACTTCACAAAAACCTTTATAGTGGAATGTGATGCCTCATGAAATGGAATTGATGTTGTGTTAATGCAAGAAGAAAGACCCATTGCTTTCGAAAGCTGTCCAATCAAAGGAAAGTATTTACACAAAGCTATTTACGAGAAGGAAATGTTGGCAATACTACATGCACTTAAGAAATGGCGACCCTACCTAATGGGAAGACACTTCAAGGTAAAAACGGATCATGATAGTCTTAAATACTTTTTAGAACAAAGATTATCTTCAGAAGAGAAGCAAAAATGGGTCACAAAGATGTTGGGTTATAACTTTGAAATCATCTACAAAAAAGGGAAGCAAAATGTTGTGGCAAATGCACTCTCAAGAAAGGATGAGAATGTGGAAGCATTTCTTTGCGCCATTTCTATTATCCAACCAGATTGGATAAACGAAGCAAGGGATGAATGGAAGAAATGACGAAGAAGTGTGGGCACTTATTCAAAAGTTACAACAAGATTCCAGTACCTCTGATACCAAATGTTATGCAACCTACTCACAAAATAGAAGAAAATATAGCTCAACGACTTCAAAATTAGCCTCTTCGAGGGGGCAACCTCCTTTACATGACACAAATGAACAATTCTTGGTTGATACAAATGACAAGACCTCCTTTCTATATATAGGAGTCTAAGGGGTCATAATATAATCAGAGCCGACATAACAATAATAATGTAAGGGCACAACAATAACAATAGTGGGCTTCTATGGGGCACAATAATAACAATATGCGAACCACATGGGCACAACAATATAATAAGGGGGTTGCACTAATAACAATAAGGGGTTACACTAGTAGTATAGGGACCGAACACCTCATTACATCATGTTGCACCTCATTATGTTACAGCATTCATCATCATGCTGTCTTCAAACTAAGACAACAGCCCCAAGGTAGTCCTAGCTATGGTGTTATGGCCTGCGGCCTAGCACATAGCAATGCTGAAGAGAATGTCTTCGAAACATATAAAGACTGTGACTTTACTTTCATCAAACCATGAAAGAGTACAAACACACATATATATATTATACCAAGGCTATTTACTGAGTTGTTGTGATATCACTGATATACATTGCAAGGAGGCAGATCCATATACTGTAATATAGTGTCCTCGTCCGAAGTCATTCCTCCGAGAGATCACAGGGATACTGCTCCTTGTCATGCGAGGCTAACATGGATAACAAGAAGACAGATCCATTCCAAGAATGTATGAGTCCAGACTTTTACTCCTTGCTGCAGCTAGGTGTCTTTTGAACTGCATATAGGTTTGTTGTAGATAACACCCTTAGGACAGCATATAGGCTTCCTTTTGACAGCGTCTTAAGGTCTCTTATTAGACCTGCTTTTAGGGCACATGGACAACATTAGATAGGTTGTATATATGTCTCCTCTTTTCTGCTAATAGATCTTCTCACAAGTCTACGGCTAGGGCACATTGTGACAGCAGAATTAGGGCCTCATAGATTAGCGTCATAGGGTCTCTTAGACCTGCATTATAGATGCCTTCTCCACTGCATTAAATCATTCTTCACCATGACCGTGTTAGAGTCTAGGGCATCCTTACATGACAGCATATTAGATTTAGGGCATCATTAGGCCAGCGGTTAGGGCTTCTCCATACCAGCGTTAAGCTTCTCTATGGCAGCGTAGAGCTAGGGCATCTTCTTCTTAGGGGAGCGTATACTCTTAGGATCTCTCCTCCCACCAAAACCCAAAGACAAGTGGAGAGGAAGAGATCACAAGAGGTGTGTCTAAAATGACTTGCAAGGCACCTCTATTTATACTAAAACGTGGAGGACAAGTGGGGGCAATTTGGTTGCTGGCCGACCTTGACGAATTGTCACATAACACAAATAAATTCATATCTCCATGAATATTTGTCGGAATCGAATGATCTTTAGATCAATCCTACACCTCTCGACGAGAGGAATCCAAGAAAAATATCAGTTGCCATGAATAAGAAGACCCACATGAAGTTTGGCCCTAGTTTCCAATTTTAACACCATTGCTTCGACCTCATACTTGAGCATATTGGCAAAATTGAGTGGGTGAAGAAGTGTGTGGAAGATGCAAAATCCATAACCAGGTATATCTACAACCATTCATGGGTTTGAACCTGATGAGAAAGCACATAAGGAGTAAAGAGCTTGTTCGATCAGCCATCACATGATTTGGAACCAACTTCTTTTTGTTGCAATCCCTTGTTCAACAAAAATCGACCTTGAGGGAGATGCTTTCATGTGATGAATGGAATTCATCTCAGTGGAGCAAAAAGGTTGAAGGGAAACAGATGGTTGGCCAAGTATTTGACAAAAGATTTTGGTCAAAGGCAGACGAGATTGTGTTATTTAGTGAGCCTCTTGTCAAAGTTTTGCGGATGGTGGATAGTGATAAACCTGCCATGGGTTTTGTTTATGAGGCCATGGATCAGGCCAAGGAACAAATAAAGGCAGCATATGGGGATAAAAGACAAAAGTACATTCCTCTATGGAGAATCATTGATGAAAGATGGAACAAACAACTCCATAGACCTTTACATGCAGTCGGCTACTACTTAAATCCAAGGTATGTAATTTTGGATTTCAATGCTCATTGCTTATAAGTTTTAACTTTTAACTTTTAGTTTTGTTGACTTGATGAATATGTTTTTGTTTTCTGAATTTTGAAGGTACCATTACACTACAAATTTTGAGGCTGATGGGGAGGTTTTAGGGGGATTGTATAAATGCATTAAGCGCATGGTCCCAAATTCCAAGACTCAAGATCAAATTCATAACAAGCTCTTGAATTTCAATGAGAGTATTGGTACCTTTGGAATTTCTATGGCTGTAAGAAATAGAGCAAAGAGTCCCCCAGGTAAGAACTGTCAAAATTTGCAAATTCTTATATTAATAATTTACTCATTTCAATTTGAATTTTGCAATTGTTGAGTCCAAGTTTCAACTTTCAAATTCATTTGCTAATACTTTTTTTCCTTCCACCCTTTTTGCAGCCTATTGGTGGCAACAATTTGGTAGTGAATGCCCTCAATTGCAAAAATTTGCAATTCGAATTTTGAGCCAGACATGTAGTGCTTCAGGGTGTGAGCGGAATTGGAGTGTGTTTGAGCGTATACACACTAAGAAGAGGAACCGTTTGGAGCAAAAGCAGTTGAATGACATAGTTTTTGTTCAGTGCAACCTTAGGTTTAGACGCAGCAAATTGTTGAATAAAACCCCTAAATCAAGCAACATTGTCTTGGGTGACTTTGATACAACATCAAAATGGGTTGTGGAGAGTCAAGCACCAGCATTTGACAATGAAGACCTTTCTTGGTTGGACTTGGACCCACCTCCACAGGATGCAGAGGCAGATATATTAGATGCACCAATAACAGCTTTCAGGCTAGGGGAAGCAAGCCATAATCCCATTATAGACTTGGATGCTACTCATTCTTCAAACGAGAATGAGGAGGATGATCAGGAATTGGATGATGATACTGATGATGATTGATGATTTGATCATTGATTTGTTGTAGTTGTAGCTTGTAGTATTGTAGGTTGTAGTATAATATTATGATCTATCATGTTATTTTGGACTATAGAGCCTACTTCTTGATGTTTGTAACATTTTTGGTTCAACGACGTTTTGCACTAAGTGTTATTTTTGTTATATGCACTATTACTTGCTATATAAATGAGAACTATTGCGTATTTGTGTATAAATGGTTTGGATTCATATGGATGCACATGAATATATCTGTTTTTTGTTTGAAATATGTATATTTTAAGTGTTTTTGGTAAACCGATTTTTTTCGGTCCTAGTGTGGTTCCAACCAGTTCCTGATCCATAAGGTTTTCTGGTTTGATGACCGGTTCGGTTCTAATAACAATGGCTTGGTGATCAACCTTGAAAACATTTTCTTGAGGAGCTTTGACATCCTCCGCAATTGTGGTTTTCTGAGTCGGACCCTTGATCATCTCACTGATAGGCATAGATATTTTTGCATTGTTGATCCATTCCCCCAAATTAATATTTGAATGAATCATTGGAGTATCGGGGATTACTTCTCCTATGCCTTGAGCATGTTTACCTTCAAGCCAATCTTCTCCTTCATTCTCGACATTGTTCAAATTAAGAGTTTCAACACTACAACTATTTTCTATAACTTCCATACAATCCTTAAAAGGCAAATGAAACTCTTTCCCAAACATATTTCTTTGGTCCACAGTAGTTGTAAATTCATTACTTAAGATGTTCTTTGCGACAACACGAGATTTCTCATCATGGAACTTCTGACAAGATCCACGAAAGGAATGGGATACTATATTTGTGGATTCGAAGGGATCAGGAGGTCTCGACTCGGCAACATGATTTCTCTTTGGCCATAGATTATTATTATTTCTAGGTTGCTTATCTTTCATTTGAATCATCCTTGATTGTATGTCACTCATTTGTCTGGTATGTTCAATTTTCATCTCCCTAATTACTCGAGTCAATTCTTTAACTGATTATAGTTCTTCTTATTTAGTTTCTTTAACCTTATAATTAACCGGACCTCTTTCAAAACCTAGGATTTCTGACTTACCTGAAGCTTTCATATCCTTCTCTAACTCTTCAACTGTATTTTGGGCAACGGCTAAAGTCGCAGGCTTGGCACACCTAATCTCATATTGAGTATCACCATTGAAAGCTTCCAAATATTATTCTAACATTTTCCTATCAGGGAGCCTATAGTCTTGAGTCATATCTTTTAGAAGGCCATTAAATCTTTGGTTAAATTATTCAATTGTTTCATTCCCCTTCTTCTTAATAGTATTAAGCTCTTCAACCAAATACTTTCCTTCTCTTCTATCCCCAAATTTAGCTTTAAATGCATCAGTGAGGGCTCTTAAAGAGTCAAAGGCATTATTTGCTTTGTCATGAAACCATTCAAGTGCATTATCTTCTAATGACAAAACAAATAAATTCATTATGACATCTTCATGATTGTATGCAATGGCATGAGCATATCTTTGTACGAAAGTGTTGAACTTCTTTAGGTGAGATTCGGCATTGATGGCATTGCTCCCATGAAAGACGGGAGTCTATTCATAGTAGAGTCATCTGGCAAATCATGTTGATATCCCTGGATGTTGGTGAAGTTGCAAGGCCTGTAATAATCAGCCATAAGTCTTGATTGGGAGGACTAACAAAAAGAAAAGGGAGATCAGGGAGGGCTTCCTGTAAGAGAAATAATAAACCCTTTCTACAATGTGATTTGTTTAGCCGAGCTCTTAGAACATTCTCAGGATCGGGAGCGGGGTTAAACAAGCTATTAGGATTCCTTCTAGAGTAAGCTCTTGTGAATGGATGAATAAGTGGGGTAACCACCCAAACAGGTAACCAACCTAAATGTCCAAGTGCTAAAGGTGTGGATAAACAAGATGAAAGGATTAGTGAGATAAAAAAAGATAAGGTCATGAAAAGATGAAGAATAATGAAAGGAAGGTGCCATAAAATGTTGTGGAGTTTTTGGCTAAGATGATTAGAAAATTACGAAGATTAAGAAGAATGATGTTGAAGCGTCGAGAATGAGATAAACTCCTCCCCAGCAACGGCGCTAGAAAATGAGTCGCTTGACGAGTTAATGAAAATGTTGATACGATGGGAAAATGTCGTTAACCCTTGCAACAAGAAACTTGTCCCTGGCAATGGCACCAGAAAATGTTGTCGCTCAAATTATACAGGCACTGCGACAACTGTTGATTTTTGGGTAGCATCGGATGTGCTCTAGCTCCAAAATTTTGTGGAGGGGCTAGAACACATGAGATCTCCAAGACCCATAAATCGTTTGGAGAAATTCCACCCGGAGTGCATGTTATTCAAATAATTAATTATTTTTAATGGTGCCTAAGTTAAAACTTAGGAAATTAAAATAATTAAAGTGAATTAATGTAAATATGGGTGAGAAGCTTCTAAGTGACGAGGATCAAGTCTAATTTAATCTTAGTCGTTGATTAGAGATTAGATCACGGCCATTGATTTCTCAACAGGAAAAGTATAAAGGAAGGCTTGGGGTCAGTTGGAGAACACACACAAAGAGAGCAGCACTTGAGCTAGATCAAAATTCTGGGGCGTGGTTTGCTGAGAATTTTGGAGTAAGCTTCTAGTGCAGAGAGGGGCAGTTCAGCAGCGAGACTTTCGTCCAAGGCCGAGAATACATAACAAAGAGGCAGTGCAGCACTAGGGAGAGACAGCGCAGCTCCAGGAGGGTGACACAAAAGCTGGAGGGCTGACGCAGTCATGCAAAGGCAGCATTGGGGTTTCTGTGAGGCAGATTGGGCATCAGTTCAACAAATCGATTTCTAAGCTGAGAAGGCTCACCGGGAGGGTGACACAGTCCCAGAATAGAGTTAGGAGCAGCCATCGCTACACAACACTAGGGACAGTGTAGTCACCTGTGGGGTTTGTTCATCCAGTTGTTGGATCCGCCAAAATATTTGTCTCCGGATAAAGGTACTTTTGCCGAGTTTATTCTCTGTTGGGTGAGCCGAATTTGGCACCCTAGTTGTATTCAGAAATCTACATAATAATAAAACCCTCATATCTGCTGCACTGTTTCTCCCACACTGGGTTTTTTCGGGGATGTTTAGTCCAAAAATAAGTGTGTCCTTTGTGTGGTTGTCTCATTTATTTTTTCAGTACTTGATTTGTATATTGGTGTAGGCTGCAGTGTATTTACATTAATATTTCTGAATAATTCTGAAAATAACTTGTTAAAATGAAGAACACAAGTAGGTAAAGCAAATCAGTTTACTGCAGTAGGATTTCTGATTTGTTAGATTCAGAAACTTTCACAACAACACAGGACGAGGGTTGTCACTCTAATCCCCGCTCACTCCATTCTAGTTGCCTCCCAACATCATGCTACAGTGGGTAGTCTTTATGGAAATGTGAAGATGAAGGACAAGTTGGCAACCAACAAGTCAGGGAAACACAGTTGAGTGGCCTAGCTACTTGGTTAAATTTAGCAAGATCTTAAGTATTAGATTAAATACAAATATGAGACCAGTGCCTTATGGAGTCAAAACTCTTGCTTATTATTAAATTAAGACCAAGTAAACAGATGGACAACTGCTGCTTAGATGCTTCACTAACCTATATGCGATACAAATCTTAAGACCTAGGTGTGATGCAAAGATCTTGGTTATTTTTTAGTTAAATGCCTAGTCTAAGTATGACCTTCCTTTAACTATTTTGAAGCTAGGCCCCAAGGTAGGTTGTGGGAAGGAGGACAACAAGAAGTAAGCAAAGGCTTGATTAATGATACCTTCTGTTAGGCTCCTATCACCAGATATCTCTAGCGCTACAGAGATTGTGGCTATGACCACTACAAGGTCACCGTGTTAACCAGCGAAGAGATGCTAAGCCCCTCAAGCTAGATGAGAAGGGTGGCCCTAGAAGTCTATCAACCAAGCATATGCTTGGAGGTAAATTATTAATGCAACTAGGCCTAGAATGTTGATGCAAATGATATGAGTGAACCTTGAGTTGAGATTGTTTAATAATTTAAGTACTTAAGTTATAATTAGCTTCTTATGACAAAGGTAATTAATGATGAATTTGTAGAAATTTCCCTATAGATCTATCTCTCTACTACCATGTAGAAAATTTGTTGTAGGTTAACCCGATAATGCAACATAAATCAAAGCAGAATACGGAGTTGAACACATATAACCAGAAGAAGAAGAATCAATGCACAATACACATGAAGATACTTCAAGGAAAGCCCAAGTGAAAAACCCCACTATCTGTATTATCATACAAGGTGGAAATACATAGAAATTATACAAAGCCTTAGATCTCACAGCTAGCCAGCTCTCAGTACAATCCTCACAGATGCTCACAGGCAATCCAAGCTTCTCACAAGCCTTCCTCTTTGCCCTCCAAGCTCCTATTTCCTTGCGCAGTTTCTCCTAGTGAATGATTCCCTGTTACCAAATGTAACACTGATCTCACACACTGTCAAAACTGCACAATCCTCAAGGAACCTTTGTCCTTCTGCATGCATGAGTTTTCTTTATAGGAGAAAACATGCAACTGATAGTACATTGTCCTTGACTTTAATCTCAGCTGGGTATTTCTCAGAATAGACATGCATGAGTTACTGATGAGGGTATCTTCAGTTATCTAGAGTACACTTGTTGAGTGCATGCATGCATCAACTAACTGATAACTCACAATTAGTTCCTTAAACAGTTTGGAACTAATTTAACTGGACTTAACTCAGTAAACTGAGCTAACTAATTACAAGTCAAATATAACTCAATCTTATCTCCTTAATTAAGGGATAATCTCATTGATTTAAGGAATAACTATTGCATGACTTCAGAAAGACTTCTAACTTGAATTTCTCCAACTAATTAAACCATAATGAATTGATTAATTATTTCCAAGTAGCTGGTAAGACTAAATTCGAATTTTAATTCACAATTTTAATTCAAGGACAAATTAAAATTGGAATATTTTGGATTCTATTTTTATCATTTCTTGTTGTTATTTTCAACACTCCCTCTCAACAAGAAAGGAATTCAACTCGATCCCGATCGTGAACCTTTGGAATGTTATGCATGCAACACTTCTCTCTTGTGTTGTTGCTCCAGCAACTCTAGAAACAAAAAAAACATCCAACCTGAATCAGTATGATGCATCTGTCATCAAAGTCTCTCACTGTTATTGCCTCTATCAACTGAAAAACTTTGTGCTTCTGCTGACTCTGCCTTTTTGCACTGTTGTCAATCCTTCTTTGCACTCTTCAATATCTGACTGCTCTAGCCTCTATCACTTTGATCTCTGACTGCATCAATCCCACTGATTCCTTCCGCTGCTATGTACTTTGGGCTCCCGTAGCAAGGTATGATCCATGAGGTAAAACCTCTCAATGGACCCTGCCTAATTTCAGCCTTCTTGGGACTATCACTTCACATCACCCCACCTCACACCTGGAGGTATGGCTGCATGTGATCCTCTGCCCACTTGGATCGAAATTCTCCCTCTAATGGAGCTATCTGCATGAGTGGATCTCTTCACTCGGTCTCCTCTCTGCTTCTCCAATTTTGGCTCCTCCACAATTGTCTGAGACTTCTTCTAGGGCTGCATGTTGAGAGGTACTTTACTCTCCCTCTCAACCACCAAGTCTCTAACATTTGTTTTGCTCCTCAAGGCTTTGCATGCATCTTGAACCTCAAGAGCATATAGGTTCTTAACTCGTGAACTGATCTATTTCACCTGTCTCGTGGTGATGTGTCTAAGGAAAACCTTTCCCTTACTAAAAACAACATCATAGCCTTTGTCCTCCAACATTGCAGCCAATACCAAGTTCTTTTTCAGTCTAGGCACATATTTCACATCTGTCAAGGTGATAGGAGCTCCATGCTCCCTCTGAAAAGAAACCATGCCCACCCTTGAAACACTATACCTTTCGTCGTCACCCATCTCTATGTGCATCTTGAGGTCTTTCTCCTCCAAGGCACAAAATAAACATTTATCACCGGTCATGTGGAATGAGGCTCCACTGTCAAGATAGCAGACACAACCCATCATCGATGACACCATGTATGCGATGAGGGTAAAGTCCATCTCGAACTGAAAGGCTAATGCCTCACCTTCTGATCCTTCCGAGGATCCCTTCTTAGATATCTTCGATGGGCAATTAGTCGCATAATGTCCCATCTCGTGACAATTAAAGCATATCACTTTAGATATGTCACCCTTCTTCCCTCCATGAGAAGAATTCGATTTGGAATGGGAAGCCTTCCCCTTCCCTTTCCTTGCCATTGGCCAACATTTTAGTATGATATGAATTCTATTTGCCCCTACAACCCCGAACTTCAAACTTCGAATTCTCTTCTCAGTATACTGTTTACAACTCCGATAAACTTGGCTCTAATACCATGTAGAAATTTCCCAATAGATCTATCTCTCTACTACCATGTGGAAAATCTATTGTAGGTTAACCCGATAATGCAATATAAATCAAAGCAGAATACTATAACCTATTTCTACTATCAATTTGCGGAAGCTTAAAAGATTGTGCAAGATCGAGCTGAACACATATAACCAGAATAAGAAGAATCAACGCACAATACACATGAAAATACTTCGGGGAAAACCTCAGCTAAAAACCCCACTATCTGTATTATCGTACAAGGTGGAAATACATAGGAATTATACAAACGCTTAGCTCTCAGCCAGCTCTTAGTACAATCCTCATAGATGCTCACAGGCAATCCAAGCTTCTCACAAGCCTTCCTCTCGGCCCTCCAAGGTCCTATTTCCTTGCGCAGTTTCTCCTAGTGAATGATTCTCTGTTACCAAGTGTAACACTAATCTCACACACTACTCTAATACAATGTCAGAACTGCACAATCCTCAAGGAACCTTTGTCCTTCTGCATGCATGAGTTTTCTTTACAGGAGAAAACATGCACCTGATAGTACACTGTCCTTGACTTTAATCTCAACTGGGTCTTTCTCAGAATAGATATACATGAGTTACTGATGAGGGAATCTTCAGTTATTTGGAGTACACTTGTTGAGTGCATGCATGCATCAATTGACTGATAACTCACAACTAGTTCCTCAAACAGTTTGGAACTAATTTAACTGGACTTAACTCAGTAAACTGAGCTAACTAATTACAACTCAAATATAACTCAATCGTATCTCCTTAATTAAGGGATAATCTCCTTAATTTAAGGGATAACTGTTGCATGACTTCAGAAAGACTTCTAACTTGAATTTCTCTAACTAATTAATCCATAATGAATTAATTAATTATTTCCAAGTACCTGGTAAAACTAAATTCAAATTTTAATTCAAGGACAAATTAAAATTGGAATATTTTGGATTCTATTTTTATCATTTCTTGTTGCTATTTTCAACAAAATTATAAAACAATCTTACAACCAATAATGTGTCAATTTATCTAGTGCCAATGTAAACAATATGCCAGACCACAAGATGCTTAACCGTTGCGAAAATTGTGATTTAATCGCGATTTTTTCAAAAAATCGCAATTTTTTCGCAGAAACAATTAAATCGGCCGATTAAATCAGTGATTTTTTCATTTTGAAAAAATCGTGATTTAATCCCGATTTTTTCGAAAAAAAATCGCGTTTTTGGGGGAAAAACCTTTATTTTGTATTTTTTTAATTTTTTTAATTTTTTGTATTTTTTTAATTTTGCCGATTTTTTCCGACTTTAGACCCTCGCTGATTTAATCCCAATTGCGATGTTGGCAACATATAGAAATTAAGAGAAATTATTCACTTAACAATTAGCTAATGACTATTAACACAAGATGTCAATATTTGAGATAGACATATTAATGTGTTTAGCAAATATCCAACAATTTCTTTAGCAATGTTCCTTAAACAATTAGTTTCCCAAAACAATAATGCCAATCAAAATTACTCAAGATATTCCAATGATGATTAATTATTTTATGCCAATGTTACTTGATACCAATCAAGAGAGATAAGATGCCCAGTGACTTAAACCAACCAACAAGATTTAGAGTATTAGAGATATGATGTGTGAGTGCTTGTTTAGTGCAAAGTGCTGATTTTTAGAGGCTATGAATCAGTTTACAAGAAACAAACAAGTGTTAGCTTTCAAATAACCAATGTTTAGACAAGCTTCTTCACAAGAGAACTTAGAATCACGAGCATTAATTAAATTTTAGGACAGCAATAAACAAATCACTCTAGATCCAAGAAATAGCAAGCATATAAGAACCCAATATGATCAATGAAACATTAAATGACTTGCCAAGTGATTATGCAAGATAGCTACCCTTCTTATGATGGATTATTCAATGTATATCAGATCTGAAATCACTTATTACAGCAATAGAAAAAGTATGCAAACAGTGAGCAATCAATGTGAGAGTATGTGCCAAATTGTGCCCAACAATTGCCAAATGATAAAACAACTTTGCCAATATGAAATTATGAGTTTTTAGCCCTCTTAAGATGTAGTATTCAGAAAATATCAGATTTGATCACACTTTTATGCAGAGATATCAGTCACTACAAATTGGAGATTTATGCCAAAAAATTGATGCCCAAGATACTTAGATGTTATGACAATATGCTAAATATCACACCAATCAATTTTATGCCTCTCAATGTGTTCTTTCCGAATTATATCAGATCTGATCTATTTGATTATGCAGAGATACTCCAGCCAACAAACAAGTAGATTTAAGTCCAATTTTCAATGTCCAACTAGCCAAAACACTCGTCAAATTTTATCATGACTTTCTTAGCGTGTTTAGACCACTTAATTGTGATTTTTAGGGCCCGTCAACATAAATTTTATCACTGTTATGAAAGATTTATCACAGCTGTAGCAAACAGTAAGAGAAAATGAGGGTTTAGCTATGATACCGGATTCGTCCAAAACCCTTGACGAATCGTGAATCGCTCGAATCCAACACGATTCTCTGCGGATTCGTGTCCAAACTTCAGAACACGTCGTGTCCTTTTATGACACGTCGTGCCCGGTAATGTGTCATGAATTTCCAAGCGTGTCTCGATTTTTATGACGTGCCCTGGTTTTCGGACTCGGAACTGCTGCTAGGTTAAAGGGGGCGTGTCTGCTCGGTTGACGGCTCATTCTGCAAGTCAGTTGGCAAAGGATTGTGCTGTTGCAGCGAGGAGCGGACCACCCAACGTCCACAGTCCACCAGTTCTAACTTCAAGTTCTGAGGTAAGTAGTCCACGGTCCACCAGATAACGCAGTTCTTTGTATCAGCGGTGCCGGTTATAAAATTATAATGAAATTCGAGTACTTTGAACCACATTTATGTTACATACAATGATCTAAGGTTATGATAACAATCCAAAGTCCAAGTTTTATAAAGGGATTCATCTTAATCCAAATATGAAGTTCCTCCAGTGTAAAGCATATGAAGTCCATCCGAGAAGCACAAGTATCGCAGTGAATCGTGATACACTGATATATATATATTAGTGGTCATCTCTGAGTTTACTTGAGAAGCAAAATGCAAGTTTATGAATCGCTAATATTAATATATATATCACTGCTCGGCACAATCACTGTGAATTTCCAGTAAATAGAATCGATTGCATTGTGTAACCCTAACCCTGTAATTTATCAGTTACACAAATCCATGTTTCATATAAAAAAAAGATTCGATATCTTTAGAATCTGTTCAATTTTCCTGACTTTGGAACTGGACAGATTATTTCCATTTGATTTCTCTGTTGTTGAAATTTAAAACAGCTGACAGAATAAAATGCACACACTGGGATTTTTAACTGGTAAATCAAATAAAAAGCGGAAGGAAATGAAACCAGTTACACAATTTTGATAGTATTAGTGACTAATTAGTAGGTTCAACTAGGTTGTCAATTGTACATTCGTGTACATAGAATCGATTACATAAACATTGTGTAACCCTGGGCCCTGTATCATTATAGTGATAACTGCACATTGCACAAAAATAAAAATGCTGAGCAGCCTGCTAGAAGGCAAGTTCGAGAAAGGCTTGACCACTATGACGAAAAAGTAGCCGTGCAGGAACAGCACCAACTACAAAATTCCAATGAGATTGCAATTTTATTGAATGACAGATGTTTGTACAAGCCATAAGTTCACCTGCTTGAAAATTATAAAATCTACTAAAATAACTTATAAACACACTGTTGTAGCCTGTAGGTGCTCTTTCCTCAGTTGCACATCATCTATGCAATAAATTGGTAATGGTAACAAATTGAAATTACAATTCAAATTAGTGTTGATTCTTGTTCATTTCTTTTGCATTTTTAAATTTTTACAGCAGTTTGTTCATTTTTTTTACAGGTTGAGGTAACAGCGTTCATGGCTCAATCAAAGGCAGCAAGGAAGGGCAAGAATGTCATGGGTAGAGATGCCCTTCCTCCCCCAATATCATCAAAGTCTGCTGCAAGTAATGTTGAGGGAAGAGGACTTAAAGACAATGATAAATATCCATTGTGGAAATATATCACAAGAGAGGATGGGCCAAACAACAAGGGAAAGGGAGCAGGCAATGTGCAATGGAAATGCAACTTTTGTAACATTTCTTTCAAAAGCACATATTACCGTGTGAAATCACATTTGTTGGCTATACCTGGTTGTGGGATTGGATCTTGTAAAGCTATTACTTCACAAAAGAGAAAAGAATTGGAAAAGGAGGCCAATGTTGGTATGGAACATGTGGCACTGGCTTCAAAATCAAAAGCACCCAAGGGCAAGAATGAAGACCCCCTTCCATTTTTGAGGAAAGCCACCACCAAATTTCCATTTGAGAGTTCTACTTCTACTGGGGGACAAGCATTAAAAAGAAGATCACTTGGTCCAATGGACAGGATTTTCCAAAAAGAGAGACGGGAAGAGCTTGATCTCACCATTGCCTTCTTCTTCTATCAAAACTTCATATCATTTAATATTGCACGTTCACCTTTATTTGTAAAGATGTGCCGAGCTCTAACTCAAGGGGCTCCAGCAGGGTATCTGCCTCCTGGGTCAGAGAAGCTGAGAACCACATTGTTGACGAAGGCAAAAAAAGAGGTGCAAAAAACGCTTGAGCCTATTATGGCATCATGGCCAACATCTAGGGTTAGCATTGTTTCTGATGAATGGACAGATCCAGCACGACACCCAATCATCAACTTCATGGTGTCTTCCTTGAATGGTCCAGTTTTCCTGAAAGCAGTGGATACACTTGGCGAATACAAGGATGCACAATTTATGGGTGAGTTATTTATTAGAGTTGTTGAAGAGGTAGGTGTTGAATCTTGTGTGCAAATCATTACAGATAATGCACCTGTTTGCAAGGCGGCTGGCATGATTGTGGAAGCTAAATATCCACAAGTGTTTTGGACACCTTGCATTGTCCATTCATTGAACTTAGCACTGAAATCCATTGCTTCTGATGTGCTTTGGATTGGAAGCATTATTGAGGATGCAAGACATATCCGTAACTTTGTGCAAAATCATACAAATGCCCTCACTATCTACAAGGAGTACAGCAATCTATCATTGTTGAAGATTTTTGATACACGGTTTGCATCTTCATTCATGATGTTGAAGAGGTTGAGGGAGGTCAAGACTGCTCTTGGATCCATGGTTATTTCTGAGTTTTGGTCTTTTTGGAGAAAGACAGATCAGGCAGCCTCAAAAAGAGTGAAGGACACGGTACTAGATGATGCTTGGTGGGAGAGGGTAGATCTAATTATTCGGATCATGGACCCTATCATCTCTTTGCTTCGAGTTGCAGATACAGACAAACCCATCCTAGGAGAGGTTTATGAGGGATGGGATTCCATGATTGAGTCTGTGAGGAGCATTATTCTACAGAGTGAGTGCCCCCAGTATGAGACATCACCAGAGGCCTTCTGCGATACCATACATGATATTCTTGTCCGCAGATGGGACAAGAATTGTACACCTTTACATTGTTTGGCTCACTCATTGAACCCCAAATACTACAGCCATGAGTGGCTAAATGGTGGACCTTCCCGTAGATTCCCTCCTCACATGGATGGTGAAATCTCAAAGGGGGGGAAAGAGGCATTTAGGCGGATTTATCAGGATAGTGCATTGCTTGCTGAGGTGGAGGATGCCTTTGCAGAGCTTTCCACTGGCACTGGTCGATTTGGAGGTTATGATGTGATTAGAGACCGGGGGCTTAAGAAGACCTATTCTTGGTGGGCAAATCACGGGGCAACAAGCCCTCCTCTTCAGCAGTTAGCCATGAGGCTCCTCTCTCAGCTGACTTCATCCTCTCTGCGAGAGGAATTGGAGCACATATGGGAATTTGCATACTGTGAAGAAGAGCAGGCTTGAGCAGTCCAAGGCAGAGACAATGGTGTATGTGCACACCAACCTTCGTCTTATTTACAGGCAAAGGGAAGAGTGGTTGAGGGGAAAGACAAAGATGTGGGATGTCTTTCCTGATGATATGGGTCTAGACACCACTGTTGAGTTGGCATTGGCCAACATGGATCTCAGTGATCCAGTGCTTGAGCCTGTTAGATTTGATGACTTAGAGGGGTCAACCTCCATACCAGCAGATGCAGAGGCGACTATGGATATAGGGGAGGAGGAGGATACAGAGGAGAGCAGTGGGGACCATGATGATGGGGACAGTGATGCTGATTCTGATGCTTATTGATGCCTTGAGGCTTGTATACCTATAGTTGTTTTATATTTTCTATTTCTATTTGCCATTGGCATTGCACCAACACTACCTATGTAACAGATTTTGATTTGATGACTTAATGAGAAAACTACAGTTGTCAGTGTGTTTATCTTACTATCTTGTAGTTGTAAGTTGTCTTTCAGTTATGAATTATGAATCATGATTTAAATTTTTAATAGATTTATCATTTATGTGACCAGTACCACTGACATTTATTTGAATTTTGTATGTACTATGCATGCTAATAGATATAGATGAATATCTCTGTTTGAAATCAATAAATTTGTATCATTAATTAAAATTTGTGTAAGAAATATGATAATATCTAATTTTTAATATATATATATATATATATATATATATATAATAAAATAATATATAACGTGTCCTGTTCTAGGGGGTCAGCGTGTCCCGAATCCGACACCACGAATCCCGAATCCTACGTGTCCCGAATCCCTGTGTCAGGTGACTTAGGGGTTTAGAGATCAAATCATAGGCCCAAGGCCTTGTAGATCACTTGCCCAAGTTGCCAAAAATTTTCCAATGTACTTGGCACCTGAACACGCCAATATTGAGGCAATTTCTTCCTGCAAAACTCACCAATATTCAGTCCAAAATTTTCATGATAACTATTTGTGAGGTGCTTTTAACTTTTTCTTATTATTATTAGAGTGTGTTTTTCTTACTTCATCAAATAGTAACCAAAACAAGAAAGACAAAAACACAAGATGTTGGCTTTCTGCCAGGGCCAAAACCTCTCTCTTTGAGAGGAAAACCCACACAAATTCTTCTTATAAATATTCCAATTGACGAATATCAAGATCATGACCCTTGACCCATTCAGCCACTCCAAGACCAAGACACCAATCCTCTTCTTCGTCATTGTTGAGATCATCATCATTGCTACTAAAGTCATCACTGCTGCAATCCCGAGGGCATCACTACTGCACCACTAAGATCATTATTGTTGCACCATAACAACAGCATCTTTATTCACCACAGAGATACTACAAATTGTAGTTGCAACGAATTGTTATGTTATCTTACTACACCAAGACAGAGGTATATTTCATTGTTCCATTACCGAGACTGTAATAGAGGTGGCACCACAGAATCTTCATATCTATTGGTTTTATGAGACCTCAAAGAGGCTTCCGAGTTGCTTACTGCAATGATACCAAAGCTAGAGATCTTGATGACTGTGCTAAAGGTCTGAGCCTATCACTGTTTTCCATCCAAAAAGATATCTGAGATGATGACAATGATCATCCTCCGAAAATCACAGAGGAGTTCGAGCTTTCTTACTGTGCCACAAATCTGATTTACCCTATGTCATCCCAAACTGCTTTCTTATATGTTACTGCCCATCCAACATACAGAAATATAACCGAATTTTCTTCTCTATCATGTATTAGAATATTTCTATTTAGTATTTAATGCTCAGTCTTTTAGCTGTTGCTATTTTTATTCTTTTAGCAGTTTCTTAGATGAAACTGATTGTTTCCATATTCTACATAGAAACCTGATGTTTCTATTATTGTAAATATCTCTGTATTATCATTGAGCTGTTTGCTCATTCCTAATTAATTCATTCGATATTCTTTTATGGTATCAGAGCACAGGGATTTTTTTTTTTCGAAATAATTTTTCATAGTTTGAAAAATTCAGTAGTTCATTTCGAAACTGCTCTCAGGGTCTGTAGATTTCTTGATCAGCTATCCTCTTCGTATCCTAATCTCTTGAGTTCCTTCATTCCTTTCTAAGGTCGAGCCCTCTGTAAGCCAGGTAGCCTTCACTGAGTCTTAGCCTCGGCTTTGCTCACTGTGATAAAAGCTTACAGTCGTCAATCTCGATACAGAAAGGGATTCTTCTCCTGCATTATCACTTTATGAGGAATTAACTTTGTGGCGGTGCTCGGAATCGTGAAATTGCCTTGAAATTAAAATACGGCATATCAGTGTTCGCTGCGAGGCGTGGCCTGACTTGGTCCCTCGTTTTGACGGTGAATCCTCATTTAACGTCTCAGCTGAGGATTTGCTTCGCCACACAGGAACGTGGCAACACAGTCTTCTCTCGTTTGTTTTTCCGGAGATAAAAGACCCGGTTCCCGCCATCGCTGTGATGGCCAGTAGCCAGCTTCTGCGCTTTCTGCACACGGAAACCGCGTTCGTGCTCATTTTCTGAGCCATCCTCTGTAATTCCATTGCACAATTTATGGGATATGTCGAACTGAGATAAAGGCTGGGAGGAACGATATTGTGGCTCCGTCACGATACTTGGAATCGCACACCCGAAACATATCAAGTTACAGTAATATCAATCTATTGACTGTCTCCTCCACCAGATCGAGAGCCTGAATCAGAACCGGAAGCGGTAGCGGAAACCGAAGTTGAAGTGTTTGCGTCACCAGAAGCAAAATCCAAAGCCGAAGCTAAAGTTAAACCGTTTTTTTTTTGCTCACGTATTTTGGCTCACGTATTCGACAGATCGAGATTCTCCAGAGATTTAAGCCCCGCTTGCACCACGTGACGGCATTTTCCAGATTATAGTGACGGCATTGAAAATATCAAGCATTTTCACGTGACGGCATTTTCCAGATCATAGCCAAGCATCTGATACATTATGGTCGATACACAGTAAAACTTGTTCAGGCTTCCGCAAGGGTCTTTCTGAGCTCCGTTTGGGTTGTGTTTGCTTAGCGATTTGATTAAAGTTTTCTTTGAAGCGGTGGGACCAGAACAGCAAATATAATCGTGGACAGCTTCAGTATACGTATTTTTTTCTCTCTCTTCAAATCAGCTTTATTTTTATGAAGATACATGCGACCTCTTGTCATGGTTTTGGTCTGGTGTTTTGATCTGGTACAGATCTGAGTTATTTTTTTTGTGCAAGCCTATTTCTTTCAAAGCAGAATTTGTTAAGGTTTGGTACAGTCATCTTGAAAGAGGAATTTTAAGCAGGCAGCTACATTTTTTTGTGTGTCAGACTTCTGTATTGTTTTTTGGAAAATGGCCACGCTCACCAATCTGATGTTAGAAGGAAATCAACGCTTTAATGGCAGCAACTATAACATTTGGAAACAAAGAATGCTGACCATTTTTGAATACAGGCGTCTTGATCAGCTCATTTTGGGCAAAGAGCCTCGTCCCAGACTCCCAGTACAGCTGGTACCGATCAAGATAAATTTGATGATCGAAATCGAGAGGCTGTTATGCTTCTCAAGCTCTCTGTTGCTGATGATCAGTTACCACAGATTCCTTCTGGCAAGACCGCTGCCGAAATCTGGCAACAGTTGAAAGAACTGCACGAGACATCTGACAAAAGCAGAGCATTTTTTCTCAAAAATCAGTTGTTCTCCATCATGATGGATGAACATATGTCTTTACAGGAACATCTCAACAAAATTAAAGACATTCGAGATCATCTCGAAGCCATTGGTCGGACCATGGAGGAAGAAGATATGATAGTCATTACTCTGAAAAGTCTACCGAAATCTTATGAACACTTCATAGAAACACTCAACATTACGACCACAAATGTTGATCTGAAGTTTCCAGATTTATGTACCAAACTTCTGCAGCAGGATCGGTGGAAACAGCAGTTTGGTAGTGGTGCTTCATCAGTGCCCTCGGAAAATGCATTTGCTACAAAATACCAGTCCTCTCAGTCCTTTCAGCAGAAAGGCTCTTCTCAGACTTTTGATCCTGCTAGGAAGAAAAGTGTGCAGTGTAATTACTGTCACAGGTTCGGTCACATGAAGAAAGATTGCCGACAGAGGATTGCTTCTGAACAGAAGAAACAGGGAGGGCCACATCAGACAGCAAATGTTGCAGAACATTCCGAGCAGACAGATTCTGCCTTTTACGCCTTTATGGCTAAAAGGTCTTCAGAACATGTTCCTTCCTCTACATGGTATATTGATTCTGGTGCATCACGCCACTTCTCTCACAGGCGTGACTGGTTTATTGACTTCTCACCTTTCAGTGATTCTGTGGTATTTGGTGGAGGTGAAAAGTACACTGTAGCTGGCAGGGGTACAGTTCAAATTCAGTCTGGTGGACGCACACTCATATTTCTAAATGTATACTATGTTCCTGGTATGGAGATTAATCTGCTATCTGTCAGCCAGATTATGAGGAATTCTCCTCAGCTTGATGTTGTGTTCAGTGCACACAAGTGCTCCATCATTGACAGGGAGACCAGTCTAACAGTTGTTGTTGGCCTAGAGGACCATGGTCTATACAGGCTACTTGACACCGGTGACTCTCCAGAAGTGGCTCTAGCAGCACGTGTCTCTCCCATCAGCACTCTATGGCATCAACGATATGGGCATCTAAATATGCAGTATCTCTCTCAGCTCTCTCGAGAGGGACTTGTGTCAGGATTACCTGATATTCAGACTCAACAGTTGGGGTATGCAGCGCCTGTCAAGCGGGAAAGCAACATCGGTCTTCATTCAAAAATGGAGAATCTTGGCGCGCATCTAAGGTACTTCAGTTACTTCATGCTGATATTTGTGGTCCTATGAATACAGCTTCTATCACTGGTTGCAAATATTTTTTACTTATTGTAGATGACTTCAGTAGAAAGATGTGGGTGTATTTTTTAAAAAATAAATCTGATGCTCTTAGTACCTTTCAGAAGTTTAAAACCTTAGTTGAAATAGAATCTGGTTGTAATATCATGACCCTTAGGACCGACAATCGGGGGGGAATTTTGTTCCTCAGCTTTTGCCAACTTCTGTGATATTCATGGCATCAAACATCAATTAACCACACCTTACACTCCCCAGCAGAACAGTGTTGTCGAGCGTCGCAACCGCACGGTTGTTGAAATGGCTCGTTCCATGTTACAACACAGGAGTGTTCCAAACAAATTCTGGGCTGAAGCAATATTTACTGCTGTTTACCTTCTTAACCAATCACCTACTCAGGCTGTTAAAGGGAAGACTCCTGAAGAAGTTTGGTCTGGTCGTAAGCCTAAGATCAGTGACCTCAAAGTATTTGGCTCAGTTGCATATGTTTGGATTCCACCTGCTAAGCGCTCTAAGTTGGATTCCAAAAGCCAGAAACTCATGATGACAGGTTACAGTGATCATCACAAGGCCTATAGGCTGATAGATATAGCCACTGGTCGTCTTAGCTTCAGTCGATATGTAGTATTTGATGAAGACAGAGGATTCTTTCAGTCTTCTTCTTCTCAGCAGCGTTCTGAGGATCAGCCTCACAGTGTTCTTCTTCCAGTCGGTCCACCTGATGGGAGAGATGATGTAGCATCAGTATTTGATAATACTCTATCTGAGCTTCCTCCAGAAACTAACACTCCCCTTGCTGCCCCTATTGCTCTTGAGTCTTCTCCACCTCCTCCTGATATTGGTTCCTCTACTTCTGATATTGGTTCTTCTTCTCTTCGGCCTAAATGGTGGGTTAAAACCATTGGTGATCTCCGGGATGATGAGCTCCTTGAAGGTAGAACTTCTAGACATAAGAACAGACAACAGTCTACAGTCAATTTTGCTCTTATGGCTAACCTACACAGTATTTTTGAGCCTCAAACCTATTCAGAGGCTAAGGGTACATCTGAGTGGGAACAGGCTATGGAAGCCGAATTCCAGAGTCTTCAGAAGAATCACACCTGGACACTTTCTGATCTTCCTGCCGAAAAAAAGCCCATAGGCTGCAAATGGGTGTATAAAGTGAAATACAAAGCTGATGGAACCATAGACAAGTATAAAGCTCGTCTTGTGGCTCGAGGGTTCTCACAGAAGGAAGGCATCGATTATGAGGAGACTTTTGCTCCTACAGCCAAGATGAGTACCATAAGGCTTGTCCTTGCCCTAGCAGCTCAGTTCAATTGGAAAGTTCATCAGATGGATGTAAAGAGTGCTTTCCTAAATGGTGATCTCCAAGAAGAAGTCTACATGACGCAGCCTCCAGGATTCAAGGTTGCTGGTCAAGAACAGAAAGTGTGTCGGTTAGCTAAAGCAATCTATGGATTGAAACAAGCTCCTCGGGCTTGGTACATGAAAATTGATCAGTACCTGACAGATCAGGGTTTTCAGCGGAGCCCATCTGATGCAAACCTGTATATCAAGCATACTGGTGATGATATCTTGTTTGTGGTTGTCTATGTGGATGACCTTATCATTACTGGCAACTCTGCACATTTGATCCATGGGATCAAACAAGATCTATGCAGAACTTTTGAGATGACAGACTTGGGACTTCTTCATTACTGTCTGGGGGTTGAAGTTTGGCAGACTGAAAATCAGATCTTTCTCTCTCAGTCCAAGTATGCCAAAAATCTTGTGGAAAGGTTCAGAATGCAGGATTGCAAACCGGCCACGACTCCTATGGAACCAGGGCTCAAACTTTCAGCACAGTCACCCTCTCCCCTTGTGGATGAAACTTTATTCAGGCAATTAGTGGGCAGTCTCATCTATCTTACTGCTACCAGACCTGACATCAGTTTTGCAGTAAGCTACATTTCCCGCTTCATGTCAGCTCCTAAAGCTGATCATTGGATAGAAGCAAAGCGGGTGCTATGATATGTGCGTGGTACTTCTGATTATGGCCTCTTATATACTCGCAGTTCCAATCCTATTCTCAGTGGCTACACTGACTCTGACTGGGCAGGTTCGGTTGATGACGGTAAATCTACAGCTGGGTATGTGTTTAGTCTAGGATCTGGTGCTGTTACTTGGACTAGTAAGAAGCAACAGGCAGTGGCTCTCTCCTCAACAGAAGCAGAGTATCGGGAAGCAGTTAAGGCATCCTGTGAGGCAGTTTGGCTTCGACGTATGCTTGCAGATATGCATGTTTTCCAGACAGGGCCTACTTCTTTGTTTTGTGATAATCAGGGAGTGCTCAAACTTGCCAAGAATCCAGTCTTTCATGAACGAACAAAGCATGTGAAAACTCATTGCCACTACATTCGCCAGCTGGTTGAAGACGGCTCAGTTCAGTTGAAATATGTTCCCACAACAGAGCAACCCGCCGACATTTTCACCAAGCCTCTTGGTCCTGATAAATTTGTAAAATTCCGAGGGTCTATTGGTGTTGTAAATAGATTGAGCATTAAGGGAGGGTATTAGAATATTTCTATTTAGTATTTAATGCTCAGTCTTTTAGCTGTTGCTATTTTTATTCTTTTAGCAGTTTCTTAGATGAAACTGATTGTTTCCATATTCTACATAGAAACTTGATGTTTCTATTATTGTAAATATCTCTGTATTATCATTGAGCTGTTTGCTCATTCCTAATTAATTCATTCGATATTCTTTTATCATGGTCATTTTCCTCGACATCCGAATTCCGAATTCCTTGATTGTTGTACCTTAGTCCGAGCCTCTTATCTGATCTTTCTGTGTTGTAGCTTGACATCTGAATTCTTCCATAGTAATGGATCAATGAAACAGATAATCCGCTCCTTTTCTTGATCACCGAAATCTTAGAGTGATGCGAAGTTACTTCTTTGTCTTCCTGTGATGAGCATAGCCTCTTATATATAGTTGTTCGTCCATATATAAGCCAACTTGTATTCACAAAGAGATGTGTCTTTATTTGAGAGTCGACTTGAGTTGTTTAATTCTTCTTGCAAGCCGACTTCAAGAGGAGTTTCGTGCTTGTCTTTTGGAGGGCTATTAGATTTAGACATAGACTTATATACATTTTTCATATTCTCAAGAAGAGCTTCTTCAGATGACATTGACTCTTTGACTTAATAATAAATCTAAGGCTCTCAATGGGAGCCACTAACAAATAAACCTCTTGCTCGTGAAACCCATACAAAAATAATTTTATTTCTTTCATCATTTACAAAGATCAGGTCATTATGAACACCTAACCTAGTTACATTCTACAAGAGGTTAGGGTAAATGAGGGCAAGGAAGAAGGCCAAAGGGGAAAGAAACAAGGCTAAGGAAGGCAATGGGTAGGGTCAAAAGGCCTTGGAGGCCTAGCGACTCAAGGGAAGAGGCCTTAGGAGGCCTATGGTAGGTCCTAGAGGGTTGTCACTTGGAAGGAGGAGGGTTGAGAGGCCCCTAGGGGCTGCAGCCTAGGATCTTGAGGCCCTAAGGCCTGTGGCAACCTAAGGAAAGCCTCTAGGAAGCCTCTAAGAGGCTACCACAAGCCCAAAAGGGCTGCAGTCGAAGACCCTAGGCCTCACAGCCAGGCCTTAAAGGCCCTTAAAATATACCACGACAAGGGGAATAAGGGAGGTTGAGGCACTTAGGTGTTTACTGCCAACCTTGAAAGGCCAAAAAAGGATGATGCAGGGGGAGAAAGGTGATGTTGGGAGCCAAGGATGCTAGACGGCTAGCGTGGAGGGAAAAAGCGAGCCTAGGAAGCCTGAAAATTTGAAACCCTTGCTTCAAAAAATTATTTTGCTTGAAATCTTCAATTTTACTACCAAATCTTCAATGATTGGCCTTGCAAAAATTGTAGAAGCTAGATCTTACCCTTAAGGGCCTAGATCTAGCTCTAATCCAGCTCTTTTCCCTTGATCTCACCTGCACAAATGAATTTACAATAACCCAAAACCCCAATATATACAAAATTTCAAAATAATTCAAAACCCCAAAAACCCCAGCTGCAAAACAAGAGTTAGAAAAAATCATTTACAAAATATATTATGCAAATTATATTTACAAATGTACAAATATACAATGTTTTTTAAAAGGAATGTTGAGATATAATTTTTTTATAAATCCTTAATAATGGCTAAATGTATTTCAAAAGATAAATGTAGAAACCACAGCCTTGGCGAAGTTAGAAAACCATAAAAATAATTGGAACCCAAACAAAGTCAGCCTTTGTCCACGGTTCATGAACTTGGAGTCCAAGGGTTGGGGAACCTGCAAACACTATATATTTCCCAAAGGTAACTGTTAGAACACACAGTAAATCGGATCACCTAATATAAGCCCACAGCTTACCAATAGAATGCTCCTATCACCTACGATGAAATAACGATTAATAATAATTACAAATATTAATATAGGAATGCTCGTACCCAACACATACCACAAATCAGTAAATCAAAGACACAATGAACTGCACCCCAAAGTCTTTATTATAATTATTCCAACATTCCCAGCAGGACAGTAATTTACATCATCTTTTCAGAATTACATTAGCCAAGATCAAATGGCTTGATACACAGATGACCTCTAATTTAAAAATAAATCCTCCAAGTAGAAAATAACAGGTAGTTGGCTTGATCCCCATCAAAATAATCTTGGTCGTTGATAAATCTTTGATGATTTTTTAATCTCTGTCGTCGAAAAATATTTATTTTTGAGAGATTTTCGAATCTCTTATTAAACCCATTTTTTATTAGCTCAAAAATAATTATTTTTGAGCTAATTTCCTCAAAATTTTGACTTTCACTTGACCACCAAGGCCCGGAGGTCCAATTTTCCTTGAAATTTTCAATATCCCCTGGTGGGAGACCTCCAAAAATTAATCTCTTTAAGACCCACGAATTTTTCCACTTAGAGAATTTAATTTCTCTAGAAATTTAATCTTTTGACTCTAGTTAATTAATTTTCTGCTTTGAATTAATTTTATTTTTATCAGGAAAATTAATTAATTGACACTTGAGGGGATTAATCATTTTTCCACCCTCAAATATTTTAGCCATGGTGTCTAAATATGAGGGATCATTCACTAAGATATTTTCTATATAAGATTTTACATAATTCAACCCTCAAAAGGGGAATACCCATTCGTTATAGACCCTCAAATAATTTACCCAATTCTGCGACACAATATAATCTAATAGACCAAATGACTTGTAATAAAATAATTTAGCCAATTAGCTTAAATTATTCTCAAATCACTTTTACAGAGGACTTGACTAAAACAGTAAGACTCACCTAAGACTTTGATGATAAATTCCACCCTAGTTTTGGGGTGAGGCTGGAGGAAAAAACTATGTCGATCATTCGTGTTTAAAAACGCAAATGAATCAGTGAGAGGAAATACCTCCTAGGATGAAATTCGTCGCCAAAATAATAGGCTTACCTAGGTTGTTACATACATACACAGTCTTACTAACATCATTTACATTACAAATTTAGAAAATGGTTTTACAATGACACAATAGTTGATGGTTGATAATCTCGATCTTTGAAGAAAAATATGGTACCACTGCTTCTTTCAAACTTTTGAAAAAATATGAGCAACACTTCCATGACGGTGTTGACAGTCCTTCTATGACGGTGATGAGAGTGCTTCCATGACAATATTACAGTGCTTCTGTGATAGTAATGCCAGTGCTTCTATGACAGTGATGTATATCATGCTCCTATGACAGCAGATAATGTCTGTCGCTAAATTGGCCCTAGGTGGCCTAATGTGATTGATGATGGTATCCGTGATTATTGTACTTTGTATCTCAGTTGAGCTTTCATGAATATCTAATAGAAGAAGAATCTGGTTGGGTTTTCCCCTTTGGAGGGTTTTTCCTTGGTCTCTGACCTAAATCTTGGTGTCTCTATTGTGCATGATTTTCTTCTATTGTTCCACTGCATTGTTGATGTTATTGTTCTCTCTACATAATTGCTAATGATGAAATGATGTTATGAAGTGAATGTTAAATGAAAATGTTGAAAAGTTTAAAACCGCAATTATCTAAAGCAGAGAACAATATAGCCCTAAAAATTAACAAGACCTTATGTAGTGCATTTTAGTTTTCATAATTTTTAGACACTGCTGATATATTTATAAAGATGTGATGAACATTCAACTGATGAACTTTTACAGCTCCCTCTAGTTTTCTCCTATATGAATGTATCTTATTTATTTTCAAGAATGGAAAGATATACAAATTTCTGTGTTAGAAAACATACATAAAAACTTATATCCTATTTTAATACAAATCTAACAAAACATGCATGCATGGGTTTTTTCAAAACTGGTGTTTGAGTATAAGAAATGCATCTGCAACGTGACATGATGAAGAGAGAACAAAGGGATAAGCACAGTTGAATGCATGGGCATGCTCATCTTCCTCCAACAAAAATGAGAGATACACATCTAGAATGACGGTGATTCATGAACAATCCTATACTTGATATTATTGGGATAAAGATTATGCTATTGACAAGATATGGAGGATATACAAGAACCAAGCTTCTATAAGAAAAGTAACATTAGAGAATAAAACGTCTTTCACCTGTGTAACATTAATACAAGCATCCACATATATGTCTTCTCCATCTCTTCGAAATATAGAATCTTCAAGAACCTGTAGATATGGATACTAATTACAAAAAGAAAATAAATAACAGACAAGAACAGATGTAACGTTATAATTGTTGATACTGACTGGTTGAAATCTTATACGGACCTCAGCTATACAGATGCTAATGTATAAAAACTTGTAAACACAATCCAATCTTATTGATCTTTCTAACACTGAAGAATGCATCAAATCATTATCATCTTATACTATTAGAAAAACTTCCTCTAGGTTGACAGATATCTAATCACCGTAGACTAAAAATAGTTACTCCTCACATAATTTATTAAAAAACAAACAAGTATAGTTTTCTTATTTATTCTCCACATGGGATATGATAGTTATCTACACTACCAAGTGAGTGCGGAATTACGAAGGGATGCAAACACATAAATATACAAGAGAGAGATAGAGAAGATAAGAAAGATTTCATTGATATGGAGACCACCATACATATTGTCTCGATTCATTTCATTTATTTGCTAGGTAGTTAAATTGCCTAATCCCTCTAATCAATAAAACTAACTTAATATTAAGTTGGCTCATAATAACCTTTATTAAACACAATAACCTATTACCATCATGATGGGTCACATTATCATCAATTGTGACCACTATTACGTTAATTTTCATTTTACTCTTCTTAAACCCCCCACTTAAAACAAAAATTGTTTTACAAATGTTTTCAACATTCTAAAAGGAAGAGGATGTGACTGAAGTCTCTAACTTCAGCACGCCAAGTCCAAACTTCATCCTCATGACTATGGATTATTTTACATCAAATAGAGAGGTTAATAGAAATGAAAATATATTGATGTCCATGAATGACCAAGAAAAACAAACTTTCCAGATTAATAAGAACCATCATTTCAAAATGAAAACTCGAGCCCTGAAATTCCATATTTCTAACTAAAATACATGAAAAAACACCTCTAAATTGAAAAGTGGTGCTACTTGTAGCACCATTTTTTGGGGTTTAAAATTCCAACACATTTTCAACCATGGCATTAAAAAACCAAATATCATGGCTAGCTTCACAATCTCTTTTATGGGAACCTACACAGTCATTTTTCCCACATCACTACCAGCATCAACACCTAGATATTATGGCATTAAAAACCCACATATTATGGCAAGCTTCACAATCTCTTTTATGTTGAAAATTGGGGCAGCTATGGGACGAATTTCCCATAGGAACCCATCTACCCAAAGGATAGCCCATCTTTCCGTAAAGAGAAAAATTCAAGATTGGTTAATGAGAAATATTATTGGTAATGTGGATTGACACCCCTATTATTATATGTCGTGACCAATGTTGTGTGTATATATATATATTTGCATTTATATTAAATACCAAATTAGATGTCGAAGACATGGAAACATGCATATTTTTACATAAATCAAGGTAGATATGGCATCCATGATTACATTGTACATCAATGATTAATTATCCGAGCATCAACCATCTAGATTCTAGCAATTACAAACATACATCAATTTTTTATGCATATCATAAAACATAAAATAGTTAGAAGATAAAAGCATCAAACATTCAAGTAACTTATCTAGCAAGTGAGCAATTGTCAACATGAGTCATGTCCAAAATTCAAATAATAACGTTTACAAAATAAGCCACTTGGCCACCACCAAAACTCAAGTACACACTGAACTAGGAAGAGTAAGACAAAAAAGTTCAAATTCACAACAAGACTACAATCTATGACAAAAGTAGTAAACAGTGAATATATCTACTAATCTCTCCTCCTTCCACCACAAACAGGACATAAGCCTCCACTTGGTGGCAAATGAAGAAGATGGTAAAGATGGTGGCTTTGGAAGTTGTGGCAGTGGAACTAATCAACATGAAGCCCCTGTTGCTGGTGTTGAAGCATCGAACCTGAGAACCAGGGGACCGGATGGGAGTGGCATCTCAACTCGATCATCATCATCCTACATAAGAGCATCCTCCAATTGTTCTAATTGCAACACTCCATCCTCCAAATTGGTCTCCTTTGGATTTTTGTCCCAAACCTTAAGGTATTTATTATTGTTTGCATCATCAAAGTAATGGAATAACAATCGCAATTTGTAGTGAACATAAACCAAGCTCTCTACCTGATCTAATCTCAACCTGTTCCTTTTAACACTATGGATGAAAGAATAAGAGCTCCAACACCTCTTTGCAAAAGAAGTGTTTACCACCTGTGATAGCACCCGCAATGCCAAAGTTTGTAGAAGTGGAGTATCACCTCCATGCATGTTCCACCACTCAAGATGAGATAAATTCTCTCGACCTCTAATTGCATGCATCCTCCCAAATGGACCAGTGCTAAGTGTATAGTTGCTCAAATGTTTTCGTAGCATGGCAAGCTCCTCCTTATCAGGGACTAATTTATCCAATGCTTTCATATAACTAGATAGAACCTCTAGATCTAGGTGTGGTTTTCTCCTGCTTCGCCCCCACCCCCCTCCCCCCAAGGTGCTGGTGTTGAAAGCCATGATGAATGATAGTATTTAGGTGTCAGAACATATGCTAAGCCATGCAATGGAATGTTTAGCATATCCCAACATTTTCCCACCTCTGCACGAAAATAATTGTAGAAGGTGATATCTCTAGGCTCAACAATGTCTTTAATTTGACCCAACATGCTATCCATTTGCTCATACACCTCCCCAATTATTGGTCAATCTGAATCTGCAAAATTGATCATGTAATAAATTGCTTTGGTGAATTGCAAAACATATTTACTCTGTGACCAAGAGTAGCTGTCAAAAATAGTGTCCTTGGTTACAATAGCACCATCTCAGAGGTCACCATATTAGTTAAGGCTTGTCTCACCTTCACTAGCCGCCTAAAGGTCAGGTAATAACTTGCAAATCTTGTTTTTCCAAGTTTAAGAAACTACAACTTGGAGTAAGTGCCATAAAAGTAGTTTACCCTTGTATGCCCTGTGATAAATTTAATGAGTTGCTTCCCTCTCTTATAAAGCTCATTAATCCATCCACATTCTTTATGCTTCACAATATCATGCAACAAAAGGTTCAATGTGTGCACCAAGCACCCAGACCAAAAGATCTGTGGATGAGTACACTCAATATTTTTCCAGTTGCCTTACAATTTGTTGGATTATCAGTGATCACTTGAAAGTTGAACCACAATATTAGGACTAACATCTTTGATTGATTGCAATGGGAGATTTGAAATGTTTTGGGAAGTTGCACTGATGGAGGAGGAGTCATGACATGCAATAAACACTGCACCACTAGCATAAACACCAAGAACATTTATCAAATGTTGGTTTCTAACATTTGTCCACCCATCTGATACAATGGATACCCCACAATCCACCAACTCATTTGTAAAACGTGTCAAAGCTCTTTGAACCTTTGCTTTTTCTCTTTCTAATAACAATGTTCTAGCTTTCTCATAGCTGGGGCTCTCGTATCCTTCTGGGGCTTCATTGATGACCTTAACCATATCATGCCAATAGGGAAAGTGAAGCACCTTGAATGGTACACCGCAAGCACAAAGAAACCAGACTATCTTTCCATCTACATCATCCCTCCCAACAACATTCAGGAGATCCACTATTGTTCTTCTACTTCTAATGGTTGCAGAAGTACCATGAGCAGATGAGCTACCAAATCTAGAGGTTGCACTTGATTCAGAATGAGCTTTTGTTTCTTGTTTTTCTATTATGCATCCTCCTCTATTTGCATGTATTTTCTTCTTTGTTCAGCTGAAACCTTTGGGCAAATTGCTATCCCCATTGTTATCACTAAAAAATGATCACCTAGCCATTTCTAACAAGGTGGATCAAAATACACCATGCAGATTTAATTTTACCATAGTAAAGTCAATTTCAATGTGGAAAATAATTTAGTAAACCACTTTTATTAAATTATTTTCTGATTTAAATCAAAAAACCCCATGAGAATAATTAGATAAATCAATATTTATTTAATTTTCTCTAGGAATAATTATTAAATCATTATTTCATAGTTATTCCTTGTCATATTTGACTAAATCCCTTAGGAATATTTAAATAAATCATTATTTATTTGAATTTCCTTATTTTTGTTATTAGAATCATTATTAAATCGCTATTTAATAATTATTTTGATTTCACGCCTTTCTTGTTTCTCGCGAAATAATTAATAAATCATTTTATTTGTTAATTATTTCTAAATAAAGGTATTTAACCATTTTAAATACTTTTTCCATCTCCAATAAATATAATAAAGTATTCCAAGTAGTTAGATCTGGATTTGGTCAATAATATTTTATTATTCTCCATTTTCGAGATTAACTCCATACTTTGATATAAAAAACGGGTTTTTCATTCATTCCTCACCATGATCATTATCATCGTCAACATTATCGTCATTTTCTTGAGCTCCCATTTGAGTTCTTCACTTTGTTTGGGTTTTTCACACGATTGAGAGAGGGAATTCTATTTCTAAAGCATCAAGGATATCAAAGGACCCATCCCACAGAGGGGGGCTTACAAACCAATTTGTAGATCTCCTTCACGAGGTGTTATCAATAAAGATTTATTCATATAAAATTGTCTTTCTGCTATTATTCTGGATACATTATTTTGCTGCTATTTGTTTTGGATCTTGTTTTCTTTTACTGCATTTTTTCCATTTGTATTGCAGATCTAGAACAATAGCAGTCATCAAATTGTTGTTAGGGTCACTTGTCACCTAGTGACTTAAGTGAGGATTTTTGGTACACCTTCCAGGAATTTTCACACTAACAAATGGCGACTCCACTCGTTTAATAACCACGTTCTTGGGTGACTTAAAGTTTCAGAAATTTCAGGGTTTCTTCAGCCATTTTCAAGACTCTCAATTTTTATTTCTATTTTTAAACCCTATTTTGTCAAATTTTTAGATTCTATCGGGTTTCTGGTCTTTTCTGCAGGTCACAAGTACCAGTGGAGCAGGAAACAGCGACATATGTTCGAGATCTATCGACCGAGACTCTCGAGTACAGAGCGCATTTTTTTGCCCCTTTAGTGTGCTCCAGAGTGCAATTTTTGGCCTAGGAACTGCGCTCTCACTAAAAACAGGTCAGTACCTGTGTTTTGCAACTTTTCTTTAAAAAATTCAAATTTTTTTATAGTTTTGCCGAGAGTGTTGTCTGCAGACTGGTTTGGGTTTTTCAACTTTGTTAATCAGTCTCCCTTAGGCCTAGATCCACTTGTTTTGTCTCTTTGAGGAAGGAAATAGCCCCCTAGGGTTTAGAGTACTCCTCCACATTGTTAGGAAGACATTTGCTGAGTGAGGAGTCTAGGGTTTTCAGCATTTTTAGCCTCTGTTTTTCAGATCTAATCCATTACTTTTCAGATCCATTGGATAGGTTTATTTTACCTTTTCTCACTTTAGAGTTTGGGTTTGCCTTTTCCCCCTTAGGATCCCCTTGAGCATCCTAGGTCTTAGAGCTTCATACTTGTCCTTTATAGCAGTTTTCACTTCTGATTTTTGTTGTTTGTCTGCACCATTTTCAGCAACTTAGGGCCTTTAGATCCCAGTCCCTTGACATTAGATCTTCTTGGCCTCTTTATGTGTCTTTGAGTAGCCTGTTTTCCTTCTCTTGCTTAGTTGCTTAGTATCCCTTGTGGGTGGGGTTGTGTATGCTTGATTGATTATTTAATTTTCTGTCATTTTAGATTCATTTACAGTATTTTAGTATTTTACTTTCAACAGCATATGGCATCATGAAACATGCTTAATTAACTCATCCACTTGACACATCTTTTTCACACACTCACACCTTAAGCGAATGAGAGCTTGGTTAACACCACCAAGCCAAGACTTTAAACACTACACCTTAATAAATCAACACACATAGATTAAGCCCACTTGGGCATCAGGGCCAAACAATCTTTGTAGTGTAGGTGTAGGGTCGGTGGGATAGGCTTCCAATAACACCCATCAGTCACTTCTCATTAAGACATAGAAGTTGTCATATTAGGGAGCTTAAAATCCTTCAGCATCCCACGATCAAAGTCGGAGTGCGTTAGAAACCCCATTCAGAGGGGTCTAGGTTAGGTCATCGTGCGAGCAATTCTCCTCGAGGCTACCCAACCCGTGGCAGGGAATTCGGTGAGGTGGTTGACTACCAAGAAGCTCAAGACTCAACCACCCCTCTGGGGCGAAGGTAACCGTAGTGACCAATCTTAGGAAACCACCTTATAGGATTGGATGTGGGAACCAGTTGGTCCTCTACCCCACCTTTCTTTAGACAGCTCTACTTGCGGGGATGAGATTCTGTCAAGTAAGAAGTTCTTTGGAAGGCCATCTGAAACAACAGATTTAGGATTGTTTGAGGAATCAGATCACCTATAGGATAGAGGCCCTTTTTATTTGATAGGACGTGTTTGCTTGCATTAGAGTAACATCATTAAAATAGTTAGTTTACTCTTGTCACCACTGTCGTAGGTGTTTGCTTGTTGTTTGTCGCTCTTTTCTTCCTATCATTATCACTTAGTCTAGACATCATAGTGCCTCCAAGGCATTTGTCGCGTCGAATTCGAGGGCTTCACCCTCAGTTCCCGTTAGGCCATATCACTCCTCCCCGTCGGGTGCGAGTTCATCCTCCTAGTCCTCCATTGAGTCATCATTTTGATTTTGATTTTGATTCTGCTGATTCATCTCATTCATCCATTGATTTCGCGTCCCCTCATCCTCATATTGCCATCATGTCAAGCACCAATGCAAGTGCAAGAACCCAGGGTGGTAACCCATATGCCAACCAGGGTACCCCCACTAGCGGAACCTCAACCGATGTGGTCACTCCGACTCCTTTACTTCCTTTTGTTGTTGGTCTAAGTCTCCCAGATTTTAACCAGCTTATCAATGATCCCCTTCTCCACAATCCACATGGCCAGCAATGCCTACAAAACTCCCTTTAGACATCCCGAAGTTTGAGGGTAATCCGGAGAAGACCCAACCAATCATGTTCGCTCCTTTCATATGTGGTGTTCATCCAATTCTATTACCGACGACTCCATTCGTCTTTGGTTGTTCCAACGCACGCTCACTGGAGCTGCTACGAAGTGGTATGTAGACCAGCCTAGGGCAACCCATTCCACTTTAGCGACTCTTGCCACAACCTTTATTTCATATTTCCAGTTACCTCTCCATTATGATACCGGTACTGAACTTTTGACTTCATTCCATCAAACTTTTGCCACTCACCTTTCCGACCATGTTCAGGAATGGCATGGAGGAGCATTTATCGAGCTCCTGACTTTGAAGACTGAGTCTATATGGATTGGTTTCTTAGATCGTTGTTGGCCCCCATTGCGAAAGATGTCGCTTCTCACTTTCCTCAATCCGAGGAAGAAGCTCTCTAGATAGCTCTTAAATTTGACCTGATTTACGCCCAGTTAGGTTACATTTACACTGTCATCCCCAATCTGCCTCGGCCTGGTGCTACTAATGCGTCGGGGGCATCTCATGCTGCAAATGGCATTGTTGGAACCCTTTCACACCCTCAACCATATGCTCCTCCTCAGATGAGTTATGGTCAACCTCAAGGAGGGACCAGTCCCATGTACAATTATCCCTCCCCCAATCCTTATCAGGGCACTCCTTATCCAGGTCCCAGCACACCATATGCATATCCCCATCCACATCAATCGATACCAGGGCCAGCTATTGCACCGCCTGCTTATACCAATGTTGTCCCATCTCCATATTATTCGTACGCACAACCTAGTGCTCCAGCTCCTTCGACACCAGCGCCCTAGCCCCCCATGCCTGCTCCCCCTCCGCCGCAGCAAGCACCTCCTCCACAAGGACAAGTGTATGCTCAGCAAGGTGGTCCTAATCCCAAGAAAAGGAACAAGGGGAAGGGTAATAGGCAAGGGGAAGGGTAATAGGAACCACCAACAGCAAGGTAATCAAGGCAACCAAGATCCTCCACCCAATGCCCCTCAAAGTACTCAACCTAATCCCGTAACCCAACTACAGAGCGGTCAGCCCAAGCAGAACAAGGGTCTTCGTACGAACAAACGTTGTGCTTGTTGTGAAGTCTATGGTGATTATACACATGAGTGTCCCCTGTTACCTCAAATGTGCCAAGCATGGGAAGCTCAAGCAGCTTCTCGAGGATCGCAACCCTCCACTCCTCCTCCCCCTCCTGCTTCATCTCAACCCACTGTGCTCACCAACCCTTTTCCCCACCAAGGGTATATAGCTGCCCAACCTTTGCAAGGTCAGGCTGCTCAACCAGCTCCTCCATCTAGTCACCATGATTATCAGATTCTCATGATGAATTCTGATGAGGTAAACACCAAACAAGTCAACCTCCAGACTCGATCACATCAGTATGACAAGCCATCTGCTAAGTCTATGACTGAGTCCCAACCCAAAGTGTCTACCGAGCCTCTATCGTCACCCAACAGTACCTTACAGATCCCTCAACCTAAGGTTGAGGTCATACCCAAGATCCCCAGAGGTCCGTTACATCGAAATGCTACTTTTGCCAAACCCACCCATACATAGAACATAGTAGATGACTTGGCACAGTATCATGTTGCCATGTCAACGCTGGAAGTCCTCCAAACGTGCCCATCACAACGAAAATCTCTACTATCTGCTCTAGGCGCCGTAGATCCTCAAGACGATCAGATGATTGTCTTCCATGTTGACAAGTCGAATAACCCTCCTTTCCCTTCATCCGTTGCGTTCCAAATTCCAGTCTCCATTCAAGACGCCACTGTCCAGCGGTTTATCATTGATGAAGGCGCCTCCACCTGTTTGAGGGTCGCCAGTGTTTGCAAACAACTTGGATCCCCTGACCTATCCCTGTCCACCATCACTTTGCATACATGGGATGGTCATCCTTCATAGCCCCTTGGCTTATACCGCAACTGCCCAGTCACAGTTGCTAACAAGACCATCTGTATTGATATCGAAGTCATTGATGCGCCCCTTGACTATAACATCCTTTTGGGTCGTAGTTATACTTATGCCATGTCAATTGTCGCATCTACGATTCACCGTAAGATGTGCTTTCCCCACAATGGAAAGATCGTCATCGTCGATCAGTTGACGTATTACGATCCAAAAGCCTAGACTTCGCCTCAAACCAACATTTCTTCCGTGGATGAGAATAAGACTATCTCGTCTGTTTCTCTAGGAGTCTATAAAGATTCTCTTTACTTGGTGCTTATTATGGCTCCCCGCCTAATCCTTTTGAGCTTAGCTCATCGAGTGTTTGCATGCTCCAAGCATCACGTACTGCCCACAAACGGGTCGTTATGCCTTCACAATAGTCTGCACCTTCCCAACCTGCTCTGCCTAACTCAACCACGCCTAACAGTACAACTCCTCAAGGACCACCTCCTTTTGTTGGTGTCTCTCCTAATCTTTTTCCGCCCGGATCCGTTCCCCCAGCCCTTAACCACTGGGGAGTTGTTCCTCCAGGTCATTACCCTTTTGGTCAGATACCGTTCTTGTTTCCACCTCCTGGAGTTTATTCTACACCTGTCATGGCTACATTGAGTCTACCTAATATCACCCTAGGGATCCCAATCTAGTACATTGATCCCCTTACAAACACTCCACCTCATCAGTTGAAACCTTACACCGCTTTGACCCTGGTCCAACCGGTCGTTCCTACCCCTGCCTTTGCTTCAGTTCCACAGCAACCTCAACAAGAGCCTACTCCTATTGTGAAAGTATCTAGAGAGGGGGGCAAAGCCCAAAAGAAGGGATCCCAAGACAAGGCTCCCCCAGCAACTCCAACTGCCCCTAAGCCCCCAAAGCCTCTTCCTCCTTGCGCTTTGTGTGATGTTGTCGGTCATGCCACCAATAACTGTCCTGAACTCCCTCACATTAAAGAGGTTGTCATTGATATCTTTCTCGAGTAATGAGTCCACTTCTCCTTTACCTGTGGAGTCTAATCCCACCCCTACTCCAGAACAAGAGGCCTCCCAACTACCCATCGTGATCCCTCCCCCTGATGTCGAGATGACGGACAGTTTTGCTCCCATCCTCTACCTATCATCATTCATAAGATCGCTCCCTGAGAACTCCCTAGATATCTCCTCACATGATTTTGTTGAACCTCCTTCAGCAAACACATCGGTAGATGTCCCCTCTACTAGTCATATGTCTCCCAATCGTGACAATGCGTATGTGAACCTCGTTTCTCATGAAGATGCTTCAAGTAGCTCTTCCTCATCATGTGATCTTTCTTCCTCCAGCCTACCCATCTTCCACTCTGATGAAGACATCATGGAAGCCATGACCACTCCCGATTACCCTTGGGATGATATGCACCATCATGCGTACTTCCTCCCGCAGCAGACCCATGACCAATATGTTGAGGAATCTAAAGACTTCATTCATCATGAAGTTGATTGGTTCAAAAATCCCATTCCTGTGCCCGATGCTTTCAAAGAAGGGAATATCGCCAACATTTCCCCCACCATAAAAATCAACATTTCAAATAAACCAGGGGTTGAAGAAAACATTGTCTTGGGGGCACATTGCACCCCAGAAGAAATTGAGGCTTACACCAAGCTCTTCAAGGAATTCTATGATGTTTTCACCTAGTCCTATTCTATAATGCCCAGACTTGCCCGCCATTGTCAAACATCATATCAACACTTGGCCTGATGCCTTACCTATCCGTCAAAAGCAATGGCCTATTCACCCTTCCAAGCGCAATGCCATCAAAGCCAAAATCGATAAGCTCAAGCAAGTTGACTTCATCTATCCTATCGAATACACCACATGGGTGTCCAATCAGTTCTCGTTCTTAAAAAACAAGGCACCATCCATGTCTGCACTGACTTTCGTGATTTGAACAAAGATTGTCCCAAAGACAACTTTCCCACACCCTTCATTGACCAAGTCATTGATGAGTGTGCGGGGCATGAGATTCTTTCCTTTATGGATGGGTTCTCCGAGTACAATCAGATTCGTATCTATGATGTCGATCAGTTAAAAACCACCTTCACTAGTTCGTGGGGAACCTTTGCATACAAGGTCATGCCATTCGGCTTAAAGAATGTTGGGGCCACTTTTCAACAGGCCATGTCCTATTGCTTTCATGACTTGTCCCACATTATCCTTGCATATCTCGACGACCTCACCGCTCGTTCTAGACTTCGGTCGCAACACCTCCATGGTTTGCAAACTGTATTGTTATGATGTTGCAAGTATAACATTCGCCTTTATCCCATACAGTGTGTCTTTTGAGTCCCTGTCGACCACGTATTGGGCTTCATTGTGTCCAAGGACGGTATTACTCTTGATCCTTTAAAAGTTCAAGCCATCCTTGAACTTCTCCCCCCCCCCCTCTCCATACCCTCTGCCAGCTACAAAGCCTTCAAGGCAAGGCTAACTTCCTTCGTTGGTTCGTCCCTGATTATGCCACAACGGCTCATGGGTTCCTCAGACTCCTTAGATCTACCATTCCATTTGTATGGGATGACCAAGCTCAACAGTTTTTTGATGCCCTAAAATGTGCTCTAACTTCCGCTCCCTTGATTAGTCCACCAAACTTTGAAAGGGATTTCATCCTATACATCTCTGCATCCACCTACTCGGTTGTTGGGGTCCTAATATAGGAAGATTCAGCAAGAATAGAACATGTCATCTATTATGTCAGTAAGAACCTCAACGATCCCCCTATGTCCTATTCACACGAAGAAAAGCTAGTGCTGGCTGTCGTGTTCTCCATCCAGAAACTTCGCCATTACATCCTCACTCGTACCACTAAAGTAGTGACAAACTCCAACCCAATGGCTTTCCTGCTGAGTCGACGGATCATCAATGGGAAGTATGCCCGTTGGATTGTCATCCTCCAAGAATACGATCTTGAGTTTGTCACCCCCAAAAGTAAGAAAGGTTTGGCCCTTGCCGAACTTATTTCTGAATTCCCCACCGGTGCGCATGATCCGCCGGTTAATGATAATCTCCTGGATGAACACTTGTTTGCTATAACCTCTGATGACCCATGGTATGGCGACATCCTCACATATCTGTGAACCCAGAAATTCGCCCCCCATCTCACTCATGATGATCGACGACAGATTCAACATCAAGCCCCTCGCTACCTCCTCATCGGTGATGATCTCTATCGTCGCATGTCAATACTGTCCTTCATCGTTGTCTCACCCATCCTGAAGCTAAGCAAGTGCTCAATGCCTGCCATGGTGGCGCTTGTGGTGGCCACCTCTCTGGAATGGCTACTGCCCAGAAAATAATGTGTGTTGGGTACTTTTGGTCTTCTCTCTTCAATGGTTGCAATGCGGCAGTCAAACATTATCCCAAATGCCAGTTATATGCCCCAAAGGCAAGAGCTCCACCTGCTCCCCTTCATCCAGTTGTTGTAGTCGGTCCTTTCTGTAAATGGGCTATTGATTTTATGGAGTGTCAACACCCATCCGCTAATAACCACACGTATATTATCGTGGTTGTCGTCTACTTTACCAAATGGGTTGAATACATGTCAACGTTCACTAATACCGCGGTTACTGCTGCCCTCTTCTTTTTCAACCATGTTATCGCTCAATTTGGGGTTCCGAAACAATTGGTCCGACCATGGCTGACACTTTGAAGATGAGATTTAGTGCGAGCTATCATCTCTACTGGCCTTTGAACACCAATATTCGTCGTCTTATTATCCCCAAGGCAATCGCCAAGTTGAAACTGCCAACAAGATCCTTAAGACTATGCTTCAACAAACAGTGAATAAACAAAAGACCAACTAGCATTTAATGCTCTTCCCTACTCTGTGGGCCTATAGAACTTCTGTCAAGACCGCCACCGGGTTCACTCCTTTCCATCTTATTTTTGGAGAGGAGGCAGTTTTACCAATCGAGTGTGAAATCCCTTCCCTTCACCTTGTCGTCGAACTCCTCCCAGAAACCCAACCCTTAGAACAATGACTCATCATGCTTGAGCACACTTCTGAAGACCGTCGTGTTGCATTGCAAACCACTGAAGCGGAAAAGAAACGTACCAAAGCTCAGTATGACCACAAAGTCCACCCTCATACCTTCCATGAAGGCGACCTTGTTCTCGTGTATGACCAAGCTCATGATGTCTTGGGACGTGGAAAGTTTGAACCTTTATGGCTAGGGTCTTATATCATCCATAAGTGTTTGGGCAAGGGGGCATACCTATTAGAGGATCCAGAGGGCCAAATCCTTCCTAATCCTCAGAATGCGCTCTACCTCAAGAAATTTTACCCATAGCATTTCCCATCGAAGTGCGTGTATCTCTGTCTTTCTTCTTGCATTTAGGTAGCTTGCATCCCCCACTTTCTTACACATTGTCTTCTTGTGTCTTTTAGATGGATCCATCATCCACACCTTATATTGGTTTTTACAATGGTGTGAGTCACTTCACCAGGAATCTTACCTCGGTAGCTTGGGCCATTTTTACCCCCATGCATTCGTTAGTCCACTCCAACGACATTTGCATTGGACCTGCCACCAATAACCAAGCCGAATATGATGCAGTGATAGGTTTGTTAGTCGATGCCCTTGATCATCACATCCTTCACCTTCATGTTTGTCTAGATTCCTTGCTACTTGTCATGCAATTGAATGGCATTTATCGTGTGCATAATCCTGTCCTATTTAGAAAATATCTATGAGTTAAGCTTTTGATGTGTGAATTTGAATCCATTTCATTCAATCATGTACCTAGAGCCCAAAATCACTATGTAGATACCATTGCTAATAACATTCTAAATTGGCATTTATCACATGTAAGAAGACATCCATAAAACAAATGGTGAACCACAATCGTCACAAAAAGATGCATAATCATATATATATGTATCGTCATACAGTGTTTTGAGTCCACTACTCTAAATACATCCAACATGCCCACTAGCATGTTATCAAAAAACAAAAATGGGGACCCACATGTCCCTATGCCTAATCACTATCATCTAGAGATTTCCGAGCCAACAGCTCCATCCCACCAGCCCATAAATCTCGTATACCCTATCCGGCCATCGTCATGTGCCGCATGATCCCTCGCCACTCCAACGTTAGACCCGTACACTCATTTGTGTGCTGATCTTCGAGCTCATGCCACCCGCGATCTAGTAGAGCCCTATCATCTAGTCTTTGTCATGATGAGGTTTCACACTGATCTACAGCCCCAGGCACTGCAACTCGTCTTGCATATCCTGCAACCTCACTAGTGCTATATCTGCATACCATAAAGTTTAGAAATCGGTACCACATACGTATATTTCTTAAACTATAAATGCATCAAACATATAGCAACTTTCACTTACCATCTAGGCCCCATGCTCGTCCTGGTGGAAGTGGTAAGTCAGGATCCCCCTGATAGTTCATGGCGTTGTATGGATAGTCGTCTATATATAGCAGCCTCTGGTCTCAATGAGCAAAAACCTCATGCCGAAACACATGTCTGACTCCCCCGCCACCTCCTCGTCTCAGTACTTGCCCCCAGCGGCGCATCTTGGGCTCCTGCGAGCCCCCATCCTGGATCTGAACATGAGCTCGTATCGTGGGGATCTTCTCAAAGAAGAGCGAGCACAAAAATGTCCCAAATGAATACTTATCATTGGTTCCCCGTCTACACAATGTCAATTGTCGTTTCAAAGACGACAATATCCATCTGGCCCCACCCATAGTAGGTCCCTCCCAAAACGCTCTCCACCAGCATCATCTTCTCTCCAGTGATATGGTGGAAGGCATGGCTACCACAAATTCGCAGCACCGCTGCAACTATAGCTCGTATCTCCATCTTTCCAAGTCATCAATTTAGATAGTCTTGCCTGTCGCATGACTACCCCATATACAATGACGCTCAGCAAACTCCTCAATATGTCTCCCACGAGGCAGCACTAGATGTATCTCTCCTACCACCCCCAAAGGGGGCAATCCTATCAAAAAGTATATGTCCTGGATCGTGAGCTCGATCCTGTGCCCTTGCACTACAAAGGCCTCCTGATCTAGATCCCAATAGCTCACTATCCTCGATAGCAAGGGCTCACCAGCCCTCATCAATGGGTTCTCCAAGAACTTTAGCACGCCACATCGTGTCAGTATCCCTCTCACTGCTTGATTCCCCTGAATCTTAGCACGGAGGGTATCAAACTCTCTTTCTCGCCATGATATCTTTAACTCTGCCATACCTGCAAGACACCACTAAGTTTTGTCAGTTCAGAGTACAAAAGACAGTCATGGATGCACTTAACCTCAGTTTCCAGCAGACCACAGTCCTGCCCACCCTCTCAGTCCAAACGGCAGTTTTTGCCTCAAAAATTGCGTTGAACACACTTGTGTGCCCCATTTCTGCGCTCTAGAGCGCAGATCTGGCCCCAAATAATGCGTTGCGACCGTAAGGGAAGGCAAGGGTCTCCCAGAAAAACCAAGGACCTAATCTGAAAATCTAAACCACTGAAATTGACGAGTATGGTGAGGCCACCTACCTCCAACTCACAGATCCTAATTCTGACAGTCAGTTTCCCCACTACGATATCCATAAGATTTAGAGCCTTCTCCTCCTCTCCAAATTCTCCACAGCTCACTATGCAAATGAATTGGATTTGGAGGCAAAAAGCCCTTTTATAAGAAAAACCATAGTTTTTTCCGTCGCCCATTGCGACCAAACCGTAGCTCCATTTGACGAACTGTCAGCACCATTGGAAATCTCTCACCGACTTCTATAATGGGTCTCTCTTTGTTTTTTCTAATTTGACACTTCACCCGGAAGCCATTTTTCCATTAAATTTCACTTTGTCGCCCTTCAAATTAGAATCTCTTCATTTGAGCCATCGTTCTCTGGTACCACTTTACCTTTGCACTGGTTGACTCTCATGTCAATTTTCGTCATGAGTAACCATCATTTACTCATGTTTTTATGGTCCCCACTGGGCCTCCCCCATGTGGCAGCATCATCGAGTCACCCTTGTTTAGAGCATCTAAGATGCGTCACCCTTGTACTTATGGAGTCTATTCCAATCCACATTGTATCCCGTTAAAGTGTTTCATTCGTCGTCATGCCACATTTCTTTCATTATACTTATATTTGGCCTCCAGTCCTTCTACTCCATCTTTGTCGAACCCCTGTTTGAGTCATTGATCATCCCCTCTTGATTTTCGTCAGTCACTGCCCGGTCAACCATTTTTATTATGCTCTGACAAGGGAAGTCGTCAGTTCGCCATCTATCATGTTTTCTTCCATCATCATCCCTAGTGTCAGTCTATGGTGTAAATTTTCGGTCCTTGGTTCAGCACTGCACTCCTTGTCTCTATTTCAGAAACCCTATCACATGTGTTTGACCAACTTTGACCCTTTATCTACCTCTCTCTAGGAGGAGACTTTCCTCCTTCAACTCAACTACCTGTTTGCTTGACTTCTTTCTGAATTTAGTTGCCTTAGAGGTCTGCAATATTTTCAGTCTTCTTCCTACAATCTTCAGGTCTGCAATCTCGCATGTGTGGAGGTTATTTGGCCTAAAAACAATACCAAAATAAAGCTAAAAGACCTCGTTGCTCCTTCCCTTCTCCTTGCTGGTACTTCTTACTAGCTTCAGACCTTGACCGAAATTCATATCCTCAAATGAGGTTGAGCTTCCCTATTTATAGTTGTTTCCCAGTCAAATTAGGTCGACTTTAGTGAGGGTGAGCCAACATATCTTTTGAGAGATATTATTATTCTTCTTGAAGCCGACTTGGGTGTCTTTGCTTAGTCTTGGAGGGCGTTCCTATACGTTTAATGACTTATACAAAAATGTAACATGCCTAAGAAGGGTCCTTCATACATGACATTGACTCTCATTGATTTTTATGACTAGATGACAAAACCTAAATGTTCACAATGGGAACCTTAACTAAAATAAAATCCCTTGATCATGAAACCCATGATTCAAGTACTTGCAAAATGAATTTTTTTCTTCTTTTCATTAATTACATAAAATCACATTTACATATGTCATTATGAAGACCGAACCTAGTTACACTTTTCAACACATTTTGGAATATGAATATAGATGGACAACCTGCAATGAAATGAGCAAGAAGAAAGAATGGGAAAGAGTAGGAGAGGGAAGACTTAAAATACAAACAATGACAGAAAATGAGGGAGTTTGGAGTTTTCACTTACCTATTTAGCTCTTGTAGATGGAAGCCCTTCTTGACTCCTCCAAGCTCCTCCTCCATCACTGCCCCTAGCTCCCCCTCCTTCACTCCTCCAATCTCTCCTCAAGCCCCTCTTCTCCAAGCTCTCTTCGCCACTCTTTCTCCTCTCTTCTCCAAGCCCTCCAAAAATACAAGAGTGGCAAAATGAGAGGGGGAAATGAGCTTTATCCCCATCTATTATTTGCCTAACTCAACCTAAAACCACCCCCACCTCAAGTTAGAGAAAAAAATAAATGATGATGAAGGAAGCATATGAATAATGATGATCAAGGAATGAAGCCATGAAAGGTTCTCCAATGTTATAAAAGAAGGAAGTGGTTGATCTCCAAGTTTAGAGGGAGCCTGGATAGAAGAAAGAATACATCTCCCCAATTGAGAGGGAGGGCATATTATGATAGTCATGATAGATACCTTGAAGAAGAAATTGGAGAATGAATTGGTGTTGCTGAAGAAATGAAAAAAGAAGAAAGCTTCCAACAAATTGAATATCGATAACTTGATGATGATATTAGCGGCTTTCGAATAATTGACGACCCCGAAGATTTGTGCTTACTTGTATATTTGAAAGTATATTATTGATTGGGGTTTCTGTTTGTATAGGTAAAATCTCTCCACAAGAAGACTGAACACCCTGGAAGCATGCTTGGACAAATGGATATGTCTAGTTTGAGAGGGAAAGTTGAAGCATCTAATGGTGGATGCTTGGGAGGATATCTGGTCGGCCTTTGTATTGATGTCTAGATTTCGAAGAGGGCGGGTGGCATTGGTCTTGGTGCTCTGACCTTAGATACGCACCTAGATCCCTGGGTTGATCATTATTCAGAAAGCCTGATGATACCTAGACTGGCAGAAAGCTTGAGTAAATCTTAGTCCCACCCAGATAGATTACCCTGGTCAGGAATCTAGTTCACAACACTGAGTGTGCTAGAATTCTTCATAGTTCAAGATCATTTTGAAATCTTCCATGTACTTCTTTATATATGTAATTATGAATACTTCCCTAGTTAAGAGGGAGTGTTGAAGAATGCAACTAGCTACGGTCTTCATAATTGTACTTGTCAAAAGAAAATTTATAGTTAAAAAATGACTTATTAAAGCATGGGTTTCATGCTTGGGTCAATGTCATTGTTTTCTAGGTCAAAGCCCCCATTGAGGGCTTCTAGGTTTTGTCTTGAGTCATTAGAGTCGTTGTCATTATCATTAGACCCTTCTTGGGCTTTTGTATCATGTAAAAAAAGAATTATTTTTCAGTCAAAAAGATAATTTGTCACCTCCACACCAAGTCGACCCTGCCATCAACAAGTCGGCCTAGATTAGGGCAATTCGACCTCACAAGAAGCCTATATATTGAGCAACTCGACTTCATTTGGAGAGCATTATTAACAAGTTTGATCTCTAAGAAGCAGTAGTGTTGCACAAAAAATTGTCACCTTGGCATTCTGCAATCTGTGTGAGTCCATTACCACTCATATTTTCCTCCTTTGCAAGTTTTAAGCCTCGGTTCCTCATATCAAGCCTTGAAAATAAGATAAAGCCCTCAAAAGTCTCTAAAACTCTGGTTCCGCACTTTCTCTTTGCATTACCTGCGGTCCCGCATCTAATGGTCATGTCTCCTGCGTACCTGACCGCTCTGTCTTTGTGTTATGGGTGCGGACCCCTGTAAAAGTTAAAAAGACGCAAGTATATTCTAAAAAACTCACTTTGAGTAATTTCTAGAAGCTTCTGGAAAGAATCTTGAGGTGGCAAATTCACTTCCTTAAGGTTCATGCATCCCATACCTTAAGGAGCTAACCCCTTGATGTGAGGAGCTTATCCCTTTGAAGGAGGACTCTATCCCTTCATACATGGACTTGTAACTTCCTCCTCTGCACTATAAAATGAAGCATTGGGCTGGTTACTTGGGAGGTTGAAAGCTGAATATTTTTGAGGTGAAATGTTGCTGGAACTTAGTCTTCTTAGTTGAGTTTTTATGAGGAGAGATTACATACTTCTATGATCTCATTTGGAGGAGTGCAAGGCTTGTCAAAGTAAAGGAAATTCCTGTTTCGGACCCTGGGAAGAGCTTGTTCAACATCAAGGCTGAAAAGGTTGTAAAGTTCTTCTACTTCAAAGTTAATACGAATAAGTTTGTTTTTCTCAATAAGTTGTTGATGTATGGTTTATCTTATGGATTCCTTAATCACCTTAATAGACATGATTTATGATATTAGCCATGCAGGTGCTATTTGATGTTGATTGTAGGTTCTCAAAAGGAAGCTCTTTCGAACGGTTGAAGGATGGCTTCTACGAACAAGCATTGGACTTAAGGTAGGGTCTAAACACCTCTATAGTTTTTGTTTATGAATCACATATGTCTAGAGAAAGATAGGTTTGTTTGTCTGTTTGTTGCTAGACTATCTTCTGATACTAGGAAGATCGGCCTTGTCTGCAAGATTGATTTACCCGGCCAACAAATTGGCGACTCCGCTGGGGAATGAATTTGGTTTTTGGTTTTCCTTTGTCTTTGACTTGAGAAACTTGTTTTCATTTCTGGTTTTTTATTGATGTATTTTGGCTTGGGTAGTTTTTAGAATCTGGATTATTTTTTGTTTTTTTCGAAGTTTTTAGGGGACCGCACTTTCTCTTTACAAACAGTGCAGGCATTTCCACACTTTTCCTCTAGTAAACAGAGCGGGACCGCACTGTTTCTTCCAAAAACCTGCGGACCCTGTAAAATGTTTTGAAAAACCTAAAATGTTTTCTTCCAGTTAATTTTAGGTTTCATTTAGGGTTTTTATTGTGTACGCAGATCTACATGTGTTCTGTCAAAAATTTCTTGTGAGTGAGTTCCAATGGTATTTTTGTTTTAAATGATTTTCTAGAAGTTTTGCATACCTGAAGTGGTTTTCACATGGTCTCTGTAGTGACTCAAAGATCAGAAGCTTGAGAAACCTTAGATTACCCTGGTGTCTTTTTGTCTTCTTGATGAGTCTGACTGAATTGTGAAATCTGTCCTTTGTGAGAAATAGATTTAGTTTTCTCTTTGCAAATCTTTGAACGAACTTGGCTATAAGTTTTGAATTTCATTTTTACAAAGGAAAACATATCTGGATTTTTTTTGATTGGTTTGTTATTTTGAACAAATGAATCCTTAGTTTACTGAATAACTAAGTAAAATGTCCTCAAAAAGAATTGAAGCTTTTATTCAATTAAGTTTTTAGATCTCAAAATTAGTTTTGTAGTTTTGAGTGTTTTCTAGAACTTGTAGATCTCTTTTGAAGAAAATTGTTTTTTGTAGTTTCGAGTTTTGAAAAGGGAAAGGGATTTATTGTGAGCTTTAATTAGTAGTCTCATTTTGAGTTCTTATTGAAAAAGACAAAAAGATTTTCTTTCCATTTACATGTTGAAAGAAAGACTAGTTTCTTAAATAATTGCATTTTCGAACTCTTTCTTTTAGCTAGAATTTCATTGAAAGAAAAACGAATTGTTTATCATTTTAGGTGCATCTTTTTAGTGTTTTTGGAGTCGAGTCTTCACACCATCAAAGTTTCATTTCCATACCTATTGACTTAAAGAACAACCTATAAAAGCAATGCTTAATTAAAATTGATCTAGTAATCTTTTTTATTTCTAGGGCTCTTATCACCAATATAGCTTAGGCTAGTATCTTGGAGTAGGGAGTAATTAACTCTCCAAGATAATTAAAACAAACAAGTAGCTATATCTTGCGGTAGAAAATAAATCCAATTGTAATTGATACATTATGGAAGCTTCTCTTAAAGGAGTCAATCACGAGATCATGTCCAAACCTTTGAGACAATCAAGTTTGTTTCATTGGGAAAGATAGAAGAAGATTTGCGCGTATTATAAACGGTAAACCTCGGATTAACCATTGTCGAGGAGCTTGGGGTCACTTGTTGGTAAACCTCGGATTGATCATGTAGAGGAGTCTTCAAAGGGATTGAGCTTTGTTACTCTGCCCTTGCGCGTAGATCAGATCGTAGATTGTTCCCCCAGTTGTATTTGTTGTTGTTGGTAACCTTAGTGTCCATAAACTTAAGATTATTTCCTAAGGTGACGGTGAAGGACAGGTCTCACTGTACCTCCAGCAAATGTCGACTAGACTCACTTGAACTCTCTGGGGGGTTCTCTTCACTCGAGATGGTTTTGTGAAGAAACATGTGTTAGTCTGTTTCATTAAGCAGGTTGTCGAGGTAACTATTCCAACCGCCCTTTCTGTATTAAAATTCTACGACGTTGGATTTCATCACCAACTAGTGTTTTTAGTACGGGAAGTTACTGTTTGTGTGTGGTTTGATCTCTTAGATTTTTTAGGTGTGTGATTCAGTTGTTTGTTTCTTTAGAGACTTTAGGTGCTTTTCTTGAAATTTTCTTTGTTTGCGTGTGATTATTTTCATCCTACACCCAGAGATTATTATCCTTGATCAATCATGTCAAGACAGTGATCATGTTTTCCCAATCACCGAAAACATTTTTATATGGCGGTCCTACTGTTCCTTTGGGGTACCAATCACTTTCTAGTACTTTTTCAGGAGCAACTCCTCGACCAACTGAACATCAGTTATCATCTGGTAATAATGGAACTAAAACATTGAACGCAGAGCAGATTTTTATGATGTCAGGTAGTATTCCAAATCCTCAACCTCAAGGTAGTCAGTTACCGCTTGGGGGGCAAGGTAGTCAGTTACCGCCTAGGGGGCAACCTCAAGGTAGTCAGTTACCGCCTAAGAGGCAACCCCAAGTTAGTCAGTGTCCGCCTGGAGGGCTACCTCAATGTTTTCAACCTTCAGGACAGTACATACCCCAAGTTCAACCCCAGACTCAGTATATTCCTCAGGATGCTTATCAACCCTAGATTCAGTACATGCCTCAGGGTTATCAACCTCAAGGTCAGTACCCAACTCAAGGTTTCCAACCGCCTTCTGGTCAATCATTTTTACAAGGAGCTAGAAATGTACCTCCTAAATTCTAATTATCAACCCTACATTCACCCAGGTTATGGTCGTCCATATGCACAACCTTTTATGAGTCCATACCCAGGAACGAACATGGTGTGGGATTCGTCTCAAACTCAACAGACTTTGCAACTTAATGTGCAGTTATCTAATCAACCTGGACAACCTTTGGTTTCGGTTCAACCCAGCAACCTATCCAACCTACGGTTCAAACCTCCGCACCTAGTTTAGTTCAACAGCCTGGGCCTAGCTCACCTCAAACTCCGCCTCAAACTGCTGCTGCCACTGCTGCAATTTCTGTTCAACCTACCACACCTGTTTCTAGAGTATCCGTAGCTTCGGTTTCTACTATCACTGCATCAGTGCAAACTCCTCAAGCCTCTTTACCACAGTCAGGACCTACAGTTCAGACTTTGGTCCAGATGCCTGCAGGACAAGTTGGTCCAAGTACGATTGCTACAAGTCATCCGCAATTCACTTATCAACCGTACCAGGGACAGTATCAATCCGGTCCTATTGTACAAAACCCAGTGTATCAGTATCAACTGTACCCTGGCTATACTTATCAACAGCCTCAACAACCCTAGTTTGGTCCAGTTAATCCTGGTTTCCCGGGAGGTTATAACATTCCTAATGCAAATCCGATTCCAGGTTATCCTAGATATCCTCCTCCTGGGGCTGGTCTTGTTACTCAAGGTTTTTGCGACCCTAACCATCAATTACCATTTATTGCAACTTTGGATTTACCTGATTTGTCGCGCCTTATGAACGATCCGATTTACTATCTTCCGTATTGGCCGCCAATGCCAAATAAGTTGCCCAGATATATCCCAAAATTCAAGGGTAAGTCAGGAGAGGATCCGTCAAATCACGTTATGACTTATCACCTCTGGTGTGCATCTAATTCTATCATTGATGATTCAATTCGATTACGTCTTTTTCAACAAACTCTTATTGGTCTTGTCGCCAAATGGTACATTGAGTTACCACGAGGCTCTTTTTATAATTTCAGTCAGTTAGCCACTTCTTTCTTAACTCATTTTCAGTTGCCTGTCAGATACGACAATGGCACGGAACTGTTAACTTCACTAAAACAATCCACGTCCACATATATTTCTGATCATATTCATGAATGGCGACGTAGAAGGCGTTTAGTGAAAGTTTTCATTCCGGATCAAATTTTAGCGGAATGGTTCGTTAAATCATTGTTACCTAAAATCACTGAAGATGTAGCTAAGGCAGGAGTTGTCACTGAAGAGCAAGTCATTGCTCAGGCTCAGTACCTTGACCTCGTTTATACGCAGTCAGGTACTTTACACGAAAAAATCCCTGATCTTCCAAAAACTACAGCTCCTTCAGGGTCTCATGCCACTGATGGTATGGTTGGTTCAATTAGTATTAAAAGCAAAAATAAATCTTCAAAGAATTCTTCTCCTACAATAACTTTACCTGATTCCCCGAAAGGAGATTATTCCGTTGAAGTTTCTGCCGACATCCATGTCGTAGATTCATCTACGACCAAATCCGGTAGTAAAGAGAAGGGGAAGAACAAAAACAATCAAAATTCAAAAGATGAAACAAATAAAAATGAATCTACTGACGAAAAACGAAAACCTCGCTATCCTTGTTTCATTTGCGACAAGGATCATTTTACCAAAGAATGCCCATATCGAGCAGAGTTTTTGAAATTTGTTAAAGGTTCTCAAACGCCTGCTATCTTGAAGGATCCTTTTCCTACTCAAGATAGTAAGGAGGATGCTTCTTCCTCGAATACCTTGGAAGAACCCATTATGATGATGTCTCATGTCAGGATTGCGACGCAATCGCAAGATTATGGTAGTAAAATCCTGTTGATGGTAAAGAACCAGAATCTTCTAATTCAAACACATCAACGACACCTCCTCCTGTTTCTGATCCATTACAAATCAAGGAACCAAACCCTGACTTAGTAATCAAACCGCCCGCTAAAGGTATATTTCGGAAATCAGCTTTCAATCCACATACGAGAGCTACTCAGAATTATAACATTGTTGAAGATCTGGCCATTGCCCCTTCAGCAATGTCGGCTTTGGAAGTGCTGCAATCATGCCCAGCATAGCGTAAATTACTATTCTGCTATAGGAGCCGTCGATATTCACGATTCGAACCTAATAATCTTTGATTTAGAGACTAGTACACCCCGCCCTCCTCATCAAATGGCTTTCCAGATTCCAGTGTTAGTCAAAAACAGACCTTGCTTTCGGACTGTGATTGATGAAGGGGCTTCTACGTGTATTATGTCGATCCAGTGTTGGAGATCGCTTGGTTCTCCTACACTCAATCAGCTCTGACAATTCTAAAAGCTTTTGATGGCCAAGGGTTCCATCCTTTTGGTATTTTGCAAGATTTACCTATAGGGGTCGAAGGCAAAACCGTAAATCTAGATGTGGAAGTGGTTGATGCGCCTCTAGATTACAACCTTCTTCTGGGTCGCAATTGGTCTTACGCTATGACTACTATTATTTCATTAGTCTTTCGACTTATCAAGTTTCCTCATAACGGAAAGATCGTTACGATAGACCAGCTGACTTATTTCTCATCCGACCCAGCCTCTTCAGATAGTATTCAGCATGTCGGTAAAACAACTATCCCTTACAAGGATGTTGGGGTAGGTTTGATTAAAGATTTTGGTTTACTAGGAACTTTTTCCTTCCCTCCTCCTAACACATCGCCTTCTATTGCAACTATTCATATGATTTTATTGAACATTATTGCTTTTGATAATCCTTGGATCGTACCTTCCGATTTTGAGGTGGATTCATTTGATGGCGTGATGCCTTTGAGTCCCTTTGAAATTGCATATCAGGCTGTACAGTCGTTTTCTGATTCCTGACCTATCGCGAGGATAGTTTGTTCCTGTCTCAACCTCGTTAAAAAATGAAACTGGATGTTGCGAGGATAGTTTCTTCCTGTCTCAACCTCGTTAAAAAATGAAACCAGATGTTGCGAGGATAGTTTCTTCCTGTCTCAACCTCGTTAAGAAATGAAACCGGATGTTTCGAGGATAGTTTCTTCCTGTATCAACCTCTTTAAAAAATGAAACCGGATGTGAAGAGCATAGTTCTTGTCTTGTGTCAAGCTCGTTAAAAAATGAAACAAGGAGTCTTGAGCATAGTTCCTTGTCTTGTTTTAAGCTCATTAAAAAATGAATCAGGGGTCAGGAGCATAGTTCGTTGTCTTGTGTCAAGCTCGTTTAAAAAATGAAACAAGGGTTATGAGGATAGTTCTTGTCTTGTGCCAACCTCATTAAAAAATGAAACAACTCCCTTTCCAAATCGAGTCTTTTAGTCTTTCCAAGATCTCGACAGTGAACATTCATTCCATCCACCTGGTTGAATGCAATGAAGCTTAGGGGGCATGTACCTCGATTCGAGTCATTATGTTGGGGGCATGCGAACTTATAACAAGCATAGTTTTTCATTTCAAGCTCGTGTAAACATGAAACCGAATCCAAGCAGAGTTCTCTATGGTTCAAGCTTGTATAAAAATGAACCCATACCCGATTTACATCTCGTGATTGCCATTTTTATCCGCTAAATTCTGCTAGATGAGCCTTGGTTGTTTTCATTCCATCGCCACCATCTCTTTGGCTAATCATATGCTTTCACTTGGTTGTTTTTCCTTTCCTGAGGGACCGCAGTTATTAGTGGTTTTGTTAGCCAACCCCTTAACCATTACATGTTTTGAGCAGTTCCACCATTGTCGGAACCAGTTGCTACCCTTTATACCACTTGTTCCTCTAGGATGAGTCTTCTTTAAGCTCTTTTCTGACTCGTAAAAAATGAAAAGATTGCCGAGTTTTTCCCTTTTAACTTGTTAAATAGAATAAAAAGGCGGTCCACTTTCAGCTCTTTTCTGATTGTATAAACATAAAAAGATCGTCGGACTTTTGTCATTTCGAGTTCGATACTGGTTATGATTCACAATGTTTTAAAAACCGTTTTTTAAAACCTGTTACCGGTCTAACCGGCCGGTTAGCAAGCTAGCCGGTCTAAACCGGCCAAAAAACCCTGTTTGAATGCCCATTTCTCCATTTTTTTGCCCTAACCTGTGAAAACCGGGCGATTTAGGACGGAACCGGCCGGTTTGTATCAAACAGGCCAGTTTTGTCCTAAACCGGCTGGTTTTAGGCACGCCCACCGTAAAGTTAAAAAAGCATATTTCTGACTGTGTTTTAGGGTTTTTGGGGGCAAACTAAGGGTGTTTCAACCCTAACAATGTTGGCAATAAATGGTAATGTTAAATTCTTAAAGTAAAAGTGACATTTCCTTTAATTTTCATTTTCATCCTTTTACTTAGATTTTTAACATTACCATGAAATGACTCAGGATGTTTGAGAGTGGTTTCGACCTCATTGGATTTCATATGGAGAAACTACAATTTTAGATTTCACTCAAAATTCAGCAGACTTAATGGTTTTTAGGATTTCATGGTTTGGGGGTAAACAATAAATGCAATCGGAGCTCCAAATGATGAGCAAAACTCCCGATATAGATCCCATTGTGTTGGACGATATTGATCCAACATCAAAATGGGTGGAGGAGACTGAAGAACCTGTGTTTGACACTGATTTTGATATCGACATGGCTTTAGCGGGGGATGAAGCAGATTATGTGGTGGCAAAGGATCAGTAGCGGCATCAAGGAAAGGCAAAGAACCAATGGAAGGCACTAGTCATGCAGGTCGACAAACTCGTGCTTCCATTAGGTCCACTTCTATTGTCATTGGTGGCATTGATACTAAGGTTGTAGATCAGGCTGAGGCATCCTCAGACTATGAACCAGATGATGTCCATGTAGCTCCTGATGATGATCCTGTGTCTAGTAGTGGTGATGAACTTGATGATTGATCATGTGTACACTGTAGACTTGTAGTAGGCCAATGGCCTCATAGCTTGCAACATTGTTTTTGGACTTTATAGGCCATTTAGAGCCTCATTTCTTATGTATTTTGTTATTTTGTCGATGATATGTATTGCACTCGGTCCCATTTTGATATATTCACCTTTACATGGTATATAAATGAGCAAACTTTGCATATTTTGTCTCTATTGGCTTGGAATCATGGTTTTACATCTTAAAAATAGTTTTGTTTCATTAAAAATTAATAATTTAATATATTTTTTTAAAACCGGTTCGTTTAGACCAAACCAGTCCCGGTTAGACCGGTTCCGGTCGGTAAACCGGTTCATTAGGTGGATCGGTCCGGTCACCGGTTCCGGTTTTAAAAACATTGAGTTATGAAACGACATTGTTTTGATCACTTTTTTACTTTTTCAGATCGACGCCACTAATTATGAAAAGTACTCCTTGATCGTAATAGTCAAGCAGTTCTCTCGAGTATTATTTTATATTTTTTCGGGCTCAAGGGACACAAATTTACGAAAAAGGACCCCTCTGGAGTTTTCTTTTCCATGTCTTTTTCAAACTCTCTAAACATGAAAAAGATTCTGAGTTTTACCTATGTCGGACTCGTTAAACACTGACGACATTCGACTCGTCACCATGACGAGACTAGAGTCATCTTAAGCCCTTTTCAGACTCGTTAAATATAAAAAGATTGTCGAGCGCTTGTCCTTTCCAGCTCGTTAAACTATTGGAAATGTCATCCCTCCTGTATTATTTTATCCTTTTTCGGACTTGAAGGATTATTTTACGAAAAAGTACCCCCATGGAGTTTTCTTAAGTTTTTCTTCTGACTCCCTAAAATTGAAAAACACAGAGTTTTTCCTATATTGGACTCGTTAAAATTTACAGTAAAGGACCTGATCAATTTCAAACAGGAACGAACCACTCCTTCTTAGGGTTCGAATTTTAAACTAAGTTGGACTCATCCGAAGGATGAGCTTATAAACAAGCAAATGTTATCCTCCTCAAGCTTGTCAAAAATAAAGAGGTACTTGCCAAAAATGGTGGGGGGAAAGAGAGAAAAATGAACTTGTTTGTTACACTTTGTGTTTTAGAAAAGTAGTTAACCACTTTTGAACACGACACTTTTGTTCACTTGTGTTGGGAAATCCTTTGCCTAACAATTAATCAAACCATATTGAAAGTCTTCAGCCGGTTTCTGGGTATTAGCTTTGGGTCAATTAGCACCAAACCATCTGCAGTGTCGTTATGTATTCAAGAGGTCAGTTCAAACAAACCATTCATTTGCAAAATATTTGTCATCCATTTTGACCATCCCTGAGTCAATCCTTGCCAAATATGTTTCTTCAAAACTTGATCTATGATTTCGTGTTGTGGGCTTGCCTACGACAGATCGCTTTCTATCGACTTCAACTCATTATCTAGAAAAATGATCTAGAAATCGTCAGAACCTTGAAATCTGCATGCCCTAATGGCAGGCTTCTCACCTTCAACGAGAGGTTGCATCATTGACCTTCGACCAAAGGATTCTATGACATGTTCGACATCAGCTCATTTATTCACATTTCATGGGTTCTACTAAGTACTTTGAGAGCCATTGACATTATTGGTGGTTTCTCTTACACTTGTTAACAGTTCACATCATTGACTGGTAATCAAGTGGTTTCTACCATGTTCGACTTCGACACATTCATTCACATGGATAGAATCGTACTAGTTCGGGAAGTAGAAATCAAGACCCTGGATCTAGTTTCTACCATCCAGGCTGCGAGGAATTTTGTTATTCATTATACAGTGGACTATTCATAAACAGATGGTTGCGCCCATACTGTGTCTACACATGTCTATACTCGTGATGTAGTACAAAAGCATTCCTCTATCAGAACAGTGTAGTTAGTTAGTCAGTTTTAATCTCAGTATGGGAATGCCTACTTCATTGATGGTATGTTCACATATATATATTTTCCATTGAATGTTTTTACAGGTTCCGACTGGGATGTCCACAGGATGATCCTTGAAATGATAAATTACTTCACTCTTCATAGATGACAAACTCTATCTTCATCTATTATAGACTTCGCACTTTAGGGGTAATCTATTGCAAAAAAAATTGTCACCTTGGCATTCTGCAATCTGTGCGAGTCCATTACCACTCATACTTTCCTCCTTTGCAAGTCTTAAGCCTCATACCTCATATCAAGCCTTGAAAATAAGAGAAAGCCCTCAAAAGTCTCTAAAACTCTAGTTCCGCACTTTCTCTTTGCATTACCTGCGGTCCCGCATCTAATGTCATGTCTCCTACGTACTTGACCGCTCTGTCTCTGTGTTATGGGTGCGGACCCCTATAAAAGTTTAAAAGGTGCAAGTATATTCTAAAAAACTCACATTGAGTCATTTCTAGAAGCTTCTAGAAGGAATCTTGAGGTGGCAAATTCGCTCCCTTAAGCTTCATGCATCCCATACCTTAAGGAGCTAACCCCTTGATGTGAGGAGCTTATCCCTTTGAAGGACTCTATCCCTTCATAGGTGGAGTTGTAACCTCCTCCTCTGCACTATAAAATGAAGCATTGCGCTGGTTACTTGGGAGGTTGAAAGTTGAATATTTTTGAGGTGAAATGCTGTTGGAACTTAATCTTCTTAGTTGAGTTTTTATGAGGAGAGATTACATACCTTTATGATCTCATTTGGAGGAGTGCAAGGCTTGTCAAAGTAAAGGAATTCCTGTTTCGGACCCTGGGAAGAGCTTGTTCAACATCAAAGCTGAAAAGGTTGTAAGGTTCTTCTACTTCAAAGTTAATACAAATAAGTTTGTTTTTCTCAATAAGCTGTTGATGTATGGTTTATTTTATGGATTCCTTGATCACCATAATAGACATGATTTATGATATTAGCTATGCAGGTGCTATTTGATGTTGATTGCAGGTCCTCAAAAGGAAGCTCTTTCGAACGGTTGAAGGATGGATGCTACGAACAAGCATTAGACTTGAGGTAGGGTCTAAACACCTCTATAGTTTTTGTTTATGAATCGCATATGTCTAGAGAAAGATAGGTTTGTTTGTCTATTTGTTGCTAGACTATCTTCTGATACTAGGGAGATCGGCCTTGTCCGCAAGTTTAATTTATCCGGCCAACAAGTAGCTGGAAAAGAGTGTGAAGTTGCTGGAGAAGAAGGAAAGAAGCTAGGAAAAAGAAAATCATGTTTTTGGGCTACCTTTCTCTCACATGTGCAAAGATACTGGGCTGAAGCTGGGGCTGAAACTTTGTTTCTGTTGCAGGGTCAAAGTTCTGAAGCTGGGGGGCCGAAAATCTGCTGCTAGTGCCGAAAATATGATTTGAAGTTGCACCTTGAAGCATTGACACTTGGAAGGCTGAGAAAAGGACATCTACAAGGAGGAAGGGTTGACTTGGTGATTGCAGGAGGTCTTTGTCTAGGACTAGAAGTCTGGAAGTGTCTCATCTTGATTTGAATCTACTGAAGGAAGAGTTCTTGACTGGGTTTGTTCAAAAATATAGGGCATACATAATTACGAGTTGTTCTTCTTTACATGATAACAATTTGTGAAGTACTTAAACAATTTATCGTAGCTTGATATTTCATTCATTATTAGTGTGTGTGTTTACTTCATCAAATTGCTACCAAAAACAAAAGAGACAAGAACACAAATATTTGGCTTACTGCCAGGGCCAAAAACTCTCCCTCTTGGAGAGGAAAACCCACACAAAATTCTTCTTATAGAGATTCCATTGACGAGTACCAAGACAACGACCCTTGACACACTCTGCTTCTCCAAGACCAAGATCATCAATCCCTTCCTTTGTTCACTGTTGAAGTGATCCTTATTACTGTTGTTGTACTTACTGTTGCTGCAACTTCACTGAGATCATCCTTGTTCCTTTACTAAGATCAACATTGATGTACCATCAGTTAAGGTCACTATTACTGCAACACTACAAGACCTTCACACAAGTATACTACCGAGATATATTTCAACAAATACTTCACTTATCTGGAATGTTAACAAGAAGTGTTACACCTGTGATCATGATAATGCCAAGTAGGATAACAACAATATGTTGTATTGATGTCACCGTGACCAGTAGGATCTTAGACCATTGAAACCCTTATCATAGCTTGTAACCCTTGTCACTGCTTCGCATTATGTTGAGACTATAACAAAGGCATCACTTGGATTATCTTCATCATGAGAATGTCAAGATGGTTATGGATCCGAGACTGATCATGTTAATACTGCAGCTTACCAGGATTATGGAGACATTCTTATGCCGAGGATAACCATCCAACCGAGGTCCTGTTTGCTCCTCCATGTATCTGAAATCTACATGCCAGGACTGCTATGCGAGATCCATCCACACTGCACCTTCGACCGAGATCTTCACTACTTCATTCATCTGAGATCCTCACAGGTATGTCGAGATCAGATTAATCTAGGTTCTGTTGCTCCTTATACCCATCCAAGGAGGCAATGAACCCTAGATCTATCCCACCGAAAATGCGGATCTTCTGCTCCTTAGTCACCCGAAAAATTCAGAGAGAAATATGCGAGATTTTTCCTTGTATCTTTTGCGCTAACCCTTCATGGGTATTTATAGTGGTTAGTGTCATTTATTTAAGCCGACGTGAACCATGAACCAACATGTCATTTTAATCAAGCCGACATGACTTCCATTTATTCAATAATTTCCTTTTATTTGATTTTTGGAGCCGACATGAGGATTTCTTCGTTGCATAGCTTGCAGACTTTACTTTTGAGGTAATGATCTTGGTCTTGGAGGGTTGTTACAAAACTTTGAAGAATTGTACACATTTACATAAACTCATGAAAAGTTTCTATACACATGATATGACTCTTTGATATATATAAATAAATCCTAAAGACATCAAGAAGAAGTCTTTCACCTAGTGACATTTTCTTGCTCATGAAACCCATGTAGCAAGATTACAAAAATAATTTATTTCCTTTTATTACATTGAAGCGAACAAAGTTCCTTCTATAAATTGATTACTCCAAAACACTTGGAATATAAAGATATCCATGAGGATAGCAATATTATATATTAAATGTGTGAATAAGAAAGATAATGATTTATAATGAGAACGAGAGGCTTGCTTATATATCAAGCAAGTGTCTCTTCATGAAGAGTCATGTCTCATTTAGACATGCCTCTTCAACCTAATTACTAAACTAATTATTATTTATGATTATTATCATTTACATTATATTTATATTATTTATATATTTTATTCGTTACATTGCCTCCTCCATCAAAAAGCTTTGTCCTCAAAGCTTGTCGATGAAAAAGGCTTGATCTCTTTTTCTGCTTCGAAGGTCTTTCTGTCTCGAAACAGTCATCTTCATCGATACAAGCTGATATGATCTTCTAAGTGACAAATAAAATTGTCGCACTGAGAAGGGATCAGACCATCCGAGATTAATTTTCTGTGGAATATTTTGATCACCAGAATTTTGTAACGACTTGTTAGCATACGACTGGATTGAGATTACATCACTATTATCTGGAACATCAGTTTGTTGATTTGGTTCTGAATGGTCTCGATACGTAGCGTGGTTGATTTGTCTATTCTCATGATTCGGATGCCAATAGGGAACTTTTCTGGTTTGATTTTCCCTTATTGGGCATGTGGCAATTTTTCTATTTTCTTTTGGCGAAGATGTTGTTGAGTTGGTTATAGAACATTCACTGGGGATATTTATCATCTGACTTACAACATCCAAGCACGTCTTTTCTTCAACTTGCTTGTCTTCTTCCTGAGTTGTGACATTCACTGGATCAGTATTTATTATTTTGTCATCAACTTGAATTCCTATATTTGATGCTTCCTTCTCGATAAGTTGTTGTACCTTGTTTTCTAATGACTTCTTATCCTTCTTAAGTTTCTTAATTTGTGTCAATAATTTTTCACTATGGTTTTTAAGTCGAGAAACTTCTTCATTTTTGTCAATAGTGATTTTGTCAATTTAATTTTGCATATTTTGTAATACTTTTTTACCTTCTTGAGAAAATACTTTTGAAATATCCGATATATCTTCTAGCGTTACTGAATTAGGTTTCAGTATAACATCTTGGAGTGTTATTTTCTTCTTCTTGTAAGAAAATGTTAAAAACTTTTTCTTAGTATTTAGAATAAAAGAACCTAGAGTTTTCATCCATGGTGATCCCAAAACAATGTCACGATCGTTAAAGCATAAGGTTTTCACGATGAATTGTGAGGTAAAAGTATAATCTCCAATATTTAGGTGTAGATTGCTTATATCATATTGTTTGTTACATGTGCCAAAAATATTTGTTTCAACTATATTTGATTCAGGAATCACCAATTCGTTAGCACATTTAGGACTAATATTAGTTACTTGTTTCAACAAGACTGATAGAGATTATGATATCTCTTCCTGCGAGCGATCCTTTGATTTTAAATAATGTATAAACACATTTACCAAAGGTTTCAGGAAATCTTTCATTACTAGTCTCCATTTTACTTCTTAAATATTAATTTTTATTTTTTTTTAACATTATAAATTTTTATGATGTCACCACACTTAATATAAAAGTCACACTTAATATAAACTTTTATGATGTCACACACTTAATAAATATAAAGGTCACGTCTTTTCATATGGCAAGGTCACGATGTTTCACCAAACTTTTTAAGTAAAAAGTAAAACTTACCTTTCACGTAAAAAGATTTTGTATTCCTTTTGTTTTTTTCTTTTACTTTTAAAATACCATGGGCAATTACCATGGATTGTTTCTAAAACCATGGGCTTCTTCATGGAAAAAGTTTTAAATATTACTTGGTATGAGGTTTTGTATCCCTTTTGTTTTTTCTTTTACTTTTAAAATACCATGGGCAATTACCATGGGTTGTTACTAAAACCACGGGCCTCTACAAGGTGATTTTAATTTTCAATTCTTTTTCTTTTTTCTTTTTTTTAATTATAATTTGATTTTTTTATGTTCTTTTATTTATTATTTTTTTACTTTTTCTTCTTCTTCTTTTTTAAATTTATTTACTTATATTTTTCTTTTTGGTTAATTTTTTTTTTATGGCCAAAGGTCAACTAGCGAATTGGAGACCCTCCAACTAGCGAATTTTCTTTTAATAATGGCCAAAGGCCTAGAAAAACGGAGAAAAGGAGAAACTCCCAAATTCTAAACAAAATGCTTCAATTGTACGGCAACACGGTTGACGAATTTCGATAGCCAAGGACCTGAATCGGAGAACGAGCTCTATGCACCGGTTAAGCAACCTAGAGGACCAAACTGCTCTGATACCACATGAAGCGAACAAAGTTCCTTCTATAAATTAATAACTGCAAAAGACTTGGAATATAAAGATATCCATGAGGATACAAATATTATATATTAAATGTGTGAATAAGAATGATAATGATTTACAATGAGAACGAGAGGCTTGCTTATATATCAAGAAAGTGTCTCTTCATGAAGAGTCATGTCTCATTTAGACATGCGTCTCCAACCTAATTACTAACTTAACTAATTATTATTTTTTACATTATATTTATATTATTTATATATTTTATTCGTTACATACATCGTTTACAAAGATCATGTTATTATGAAGACCGAACCTAGTTACACTTTCTTCAACATGGTTTTCCGCTTATAGGGGTTTTTCCCTAGTTGTGTGTGTTATGCTCTTAACCTGCAAGATGATACCAGAATATAGAATAGGCGAAGAAATATACCCAGAACATAGAATAGTGAGAAACAACAGCAAGTATTTTATTATTTAGAAAGCAATGTTCACTTGCCTCTTCAAGGGCGCAACCTCCAATAGCGCAGAGCTCGATTACAAAATAAGACACGATGCTCCTCGCAGGGAGTCTCTATCCTTTATATATGACCCATACATGCAATACCATGGTTCTTATTAAGACCATCTATCTAATACCATGGCCCATTTGCAACTAAATGTGGTCCAGTCATTAATTGCGGGTTAACCACTTACAATTATTAATATGGGCTTTATTGACTCCTTACTTAACTATAACTATGACTCGATCCTACTACATAAATAAGGGGGTTAGGGTGGGACCCTAACATGCCCTCCCCCTTAAGAATAGCCTTGTCCTCAAGGCTGAAGCTGCGGAAACTGCTGAAGAATAGTGGCTGGTTCCCAGGTTGCATCTTCCGGAGAGGTGTCTTTCCACTTGACGAGGACTTCCCTGATCATGCGGCCACGCAGGTGTCGTTCTCGTGTGTCTAGGACCTGTTCAGGTTGGAGCCAGATTGACCCTTCTTCATCCAATTCAAGTTGACTAGTTTGAATTCTGCAATTGTTCCCAATCACTTTCTTAAGGCATGAGACATGGAAAACTGGATGGATTTTTGCAGTGGGTGGCAAAGCTAGCTTGTAGGCCACTTCTCCAATGCGCTGAAGTACTTGATATGGTCCATAGAATTTTGGAGATAGTTTATGACAACCCTTGTATTTGAGTGAAGTTTGCTTATATGGTTGCAGCCTCAAAAATACCTGATCCCCTTCTTGAAATTGGCACTCTGAGCGATGTTGATCTACCTGTTTCTTCATGTGGTTTTGAGCTTGATGAAGATTCTCTCTAAGATGGGCGAGCATGGTTGTGCGGTTTTGTAGGAGTTGATCCACTGCTTGTACCTTGGAGCACCCCTTAATATAAGAAGTAGGGGAAGGAGGGAGTTGACCATAAACTGCTTCATAGGGAGTCACTTTGGTGGTGGAATGATAGTTGGTGTTATACCACCATTCAGCTAGAGGCAACCACTGTACCCATAGATGTTGCTTTTCTGAAGTGAAACATCTCAGGTAGGTTTCCAGACATTTGTTGACGGCTTCAGTTTGACCATCCGTTTGTGGATGATAGGAAGTCTTGAGTTTTAGTTGGGTGCCTTGTAGCCTGAAAAGTTCCTGCCAAAAATTACTGGTGAAGATCGGGTCACGATCAGACACAATAGAAGTGGGCATGCCACGCAATTTGAAGATCTGATCCATGAAAGATTGAGCGACCAAAGTCGGTGTAAACGGGTGGGGTAGGGCACAGAAATGAGCATACTTAGAAAGTCGGTCCACAACCACCATGATGACTGACTTGTTTCCTAACTTTGGAAGACCTGTAATGAAATCCATAGAAACCTCCGTCCATATAGATGCCGGGATGGGCAACGGTTGTAATTTGCCTGGTGCTTTGACTGTCTCCCCTTTGTGGCGTTGACAGACATCGCATTCTGCTACAAAAGTAAGGATGTCCTTTTTCATGCCTGTCCAAAAAAAAAGATCTTCTAGTGCGAGCATGTCTTCTGAAACCCTGAATGTCCTGCAGTGGGGGATGAGTGCAATTCTGCCAAAATACGGCTTTTGAGGGTGGATGTTGGTGATATTACGACTCTGTCCTTGTAGCGAAGAATCTCATCCTGCCACGAGTAGCCCTTGGTGGAATTTAGATCCGCCTGCAATTGAGTAATGAGTTGGGAGAGCCAGGGATGTGAAAACCATTCCCTGCGAGCCTCTTCAATCCATTCTGGAATGGGAAGGGAAATTGCAAGCAAGGTACTTTCCTCCTCAAATTGGCGAGATAATGCATCTGCTACACTATTTTCACGCCCTTTCTTGTAAATGATCTCATAATCATATCCCAGCATTTTGGCGAGCCATTTATTTTTTTTGTGGGGAGGATAGGCGTTGCTCCAAAAAATATTTAAGACTGTGATGGTCTGTGCGGATTTGGAAACATCGCCCCAGTAAGTAAGGTCGCCAGGTATCTACTGCGTGTAAGATGGCCATCATGTCCTTCTCATAGGTAGATTGTCCCAGATTCCTCCCACTTAGTTGTTGGCTTGTGAAGGCCAAGGGTCGACCTTCCTGCATTAAGACCGCCCCAATACCCGTACCTGAAGCATCACATTCAATGACAAAAGATTTGGTGAAATCAGGGAGTGCTAAGACTGGAGTGGAACACATGGCATTTTTGAGAGCTGTAAATGCATGTTGTGCATCATCATTCCAGAAGAATGATTTTTTCTTGAGGAGTTGAGTGAGGAGCTTCGTAATGCGACCATAATTGCGGACAAATTTGCGATAATAGCCTGTGAGACCCAAAAATCCTCTCAAGCTCTTCAAGGTCTTAGGTTGAGGCCAATCCTGCATTGCCTGGATCTTTTTGGGGTCCATCTTGACACCTTCACGCCCCACAATGTGGCCCAAATACTCAACTTCTTCCATGCCAAAAGAACATTTGGACATCTTAACAAATAATTTATGCTTGCGGAGCAGTTGCAAGAGCAGATCTACATGCTGAAGATCTGCGGCCCAAGTGCAACTATAGCTGAGGATGTCATCGAAGAAGACAAGGACAAATTTCCTGAGATATGGTTTGAGAAGGTGGTTATAAGGCTCTAAAAAGTAGATGGGGCATTACAAAGACCGAATGGCATGACTAGGAACTCATAATGGCCTTCATGAGTTCTGAAAGCAGTCTTTGGAATGTCATCTTCCTTCATGCGAATTTGGTGGTAGCCTGAGCGAAGATCCAACTTAGTGAAGAATTGAGCCCCATTGAGTTCATCCAGCAAATCATCAACAACCGGGATGGGAAATTTATCTTTGACTGTCAACTTATTGAGGGCCCTGAAGTCTGGACACATCCGCCATTCCCCATCTTTCTTGAGCACCATGACCACCAGTGATGAATAAGGACTAATGCTGGGACGAATGACACCTGCTTCCAAAAGTTCCTTGATTATTTTTTCTATTTCATTTTTTTGGGTGAACGGATATCTGTATGAGCGCACATTTGGTGGTTGGGCCCCTGGAACCAAGGTGATGCTATGATCATGTTCCCCTCGCGAGGGTGGAATCTCATGAGGCTTGTCAAAGACTGGCAGATGGTTATTTAAAATCTATTGCATCTCAGGATGAATCGGCAGAGAATTGGGTTCGACGGCCTGGATGGCATTAAATTGAGCTATAACTCCATGATGGCCCTTTTTTAGCAATTTTTCCATCCTATGTGAGCTGATGATAGAGGGAGCTCCCGCCTGGAGTCCACGGAGGGTATGTGTGGAGTTGTTCTGCTTAAAGCTCATATATAACTCCTGGAAATCCATTGTGATTGGCCCAAGAGTGCGAAGCCATTCAACACCGAGGACAATGTCGCACCCTCCCATGTGTATGGCAAACATGTGGGTCCTCAACTGATAATCCCCCATTTGAAGTTTGACATTTTCACAGCGGCCTTCACATTCCATTGTTCCCCCATCCGCAATTTGGACTTGGAAGTTAGAAACTGCTCGTACAAAACAATGGACTGCTTCCGCGACTTTTTGATGGATGAAATTATGTGTACTTCCACTATCAATCAAGACTACTACTGGGCGATGTTTAATAAAACCTCTGATTTTGAGAGTTTGAGGTGAAGAAATCCCTGCCAAAGCATGCAACGAAATAAATGGTTCGTCAGGGACATTGTCCTTCTTGTTGTCCTCTTCTACCTCCTCCGGTTCCTCAAGTGGTGGGGCTTCCTCCGATGCGCTGTAATCAGTGGCATCAATTTGAAAAAATTTAGGCTCCTTGCATTTATGACCTGGGGAGTATTTTTCATCACAGTAGTAACATAATCCCTGTTTTCTTCTTTCGGCCATTTCTGCAGGTGACACCTTTTGAACCTTAAGTGTTTGAGTCGTGTTGTGAGCCTGTGGGGGGCGACCCTTGGCGGTGAAATTTGGGTAAATGCACTGGGCTGCTAACGCACGTTCCACGTTACGAGCTACCTTGCAAGCCTCCAACCATGTGGGATGGTGGTGTAGTCGGACGTTGGCTTGTATGGCCTCTTTAAGACCGTTGATAAAACATTCCGTGTAGAACGCATCTGAGAGATCCCTAGTGCGGAAAGCTAAGGCTTCAAAGGCTGTAACATATTCATCCACTGTGCCAGTCTGTCGGAGCTTAGTGAGACGACCCAAAAAAGAAGATTCCTGGTCAAAGCGCTCTGTAAGAGCTATGTTGAAGGTGGCCCAAGTCAGAAAACTTCCATTGCAACGTTGATGCCATTCCCACCATTGCCATCTTTCATTGTCCAAGTACATGCTCTCCACCATAAGCTGAGTCTCATTATCTAAGATGTTATTCAGATTGAAATACTGCTCCATTTGTGCTATCCATGTGGCCGAGTGAGAACCATCAAATTTATGCATATCCAACTTGGGAGGTCGCAGACAGGATTGTTGGTGGGTGCCCCAGAGGTGAAGAGAGCGACTAGACTCACCCTCACTGTGTCCAATGCCAATATACGCCTCCTCGCAGGCTTCCTCCTTGCCCTTAAAGAGTGTGTCAGTTAGTCTGTCAAGTTGAGCTTGGATGGCTTGCAAGGATTGTTCAAGTTTGTCGATCTTCTCATTGGCCATAGCTTGCGCTCTAGTTTCTACCATGCACCGATCCGATGTACTTGAAATTTGGGACCGCCCGAATTTTTTTCACTAACAATTGAATGGTACCATCTTGCTCAGCTCGTCGTCCTGATTCTTATGGGCTAGATAACCAATAAGCGCCCCGGGGGGTCCACGGAGTTTTTCTCCTTGCTTAGGAATACTGCAGTAGCCGAATCCCCAAAATGTCAATGTTGCCAAAAGTCCTGCGAAAATCACGCCCCGGTATAGGAACCCCACACAACTACTGAGATCTGGTGGATCTGAGAGATCTGAATGGCTGATCGGATAGCTCTGAGTGGCGGCACCGGTTGCTGCTGCTAATCTGATGGATCAGAAAGGCTGGTCTGCTAACTCGGAACTGCGGGACTGTTGTCTGTTGCTGCTGCAACCCCACTTGCAAGATATGATCTGGCAGAGATTATGCGTGATCCGAGATAGAAAAGGCAACTATGGTCTCGAGGAGTGTCAGGTGCTACAGATCGCAATATACATAAGGGTCTGACAGTAGTACTCGGCCAAATGTTTCAGGGCTCTAACTAAGGAGGATCAACCGTACCCTTAGCCGTACAACCCGACTGCCCTATCGTATGGGCGAGTAATCTCTCCGAGTGTTGTTCTCGGTGTACTGTAGCAGCAAAACGGCCGACGGTTTATCTATGGCGAGGCTTCAAAGGAGCTAGGGGGCTTCCGATATACCCAGAGGGTACTTGGAAGACAGTCCATGCACGGTTTTGTCTAATGCGCTACTACTCGAAGGGGTACCCACAAGGGTTACAAGGGAGTCCAACAAGCGTGACCACCTCTTGTATTTCCTGCGTGCATGCCTTCCCAAATCCGCAGGTTTATGCGCTCAACGACAGATCCCGTGGTTTAAAGATGTCGGAACACGTCTCTAGCCAAAAAAAATTGCTAAGAAATGGAGATCCCACCGGCCCTGGAAAGAGCTCTGATACCACTTGTTATGCTCTTAACCTGCAAGACGATACCAGAATACAGAATATGCGAAGAAATATACCCAGAACATAGAATAGTGAGAAACAACAGCAAGTATTTTATTATTTAGAAAGCAATGTTCACTTGCCTCTTCAAGGGGGCAACCTCCAATAGAGCAGAGCTCGATTACAAAATAAGACACGATGCTCCTCGCAGGGAGTCTCTATCCTTTATATATGACTCATACATGCAATACCATGGTTCTTATTAATACCATCTATCTAATACCATGGCCCATTTGCAACTAACTGTGGTCCCGTCATTAATTGCGGGTTAACCACTTACAATTATTAATATGGGCTTTATTGACTCCTTACTTAACTATAACTATGACTCGATCCTACTACATAAATAAGGGGGTTAGGGTGGGACCCTAACAGTTTGCCTACATCTTGTGTCTCTTGTTCTTGTGATTTTCATACACATATAATTTGGTAATTGCTTGATGAAAGATAAACTAAAAGAGGCCAATATAATTCACAAGTAATTATCAAAAAAGATGAATCAAACCCTAAAACCTACTAGCATTGATTTCTCAACATTAATTTGGCAACTCAAGGACAAATTCCCTCCTTTGGACAGCCTTCCTCATCCAGAGAAGAACCTCTTTTCCCTTAGCAGAATTTAATTTGGTCAAGGAAAAATATATTTTTAATGTGAAAACCCAAATGTCCAAAAAAGTACAAGTCAGCCTAAAGGACAAATTGGGTCTCCGCAGAAGCATATAAATACAAGTCAACCTCATTTGGACACACATCTCACACGTCTTTTTTTCTCTTGGGGGTTTATACAAGTCTGAAATTGCAGGACTTCTTTCACACATGTGAGTAGAAGAGAGAAAATTTCAAGAGGGCCAACTTTTGTCTTTGACCAACGTTGACTTTTTGGTGTTTGGGCATACTTTGACTTGGTTTGACTTCAGTTTTGGATCTGTTTTTGGATGTCGCATTCTTTGGCGCAGAGATCGAGATTTTCTGGGCAATTTGACTTTCGCTGACCGCAAGCTTTGAATGTAGTTGGATCGTGGAACTTTCCCTTTCCAACCAAGTTTGACAAAGTTGATTGGGACTGTTTTGACTGAGGTTTTACCAGCAAGGAAGGCCGAGTATTTTGACTTTGACCGGGCTCTTTTGTACGAGTTTGATTGTTGACTTCAGGACTGGTTAAGGCATCTTTGATTGCTGTTCACTTTGACAGAATTGCAGTCTTTGACTTGTTCAAGTTGCTAGAAGAGGATCAAAGTCGCTGGAAGAGGAGCCTACTAGGTCACTCTCTAGCCCTAGACAAGGAAGCAAGTCAAGCGAAGTTGTTGGGAGGCCTTGGAACGCTAATTTTCGCTCACACATGCGGATGCAGTAGCAGTTGCAAGGGCCGAACATGTCAAACATGCAGTAGAGGCCGAAAATCTAAAGCTAGAGGTCGAAGTTGTGCTGCTGAAAGAGATTTGACTGGGTTTGACTTACACAAAGGAAGCACATCATCAAGGAGGTCGGACTTGGTCTTGGAAGGGTATTGGTCTTGGTCTAGAGGTTTTGGAATTTGTCAATTGAAGAATCTATAAGAAGAGAAGAGATTTACAGGTTTTCCTCCCGAGTGGAGAGGTTCTGGCCCTAGCTTGCAGCCTATATCATGTGTTCTTGTGCACTATTGTTCTTCTTGTTTTGGTAGTTGTTTGATGATAAGAACAAACATAATAATAAGAGAAGAAGCTAATAAGTAAGAAAAAGTAAAAAGACATCACAAGCAATTATCAAGAATAGAGAAATCATCCTAACGATTGGCCCCTAGATTTCTCAACATTACAAACCAAAACAAAAACAAGCATTTCCATAAAATACTTTGAGGCCAAATCATCTTTGAAGGGGTAGGTAATGACACAAACATATAATATATAAATGAATATTAAATGATAATAAATAATAGTAATAATAATATACTAATATACCACTAAATGTCATATATTTTCACCTCATGACCCATCAATGTGTATATATACCATCAGCAGGTTATTGTAAACCTTCTTTCATATTACATATTCAATACCTTATTTTAATCTATATAGATTATTTTAAGTTATTATATTTAATTTGGATCTTCAGTTTAGAAACCAAGTTGTTCATATCATATTCAGTAAATGAACTTTCGCAATTTCAAACATGTCCTTTTTTACTTTTTCAGTCATCGAGGCATTCTGTCTTGCCATTTAAAAAGAATTCATAAGAGGTCCAGGAAGAAATCCATGATAATACCTGCACTTGTATATCTAGATCCCCCGGAGGAACGCCTCGACTTCCACTAGCACCAGCCCGTGGCACTCTGATTATATCTCCTGATTCAATCCCTGATTTTATAACAGAAGAAACAGGTGTAACTGTTATCCAAAATTTTCCAACAGAGTGCCTTTGAAATTTGAATTGAAACAATGGAAACATAAAAATACTCCAGAAATGATTTCTTGAGATCAAACTTGTAATATATTTTGCTTAAAAAAAAGATCCAGTGCACACATGACTAAATACAACACGTTTCATAGAACTGAAATCTGGAAATAGTTTTTTCTGTATTTATATTTTCAACTCTGAAGCAAACAATCTTGGCAGCTTGTTAAACATAGATTTATACATTGCTGCACATGTATGCACAGTACATTTACCAAGGAAATTTCAACCATCTCAACACTAAATAGGCCAACTAGTTTTGGGCATTTGTTTAATCAATTTCGGAAATAAATAATTATCAATAATTGTTTAAATAGCACGTACAATTAAAATAAACAAAAGATATTAGAGGCTCAAGTGCAGTTGCTTGTTTGGAGACTCTCTCCGGAGCAGGATATCTTAGGTGGCTATGAGTGAATTTGCTAGGGTTATGTGGGTTCCAGTTAGAGATGTTTCCCTACTTCCCAGGGACATTTACATTGCAGTATGTTACTTCCCTCCAGCTTCTTCATCGTTTGCTATAAATGTCCCTGATGGGGATCCCTTTGTAGATTTGTGGTATCACCCAGTATTCTTTGGTTGGGGAAGTTATCCTTTTAGATGACTTCAATATCCACACCAGAGCCTTCCAAAGTCCTCTTCAGGTGGATCAAAAAATGTATTTTGTATCAAGGAGATAGATCCAGCATCAACGGGTCTTCATTGGATGTCAAACAATGAGTCAGGGCCTTTCACTGATTATGGTCATCACCTCATGCAACTAGGAGAATCTCAGAAGTTGTTGATTCTTAATGGGATCCCTTGTTTCTCAAATTCCTGCACTTTTACAAGTCGCCCTCATCGCAAAGGGAAAGCGTTGTTGATGATGTCATTTCTAGCCAAAACTTACTCCCCTTCATTCGCCACTTTACTGTCTCCACCACCCCCCTTGCAGACCACGCTCTTATTACTTTCTCTTCCCGAGATAACACCTTCCCCTCTCCCACCATACCCTGCCCACCAACGGCCCACCCCACACTATTTTCCATTTCGAGAAGGGGGACCCAAACACCTTTACTACCCACCTCCATTTCATGCTTCACTTTATGACCAAGTTCTCCTCACTAGACTCTACTTTTATCAAGTACAACTACCTCTCATCCATCATTTGAGATGCAACCCGCAAGTCCTATCCTCAATCCACCCAACCAACTTCCACCTCCCCGAAAACCAACTCCTATCCTTCGAACCATTAATATGACAACGAATGCAACACTCTACATCAACAACTTCAGTACACACTCACCCATGCTCACCCCTCTTACCCCAACATCAAAGCCTCCTATCATCGTCCTCTCCACTGCAAGAAATACCTCTTTGTATCTAGAGGAGATGAGACTTGTGTACCTCTTTTATTCACTCCCCTAAACACTTCTGGCATACCATCTTCCTACTGTCGAAGAATCTAGGGCAAATAAGTGTAATGAGATTCTTCATTACTCAATAACAATTTGTGGAGTCTTTTTACTTTTTCTCGTTAGCTTAATCTTCTTCTTCTTATTATTAATGCATGTGTGTGTACTTCATCAAACTACTACCAAAAACATAAGAACAAGATCACAAGATGTTGCCTCTCTGCCAGGGCCAAAACCTCTCTTTTCTTGAGAGGAAAACCCTTCAGTAAGTTTCTCTTATTAAATCTTCTTATTGATCAATGCCAAACCCTACACCCTTGACAAGAATATCCTCCAAGCACAAGTCAAGTCCTTCCTCCTTTCTGCACTTCGTTCCCTGACACTTCTTTCTTTCAATTATTCCACTTACTCTAGAAGAGACACCTTTTGATGAGCTCCTTTGCTTGTGATGATCCCTTCCTTCTTCTTGACCAAATGAGCTCCTTCTTCAAGGTGTAGGTGCAGACTTGATGTGACTGTCCTGCAGCCCTAAATTCTCGCACGTGTGGTGGTTTACTTGTTGTTGTGGCCTCTTTCCTTCTTCGCTTGAGTGCCCTTCCTCTTCGCTTGATTGGGAGGCCTTATAGGCCTTGTTTACTAGCCCAAAACAGAGAGATATGTCACTGTGGGTTTCTACTGTTATGACTGCAGGCAGACCCTTCCTTTCTCGCACGTGTGGTTGTGTTAACCCTAGAAAAATAGTCCCTTCCACCTCGACTTCTTTCTCTCTTCCTTCGCTGCCCTAGAAGACCTCTTCTTCATCCTTTTCTTAGCCTCTTTGTTGCGTTGATTTCAGAGGTGAGTGAGTGCATTTTGGTGGAGTGGACAGCCTCTATATATAGAGGATTGTCCCTCCTTTTAGAACAACTAGAAGGCCGACTTGCTGTGCTTGCTTCGGATGGCTTCTTTGGTGGTGTAACATGCTTGAAGGAGCTTCTTTGATGGTGCCTTTGCATAGGAGGGCACTTGACTTTGCTTCGAGGTATTCTCTTCACCCTAATACATGGTGTAACATGCCCTTAAGGCATTCAACATTTCCTTTTGACTATTTAACTCACTTATACCACTTAACATGTGCTAGACCTATTTCAATGAGCAAGAAACTCATTCATATATATTATAAAAATAATATTTATTTTCTTGAATAAATACAAATATCAAAAGTACATTTATGAAGACCGAACCTAGTTACATTTCCTTCAACACTCCCTCTTAACTAGGGAGGTACTCATACAACATTACAAGGTGTTTGGCTATGTTTCAATCTTGAAGAATTCACATAAGAGAAATCGGATTTGCAATCCATCTGTTATAGCATCATATCAATCAGTGTTTCCATAGTGCAAGGCCTTGACTAACAGTGCCATCTCTTCATGAGATCATGAGCTACAATGCTGGCGAGACCAATAATTTATAGACACCTTCATCATTGTCTCTCAAGGTACATACCCACCTGGGTGTTCTCTGAGTATGACCTTCTAGGACTATTCTTATCTTAGGTTCCCAGCCCTCAAAGAATATCAGTCCTCTTGCCTACTCTTGTCTTGGGTACCCTATACATCCTCAAAGAGTATCAGATGCCAAATGATTACCTAATCCTCTCATTCTTTCTTCCCAAGTGAAGACAAGAATGTTGTGTCTATCTTGTGTCTAGATTTCCATTCATGGCCTTCATCTACGCTTACGGTTGTTAGTACTGGTCTAGTGCATGACCTATGAAATGGAAAAACACAATTGTCACTCCTTTGTAATCAGGGGTGATCCAAAACTCCCTCTTGAGCAGGGACTTGTTAGAGCTCCCTTTTAACTAGGGACTCTTTCATTCATCAGCAACTTCTTCTTCATGGGTCCTTCAACTGCTTGATCTCCTTCCTTTCTTTGATGTCATGAAGTCTTTGTTCGAACTTCTAGGTAGGGCACCATCCATTGATCACTTTCCTTCCTAGTTTGTCATGTCATTGCTTCCTTCGTGGAAATTGTCTTTCTTGCCATACATCAAGATTTCTTGTCATCCGGCTACTCCTTTGTCATATGTCCATGCTTCGGAATCCTCTTCTCGTGGATGCTTCGTTGTACTTGCTTGTTTACATGCTTCGACCTAGTAGCACATCATGACTTCATCCTGATATTGCTTCAACATTACTTTTTCTTCTGTTGGATGGCTTCTTCATCACGACATCTTTGTATAGTAGAATCAGTTATATACATCTTTCATATCTCCAAGGTCTTCATACGTGTCAAGGGTCCTTCCTTCCTTTGTCAAAGTTGCCTTGCCTTCGTTCGGGAGATATTTTCAAAGTATCTTGTCAGACAGTGATTCTCGGTGATCATGGTGTTCTTCACATGCTTGATCTCTTTCTTTATTCACTTCTTCTTAGATAGATAGGTCAACCATCTTATTCTTTTTGTGAGAGCATTTCTTCATTGCTTGCTTCTTAGACTAGTCAGCATTTTTTCTTGCTTCGTAGTCAGTAATCTTATGCTCCTTATGTAAGCATATTCTTTTGTTGACCTTCATTGCATTGTAGTACATGCCTTCGAGCATGCCCTTGGTGAAAGAGATTCTTTCATACTTGATCAAGTTATAGAACTATTCCCATGACTCAATAATATACAAATGATAACATGACTAAACTTTGATGCATACATACCTCATCTTGATTCTCCTTTGATCATCTTAGCTTCATTTTGTTGTCCTCGGTGTGGCCCTTCTTGCTTCATCTTAGCTAGCTTGCATATCATCCTTTTCTTGAATCCCATGAATGGGATTCCCCATGAGACATCTGCTTTAGGTTATTTGAAACTTTTTTGAAGATTCCATTATAGGATCTTAAAGACCCTTGCCTTGCAAATGTTTCTTTTCTTTTTGATGATGGAGGTCTTCTATGATTCTAAATCATGATCAATCTTCTATTATCATGGATGAGGTCCTATACTAGGTATGCTACTTCTATATGAATATCTTGAGCTATATCTACCATGTGCCTATATTCTAGAAAATATTTCTACTCATGCATTTTTATTCTCATTATAAATGTTACATCTTCATGAGTATCTAGAACTCTATGTACTTTATGCTTCTAGATTCTAGAAGATGTTTCTAGTCATGCAATTTTATTTTATTCCCACATGCTCCTATCCTACTCAAAACCTTGAAAGAAGACTTGAAGTAAATAGTTTGTCTTAGTCATAGTAGAGATCATACAGATCTTTCTTCTTTTGCTTCTTTTCTTCTTCTTTCACCTCTTGATTCATGTGAGCTTCTTCCCTCTTTCATTTGTTGTTGTTGTCCTCCTTAAGCTTAGGACAATTCCTTTTGTAGTGTCCATATTCTTGGCATCCAAAACATTGGATTTTGGACATATCTTTGTTGTTTGTTCTTCGTGGACCAAATTTGCCAAATTTTCCCTTTCTCTTGGCCATGGTAGCAAATGCTTACTCCTTTGATCCCACATCTTCCTTTGCTTTAAGTCTGGTTTCCTCTGTCCTGCATACACTGAGTGTGGTTGCTTGCTTCTTGGCATATATGCTTGATATGAAGTTGCCCCAATCCTCAGGTAGATCACTGAGTACTACAGTTGTCATCTCTCTATCAAACATGACTTGCCCAAGCCCTTCAAGTTGATCTCTCATTTAAGATATTTTCATGAAGTAGGGAACTATTCCTTCCTTTGATATCTTCATCTTGTACAATTCATTCCTTAGAGATATTACTTCTCCAATTGACGTTTGCTATAAATATGGGCAAAGATGCTATCCATATTAGGGACGCGTTCCCACGTATCCAAAGTACCCACGTACCGGAAACTCGTGCAACATGGTAAATTTCTTTTGATGTTTCAAATTTGGAGACATAAGGAATGAGAGAGTCTTTGATTGATTCTATCAGAATCCTTTCAGCTCTTGTCTCATCCTCATTGTACTTAGCTAAGGCTTGAGTTTGTTCCTTAGCAGGGATAGAGATAATCCCTTTCACATGTTCTAGAAGTTCATTCTCCTTGAGAAGTAAATGAGTCCTCTTCTTCCATGCAAGAAAGTTATTGGTACCTACCAATTTGTCGCTTTCCTTGCAAAAAGACATTGATGTATATTCAAAAGGGGGCATACACTTGATAGATTTTAAGATGTAGTGGATTTGCTTTCTCCTTGAAGACTTGATGGCTTGCCTTCCTAGGATCTTGGTGTTCTTCAAGTTGGCTTCTCCAAGTGGAATTGCTTGATGATGAGATTTGCTTGATGACTTGTAGCTTGATGTAGGTCCTGCTTCAATCTGTTTTTCTTTGTAGGTGCCTTTATGTAAGGCTCTTCTTCTTGCTATCTAGGCTTCCCTTGTGAATGATATGTGATAGGTCTTATTTTCCTTGAGTAGATTTGGCTTGATGCTTCAACCTTGTAGATGACTTTCCTTGATGATTGTTCTTGAGTTGCCCTTTCCTTGATGTGTCACCTTAGCTCTGATACCATGTTGAAGAATCTAGGGCAAATAAGTGTAGTTTGATTCTTCGTTACTTGATAACAATTTGTGGAGTCTTTTTACTTTTTCTTGTTAGCTTAATCTTCTTCTTATTATTATTAATGCATGTGTGTGTACTTCATCAAACTGCTACAAAAAACGTAAGAACAAGAACACAAGATGTTGCCTCTCTGCCAAGGCCAAAACTTCTCTTCTCTTGAGAGGAAACCCCTTAGTAAGTTTCTCTTATTGAAGGTTCTTATTGATCAATGCCAAACCCTAGACCCTTGACAAGAATATCCTCCAAGCATAAGTCAAGTCCTTCCTCCTTTCTACACTTTGTTCCCTGGCACTTTCTTCTTCTGACACTTTGTCTTCCTTCTTTCGGCACTCTGTTCTTCTTTCAACTATTGATAGACCTTGTTGCACTTACTCTAGAAGAGACACCTTTTGATGAGCCCCTTTTCTTGTGATGATCCCTTCCTTCTTCTTGACCAAATGAGCTCCTTCTTCAAGATGTAGGTGCAAACTTGATGTGACTGTCCTGCAGCCCTAAATTCTCGCACGTGTGGTGGTTTACTTGTCGTTGTGGCCTCTTTCCTTCTTCGCTTGAGTGCCCTTCCTCTTCGCTTGATTGGGAGGCCTTATAGGCCTTGTTTAGTAGCCCAAAATAGAGAGATATGTCATTGTGGGTTTTTGTTGTTAAGACCGCAGGCAAACCCTTCCTTTCTCGCACGTGTGGTTGTGTTAACCCTAGGAAAACAATGCCTTCAACCTAGACTTCTTTCTCTCTTCCTTCACTGCCCTAGAACACCTCTTCTTTGTCATTTTCTTAGCCTCTTTCTTGCGCTGATTTCAGAGGTGAGTGAGTACGTTTTGGTGGAGTGGAAAACCTCTATATATAGAGGATTGTCCCTCCTTTTAGGCCGACAAAAAGGCTGACTTGAGGACAATTTGCATGCCGAGTAGTTGTGCTTGCTTCAGATGGCTTCTTTGGTGGTGTAACATGCTTGAAGGAGCTTCTTTAATGGTGCCTTTGCATAGGAGGAGAGTTGACTTTGCTTGGAGGTATTCTCTTGACCCTAATACGTGGTGTAGAATGCCCTTAAGGCCTTCAACATTTCCTTTTGACTATCTGACTCACCTATAGCACTTAACATGTGCTAGACCTATTTCAATGAGCAAGAAACTCATTGATATATATTATAAAAATAATGTTTCTTTTCTTCAATAAATACAAATATCAAAAGTACATTTATGAAGACTGAACCTAGTTACATTTCCTTCAACACCAACCACCCCCCCCCTCGCCCATTCACCACTCTCATTTGCATTTTGTCGAAATTTTAACACCAAATTTGATTTATTTTTTCTCACAGTTATTTATACCCAGAAAATCATTTTTACCTAAATTAAAATCTGAAACTGTAAAAATCAACACATTGGTGTTTTCAACTTTTAAACGATACATTTGCAGGGAGGAAAATAAGAAATCGCCACAACACAACAGAAATTCAGCCCAATATATTTCCCTTCAATTTACATTGAGATATGGAAAATTTAGCGCCTAGAACCACAGAGATATTACATCGAAAATACAACAATATTAGAACTTGGAAAAGGTCTTAGAATTTTCGTCACACGAAACAATTCGACCCTCCTGAAAATAGCTGCTCTAGAAGATAATCTGGCCCTGGAAATTTCTTAGCCTCAAGCTATATGGTTGTTCCCTGATAAATATCAGCTCCCTTCCTCACATGACACTGGCTAGAAATCTCGACATCTTCTCACAGTCTCAGCCTAGTCCAAAAACTCGACCTCTCTCCTGTGAATCTCAGCCCCCTCCAGAAATCTTGGCCCTCACTCTCAAATTCTCCTTCCAAAAATATGTTGCATACTTTTCCTCTTTCTCCTTAGTCACTCGAGCCTCTCACTCATGAGAAAATCACTTCCTCAACAATGTAATTATGTGTCTTCATCCTCTCCCTTAGGTTCTCTTTATAATTTCAAATTGAGCGAAATCCCTAACCCTCAATCTCCAAAGTTATCGACGGCTAGGATTAAATCTTAACCCTCTTAGATCAACGGTTGGGATTGTTGAAGAATCTAGGGAAAATAAGTGGAGTGTGATTCTTCGTTACTTGATAAAAGTTTGTGGAGTCTTTTTACTTTTTCTTGTTAGCTTAATCTTCTTCTTCTTCTTATTAATGCATGGGTGTGTACTTCGTCAAACTGCTACCAAAACATAAGAACAAGAACACAAGATGTTGGCTCTCTACCAGGGCTAAAACCTCTTCCTCGCTTGAGAGAAAAATCCTTTAGTAAGTTTCTCTTATTGAAGCTTCTTATTGATCAATGCCAAACCCTAAACCCCTGACTTGAATATCCTCCAAGCACAAGTCAAGTCCTTCCTCTTTCCAACACTTTATTTCCCCAAGACTTTGTCCTTCTCCTTCAAGCACTTTGTCTTCCTTCTTTCGACACTTCGTTCTTCTCTTCAACTGTTGTAAGACCTTGTTGCACTTGCTCTAGAAGAGACACCTTTTGGTGAGTCCCTTTTCTTGTGATGATCCCCTCCTTCTTCTTAACCAACTAAGCTCCTTCTTCAACGTGTAGGTGCAGACTTGATATGACTGTCCTGCAGCCCTAAATTCTTGTACGTGTGGTGGTTTACCTGTTGTTGTGGCCTCTTTCCTTCTTCACTTGAGTGCCTTCCTCTTCGCTTGATTGGGAGGCCTTATAGGCCTTGTTTACTAGCCCAAAATAGAGAGATATGTCACTATGAGTTTTTGTTGTTATGACCGTAGGCAGATCCTTCCTTTCTCGCACATGTGGCTGTGTTAACCCTAGAAAAATAGTCCCTTCGACCTCGGCTTCTTTCTCTCTTCCTTCGCTGCCCTTGAAGACCTCTTCTTCATCCTTTTCTTAGCCTCTTATCTTCTCGAATTTCAAAGATCTTGATTGACGTTGTGATGGAGTCGACAACCTCTATTTATAGAGGTTTGTCCCTCCTTTTAGGCCGACATGTTAACTATTTGTAGACGGACTTATTATGCAAACTTCGGATGGTTTCTTTGGTGGTGTAACATGCTTGAAGGAGTTTCTTTGATGGTGCCTTTGCATAGGAGGAGACTTGACTTTGCTTGTAGGTATTCTCTTGACTCTAATACATAATCATACATGGTGTAACATGCCCTTAAGGCCTTCAACATTTCCTTTTGACTATTTGACTCACCTATAGCACTTAACATGTGCTAGACCTATTTCAATGATGAAGAAACTCATTGATATATATTATAAAAATAATGTTTCTGTTCTTGAATAAGTACAAATATCAAAAGTACATTTATGAAGACCGATCCAAGTTACATTTCCTTTAACACTCCCTCTTAATTAGGGAGGTATTCATACATTATTACAACGTGTTTGGCTATTACAATTTATGAAGAATTCACATAAGAGAAATCGGATTTGCAATCCATCTATTATAGCATCATATCAAACAACATTGTCATAGTCCAAGGCCTTGACTAACAGCTCCATCTCTTCATAAGATCATGAGCTATAATGCTGGCGAGACTAATGATTTATAGACACCTTCATCATTGTCTCTCATGGTACATACCCACCCGACTGTTCTCTAAGTATGACCTTCTAGGACTATTCTTATCTTGGGTTCCCAGCCCTCAAAGAATATCGGTCCTCTTAACTACTATTGTCTTGGAAGCCCTACACATCCTCAAAGAGTATCAGATGCCAAATGATTACCTAATCCTCCCATTCTTTCTTCCCAAGTAGAGACAAGAATGGTGTGTCTATCTTGTGTCTACATTTCCATTCATGGCCTTCATCTAGACTTACGATTGTTAATCCTAGTCTAGTGCATGACCCATGAAAGGGAAAAACACAATTGTCACTCCTAACAATTCATTTCTTAGAGATATCACTTCTCCAACTGTGGATACTGAGAATAGCCCTACTAGTTTATCATAAATTTATTTTGATGTTTCAAATTTGGAGACATAAGGAATGAGAGAGTCTTTGATTGATTCTATTAGAATCCTTTGAGCTCTTGTCTCATCCTTATTGTACTTAGCTAAGGCTTGGGTTTGTTCCTTAGCAGGGATAGTGATATTCCCTTTGACATGTTCTAGGAGTTCATTCTCCTTGAGAAGTAAATCAGTCCTCTTCTTCCATGCAAGAAAGTTATTGGTACCTACCAATTTGTTGCTTTCCTTGCAAAAAGACATTGATGTATATTCAGAAGGAGACATATACTTACTTGATAGATTTTGAGATGTAGTGTTTTGCTTTCTCCTTGAAGACTTGATGACTTGCCTTCCTAGGATCTTGATGTTCTTCAAGTTGCCTTCTCCAAGTGGACTTGCTAGATCAAGTGATTGATGGTAGGCCTTCTTTTCCTTGAGTAGATTTGGCTTGATGCTTCAAACGTGTAGACGCCTTTCCTTGATGAGTGTTCCTGAGTTGCCCTTTCCTTGATGTGTTACCTTAGCTCTGACACCATGTTGAAGAATCTAGGGCAAACGTGTGGAGTATGATTGTTCGTTACTTGATAACAATTTGTGGAGTCTTTTTACTTTTTCTTGTTAGCTTAATCTTCTTCTTATTATTATTAATGCATGTGTGTGTACTTCATCAAACTACTACCAAAACATAAGAACAAGAACACAAGATGTTGACTCTCTGGCAGGGCCAAAACCTCTTCTTCTCTTAAGAGGAAAACCCTTTAGTAAGCTTCTCTTATTGAAGCTTCTTATTGATCAATGCCAAACCCTAGACCCCTGACTTGAATATCCTCCAAGCACAAGTCAAGTCCTTCCTCTTTCCTGCACTTTATTTCCCCGGCACTTTGTCCTTCTCCTTCTGGCACTTCGTCTTCCTTCTTCTGGCACTTTGTTCTTCTTTCAACTGTTGATAGACCTTGTTGCACTTGCTCTAGAAGAGACACCTTTTGATGAGTCCCTTTTCTTGTGATGATCCCTTCCTTCTTCTTGACCAAATGAGCTCCTTCTTCAAGGTGTAGGTGTAGACTTGATATGACTGTCCTGCAACCCTAAATTCTCGTACATGTGGTGGTTTACTTGTTGTTGTGGCCTCTTTCCTTCTTCACTTGAATGCCCTTCCTCTTCACTTGATTGGGAGGCATTATAGGCCTTGTTTACTAGCCCAAAATCATTGTGGGTTTCTATTATTATGACCATAGGCAAATCGATCTGTTCTTGGTTAAACAGTCCCTTCCACCTCAGCTTCATTCTCTCTTCCTTCACTGCCCTAGAAGACCTCTTCTTCGTCCTTTTCTTAGCCTCTTCCCTTCTCGAATTTCAGAGCTCTTGATTGACATTGTAATGGAGTGGACTGCCTCTATTTATAGAGGATTGTCCCTCCTTTTAGGCCGACTAGAAGGCCAACATGTTAACTGTTTGTAGGCCGACTTGTTATGCAATCTTCGGAAGGTTTCTTTGGTGGTGTAACATGCTTGAAGGAGTTTTTTTGATGGTGCCTTTGCATAGGAGGAGACTTGACTTTGCTTGGAGGTATTCTTTTGACCCTGATACATAATCATGCATGGTGTAACATGTCGTTAAGGCCTTCAACATTTCCTTTTGACTATTTGACTCACCTATAGCACTTAACATGTGCTAGACCTATTTCAATGAGCAAGAAACTCATTGATATATATTATAAAAATAATATTTCTTTTTTTGAATAAGTATAAATATCAAAAGTACATTTATGAAGACCAATCCAAGTTACATTTCCTTCAACAGAGATTAGATCTAATAAACTTTAATAATTATAGTATATATCCCTAGAAATTTGTTTAATTAGCCCGCATTAATCAATTAAATGAATTACTATGCATGTCCTAAGTTAAAACATAGGAAAGAAAGCATACTACATGCTCCCCTTCAACAACCAATAATAGAGGACTTCTCTCCTACATGCTAGACACTTAGCCTATGAAAAAGACCTTCTAAGGCCATAAAATAAACAACCTCAACCTCAAATCCCTATTCTCACACATCTCCTCCCTCTATGATATCACTAGGTAGCAACAGATTCAGGATACATCTTTGCCTTCTTCATGCATGTTATTCTTAGATAAGGACATTAGAAAGGCTAAGTGGATGATGAACAACAACGAAGTAATAGATGGGGATGGTTTCTAAGCAGCATTCTTTAAACATAGTCTTTGTCCTTTGGTTTCTTACTTGGCTAGTCTCTTTAATCATGAGGTTTGTACAAGTTTTCCATCGGCATGTTCACATCACGTGTTAAAATTGGCAACTAGGGCCAAACTCCATGTGGGTCATCTTATTAATGGCAGCTGATATTTTTCTTGGATCCCTCTCATCGAGAGGTGCAAGATTGATCTAAAGATCATCCAATTCCGATAAGTATTCATGGAGTTATGAATTTATTTGTGTTATAAGACAATTCATCAAGGTCGGCCAGCAACTAAATAACACCCACATGTGCTCAACGTTTTAGTATAAAAGGAGATGACTTGAGAGTCATTTCACACACACTTCTCTCTTGATTTCTCTCCACTTGTTTTGGGTTTTAGTGTGAGAGAAATCTAGGAGGAAGTAGCCCTAAGACGCAGGAGGAAAGGAGGCTTAACAATCTGCCCTAGCCGCAGTCCTAAAGAAGCCCTAACATTGTCCTAAAGAAGCCCTAGACACAGTCCTAAAGAAGCCCTAGACGCTGTCCTAAGGAAGCCCTAGACACAGTCCTAAGGAAGCCCTAGCTGCAGTCCTAGAATACCCTAGACGCAGTCATCTAAATGAGGTTTGTTCACACTAGGGTAGGCCGCATTTCATAAGGGAAATTCTGGGCCAGATTTGAGGATGGTTAGGGACTGTTGTGTGCCCTAACCAGTCCCAAAAATTACAGCAGTAATGAAGTGACAAACAACAGCGTTTGTATGGTGTGTTGGCAGCAAAGGAAGATGGGACAGCAAGGTCACATGGTGCAACAAGGTCACAATGGTGCAACAAAGGAAGATGGGACAGCGAGGTCACATGGTGTTGCAAAGGAAGATGGGACAGCGAGGTCACATGGTGCAGCAAAGGAATATGGGACAGCAAGGTGTTGATGCCTCGAAAATCGTTGCAACAACATTGGGGGATAACCACCCGGTCCGGACCTTAGTACAGCTCCTTTTCCGTTTGGAATGGTGGCTCCGACTGGGGATAATGGGACCAGTTTCCTAGAAATGGATAAACGGGATGAATGGATAATTGATTGACTAATCTAATGATGGGCGAATAACTAAATCTATCAACAAAAATATAAGAACTATGACTTATCCCGGGAACTTATTGAGCTTTGAAGTGTAGCGCTTGATGGTCTGTGTCTATAGACAGGCATATAGATGACTCCATCGAACAGACATGGACATTATTTCATTCAGGATTACTGTGCTTAAATAGTTAAGCAAAGCGATTAAAGCAATATTACTACACTTATCATTTATATCATCGACACATACATGATTAAAAGAAAATCACACCATAAACATCCAATAGTGGAAGGAATACAGAACTGTTGTTAAAGCACATACATATAATCGATAATAGCAAGGATAATCAAATAACAATTCATATGAAATGAATGAATTCAGACATAGATAGAAGTACCATATGAGCTGCTTGACACTCCCAATATCAATTGCTACTTGTGATTCTTCCTTCAACGCAGAAACACTTTTAAACAAAGACAATAGTGCACAATTGCGTAAAAAGCTTCCTTGTCAAATTTAGAATAACTGGTCCAATTTCATAAAAGAATATGGCTGAAGCACAATAGTGCAACTTCAGTCTTTAAGTCAGGTACAAAACTTTACGACCCTTTCCAAAACAATGAAAGGGTCTATAAATACTTAATTAATCTAACTATCTAAAAAACTGAAATCCTACTTAATTGGTATCAATAAATTTTGATCCTATTTTCTTCAGCAATCTGGCAGTCGGCGGCATGAATCATCAAGTAGGCTGCTTGCCTTTAAATCTGAGCTGACTTATCGCAAGCATCGGCTCCACTTCGGGTGGTCTGTTGAGGCGCGAGCTGAGCTGGGCGGCATAGGTGGCATCCTGAATATCGGGGATAATATACCCGATTGCATCCGTAAGGCACTTGAGGGTGGCTCTCTGTGTGTGCGGCTTTACCAAGAAGAACCAATAGGTGTCCCAGGTTAAACTGTTAATCCTAGCGATTAATCTCCCCTTTTCCTCTAAATCTGGATAACATGATTGCTCCAATGTTTTCATCGTTGTCAACTTTCCTGGTGTGCATTGGGAAATCATGTTTGATAAGTAGAGAGTGTTATTGACTAATTCAACTAAATTGCTTGAAGTTGATTTGCATCTTGAAACCGCCCTCTCTGCTTTCATTAACTGGGACTGCCATTCTGTAAAGAGTATATCTTTATGTGACTCTAAGATTCTAGGTAAATTTGCCGCTTGTCCTTGATCAGAATCTTGCCAGTCGAGAAACGCAGCTATCGTTTCTTCAGCTTGATCCAATTCAGTCCTGGCCTTGTCTACTTGCTTACTTATGGATGTTGTTAATTCACATAGTGGCTCTGCCTAGGCGATTTTTTGACATAGAAGCTTAATTTGGGATATTAATGCAGTATTTATTTGTAGTGCTTCTAGTCTAAATTCAGCCACTTGTGGAACGCCCTTTATTTTCTCGAGCTGTGATGATAATTGAGCAATTTGCTCATCTTTTGTTTTCACCATTTGCTCATTCGCTGCCTTCAATTGTGCTAAGGCCTCTGACAATTCTTTCTGCTTCTGGATTGCGCTTTGGTCAATCCTTTGTTTTTCTGCCTGCAATTGTTGAGTTAGTTGACTGTTTAATTGTTGTTGCGTCAACAATTGTTGCTCTGCCTACTCCGCTTTCTGCTTTGCTTCTGTTAGCTGTGCCTGTAACGAGAAAATCTCCTGATCCTTTGTTTTCAGTAAAAGGCTTACCTCCGATGCCTTATCTATTTTCGCTGCCGAATAAGCTCCAGCATATTGTGACAGTTTTGTCAGGTCATCGGAGGGGTCAAATTCCTCCTTCCAAACCACATTGCCCGTGACTGTCTGTTCTGGGAAAAGGGAAGGTTGATCAGTCCTTCTTCTTTTCCTTTGTCATTTAACTACAGCTTTATGCCTTGGGCTGTAGAAGACATCCAGGGGAGGAATCTCTTCTACCTGCAAAATGATTTGGTCGGAGGGGTCCTTTGGTATTATCTCTACCTCTTTAGAAATGGGTGGGCCGCTGGTTCCACTTAGAACCTGTGATGAAGTGGTTTCCTGTGTGTCTGTTGCCTTTGAAGTGTCAGTGTCCTTTGAACACTCCAGACCACTGATAATAGAATCAAATTGCTTCCATTCCTGGAGCAATTTAGGATCGATATGAGTATCCACGTTTACTTCAGTGGTGGTCTGTTTTTCCTTTTCAGTTTGGGTCTCCTCCCGCACTTTTTCCTGCTCTTTCTTCTGCTGATTCTCATGCTCTTTCTTCTGATTTTCCTCCTGTGGCTTCTCTTGTTCTTTTGTTGTAACTGGAGGTTCCTTTGACTGTTGTCGTTCAGGCTCGCTTGACGATGTCGCTGGGGTTGTTGCTAATAGATCTAGAGGCAGAGTTTGCAACCTCTGTTCTCTAAGTCTGTTAAATTCAGTCAACCCTTCATCATGATATTTCATTTTGGCCAATGTTTTAACCTGCATTATTGACTCAGCTGAAGAGAACAGGTCGTCAAACATATCTTCTTTATGATCAAATTTTGACAATTTGGCCTGTTCTAGTGCATTATAGGCAACTTTGTTTGGATCAAATTGCCTATTTGGAAGAGTTACTAGAGTCAATGATTTAATCTTTGTAGCTTCCTTTTCTGCATGCTTGAGATCATGCAAGGTATAAACACCGCATCTCAAAGGAAAAGAGGGCCAGCCCTGCTTCTTATTTTTCTTGAGAGTCTGTGTAACACTCTCAGCAATAATCTGGTAAGAGATTTCCCTTGCCAACAGTTTATCAGATATGTATAAAGGGAGGACATGAGGTTCGGCTTGGCTACCGAAAACTCTTATATAAGTGAACTTCTCCTCTCCAAACCATCTCCCTACTGTTGTTAAATCAATCCCAGCTTGGTAGGAAATCTTGGGAATGGGTTTATCAAAAATAGAATAATAAATAGGCAACATAAAGCCATTGCAGACTTGGTACAGATGGTGCTTGTAAGAGGATTTCCATAATTTCTGGTGGTAAATGTGAATAGGCATGGAGTCTTGTGGCGTCCACCTCCAGCCGAGCACAGGAAATTCAGAATTAAAACACAAGGTATCTAAAATATAGGCACTGTAATAAAATGGGGGAATTATCCTTTCAGAGATGCGAGTCTTATTCCTAAACTCAAGAACAGCGTTGGCTAGTTTATCTGAGAGAATAGTGGCCCAATCCATTATTATACTGTTGCATGCCGCTTCCATTAAAGGAACCATTTCTATAGTGAAATTAGAAGAATCATGCAATCCCCACAATCTACACATCATTATTCCAGCGTAGCAATAAGGAGAAGCCAGGGAATCGACCGAGTACTTACCGGAAGATTCATGTTTGTGCTTTGCCGGATTTTGTCTCCAATCCCGGATGGGTTCGGATTCAACTTCGTTCTCGTTTCGGAATTTTTCCAGGAACGCCTTATTGTATGTCTTCTCTGGCTCAGGCAAATGATACATTTGCCTTAGATCATCAGCTTTGAACGACCCAAAAATTCTCCCGTCTCTGGTGCTGAAGGTTCTATCCAGGATTGGGATTTCCTCAATTGCCCACCGCACTACATCTGTGTATGGGAGAATTTGTTCCCTAGCTGCTATCCGGTGAAGGAAGGAGTCAGCTAAATCCTTTAGAGTGGCATCAGATTTCCGAGTTGAATCTGCAGTAGCTTCTACTGTTGTCACTTTGGGTTCTTCAACTTCAATCAAGTTGTAGGTGCTTTGCCAAGTAGTTTTGCCGAGACCAGAACATGTAGTATCCGAAATCAATCCTTTCTTTTTGTTTGAGGGATCAGCGACAGCTTGTCCTGCGGCAGGCGCAACAAAAGCGCCTATGGTCTTCTTAGATTTCTTCCCCATTTTGCTTGAGCTTTCTCCTTTGGATGAATTCTGCACAGAAGCGAAAATAAACGTAACACAAAGAATTGGCAATGAAAACTTCGATGTGATGAGATATATTGACCGATGCGTGATAAGAGATTAACTTTTAAAATGGGCGCGGATACAATCCATGGGAAGATTTTAGGACTTACAATTACATTAAATGGCCGTTTAAAACCTGCCAATCCTTAAATGCCCATTATATCATTAATCGGCCGAATGATTCATTTAAGCGTGCTGTAGATGTTTTGGCGGTTGAGCGCAGGTGAATCATTGTTGGACAGCTCAAGCTTTTAATATGAATTGATCGTGATATCCCTTCATTTTAACGGCTTTTTGAAATCTGCGCTTTATCGCAATCGGCCATCGGGGAAAGCTTAACCTCTTATATTAACACCTTTTGAAAACCCCGATCGCCAATAGCGATATCGCATCGCATCAGGAGTATTGGAATTACATATAACATGGATAGTATATCGCCGATTGCCGATAGCGATATCGCATCGCATCGGGGGAATGGCCTGGGGCGTTTTAAGAATGTGCATAGAGTATTGCCGATAGTCGATAGCGATATCGCATCGGCGGAATCCAATGTGCCATTTAGTTATGCTCCTTCTGTCATTACGATATGCGATCTTGCGATCGCTTTATCGCAATGATAAAAGATTGATTTATTTGCATAAATGGGTTTTTCAAAAAGGTTTTTTATAATGTTTTCATTTGTTTTTCGGACCTTTTTAAATAATACGATATTGATACCAATTAAAATCTAAAGGGACCCATTTCATAGGATAGTTTTGGGAATAAAAATGATATGAAATGGGGGGTTGTTGTAGAGCACAACACAAAGTCACATGGTGCTGCAAACACAAATGGGACAGCAAGCAATCATAGGAGCAGCAGTCACTAACAGTGGAACAACAGTGCTAAGAATGTGACAGCAAGGTGACCCATGAAGTTTGAATGCATGATAGTGCAGCAAGATGCATGGGCAGCATGATAGCAGCAATGTTACAGTGATGGCATGGTACAGCAATGTAACAATGAGTCAGCAGCAAAGGCATGCTAACAATGAAACAACAGGGTGGCAAGCATGGTGCAGCAAGCACATGGGACATGGCAAACATGGTGCAGCAATGGCACATGATGGTACATGATGCAGTACAACGATGCGTATAGTCATGATTGATGAAACATGATGAGATGCAGCATAGTGATGATAGATGCAGCATGGTGCAACACAGTGAGGTGCAACATGATGATGAGGAGCAGCACAATGATAGGTGCAGCATGGTGATGGAGTAACCTGGGAAAATCAGTTGAAGCAACATGTCTTCAACTGAGTTCAGCTACCTCATGTATCATATACTTAGAGATGATCAATGCTCTTATTTAGATAATTCAAAGTGTTGACTTCTGTTGCAAATGTACTATCTCTCTCTCTCTCTCTACTGAACTATTGAAGAACATATAAGAAGAATTGATCAAGGATTTCCCCACATTGGGGTTTGTCCCTGGCTAGCGCCACATCTTGTGTCCTCTTGTCTTGGCTTGTCTTCTGCGATTTATGTTTATGTTCTATCTGCAATTTACTATTATTGCTAATGTCATTGCTAATCTCGAAAAGATATTGACCTAACTATGAAAATTGAAATAAATTGCTCTAAGCATAGAACATACCTAAAATTAACATCACGTCATTCACCTACTACACAAATCACATCCCAATAACTACAAGATGATCATGGTGGCCACACATTCTTGAAGCTCTTTGCTACAATTCCCCAATTGAAGCTCTCCAAGGAGCTTGAATGACAACACCTCAAATCTAGAGGACAAGTCCCCGCCCCTTGCTCCTTGTTCCCTGGAGAGCTTTTGAAAACGTCGCTCCATCCCCCACATTATTTGGAATCTACATTGAGGAGTTGGATTCATTATCTAAACAAATCAAGAATGGCGATGGTTGCCTCCTACACGATGTCTTGATTTCAATCGTTTTGTTTGGATATAATGTGGTCCCTCTGGCCTCATAAGTAAATGGTTTGCAGCAAGTGATGGATGACTTGAGTAAAACTAAGGTCATGATCTTCAACACATCAAAGAAGATTCTCTCTGAACACCACTTCTTTTTCAAAGGTTAGGAGACTGAGGTCACCAAAAACTATACTTATCTATGGGTTCTATTCATAGGTCCTCGCTTCAATATGTGGTATGCACTCTGGTTCCAAATCAACAAGGGCTAGGGTTCCTTCGCCCTTCTTGAGAGAAAGTGTTTACAAAACCACTTCCAAGAAGAATCATCCAAAATGCCATTCATAGACATTGTTGTTCAACCCACAGTTCTATATGGGTCTGAGAGGTTTGGGGACTTGGTTTACTAGAGTCTGATTGGTCCTCAATAGAGAGATTACAAACCATCCTCCTTCGTTGCTTCATTCAATGCAAATAGACAATTACCCAACCCATCATCCTTGCCGAGTACGATGCTAAACCCTTCTCACTTGAGGAAATATTCAACCTCGTCTCACTTTTACACCGTGCTGGAAGTTTTGTTGATACACCACAAGGGGGTGACAAATATCCATACTTGGCCTACCATTTATCGAAATCCATTGCAATAGCGCTTCCTTCAACTTGGTCTCAATGTTGGTACATCGAAGTCTCAGATGTCCTCACCTCAATTCGTATTACGTTGGACCGAGTTCCTTATCTACACTCAGCTACCTCTTACCAAACAAAAAGGAGATGAATACAATCATTCATAAGGATATCTATAGGAAATATATACAACTCACTTGGATAAACCCTCGGGGTGGGTTATGTTCGTAGATGGCTTTCTATGTTGATCACTTCATGATGATGAGGGATGGACTCATCGTTCATCCCCAAGAAACATTCTGTTGTTGCATGCACGTCCTTTCGATTCCCTTAAGATAGTTCAGAGTTGGCTCTCATCCACTATGGATTTGAGAAAGACTACCAAATAACCCTATTACCCCACTTATTAGGTACATACATTTTTTCAAGTGCAACATTCACCACCACTGTAAGCACAAGCTCACAACTAAGAAGCCATTCAAAAACCAAAAGATGGTTGGGACATATTTAGCACGTGGGCAAAGGCTTAGCATGAGATCTACCCACCTCATTACCCATTAGCCAATTCCTTGAAGCATTCAATGCTTCATTTATATAAAGGAACTCTTGAATGTCCCAGTCCTAATGAGCGAGAAATTGCCTCATCTTAAAGGGGTATTAGAAAATCATAAAGCAAGCTTCAGCTCCTAAGTTGTGCACCAAATAAAGACAAATCGTTAAAGTGAAAGGCACACTAGGGGCGTGGAAAAAGCAGGCCAAGGAAATGAGTAACTCATGCCAACATGATGTTGATTTGTGTAGCTTGGGAGGTACTCCAAGCCCTAGGGTTCAAGGTTTGGAGGACAAAGCGCCACAAGTGCAGCTTGTGGGCTTTGAACCCAAGAATGGGGTTTTGGCACCCATCGTGTTTTGGGGAAAAACCATAATGGATTCACAACATGTGACGAATGAGGATGATAGTGCTCGGAAAGACGATTCCAACACATCGAAAATCGTTCGAATCCGAGTTGCCGTTTGGGAGAAATGAATTTTTGAAGTTGACATAATTATTATTGGATTTTTCAAGTAGGCCAACTTGAAGTAAAATCCAACCGACATGTATTTTCATATGATTCGTTGGAGGCCTTAAAGTTTGTATATTGAGGACGGATTGGAGCCATTTGGAGCATCCAACAAGGTGCAATACATCTCATGTTGAGCTCTGAAATCTCAGGAAGTCGCAGCCAGCTAAAGAAGACCAAAAGGGACAGTGTGGAAGGGCTTAAGGACAGTGTGGCCATTCCTGAAGTGGAGGTCGAGTTGCTGAGGTACAGTGGACTGTTCTAGGGCATGTTTAAGGGTTGTTTCTAATGCATTGAAGGGTTGGTTGATGAGCAGAGAAGGTCGCAGGGCTAGAGGTTAAAACACAGTTTTTTAAGGGCTATTTTGTGTGGGATAAATCCTTGTGAAGGTTGTCGAAGGTTGTCGTAAACCTATACGATTGTTGTGTGGTAGGTCGTAGGCCATACCACCACAGCCAAGAGTAACGTAGGTAGATTTGAGGGCTATCTTATGCCCTACACCTTCGGCGAAGTGGAGAACAACTACACAAGGAGGATCCGTAGATTTTGGGGTTGTTTTGTTGACTGATGAAGGGTTGTTACAATTGTGTTTGGTGCCCTAACCAGTCATCATGGTCACAGCAACTAAAAGGTGAAGAACAGCAGTGCATTTTGGAGGTGTATTGGGTCATTTGGTCACCAGAACTGGATTAGTTGAGGAGAAGCTTGTGGGAGCCAATTTGGAGGCGAGATTGGGTAATCATGAAGCCTTCATCGGTGCAAAATCTGTAGTGACAGTATTGGGTGTCATAGGACTGTTGGAGGGCAGCGTGTTGGCTACCCAAAGTAGCCCTAGATGAGCTATCTTGAAGGACGAAGAGCAGTTGAAGGTTGGGTGCAGGATGGTGCTAAAGTGCAACACTTTGATGGACTAAATTTGTTGCTATCTTGGCAGATTGGAGCACGGGAATTGGCCAACCCAGAGAACAGTTGATGAGCTCGTGTTCATTGTAGCAGATGTGAATTGTAGCAGTGATAGGAGGCAGCCTTCCTAGAGTCTCGATGTGTAGTGGCCTTGATGGACTAAGGCACTATTAGTGAGCAGTACGGGTGCAACGCACTGGAAGGACAAGATACGACATAGAAGTGTTGCAACCAAGTTTGTCATTGTATCTTGTAACCATAGATTGTTGTATTTATCAGATTTGGATTAATATAACAAAGGTTGGTGATTGTACAATTTTGTTTAAAACTATGTGTATTGTGCATATGTGATTTACTACTTTATATTTCCATTGTGCAAAGAAGTTTATGGTTGAGATTCTTGGTTTGATAGCGTCGGTGATTTTAAGACTCTAACCTAGACCCAATGTCGTGGAAATTCAACACATGATTGCTCCTTCCTTCCATCATTACAATCCATATGTTGGACCTCGATTAGCTAGTCTCATGGTCGTGGCAACTTCCTTGAAGTCTTTCCCATTCCATGACCACCAAATCATACACCCATGGGTTGATGGGACAACATTGGGACATGCCATTCCACTTGGGGGCTAGAAACACCTAACAGATTTGTTTACCTAATCATCCCTAACATAAGTGAGGTAACTTGCTTATAGAGCTTGATCTAGTTAGATATTTGAAGGTGAGCTTTGTGTGAAGTATTTATGTGCCCTAGCATTAGATATGGTCCACTATGGTGCCTTAATGGTTTTATGTCCCTAATGAAGTTGATCTCACTTGATCTTGAGAGGTTTTGTTTAGGTGCTATCATACATGCAGCAGAGATCCTTTAAGGGACAAATTGACTCCTCTTTAGTACCTTGCAAGGGGTTCTTTGCCCCATTCTGAGAGCAGACATGACTTTATGGCACCAACATTGCCCCTCCAGGGACGAGTGTTGGGCCTCAAGTAGCTTACACATGCTTCTACACCTCTTGATGAGCCTCCATATGTGGAAATGTTGAGCTTGAATGCTTGGGTGTTGGACTATTTGGTGATGTGTTTGGATGGACCTATGACCCCCCAGGCTAGCCTTAACCATGTTTGATGGAAGATGCCTTGTTCTGAAGCCTAGATAAGGATGGTTTGTGAAATTTTTTCTACATAGAATGATCTAGGTGGATATTGGTGGCCACCTGCCTATTCCACTTGGACCTCCAGCTGGTTTCATTAGTTTCCTTGATTATAGCACAATTTACAATTTTTAGTAGGTTTTTGGGTCCTGAAATTCAGATTTGTTTTCACAGCCTAAACAGATTTTTTTTAGGTCCGCAACAGGCCCGTGCCTACAACTACGAGCCTGCCTCAAATATTGTAGTAATCGGTAAGACCTTCTAACAACGTATCGTACGTACCAAATAGAGATCATCGTCAAAATTCCTAGTCCAAGGAACCCCTACAGTAGCAAAAACTAAATTTACTTCTCCTACTTGATTTTAATATACATTCATCAAGTTATTTTCTAAATATTGAAGTAAATTACTTCTGCAGCCTACACTACATTAAATTTGATTACATGAAACAGAAAATTGAGCAAAGAACAAGATACAAGATACATAGGACACAATTATTTTTGGACAACATAGTCCTTGGAAATTTTAACAACCCAATGCAAGAAAACAGGTGCAGCAACGCTGAGGGTTTTCTATTATTAAGCAGTAATTCTGAATACAATGTTGGTTTCCCTCCCGGCAAACCAGTGATAGAAAAAATACAATGGCGGAAAACTAAGTGAGTTTTACCTCACTTCACCTGACAGATTACGGCTGATCCGGTAACAAAACTGGCTAACCACAGCTACCTCTGCATTGGCCCTGTGTCAACTCTGCATTGTCTCTTCTACCTTCTGTGTCAACCTTCACAGCTGTATCGGCAGTTCCGGCTTTTTACATGGAGGGCAGCTTCTGCTTCTACGCTGGCCCTTCTAGCTCTACGTCAGGCCTGTGTGGGCCCAGATTGGCCCAACGTCAGTCCTTATGGCTGTTGCGCTGCCTCCGCTAGCTTCTCTCTACCTCTTTGTCAATACTCCCAAACTATCCCTGCCCCTCTGCTGCAGAATGATCACTCAGTTCGAATTCTCAGCTTCCTAGCCCCAGAAATCGAAGTCCAAATCAATTTGTTCTCTCTTTGTGTATTTAAATGAACCCCAAGCCTCCTTCTTATACTTTTCTCGTTGAGACTTCAACGGCCGAGATTAAGTCTCTAATCAATGGCTAAGATTAAAACTTGACTTGATCCACCTTCTAGATCATTCTCACCCATATTTTGATTAATACCCATTAATATTTTAATTTTCCTAAGTTTAGACTTAGGAACCACATTAAAACTATTAATTATTTTAATAAAATACAATCCAGGTGGAATTTCACCAAACAGTTTTTGGGTTCTTTAGAACTCATGTGCCTTAGCCTCTTCACAAATTTGCATGGCTAAAGCACATTTGATGCTACTAAAAACTAACACTCCCTCTTAGCGAGGAGAGTGCTCTAGCAACAATGTCCAACTACATGCTGCTCTGTCTCTGAAGCACCTCCTTTCCGCATTGTTCCTGCCACCAACACTGTGTTGTTGCTACTACTGTACTGCTACCCATGACACTGCCACTGTCACTGGTGCATTTGTACTACAGCTCCCTCTCAAATGTTGCATCTACTATGCTGCTAGCACTACCACTGCTAACACTACATTCGTACTACAACTCAGTTGCTAAGAGAAGCAACTAAAAAACATCCAAAATTATTAAACTTAACTGTGTTCAACATAATACCATGAATGTAGGAACTGACCCTCTGAATCTTCTTCGTTGCTGCTAACTTCTGCACTGTGCCATCTGCACTCCTGCCAACCTTGCTCCGCGCTGATTAGATCCTAGTCTCAGGCTACTGCATCTATCTCTCCAAACAATCCACTCCATCATCTGACACTAAGTCCATCTTGCTATTGTTGAATCTCGGGCTCCCGTAGCAACGAATTGATCTAAGAGGTGGACTCCTTGAGGATCCTGCCCACCTATAGTCCTCCAAACTACAGTTCAATATCGCCTCATTTACCTCCTGGAGATGCATGGGCACTAATGGCAAACTCATCTTCATCAATCTTTGTTGGAGCAGCCTTAGGATCATGTTTCTCATCCTTATCCTTTTGCTTCAAAGGACATTGGGATGCAAAGTGGCCCATCTCGCCACATCTGAAACATTTCACCTTCGAAGTGTCCTTCTTTCGCTTCTGCTTTTGTTGTCCCTTTGATGCTAGAGTTGTGTTCCCCTCCTCCTCCTTGGTTTTCGTGCCACTCCCACTGCTTCCATTGAGGTTAACCTTACCTAGGTCCCTCCTTAATTCTTCCTATTGAAAAGCTGCCCACATCTCCTCCCATGAAAGTAGTAATTCCCTGCCCAATATACTTTGGACGAAGACTTTCCATTCATTCGAGACTCCATTCAAGGAAGTCCTTACCATCGCGGTAGACTGAGGAGTAGACCCCACTGCAGCAAGCTAGTCTCTGGTGTCCTGAAGACTTTGAAGATAGGAGTTAACTCCTTCTTCCTTCTGCACCAATGTTCGCTGCAACTTTTGTTCTAGGTACATCTTCCATTGTTCGGAAGAGCCTTCATACAATGAAGAAAAAGCTTCCCACATCTCTTGGGTTGTTTCTTTGCCCTGCAAGTGTGAGACCACATGATTTTGAACTCCATCGAGTATGAACCTCTTCGCCTGCCCCTGTTCGGCCTTGTACTTCTTCTTCTAATCATTGTCAATAGGAATAGCCACAACACTCTTGATGTAGGCTTCGAGATCGTACTCCTCCAAAACAGCGAAGATTCTGGTCTTCCATATGACATAGTTGGAAGCTCCTTTCAACCTGTCCTGATCTCTGAGCCCATGCGATGCCATCTCACCCAAAGTGTCGAATTGCCTCCCTTAGTCACTACACAGCACTACTGCCCGGCAAGTGAGAAATTCGAACTTTTGGCGAGAAAAGTTCTCTGAGGAGAAAATTCCCCTTCTATGTGTCTTTTCTCTTTCCGACGGATTTCTACCCCGACAAACACTATGTCCTTCAAGCACTGCGTTGAGGATCTGCGTCACTCCCTCTGCCTCCGCAAACTCACGAACTGGAAATATTACCTTTCTGTCGACTCTCTCAAGAAGAGATATCCTCATAATCTCTACTTGTCAGCAAGGACTATGCAATCCCTTCAAGGGGATTTGAACTGCTACCAAGTGTAGCTTTTGGCCTCTCTGCTCAATGTTGGATTTGCTCTTCCTGTTTCAAAATCAATCCTCTGATACCATGTGAAAATTCCTAGTCAAAGAAACCCCTGTTGGAAATACTGAGGGGGGGTGAATCAGTGTTCCTTAGCAATTAGCACTTTTAAATCTTTTCAAAGCATTAGTTAATCTTCAATTATTATCAATGTTTATGCAGTAATAACAGTAAATAAAATAAAACAGTAGACACAAGAATTTTAAGTGGAAAACCCCCTTCGAGTCAAAAACCACCAAACGCTTTTTTAATAAATTCTTTAATCTTCAGCCCCAACTAAAATGAAAGCAACAACTTCCTAGAATTCTAGAAAAGCATTCTTCTCCATCCTACCACCTTGAAGTGTTCACAGGGTCCAACATGTAAGCGACTTCATGCACCAGCCTAGCACCTCCCTGCCACCCTATAATGACTGTAATGAGACAAGAGTGTGGATTCTCGTACCAGGGACAACAATCCACAATACAATATGATTTACAATGATTTTGACCGAACACCCAATCACACTATGACTTGCAACCCAACCATGACATCATCCCAACAGAGACTCCTATACCTCCCAATAATGCCTTTTCGACTCTAGGCAGATTGACTCTTTTACAATAATGACTCTTCCAATGATGACACTTTTACAAATGACTCTTTTACAACTTTACAATGATGACTCTTGGCCTTGACAATACTTCACAATATACGGATGGTTGTCATGTCTTCAAAGGATGTCCCGCTGCAATGCTTCCTTTGATTTGATACTTCTACTCTTGAATTCTTGCTTGAAGTTGTACTTGAATCTTCTTCTACCTGCATGCAAAATTTTCCTGTCGAAAACAATCCCAAAACGAAACAAAATACCCTTCAACTTACCTCTACCCGCAAAACACACCTGTAAGTGCATAATAATGAATAAATACAAATTAAAATTACAATGCGTACCTGAAGTGTACTTGTCATTTTTGTTGTTGACTTGTTGCAGCAGTAGACAAAGAAACCCACTCTTGATATAAGCATGGACTCAATGCAAGACTATATCCAAAACTGACCTAAATATATATACAATAAAAAATGATGACAGACCCTAAACTTGTGATGGACCAAGTTCCAAGTACAGCAACAGAGACCATTCTATCAACTATGACAAGACAAGTAACATGAACTTACGACATCATATAGATTTAGCAAACTTGGTGTAGCATCAATAATATGTAGCATAAAATGTGTAATATCAAGAATAGGACATCCGAAAAACTAATTGCGACATATAGAGACATAGAGATATAACTGAGACTCTGTATATACTTATGTCGTCCTACATCATAGATGATACTCAAAATTCAAATGTACATTGTAAACATTAATCATACATTCCTTGTTGTAGAAGACTTACCCTTGACTATTGATGTGTGGTCCTTATTGCAGTGATCCTTGAATGCATGCTTTTTCTTGCCTTCTAGGAGCTCGATATTGAATATGTTGTATCTATGTAATTTTTGATCTCCAGGGTCTGAAATTTCGTCCTATGGTAGCCCTCTGAGTCCTCTTTCCAACCCCACAGATCTGATCAAGATTGGATTCTTCAAGAAAGGGTTATGCCCAATCTCCCACGATGACCTGATTATAGACTGGTTCAGTAGAGTGAACTTGTACGAAGTGCCACGTGTCACTATTGCGACCTTCGGCCCTGAAAATGCTACTCAACAAACTACAGTCTATCATCTTTCTGTGACTATTTACGAAATTTGAATCCAATGCTCAAAGAGAAAGTTATGACGATTTTCCCAACGTCACATGTTTGACATGGAATTCGGGAGCCTGCAAAAACCTAACTTCCTCAGATCATATCTCCGAAAATATAGCGAACCAAGATCTGAAATTCGGTAACAAGAATCATCAAGATTTCGGCTCAAATCGGTTTTAATTTCAGCGTCTGAAGCTTCGCAGAAAAAAAGTTATAGCAAAAATGCCACGATGGCCTGTTTGAAGCCACAAAATCCTACTAGAGGAGGATATGAGGGTCACTATTTATATGAATGTCTTGAGTTGAGAGGGTCCTCAACAAGAGAACATTGGAGGGATTTTAGGAGCAAAAAAAAATATTATTAATTATTGACTATTCAATGACCACAACCAATTATGAGTGCCATGCCACAACCCCATAGGTTTTAGCCCACTAACTAGGGTTACTAACTTCAAACGTGAATATCTCTCAAACCATGAAGAATTATGTGGCATGCCATATATCAATGGAAACATATCGACGAGTAGAATCCATCTAGAAGATCCTTGACTCAGAATAGAGTAAGTTGTCAAGTCAAAATGCCCATGCAAGATCGGGGTAGCCCCTAGCGCTGCTTGCATTGACATCAATGACAACCATTAATCAACAACCCCTACTGCAGCAAAAACTAAATTTACTTCTCCTACTTGATTTTAATACACATTCATCAAGTTATTTTCTAAATACTAAAGTAAATTACTTCTGCAGTCTACACTACTTTAAATTTGATTACATGAAACAAAAAACTGAGCAAAGAACAAGATACATAGGACACAGTGATTTTTGGACAAAATAGTCCCCGGAAAAACCCAATGCGGGAAAATCGATGCAGCAGCTCGAAGGGTTTTCTATTATTAAGCAGTAATTTTGAATAGAATGTTGGTTGCCCTCCCGGCAAACTAGTGACAAAGAAAATACAATGGCGGAAAACTTAGTGAGTTTTACCTCACTTCACCCAGCAGATTTCAACTGATCCGACAGCAAAACTGGCTAACCTCAGCTACCTCTGTGCTGGCCTTGCATCAGCCTTACAAGCTATGCGTCAGCTCTGTGCTGTCTCTTCTACCTTCTGCGTCAACTTTCTCCACTGTTCCAGCAGTTCCAGCTTTTTGCATGGAGGGCAACTTCTGCTTTTGCGCTAACCCCTCTAGCTCTGCGTTAGGCCTGCATGGGCCCAGATTGGCCCAGCGTCAGTCCTTCTAGTTGCTGCACTGCCTCCACTAGCTTCTCTCTGCCTCTCTGTCAGTACTCCCGAACTATCCCTGCCCCTTTGCTGCAGAATGATCACTCAATTCAAATTCTCAGCTTCCTAGCCCAAAAATCGAACTCCAGATCAATCCGTTCTCTCCGTGTGTATTTAAATGAACCCCAAACCTCCTCCTTATACTTTTCTCATTGAGACTTCAACGGTCGAGATTAAGTCTCTAATCAACGGTTAAGATTAAAACTTGACTTGATTCGCCTTCTAGATCATTCTCACCCATATTTTGATTAATACCCATTAATATTTTAATTTTCCTAAGTTTAGACTTAGGAACCCCATTATAGATATTAGTTATTTTAATAAAATACAATCCGTGTGGAATTTCACCAAATGGTTTCTGGGTTCTTTAGATCTCAGGTGCCTTAGCCTCTCCACCAATTTGCATGGATAGAGCACATCTGATGCTACCAAAAACTAACAATCATACAACCAAGTTACGACCCCGCGAAGTTGGTTGTCCAACTAAACCCCAAAGGGGCCCACAAACTCTTGGTGTTCCATCTCCTAGGGTTAAGGTTTTGGTTGTTTAAGGTTTCCCTTTGTTGTTCAATAATAAAAAGGCCCTTGAGCCTCATTGTAACACAATTCTGAGGCATGTAGCCGCCACATCTCTTCTCAGAGATAAGCTACCATCGCCTAATCTAGTTTATTTTCATTCTATATGCAAGCATCTTTCAGTTCTTTGATATTAACGAAATGAAGAGTTATTTTTGTTGCATCTCTGAGTTATGTTTATGTCTATATTTTGTTTCATTCATGCATAAGTCTGGATAAGTGGTATCTGAGCAGTCTGCTCTTTCTCTGGTTTGTTGTACAAGTCCAAAACGAGGTCGGGATATAAGGAGTTGGGACTTGAACCGGTTGAGCCCTTGCAAGATCGGCCCCGCCGACACTGACGAACCCCCATGGCAGAAGAAAATAAAGACGAGGGAGCAAGAGATCCTATCAAACTATTGCTCAAAGTAGCCCTCGAGCGACAGAGGAATGAAATGATGGACAACTTTGCCCAGATCCTTCGGTGGATGCCAACCAGTGATGCATCTTCATCCAACAGTCACTTTGGAGGCGCCACCCCCTTCAAGGTACAAGTTAACTTCGATATCCCTATATTCAAAGGTCAAATAGATGCAAATGTTGTAGATAAATGGCTAATATGTTGGAAGGTTATTTTTCGATCCATAATTTCTCCGACAGGGAGAAGATTACTTTTGCACTGCTTAAAGTCGCCCCCCATGTCAAGGACTGGTGGGAAACTTACTATGAGAGACAGGCCGAGGAACCCTCTTTGTTTTCAGTTGTACCCTCTTGGAACTCTTTCTGAGATGCTGTCAAGGAACAATATTACCCTATTGGGAGCTATGATGACAAGTACATACAATGGACTACGTTGTGGCAGCAAAGGGATCAAGATGTGCATGAGTTGACAAATCTTTTCCATACCCTATGCACAAAGTTGGGTATCAAAGATTCTAAGAAACATCTGGTGCTCAAGTACCGTGGTTGTTTGCACAAATACATTCAGGAGGAAATGGAGTTCCTGGACATCTCCTCGCTTGGTGCAACATACTGATATGCTGCCAATATTGAGCAAAAATTCCAGTAGAAAAAAGTGAGACTTTGAATTTGCGAACCCAAAGTAGAGCAAAGGCGCCCCCAAGCCACAGAGCAAAGGGAAAAGTTGTTGATTTGGGGTAGCATCGAATATGCTCTAACCATGAAAATTGGTGGAGAGACTAAAGCACATGAGATCTCCAAGAGCCAGAAATAGTTTGGGGAAATTCCACCCAGTTAGAGAGATATTAAAATAATTAATATTTTTGATGGGGTTCAAGTCTAAACTTAGAAAAATTAAAATATTAATAGGTATTATTATAAAACTGTGTCAGAATGTTCAAAATGACATGGATCAAGCCAAATCTAATCTTAGCCGATGATTAGAGACTTAATCTCGATCGTTGAAGACTCAATAGGAAAAGTATAAGAGGAGGCTTGACTATCAGTTGGAGATACACCAAGATTGATCAATCGATTCGATTTTCGGGAACGGGGCTTGCTGAGAAAATTCGAACAAGTGATCTGTTGCAGTGAGGGGCACTGAGTACATAGCAGAGAGGCAGAGATAGTGTCTGACGGTCAGCGTAGTGACTAAAGAGGCTGACGCAGAGGTTGAGGGCCCTGCGTGGGCGACGCAAAAAGCTAGAGAGTTGACGCAGACAGGCAGAAGGCTGACGCAAAGGGTTCAGGAGCTACGCTGAAGCTAGCAAGGCTAACGCAGAGCCTAGGAGAAGCACCAGAAGGAATTTTGCGGGGCAAACTAGAGCTGAGGAGCTGAATATCTGTCTCCGAGAAGAGGTATTATTGTCGCGTAACAATCTCTGTTGGGTGAGCCATTTCAGCACCCTAGTTGTACTCAAGAATCTGCATAATAATAGAACCCTCAAAACTGTTGCACCGGCTTCCTACATTGGTTTTTTCGGGGACGATCGTCCAAAAATAATGGTGTCCCTTGTGTGTTTGTCTAGTATTTCAGTTGCTGACTTGTATACGAGTTAAGGTTGCATTTGTGTTTATTTTCAGTATTTATACGTATAAATAACTTGTTAATGGAATAAACAAGTAGGTGAAATAAACCAGATAATGCAGTAGGGATTTCTAACGTGTCAAACTTAGAAATTTCAACATGGTATCAAAGCATTGTAGATCACAGGAGGATTGAAGGCATCAGCAATATCGGAAATTTGCAGCAGTAGCAGTTCTCCCGAGAGACAGAGCTGCTACTAAGCAGAAGGCAGCAGAGAAGGAGTAACGCAGAGGGCCTGTGTCATCATTTCGAGCCAGAGAGAGGGCCAGCAGAGAAGCAGAGAGAGGCAGAAGAGGCTCACGAAGAGCCACGTCATCCTACTCAGCCAGATAGGCTTGACGCAGTTGGCCAGAGGAGTGATTCAACCTTTGTCGGGACTGCGCAAAGCCGGAAGGCTCAGTTTCTTCAATTGTCGGGGACTGGGGAATCATGGGCAGATTGTGGATTGGGAACCTGGTGGGGTGTTGTTTCTCTCGAAGCATAACAGTACCTAATGAGATAGAACCAAGGTAGAGGGAGTCGCTACCTTGACGGATTTCTAGCCAAGAAATCCAGATCCGAGATGTAGTTGCAAAGAGGATTAGAGAGGAGTTGTTCGACAGTTGGCGGGAAGATTTCCAGCAAGGAAATCAGGACTTACAGAGAGAATTCCAGAAGGGAAGTCAAAACTCAGAGGGAGCCCAGAAGAGGAGCGAAGATGGCAATGAAAGGACTGAGGGATCAGGACAGGTTGGACGGGGCTTCCAACTTTGTCATCTGAAAGGCCAGGATCTTGGCAGTCCTGGATAGACATTGCATCAAGGGCTTCGCCTTGAGAACTGTGGCTATCCCAGTACACCCAGCTGATAATGAAAAGTATGAGGATGCGATGGCAAGGGAAAAGTGCATAATCCTTGATGGGATCAAGGACCATGTCGTACCACATATTGCTGAAAAAAACACAGCAAAGGAGATGTGGGGTACTTTGACGACATTGTATTAGGACACTCCCGTGCAGCGAAAGATGCTATTGGAAAATCAGTTGCGGTCCTATCAGATGCAGAAAGGGGAGCAGATAGATCTATACCTCCTCAAATTGCAGGAGATTCGAGACCAACTTACTTCCATAGGGGCCACACCGGATCAGGAGTTCATGGTGAGGACCGTCCTGAATGCAGTCTCCAAGGAATGGGAGACATTTGTCCAAATCATTTTGGGCAGAGCTAATACTCCAGGATGGGAAGATATGTGGGCAGCTCTTCGCCAAGAAGAGATCAGACGATTGACCAAGGCGAGGAGTAGTGGCAAAGGAGGTCGAATCAAGAAAGAGGACGAGGAGGATGTAGCTCTAGCATCTGCGAGACGGCAGAGGAAGAGGAAGAAGAAGGATATCTCCAAGGTGAAGTGCTTCCATTGTGGGGAGTTGGGTCATTATGCATCCAGTGTCCCACGAAGGAGAACAAGGGAGAGGCTTCCGACTCCAAGGCAACTTCAGCTAAGGCGGATAAAGAAGTCAAGACTGATGACAACTGTGCGATGATTGCTCATGCACCTCTAGAGAAGCGGTGGGGAGACATCGAGCTATAGTTAGGACGACTACAGAAGATGTAGGGGTAGGATCCTTGAGGTACCCAAACTCTTGGATCATATCTGGCTACAGGAGCCCTTAACGACAACAGCAAGATGACGGATGTCGGGTAGAAGCAAGATGTGATGGAGTGACAAGGCAGTGCTAGAGCACAGAGGTCTGTAGCAGCGGAGTGGGAGTTGCAGCAGTGCGAGCGGCACAAAGGTGGTTGCAGCAGTCCGAGAGGCACAGAGTTGTTTGCAGCAATGCGAGAGGCACAGAGGTGGTTGCAGCAACGCAAAGGCAGCAGAGGGAGAACAAAATAGCAGCAAAGGTAGCTTCAACATAAGGAGGTTTCCGGACTGACAACGATGTCATAATTTGGGTAGATCAGTTACTTACTTCTTGTTAATTGAGTTGCAGTGCAGTAGTTAGTAGTGCAGCGTTATGGGCAACATGATGCAACATGTTGAGAGGGAGTTGCAGTACAGATGTAGCAGTGGCAATGGCAGGGCCATGGGCTTCAGTACAGGAAGCAGCGGTGCAGTGGATGTTGGGTAGCAGGCCAAGCATCAGCACAAGTACCGATGCGGAAGAATCAGTGTGATGTTCAATGGTGGAGCATTACTAGAGCACATTCCTCGCTAAGAGTAAGTGTTGATTTGAGGTAGCATCGGATGTGCTCTAGCCATGAACATAGGTGGAGAGGCTAAGGCACATGAGACCTCCAAGACCCAGAAATAGTTTGAAGAAATTCCACCCGGTTAGAGAGATATTAAAATAATTAATATTTTTAATGGGGTTCCTAAGTCTAAACTTAGAAAAATTAAAATATTAATGGATATTAATATAAAACTAGGTGAGAATGTTCTAAATGACCTGGATCAAGCCAAATCTAATCTTAGTCGTTGATTAGAGACTTAATCTTGGCTATTGAAAACTCAACAGGAAAAGTATAAGAGGAGGCTTGAAGGTCAGTTGGAGATACACCAAGATTGATCAGTCAGTTTGATTTTCTGGAGCGGGGTTTGCTGAGAAAATTCAAACAAGTGATCTGTTGCAGCAAGGGGCAGTGAGTACATAGCAGAGAGGCAGAGATAGTGCTTGAGGGTCAGCGCAGTGACTGAAGAGGCTGATGCAGAGGCAGCTAGAGCTACGAAGAGGCAACAGGAGCCACGCAGTGGCATCTAGAGACTGTGCAGAGACTGAGGGGCCTACGTGGGTGACACAGAAGGCCAGAGAGTTGACGCAGACAGGCTAAAGATTGATGTAGAGGGTCCAGGAGCTACGTTGAGGCTAGCAGGGCCAACGCAGAGCTTAGGAAAAGCGCCGGAAGGATTTTTGTGGGGCAGACTAGAGCTAAGAAGTTGAATATTTGTCTCCGAGAAGAGGTATTACTATCGTGTAACAATCTTTGTTGCGTGAGCCATTTCGGAACCTTAGTTGTACTCGAGAAATCTGCATAATAATAAAACCCTCATAACTGTTGCACCGGTTTTCCCGCATTGGGTTCTTCCAAGGACGATTGTCCAAAAATAATGGTGTCCCTTGTGTGTTTGTCTAGTATTTCAGTTGTTTATCTGTATATGAGTTAAGGCTGCATTTGTGTTTATTTTCAGTATTTATATGTATAAATAACTTGTTAATGGAATAAACAAGTAGGTTAAATAAACCAGATAATCCAGTAGGGATTTCTAATATGTCAGACTTAGAAATTTCAACCGTGACAAGTGGTGTGAGTTCCATAAAACTCCCAGTCACAACATGAACGAATGTCTCCCAAAGCAGGAGTTGGTGGCCGAGCTAAAAGACTCAGAAACAGATGCATGCTATGATTCTGAGTTGGAACCTGACAAGGGAACCAACGAGCAAAAACAGAACATTGACGCAGAATACACTGCAACAGTAGCCACCACCAAGCTCCAAAAGGCAGAACCTGAGGACCTAGACAAAGCGAATCGCCTCTTCCACTCGTAGATGTGGGTAAAGGATTCGTCGGTGCAGTTCATCATGAACCATTGGGAGCCAGAAGAACCTTATCTCAGTCGAGGTCATTAAGATATTGAAGTTGCCAACAACACAACACCCACAATCGTACAGCATCAGGTGTGTTGAAGAATGTACCTAGTGTTGGTCTTCATAATTGTACTCAAGTCATAATAAAATGTATTTATCAAAAGAAAGAAAAAATAATTTTATTATTAAATAAATTGACTTATTAAAGCATGGGTTTCATGCTTGGGTCAATTGTTTATAGGTCAAAGCCTCCATTGCATGCTTCTAGCGTTTATGCCAAGTGTTATTGTCCATGTCAAAATGTAAAAGACCCTTCTTGGGCTTTATTTTTCAAGAAAGAAAATTATTTTATTGTAAAATAGGTCAGGCCCCTTCCACCAAGTCGGCCTCAATAAGGGAATTCGACCTCACAAACTCACTATATATTGGAGCAACTCGACTCATTTGGAAACACATCTCACACAAGTTCGAATTCCAGTAGCTTGGAGCAGAAAAGGTGCGAAGTTCAAGAATGAAGCTGGAATCGAAGTTTTTAGGTCTCTCTCTCTCTCTCACATGTGCAACGAAATTCTGACGCTGCATAGAAGTTGGGAAACTGCATCAAAGCTATGAAGTTGCATCAAGGTCGAAGTTGTGATGTTGCAACAACGCTGTGAAGTTGCTAGGCAAGAGCTACTGAAGTTGCTAGATCAAAACGGAAGTCCTAAAGTTGTGTCGAAGTTCTGAAGTTGGGGGTCAAAATTCAGGGTTGAAGCTGCATTTGAGAAGCTGGCACTTGGCAACTTTGGAAGAGATCATCTATTAGAAGAAAGAGCTGACGTGGTGGAGGAAGAAGGTATTTTGGTCTAGAGTCTTGGTCTATCTCAATTTGACTCTATTGAAGGAAGAGTTCTAACTCGGTTTTCCCCTATAAAAGGGTTTTAGCCCTGGCTAAGTGCCTACATCTGGTGTCCATGATCTTCATGTTTTTGTTTTGATGATTGCTTGATGAGAAAAATCTAAAGGAAGAACATGAAGAAGCTCATAAGAACATAATAATATCACAAGTAATTATCAACATAAGAAAATCTTTCTTCCTTTCCGATTTTCTAACATGGTATCAGAGCTAACGTGAAGAAGGATGAAAAAGGCAGATTTAAGATCTATTGAAAAAAAGGAGATCAAGGAATGGTCATTAAAGAAGGTCATATAGAGGGATAAGCCTACTATCTACAAGAACTATGTCAAGCTCAATGAAGGCAAAAAACAAACTAGAAGGAGCCTCTAACTACAAGGCCTAGAAAAAAAGGATAGACCTTATTCTCAAAAAAAACAAAGTTTTGAATATTGTTCAAGGAAAAATCAAGAAGCCTACAGATGAATCAAGTGAAGCAGAGAAAGAAAAGTTCAAATAAACAAAAATATTGGCTATGAACCTAATAGTGGATGGAGTCAAGGACAACCTAATTCCATAATCCACTCACGAAATGTATGAGGCTCCTTCCAGGTTATTCACAATCAAGAACAATGGTCAAATAGCAAGCCTCAAGAATGAACTAAGAATTGTTAAGATGACAAATGATGATACAGTTTCATCATATTCTATAAGGATATCTAGAATCAGAGATGAACTCCAAGCAATAGATGAATTTGTCCCTTTTATGACTACAAAAATTTTGGAGTGTCTTTGCATCAGGACATAACAGTTGGAAAGATACTCCAACATTTGATCAAATGTGGAATGCATGTAGTCAAGAAGAAGCCAAAATATCATTAGTAAACAACAAGGAGGAAGAAGAAAACACCTTGAATGCCTATTCTGCTCATCACAACAAGAAGGGAACCTTCAAGAAGTTCAAAGGACCAAAGAAGAAAGTGGACCTATCCAAGATTGAATGTTAAAATTGTCACAAGATGGGTCACTACAAAAGCCATTGTCCAAAGAATCCAAGAAATAAGAAGAGAGAGAGGAAACATGTGAATGTTGTTGATGAAGATCCACCTAAGAAGAACAAAACCGAAGAATCAGAAGTCAAGGAATTATACTACTAAGTCCTCTCTCTCACACATAGCCCTCTTAGTCTTTTATTTTTTTTTTGAATTGTTTTGATTTCTCGAGTTTATAGGTATAATATGTCTTGTTAGAAATTTTTTCATTTTGATAAAGTTGTAGGTATCCCTCAAGATTGGATTAAGAGGGAACCCTCACCATTTTACCGAAGATTCGTATCTTACTCCTTGTCTTATCTTTTATGTTTGGTTTCCCTTTCATATCAAGGTTTGTTTGTATTATATGATAATAACCTTTTCTTTGTATCTTCCTGGGTAGGAAAAGATTGCAGAATACACAATGGTTATGGAGAAGACTTCAAAGGACAAACTTGAATCATGGAAGAAGTTTTGTTGCAAAGGAAGCCCCTCAAGAATTGATGACCTACAAGGTTTGTTAAGGAACAACTTAAGGTATGTCTTAAACTCTAAGTTTTGTTATAAAGTTCTCTTCATGTAAAAGGTATGTTCATTCTCCTTCAAAATTTTGGTGTACATTACTAACATCGTTATGTCTAGGGTTTTGAATCACAAAGATTCTTGTTAGGGTGATTAATCATTAATTGAATCTACCCTCATTATATTATCATTCTTGTCGAACGTTAAAAAGGTTCACTATAAAACCCTAACCTAAGGGTGTGTCAATATTGATTATGAAACCCTAGTCTATTTAGGGTTGTTGATGAAATCTAGAAAACCTATTCATTTTATGTTTAAGGTTTTGGTGTTGTTATAATAGAAACCCTAGTCCTTTAGGGTTTGTTGTTAATTAGAACCCTAGATCTTTAGGGTTTGATGAATTAGGGTTTATAAGCAAAACCCTTGTAATAACTATAGTAAGGTCCTAAGATCGAAACCCTAGGTGTATATTCGTCTGTATGACTGAAACCCTAGTCTGACTGAAATTGTTGTATATCTAACTTTGATGTATTGATGTTTGTATCCTAGATTCACCTAGTACGTATCAATATGAAATGTTAATGCAAGAACTGTTAATGCTCATGTTCTAGTTTTGTGAAATCTAGGGTTTATAACAAAACTCTAGTAGAGATTAATATTCTAGGGCATGATGATATTGTTCTCGATTATTGATATGATCAAGCTTTAATAATATATAGGGTTTGCAACAAACCCTAGTAGTGTCTGACATGTACATTCTGAAAATTGTTGAAACCTTAGATATATAGCATGTTTGTTATTTGATTGAATTGTTGATATCTAAGGCTTTGTGTCTCAAACATAGAGTCTAAACGTTTGAAACAAAACCCTAGCAAGAGGTTGAAGTCTAGTATGTATCTCTTGTTGATTATTAACCTAACTAGGTTTAGGTATTTGATGTCTAAAGTATTTGATTCGTTGATGCTTCCATTATATTGACATAATTTTGATATAGTTAACTTCATGCATCTGTATATATATTTTGGTTGTACTCGCTATTCAAGTTTTTGTAAGTACATAATCTTCAAGATAATGAAGATGTCTTTATGAGCATGATGAAGAAAGCTATAAGCATGCTGATGATGAAGATGAACTTGATACCGTAAGAAGGAATGGAGCCATAAAAGACTCTCTGATGTTATAGAAAAAGGAAGTAGTTGATCTCCCCAGTTGAGAGGGAGGGCATATTATGATGGTCATGATGGATACCTTGAAGAAGAAATCAAAGAATAAATGAAAGTACTACAATGTATTGAGGATGTCTTGATGTTGCTGAAGAAATGAAAGAAGAAAAGCTTTTGACTAGTTGCATATGAATAACTTGATATAAGTGGCATCAAGATTGTGAAAATTCATACACTCTGAAGGAACCCCTACTGCAGCAAATCTAAATCTACTTCACCTACTTGATTTTTAAATTACATTCACCAAGTTATTCTTATGGATACTGAAGCAAATTACTTCTGCAGCTTACACTAGTTAAATATTTGATCTCATGAAATGAAAAACAGAGCAAAGAACAAGATACATAGGACACACTTATTTTTGGACACAATAGTCCCCGGAAAAACCCAATGCAGGAAAATTGGTGCAGCAGTTCTGGGGGTTTTATTATTATGCAGGAGAAATATCTAAATACAAATCTAGGATGCTCATTTAGCAATCATTTACAGAGAAAATATTGGTGGAAAATCTCAGTGAGTTTTACCTCACTTCACCCGACAGAATTCCAGCTGATCCGGCACAACATAGGTTAACCCCGACTATTTTTGCGTTGGCTTTGAGTCAACCCTGCGTCACCTTCTCTGCCCTCTGCGTCAGCTCTCTCGCTAGTTCCCTACAGTTCCAGGTAGTTTCAGCTATTCCGACAGTTCTAGATTCTACGTGATAGGCAACTTTTCTGCGTTAGCTCTCCTGGCTATTGCGCTGCCTCTACATCATCTCTCCCAGCTATTCCGACAATTCCCTGCAGTTTCGGAACTTCCGGCTGTTCCAACAGCTCCCAACAGTTTTGGCAGTTCTGACAATTCCCACTGTTCTGACGGTTCTGGATTTTACGTGACAGGCAGCTTTTCTGCGTCGGCTCTCCCGACTACTGCGTTGCTTCTACAAGCTCTCTCTGCTTCTCTGTCAATATTCTCCGGAAATTCCTTCTCCCGGATTCTCACTGCCCCTCAGCTGCAAGATCTCCCCAATCGATTTCCCTCCTCAGAACTTTTCACCTCAGAAAATGGATTTCATCAATCTCTCTACGTGTGTTTCCAAATAAACCCCAAACCTCAATTTTATACTTTTCCTGTTGAGTATTCAACGACCGAGATTATGTCTCTAATCAACAGCTAAGATTAAAACATGACTTGATCCGCCTTTTAGATCATTCTCACCCATATTTTGATTAATACCCATTAATATTTTAATTTCCCTAAGTTTAGACTTAGGAACTCCATTAAAAATATTAATATTTTAATAAAATACAATCCGGGTAGAATTTCACCAAACGATTTTTGGGTTCTTTAGAACTCATGTGCCTTAGCCTCTCCACCAATTTTCAAGGCTTGAGCACTTCCAATGCTACCAAAAACTAACAAAGATGATTAAGGACCTCGAAGGTTTGTGTTTACTCGTATATGTATAATTGATAATTTATTGTTGATTGGGATTTGTGTTTGTACAAAAAAATATCTCCATAAGAAGGATGAACACTCTGGAAGCATGCTTGGACAAATGGATATATCTAGTTTATTAGGGAGAGATGAAGCATCTAATGGTGGATGCTTGGGAGGACATTTGGCCGGCCTATGTGTGTTGATGTCTAGATCCCGAAGAGGGAGGGTGGCATTTGTCTTAGAGCTCTGACCTTGAATACGCACCTAGATCCCTAGGTTGATTGTTAGTTAGTAAACTTGATGGTACCTAGACTGGCTGAAAGCTTTAGTCCATCTTAGTCCCACCCAAATAGATTACCCTGGTCAGGAATCTAGTCTGCAACATTAAGTGTACTAGAACTCTTCGTAGTTCATTTTTGAGATCTTCCATGTAACCCTATAGATATAGGTAATTATGAATACCTCCCTAAATAACAGGGAGTGTTGAAGAATGTGACTAGTGTCAATCTTCATAATTGTACTTAAGTTATAATAAAATGTATTTATCAAAAGAAAGAAAAAGAAATTTTATTATTAAATAAATTGACTTATTAAAGCATGGGTTTCATGCTTGGGTCAATTGTTTATAGGTCAAAGCCTCCACTATAGGCTTCTAGGGTTTATGTCAAGTGTCCTTGTCCATGTCATAATGTAAGAGATCCTTCTTCGGCTTTATTTGTCAAGAAGAAAATTTATTTTATTGTAAAACATGTCAATTAGGCCTCCTTCACCAAGTAGGCCTCAAGAAAGGACAAGTCGACCTCAACAAGGGAATTCGACCTCACAAACTCACTCTATATTGGAGCAACTCGACTCATTTAGAAACAAAACTTACACAAGTTTGAATTGCAGTAGTTGTGAGCAGAAAAAGTACGAAGTTCAAGAAGGAAGTTGGAATTGAAGTTTTTGGGTCTCTCTCTCTCTCATGCGCAACGAAATTCTAACGCTGCATTGAAGTTGGGACTCTGCATCGAAGCTGTGAAGTTGCATCGAAGCTGTGAAGCTGCATCAAAGCTATGCAGTCGCATCAAACCTGTGAAGCTAGATCGAAGTTGTGAAGCTGGATCGAAGCTGTGAAGCTACATCAAGGTCGAAGATGTGAAGTTGCATCAAGGTCAAAGTTGTGAAGCTGCTAGGATGGAGCTACAGAAGTTGCTAGATCAAAATTGTATTCCTAACGCTGGGTCAAAGTTCTGGAGTTGGGGATCGAAATTCTGGGTTGAAGTTGCATTTGAGAAGTTGGCACTTGGCAACTTTGGAATATATCATCTATCAGAAGGAAGAGCCAACTTAGTGGAGGAGGAAGGTCTTTTGGTCTAGGTTCTTCGTCTATCTCAATTTGAATCTACTAAAGGAAGAGTTATGACTAGGTTTTCCCCTATAAAGGGGTTTTAGCCCTGGCTGAATGCCTACATCTAGTGTCCATGATCTTCATGTTTTTGATTTGATGATTGCTTGATGAGAAAAAGATAAAGGAAGAACATAAAGAAGCTAATAAGAACATAATAATATCACTAGTAATTATCAACATAAGCAAAAAAAATTGCCTTTCCTATTTTCTAACATGGTGGCTCCACCAAGGGCAAGATCTCTATGTCAGCCAGCGGTGTCGTCTACCTTATAGCATCAAGCCCTTTCGAGATGAGGTATTGTGCGATGTTGCCCCTCTGGAAGTCTGGGATATTTTATTAGGTCATCCATACCTATGGAAGCGTCATGTTGTGTATGAATCCAGACCTCGCTTTGTTATTATTACTTCGGGTCAGAAATTGTACAGGATACCAAAGGTAGCATCGCCCAACACCATTTCTTTGACCTCTGCTAAACAATGCAGTAAGATCATTTCCCAGACCAAGAAATTTGTCTTCCTTATGATTCGCCCTCATAGCAAGAGGAAGATTGTGGCCACATCCACACCCTCCAGACATGGCTCCTCCACACCGTAGCAGTAGATGGACAAGGTCGTATAGGAGTACAAGGACATTTTCACCTCACCCACAGGGGTACCCCTACACTATCAGGTCAAGCACTCCATCGATCTGACCCCAGGTGTGCCGCTACACAATGGACCGATTTATCGAGGCTCTGTTTTGAAGAACAATGAAATCCAGAGGCAGATTCAGGAGTTGTTGTAGAAAGGGCACATCAGACCAAGTTTATCACCCTGTGGGAGCCCGATCGTGTTGGTACAGAAGAAGGATAGAACCTGGAGGCTCTGTATTGACTATCGAGTGCTAAATAAGATCACTATCCGGAATAGGTATCCTATCCCATGGATTGATGACCTTTCGAACGAGCTCAAGCAAGCCAAATATTTCAGCAAGATTGACTTGAAGTCCAGTTATCACCAAATACCAATCGAACCCTCCGATGTGTGGAAGAATGCCTTCATATCCAAGGGGGGCCTTTTTGAATGGCTAGTCATGCCTTTCAAGTTAACGAATGTCCCTACAACCTTCATGAGGTTGATGGACGACATCTTACAACCCTTCACCAACTCGTTCGTGGCAATGTATTTGGACGACATCCTGATCTTCAACCAGAGTTGGGAAGAGCACCTACACCATATTCGACAGGTCTTCTAAACCCTGCGACAACACAAATTGTGTGCCAATTTGGAGAAATGCACTTTTGGTGTGACCCATGTTCAATATCTAAGGTACACCATTGATGAGTGGGGTGTACATGTGGACCCAGCCAAGATACAAGTTATGCGGGATTGGTGAGCCCAAACCACTCTAACATAGCTCTGCATCTTCCTGGGTCTTGCCAATTTCTATCGCAAGTTCGTGTTGGGATTCTCTCATATCACTTGGCCTTTTAGTCAAGTTAGAAAGGGCGGAGCAAAAGCAAAGTTCTTTTGGTCTGAATCCCAACAGAAGGTGTTTGTCGAGTTGAAACATCGCCTCTGCTCTACACCAATTCTCACATTACTAGACCTGTAGCAACCATTTGAAATTGAGACAAGTGCCTCCGACTATACTAGTGGTGTAGTTCTTACCCAGCAGGGGCATCCAAGGCAAATCATAGTGAGACACTTTTAGATACAATCTGAAAGTATCCCACCTATGACAAAGAGATGTATTCCATTTTGCAGGTTTGCCGACAATGGAAGCATTACATTCTGGAGAAGGAAACGGTCATCCACACAGACCACTGACCCCTACAATTCATACAGACAAAAGGAAAGTTGCAAGACAATCGCCATCAAAAATTTGAACATTAAGTACAAGAAGGGCAACACCAATAATGTTGCAGACTACCTCGTCCGACTGTCGGTTATGGCATTGACCATTGTGCTCGACTATTGTGGATACAGAACTTGGGGATGGCCGCATCTTTACAAGAGTGATCCAGAATTCAGCACCACATACCAGATGCTCCTGGAAGGCAAGCAAGCTCCAGACTTTCACCTCCAAGACGCATTGTTATGTCATATGGGACACCTTTGTGTTCCTTCAAGCGAGCATGCCAAGATGATTTGGGAGGTGCACTACAGTCGAGTCACTGGACATTTTAGGGTAGAAAAAACAGTGGCAGTGTTGCAGAAGTATTTTTTATTGGCCGAACCTTTGACAAGATGTTGGGAAGTACATCAGATCCTACACTGCCTGCGCCATTGCCAAACCTACAATCACAAAGCAAGGCATGTATACTCCTCCGTCTACTCCTATCCAGTCGTGGAAATCCATCTCCATGGCTTACATGTCGGGCCTTCCTTCTACCAAGCATGGCAAAGACTATGTTTTCATGGTCGTCAACAAAATCTCTAAGATGGCCATTTTGGCAGCCTGCAAGAAGAGTATCACAACAAAAGCCACTACCAAACTCTTCTTTGAACGATTATGGGTGTACTTTAGGATCCCACAATCAATTATCTCAGATTGGGACAGCAGGTTCCTAAGAACATTATGGCCAAGCCTCTAGTCATTGTTGGATACCAAGCTCACTAAGTCCAAGCGCCTTCCACCCCCAAACTGATGGCTAAACAGAAGTCATCAACAAGATGATCATGCACATCCTATGCATGTACAATTCAAAGCATCCATGCACATGGGATGACAACCTCCCCTATGTCTAGCACAGCTACAACAGACCTCTCCACAGCTCAACTGGCCACAGCCCCTTTCAGGTGGGGTTGGGATTCCAACGACTGTGTCCCATTTACGTTGCCATACCACTTGCAATTACTAAGGCAGATTCGGCTCATGTCTAGTTCGAAGTTGACAGAGCTACCAGCGTTATTGAATGCATTCAGCACATCCACTAGCAGGTCCATGACATATTGGACAAAGCAAATGCTAAATACAAACAGCATCATCATCAGCATCATAATCCACACAAGTTTCAGGGGGGTGACAAAGTTTAGTTACATTTGCAGAAGGAGTGCCTCGTTGGAGCCCACAGCAAGCTTCGCCCGCTCCGATATGGGCCTTACACCATCACTCAAGCTGTAGGAGACAATGCTTTTGAGCTCAGCATTTCACTGTTTCTTGGCCTGCACCCAGTATTCAATGTGGATCTGTTGCGGCCATACTTTCCCCCATTACTGGATACATCAAACATTGTTGAGCAGCTGACACCAACAGAGCTCAACCCAAGTTGTATCAAACAGGCCACGATTGATAGGATCATGGACACATAGATCAAGAACACTTACCAGCAGAGGATCCAGCTATATCAAGTTGTCAAAGCAGGCCAACTCCTTCACCAAGGCAAGTGGCTCACCAAGGACCAGGTTCAGCAGAAATTTCCTCACCTCATGGAGGCTCTGCACACAATGGGGACCATTACTTCCTAAGGAGGGAGGACTAATCAAGGTGGATATTGGTGGCCACCTGCCTACTACCTAGACCTCCAGTTGGTTTCATCAATTTCCTTGATTATAACACAATTTACTATTTTTAGCAGTTTTTCGAGTCCTAAACTTCTGACGTTGTTTTTCCCCCTAAATGGTGTTATTTTGAGGTCTGCGGCAAGCCCACAGCCGTACTCTGAGAGACGTTTCTAACAAGGTATCATGCACGCTAAACGAAGACCATATGACCAAGTTACAACCTCGAGAAGTTGGTTGTCCAACTAACCCCAACGGGGCCCACAAACTCTTGGGGTTCCATCTCCTAGGGTTAGGGTTTTGGTTGTTTAGGATGTCTCTTTGTTGTTCAATAACAAAAAGGCCCTTGAGCCTCATTGTAACATAGTTCAGAGGCATGTAGCCGCCACATCTCTTCTTAGAGATAAGCTACCATCGCCCGAGCTAGTTTATTTCCATTTTGCATGTAAGCATCTTTCAGTTCTTTGATATTAATGAAATGAAGATTTATTTTTGTTGCATTTTTGTTTATGTTTATTCTGTATTATATTTCGTTCCTGCATAAGTCCAAATCATAGAAGGTGTTAATAACCCAGTTAATTATTTTGATTACTTATGCACTGCAAAATAAATGTATCAGTGGAAAGTAATGAATAAAAACAAGAACACCATTAACCAAATAATATTTGTCGCAAAATACATGAGAAACCGATCACAGAAATAACACAATTTTTTTGGACAGATGTCCCTGGAAAAACCCTAGTGTGGGGAAAACAAGTTTTCAAATCGAAAGTTTTATTATTAATCTTCAACAAAACTGCTATTGACAAATTACATAAACTGCTTGACTCTCACTATCAAAGCTCCAACAAAATTTATCTTCTCCTCTACTAATCAAATTGAACTAGGAAAACCCCATGGCCTCCCTTCTACAAATCGCACAACCTCCTTGACACTTGCATAGCCTTCCTAGCAATTTGCACTACCTCCTGGCAAACTCACACGGCCTCCCGAGCAAACATGCACGGCTTTCTAGCAAACTCACACTAGCAACTCGCACTGGCAATTATGGCAATTCACACTACCTCTAGGAAACTCAATGCCTCCAGAAAAATAACTTGGCCCTCTCTACAAACAATAATCTAGCTAGCAAAACTCCCTTTGAAACTCAAAAGCTAAAAGTCTTCTCGGATGAAAAGTAAACCCTGCAAAACTTTTCTTCAATCATTGTTGTTGAAACCCTCTTGATGTCTCTCTGAAAACTCACCCAACTCAACTCAACTCAATGTTTGATCTATCTCCAACGCTACACATTGATCTCCCTTTATAATCTCTCATTTACAAATGAAAGGCCAAATTAGAAATTATCTTGTCCCAATCGATGGCTAAGATCGTCTTAGAAACTTTCACGAAGCTTCTAGAGGTGAATCAATCTTATCTCAACTAATGTCAATTAATTAACCACTCTCCCTGAGTTTTAACTAAAGAAATATTTAAAAATCACTAATTGACTTAATTAAGATATTTTCCCTAGGTGAAACTTTGGAAAAATTACATGGGCTTGGAGATAATTAATTCCTTTGTGTTTCTCGCCTTAGTGACACCTCTCAAGGGTAGAACACATGTCTGAGCTACAATATTTAACATGGTTATCACTGAGATGAATTGGGATTGGGAGGGCTAGCACATCACTCTTTGACGCTTGTCGATGTTTGCCTTAAGTTGTGTCATGTCACTCCTACATGCATGGAAAGGATGACGTAGGGCTTCTTTTGCATGACGTCACATTGGATGAGGTGCATTTTGGAGATGTACACGTGCACTTCGAGTTTTACTTGGAATGCGGAGCACACTTGGACCATTGCCTCACTTACTTGAAGCATTATTGCCTATTTAGAGGATGGTGTCATGGTGGGGACCATTTTTCTCCCACATGTGTGGGTTTCTTTGACATTTTGCTCTGTTCTAAAGCTATTGAAGGCCAGCATGTGACCTTTGACCTAGTTGAACGCTCAAGTAAACTTGTTTTAGGGGATTGCTTGTAAAATTATGAAAAAGTGACTCAGTAACCCTCATATAAATAGAGGGAGTCACTTTTCATTTTATCATCATCATTCATTGCACTTCTTCGTCTTCTTTAGAAGTGCACACTAGCTCTTGTCTTCTCTTCTACTTGGCTGCAATGTAGCTTTTGTTGATTTTTAGGTAATCCTCTAAACAAATAATTACTTCTTATGATTTCAATTAGGTTAATTTTTTTGTGATCTTTTTCATCATAAAACAATTACTTAGAGGAATATCAATAGTAAAACAAAAAAAATGTTAGAGGATCATAAAGACACAGCCACATAAGAACACAAGTATTTTACCCTAGGAAAACCCACATGGGGGAAAAACCTAGCAATCCTCTATCTTAGAGAAATCGTTAAGTTTAACAGAGATACATCAAGTCATGAAGTCGAACTGACTGGTAGCATAAATTCTAGTCACACTTGGTCAAGAATGCTTACAATTAGCCCTGAAACACTGAGATCTATCTGCTTAGAATTTCATCTTCTTGCCCTGAGATTCAATCAGCTTCAGACATTCAACCTTCTGCACGGGAATAGATCTATCTCAAAGCTTGATCTTCCTTAAAGCTCACATAAATAGAAGAATAATCCACAAAATTGCCTTTTACAGATGAACTACGAATTGCCTTTTTGGAGGAGGAGGAGGCCTTTATCTATACTTGATTAGGTGGCCGAATGGGTGTGACCAAGGGGGCAAGCTGACCTGACTTCTTGGAGGTCCGATATCATCTTTTGGAACCAAAAATTAATCTTTTATAAATTAAATTTTTTCTCTTTCGCTAATGACATGAAGAACATGTCATATATATTTTCTTGTGTCAATACGATGAAGAACATGTTTTCTTTTAACATTGCAATACATCAAGGGCTAAATTATTAATTATGAAGACCAACCATAACTACAAAATTCAATAACTTCGAGGTGCAAAATTGTCTTTGAGAAAGATTTTTGCATAAGGAGGTTTCCTTGGGATAGATTAAAGACATTATTGTCGAAATTTTGTAAGTTTATTGCTTATATTATATATTTCACATGCCATAATATGTAATGAGGGTTTCTATGTGTGCCATGTTCAGATTGCTTTATTTATCTTAAAACCCTAATTCCTTACGCTATGTGAAGTTGTTTTCCTTGAATCCTTCAAGAGAACTCTGATGTGTGCATCTCTTGAACTTAAAATCTACCATCTAAGTTGTTAGGGTTTGTAATAAGAGGTTCTTGCCCTCTCACCCTCTTCATCAAGGCTATGTTCATTCCATTTTCCCTAAAAGACTCCATCGCCCACCTAGTTCAAGGTACTATTCTAGGAGGTGTTGATCAATCTCTCTTGTATAACTATTTTATTTTTCTTCTCTCTAAATTCTAAACATCTATGGTTAGGGTTAGAGGTTCCTTCAAATATAGTTAATTAGTAATTTACTTGATGTGCCATTGCCCTTTCAACAGGGATTGCATTTAATAAATAGGAAAAAACAAAATGTAACATTAACTACATTATAGAACCCTAATTCTAGGGCTAAAGTCATCTTTTCTCTTGTTTCTTATGTTGAAATTTGGGCAGCTATGGGACAAATTTCCCAAAGACCTTAAATGAAGCCTATCTTGCCCCGCAAGAGAAAAATCGAAATTGAGTAGAGAAATATTATTTAATTAACGTGATAAATTTATTTGCCTTCATCTAAACATTTCGCAAAAATATTTAAAAATATTGGTTCACCCCCCTCTCAGTATTTCCAACAATAAGAAGAAGAATATTGCCATCAATAACAAAGCAGGAGATTGTTGACCTAGGTTATCATTGATGTCAATATGGCAATATTCTAGATACTAGATGATCCATGAAGGGGAAGCAGAACAACTCCATGAAGACACAGGAGCAAGGCCATCAGGATAGCCAAGCCATGAGCAAGAGTCTGTTAACGGAGGAGTTAACAAAGGAGGCATATCAAATCTATCGCTTATGCGTAAGAGTATTGCAAAATATCAGAGCAAGAGAGGCATATCGGAAAAGGCAAAAGCCATCAAGGTCTATTCCTTCTTAATTGCAAATCCCTACACTATACTCCATGAAAAATTCAGAGATAAAAACACCAGATATGTTCCTCCCTTTATGCGAGATTTGTCCCTCCTGTATAGCATACTCCTGCACCTAACATTCATGCAAAATTTCATAGAGGAATGAGAAGTTCTTCTTGGTGTGATTGCATTGGCCCTTCATGGGTATTTATAGTAGTGAGCCATCTATATAAGCCAACATATGTTTATGAACCGACATGTCAATTTTTCCAAGCCGACATGAAGATCCTTTAATGTTTTGCTTGTAGACATTGGAAGGCTTGCTTTTGAGGCATTGATCTTGGTCTTGGAGGGTTGTTGAAGACTTGTACATATTTAAATGAACTCATGAGGAGTTTCTATATACATGACATGACACTTTGACATATAAATAAATCCTAAGACATCAAGCAGAAGTCTTCTACCTAGTGACACTTCTTGCTCATGAAACCCATGTAGCAAGATTACAAAAATAGTTTATTCTCTTTTATTACAACAAATATAAAGATCATGTCATTATGAAGACTGAACCTAGTTATACTTTCTTCAACACTCCCTCTTAACTAGGGAGGTATTCATAATGGTACTTGGTCATTCTCAATCTGAAGAATTTCTCATAAGAAGAATCGGATTTGCAATCCATCTGTTATAGCATCATTTCAACCAACATTGTTTCAATTTAGCAAGGCCTTGACTAACAGCTCTATCTCTCACTTAGATCAGAGCATACAATGTTGGCGAGACAATGACTGATAGACACGCATCATCATTGTCTCTCTTAGGGTCATACCCACCCGGGTGTTCTCCGAGTATGCCCTACTAGGACTATTCTCATCTTGGGTTCCCAACCCTCAAGAATATTGGTCCTCTTGCCCACTCTTGTCTTGGATGCCCTACCACATCCTCAAAGAGTGTCGGATGCCAGATGATTACACAATCCTCCATTCTTTCTTCCAAACTGAAGACAAGAATGTCGTGTCTAACTCTCCCTCTTAACCAGGGACGAGTTCCAAGTTTCTCTTTACTCAGAAACTTGCTCGAGTTCCTTTGCTCATAGGAACCTCCCAGAGCTCCCTCTTACCCAGGGACTCTATCATCAATGTTTTCTAGGGTCCTCTAGTTGACTAATGATTCAAGACTTCGATGTCATCAATTTCTTCACATGTAGGGTCAGCCATCCATTACTTTCCTTTGTCATGTCATTTCTTCTTTTCCGGAAAATATCCTCCTTGGCTACATATTTGGGGCTTCCTTCATAAGCTCATCTATCTTCATTTTCCTTCAACAGTGATTGCTCTAGATCACAAGGTACATAGTTGTGACATCCTTCACAACTCTTCCTTCCTTGATCCTGCACACATACCCAGACTTTTCCAAGAGGTCAGACACCAAAAACAAAACACGTATTACCTTTTGGTGATGGCCTTCTTCCAGTGACATCTTTTTGTAGCCATCATTCATCTTGCATACATGTTGACACATCTCCCAATGATTTCTGTTGTCAAGGGTCCTCATCCTTTCAGACTTCCATCAGAGTCTTCACATCATTCCGGGAGGTTTCCTAGTCAAGTCTTCCTGATCCTCTGGATGTTGATTGCCCTCATTTTGGTTGCATGTTTTATGATCTCTTTAGTCCTCATGTCTTTCATTTCCAGGAGCTCTCAGAGTTCTTCAATTGTACTCAACTACCTCATACTTCATATGAGGACATATTATGTTGATTTCATCTAGTTGGACTTATGTCTTTCTACATCCTTTCAGAGGAGGAGGTCCTTTCCCTTTTGATCATGCTCGATCCAATTTATCTGCAACCATATACCATGACATTACAATATCAAATGCAAATACAAATACAATCATATATACCTTATTTTTCTTTAGGTATCTTTCAGCAGCTTCCTTGATTAAACGGTTCTTCAATCCCTTGATCTGCTTCATTCTTCATGTCATTGAACCACCATCTCATGAGATCCAAGAATTGGAATTTCTGCTAAAACATTTTCTGCCTTTCCGGACTCGAAGATCTTCCACTGAAATCTCTATCAGAGATCCTTTAGTGTATCCCCATTTGGCAAATGTTTCCTTTTACCTGGATGAACTCTTCCTCTCCTGCAATGTACAACGAGATTCCCAAGAGCTATGTTCTTCATAATTTCATACGAGCTCTTAGTTCAATAATTCCATGATACATCTTCTTACTATGTTCATATCTGCAAGGACTTCTAATAGGATGCCTTTTGAGAGGGATACTAGCTCATTCAAAATGGACATCTATTATTCCCTCTTTCCCTAATCCTTTCTTCAGCTTCCTCCATCATTATGGTGAAATGAGTTTTTCTTCCATAGTATTGTTTCGTCTTATCAACCTTACCTTTACTAATCTGCACTTATATGTGACTCATCATTTCACCTTTCTCTATCTGACATAGAGACCATAGATTGCTCATTGACGTAACCCTCTTTGTTCATGGACATTTGTTACCTTGCTTATCAATATCTATATTAATGATGATTATTTTCTCACCATTTTTCCTAGATCTCGTAACTGAGAGATCTCATGAAGATATTTCTTCATTCTTTGGCACCTTTTGTACTTCATTATAAAGAGTATATCCTCCAACGTTTCAAGTAACCTTCTTATGTCTCCTTTCTTACATTATAGAACCTTAAGAGTTCTCATGTCTTCAAAGGAGACCTTGATGTACTGACTTCACTACTTCATAAGGATTTTTGTCAATCCTACTGCAAGACCTTTTGATGACCTATCTAACCCATAGATCTTCGTGCAATGATGAAGTCATTAAACCAAACTTGATTACAAAACCAAAGATACTTACTTGATACGTGAAGATGAGATCTTCACCTTTATTAAGGTAGATGCATTGATGCTTGGATAGGATCCTTGATGAAGCTTATCTTCAAACCTTCAAAATGATTGACCTGAATATCTAATCTTTGCAGCATCAACTAGAGGTTGCTCATCATGATGTAATTGGATAGTGCAGTCTCTGATTTGATTATTGTCCATATGCTCTCGAATCAATTTGAAAGGTATTTAGATTGAGATAGTAACTATCACTGAGATGATGAAGGTGTAGCTGCGAGATCTTGAAACTGTTGTTATTCAACAACCCTCATTGTTGTAGATTTGATGGTATAGACTGCTTCTTGAATCTAGGTCTCGTCCTTTGATTGTAGATCCTTCAGCTAGATTGATGCCCTGACCTCTGAATGTCTCTTTTTTGCCCCTTTCCTTGACTGCTGAACCAAACCCTCTGATACCATGTTGAAAAATCTTAGGGCATGCATGTTAAGGTGATTCTTCTTTGACATGATAACAATTTGTGAAACATTTATACATTTTTATCTTAGCTTGATGTTACTTCATTATTAAAATATGTGAGTTAGCTTCATCAAACTGCTATCAAAACAAAAGAGACAAAGAACACAATTGTTTGGCTCTCTGCCAGGGCCAAAACCTCTCCCTCTTGGAGAGGAAAACCCATGCATAAATTCTTCTTATAGAAATTCCATTGACGAATACCAAGACCATGACCCTTGAAACACTCTACCTCTCCAAGACCAAGAAATCAATCCTCCTTTCTTTCGTTGTTGAGATCATCCTCATTGCCGCACCACTGCTTTAGTGAGATCTTCATTATTGCTTCTTCATAGCATCTGCACCATGATTGCTCCTAGAGATGGCTATCGAGGTGATCTCTATACATTCTTTGATATCATGAACTTTAAGAACAAGATCAAGCCTTGTGTAACATCATGATCTGAGCCTTATCAATCTCACTGAGATTGTAACTATCGTGACTATTTGATCCGAATTGGATCCTAAAGAACTCTCTAAGTTTTCATAACTCTGTAAAATTCATGCCAAAGTTTCAAAGTCTTGCAAAGGTCGAGCTTATCAAAAATATCCTCGAACAGTTGTAATTTGTGAGCAGCACCGAGCAATAAAGACCCTCAGTCAAGCGCGCAGACTGTTGGCCCATGGTAATGCGCGCTGCCACGAAACAGCAAAACAAGAAAGTCTTTTTGAGAAACGGGGGAGGTCGGCTAATCGCATATCGCCGGGCAAACCCCTCAAGGAAGAAAACGCCCCGAGTGACCCGGACCTGAAAAGTCATAAAACCTTATGGATATCGCGCCGATTCCGTCAGAGGCAGGTCCCACACAAAAGCTGGCAGGATATCGGAAGGGCTTCAAGCGGTAACCAGTTTCGACCGAGTACCGCCCAATGCCACACACTAGGTGCCGCGCGTCCGGCAAAAGAGAGAGAAAACCGCTCACATTGGATGGGTAAACGTCATGCTACTTACCCACCTGATATAGACGGAGACCGTAGGATCGAGAGGCCCCAGATCGACGATGGAAATGCTATCCGATGGATGACTGGATTCAACGAGGTAAACAGGACGAGTTGTATAAAGGTTTGAAGTTCGGCATGAATGATGAGTTGGCAGAGGAATCATGTTCGCGGGCATTCTGAGAGTTAAACGAAAATAACGGAAGTTCAAACATTTCCAAGAGAACTGATACTCAGTTCGTTATGAAACAGGTGGCCACCTCCCTGTAAGGCGTTACACAGTGACAATGACACAGAACAGAGGAATTCAAACAATTAGAGGCAGGAGAACCAGAAAGCCGAAAAGCGGAAACAAACAGTCAAAAAGCAGATTGGCCTTAAAGCCACGAACTAGCAGAAACAAAGCAAGTAGTGAGAAAAGCGAGTTAAGAAAGCTAAGAGCAGAGAACAGAGGGAAGAAGTCGAGCTGACCTGAAGGCAGCATCGAGCCAGACAGAGCCAGAGAGAGTCAGAGAGTCTGTGTACTCCAGAGAAGGTTTGAGAGGTTCAAGCGAACTCCTCTGTACATGCCTGTCATGTGTGAGTCTCAGATTGGGCTCATACTACTGTGACCAATAGAGGTCAAGTTTCAGTAAGGAGAGTCTGTGTACTCCAGAGACTTGGGGGATCCAAGTCTAGTCCTACTGATTTATATCTGTTGAGTGAGACTCAAATTGAGCTCACTGTTGTAAAAAAAACTCTGCTTTGAAAACATAATAGAGAGGCCACCACTGAAGGCTGGACCAAGAGACGTAGCCCAAGAGCATTGGGTGAACTCCTTATTAAACTTGTTGTGTTTACATGTTTGCCTGTTATGTTTTCTCTAACTGCTTCAGTGTCTATGTATTTCGCAATCTTATCGATCCGTTGCATAAAGTAACATAGGCACATCCATGCACATGAGTCTGTAATACCTTTAATTCTTTGTCTTGGATAAATTCCAGATCACTATTTCTTCTGTCGAACAGGTGTACTGTACTGATATATATATATATATATATATATATATTCAGTTTGATATCACAAACCTGAATACTATGCTTACTCAAGTATGCCGAGAATCACCATCATCATGGAACCCTATGACATTAACATGGTTCTACTGAGATAGCCTTCCAAGAGAAGGGATCCACCGAACCACTGTTGTTAATAATATCGAGGCTGCTACAGGGATGCTTCCTTCAGGATCACCATCAAACCGAGACTGAGATTGTAGGATGCCAATGTTGTTCCTTCGAAGAGACTAGAGATATCTTTTATGCCACGATTGTCCATCCATCCACAGTTCTTTCCATTCCATCTATCCGAGACGTAGGTTGACTACACCTTATACCCATCCGAGGTGTAGCCAAACCCTTAGACCCCAAGGTGCCCTAATACAATTGCGGATCTGCTTCTTATATATGCAAAAATTTCACAGAGATGATATAGGTTTGTTCCTTCATAATTGCGGATCCCTGCACCTATACTCCACAAAAAATTCAGAGATAATAACACGAGATCTGTTCCTCCCTTTATGCGAGATCTATCCTTCCTGTATAGCGTACTCTTGCACCTAACATTCATGCGGAATTTTAGAGAGGAATGCGAAGTTCTTCTTAGTGTGATTGCGCTAACCCTTCATGGGTATTTATAGTAGTGAGCCATCTATATAAGTCGGTGTATGTTTATGAACCGACATGTCTATTTTGCCAAGCCGACATGACTTGTATTTGTTTACTTAATTCATTTTTGAGCTGACATGAAGATCCTTTAATGTTTTGCTTGCAGACTTTGGAAGGCTTTCTTTTGAGGCATTGATCTTGGTCTTGAAGGGTTGTTGAAGAATTGTACATATTTACATGAACTCATGAGGAGTTTCTATATACATGACATGACTCTTTGACATATAAATAAATCCTAAAGACATCAAGACGAAGTCTTTTACCTAGTGACACTTCTTGCTCATGAAACCCATGCAGCAAGATTACAAAAATAGTTCATTCTGTTTTATTACATCAAATATAAAGATCATGTCATTATGAAGACCCAACCTAGTTATACTTTCTTCAACATAAATGAGACATGACCTTCCATGAAGAGGTACCTGCCTAGGGTATATATGCAGGCTCTCACTCTCATTTGTATCATCACATTCTCATTCATACATTTTAATATATATTATTCTCTTCAATGGAGATCTACATATTCCAAGTCTTCTAGAGTATTTAACTTGAAGAACAAACTTTGTTCATACCATTTGATATCAAAGTCGTTCGATCCTCTGCCCGCTCAACCGCTGCATAGAGCGTGTTCTCCAATCCAAGTCTTTGACCGTTGAAATTCGTCAACTTTGTTGTCATCATGATTCAAGTATTTTGCTCCACAAATTTTGGAGTTTCTCCAATCTGTTGGGTTCATCATTCAGTCCTTTGGCCTATATATAAGAAGGGAATTTAAAAAAAAATAAAAATTAAAAAAGAAAGAAATAAGCAGTAAAAATTAAAAAGAGGCATATATTATAGAAAAAAAGGTGGAAAAAAAATTATATATAAAAAATTTAAGTTAAAAATAAAAATTAGACAGTTAAAAAAAGAGGGAATTAAAAAAAGGGAGAATTATATAAAACAATTGAAAAAAAGAGGAATTTAAATATATATATATATATAAAAAAAAAAATTAATTATATAAAAAAACAAAAAAATTATATAAAAAAACAAAGGATAAAAAAAATTATATAAAAATATAAATAAAAAAAGAAAGCAAAAAGAAACAAAAAAAAGGCAGTCGAGCCGCACCCCATCTTGTGAGAGCCTATATCGTCGCCACGACCGGTATACTCCCTGTCCCGACGTCTTGCCCGCACACATTACCACCAGTAACTTGAGCAAGATCAACCCATCGTCATCGTAGTTGTCGACGCTCCACAACACTTCACCAACATACCTAACAGCACACCCGACGGTTCCCAGCACCCACGAAAACCGCCACGGTTAAAAGTTGCTACCGCTATCTGTTCACGTTGCCGACAATAGTCGTCCACCGCCCCTTACGCTCTTAGGCCTCAGCTTGCACCGCCTTCTACCCCTTGACCTCGGCTCTAGCTTTGCCTCTACCGTTGTGCCATTCCACTACTAGGTATCGCCCAACAGATTGACTCTTTCTCGTGCACCAATCAGCCATTGTACCACACACAAGTCTGCCCCCGACGCCCCTAACTTGTGCATCCACGTTGTCGTCCATAGATTGTTGTCATCGCCAACAAATTATATCAGCTACCAAGAAAATTGTCGCTACCACAATTGCTTTTGTATGATTATCGACGACCATTACCACTCTGACTTTTTCACTAAAGTTAGAAAGGAATTCGTTGAAAATTTGTGTCATTTGTATAGACTCACGCCCTATTATATGGTCGCATCCAATCAACATAGCCATTTAGGTTTATACAAATAAAAACTAACATTTCATAAGAAAAGTCGTGACTCCTTCAAGACTTTATATAATAAATGTGAAAATTCCACAATAGGAACCCCTACTGTAGCAACTGATGATAATACTCCTATTTGTTAAATTCCTTTAAACAAATTACTTGTTGTTTCCTACGAAAAATATCGTAATACATACACTGCAGCGTTCACTTAATTAAATATTATGCGAAAACAAGATACTGAGAAAGAAATAAAATACAACACAATAGACACCATTATTTTTGGACAAATGTCCTCTGAAAACCCCAATGCAGGAAAACCGGTGTAGTAGTTCTGGGGGTTTATTATTATGAAGCAGTAGCAAATTCTGAATACATCTTTGAATACCTCTTAGGTTATTCAATTACAGAGAGAGAAATATTGGCAGAAAGATTTGTGAGATTACCTCACACTATCACTGGAAATCCTGGCTGATCCAGCCCGAGAATGATTGCCCCCGGCTTTTCTCGCTGCCTCTGCGCAGTATCTGCATCAGCCTAGAGTCAAGCTCTCTGCGGACAGCGTCAATCCTCTCGCTGGTCGATTTTGCTGCCCAGGAGATTCGATTTCTGCCTCCCAGTCTCACACATCGGCTCCCGGCTTCTGAAACTCGATCTCCCTCTGCAAATTTCGGACTCCCTCTTGGCTTCTGCACTGCCTCTACGGGGCTCTGCATCAGCCCTTCTGGCTCAGCGCTACCACTGTTGGATTAGTCTCTGCTGATGATTCTTTGGCTTGTTGAAGGAAATGTAACTAGGTTCGGTCTTCATAAATGTACTTTTGATATTTGTATTTATTCAAGAAAAGAAATATTATTTTATAATATGTGTCAATGAGTTTCTTGCTCATTGAAGTAGGTCTAGCACATGTTAAAGTGCTATAGGTAAATCAAAAGGTCAAAAGAATTATGTTAAAGACCTTAAGGGTATGTTACATTGTATAAGAGTCAAAGAAGTAACCTCCAAGCAAAGTCAAGTCCCCTCCTATGCAAAGGCACCATCAAAGAGTCTCCTTCAAGCATGTGACACCACCAAAGAAACCATCTGAAGTAAGCATAACAAGTCGGCCTGCAAACAGTCTACATGTCGGCCTTCTAGTCAGCCTAAAAGGAGGGACAGTCCTCTATAAATAGAGGTTGTCCACTCCATTACAACATCCACCAAGCAACTCTGAAATCTGCGAAGAGAAGAGGCTAGAAAAAGGGTAACAAAGGACGAAGAAGAGGTCTTCTAGGGCAGCGAAGGAAGGAGGAGAAAAGCCGAAGTGGAAAGGATTGTTTTCTAGGGTTAATACAGTCACACATGCGAGAAAAGATAGGATAGTCAGCAGTAAGGTCACAGTCACATGTTCATCATTGTTTGGGTTAGAAATTAGGCCTACAAGGCCTCTCAAGGCAAGCAAAGAAGACTCTCTCTCTATCGAAGGTAAAAGGACCCTAATTCTCTAGGGTACCTCTCTCACGTGCGAGAATTAGGGCTGCAGTGTTGTCACACTAAGCATACCACCATACATCAAGAAGGAACTCAAATGATGAAGAGAAGGAATGAGTATCCTTAGGTGAAGGATATCACTAAGTAAAAGTATCTCTTCTAGAAGATCTACTAACAGTGAAAGGAAGAACAAAGTGCCGGAAGAAGGACAAAGTGTCGAGAAATGAAGTGCCGAAAGGAGGTGAACAAAGTATCGAGAAAACATAGTGCAGAGAAAAGGAAGGACTTGACTTGTGTTTGGAGGATCTTCTAGTCAAGGATCTAGGATTTGGCATTGATCAAGAAAGAAGATTCAATAAGAGAAAACTTACCAAAGGGTTTTCCTCTCAAGAGAAGAGAGGTTTTGGCCCTGGCAGAGAACCAAAATCTTGTGTTCTTGTTTTATGTTTTGATAGCAGTTTGATGAAGCACACACACATGCATTAATAAGCAAAGAAGAAGATTCAGCTAACAAAGACAAATTGTAAAAAGACTTCACAAATTGTTATCTTGTCACGAAGAATCACTCTACACCTAATTGCCCTAGATTCTTCAACACAGCTGAGAAAATCACTCTCTCTCTGGATGTTATCCCTGCCTCTCAATAGCAAGAAATCTCCTCAATCGAATTTCCTCCTCAGAACTTCTCACTTCAGAAATTCGATGTCTTGATCTCTCGATGTGTTTTCCAAATGACCCTCAAGCCCCTTCTTAAATCTTTCTATTGGACAAGCAATAGCCTAGATTAACTCCTAGTCAAAGGTTTAGATCGTTTTGGCTTGATCTTCATCTTCTTCTATAAGTTGCACCCACAACTTGATTAATACCCATTAATATTTTAATTTTCCTAAGTTTAGACATAGGAACTCCATTAAAAATATTAATTATTTTAATAAAATCATTTTTGGGTGGAATTTTCCAAAACGCTTTCTGTGTTCTTTGGAATACATGTGCCCAAGCCTCCCAGCAAAATTTGAGGCCTAGAGCACATCTGATGCTACCCCAAATAAACACTCCCTCTTAGTGAGGAATGTGCTCTAGCAATATACTTTTGATGCATAATGCCCTGACTCTGAAGCATCGTCCTCAGCGTTGTTGATGTCTGACATGCTGTCCACCAACTATTGTGTTGATGCTGCAATTGTACTGCTACTGACACTGCCACTGTCAACACTGCATTCGTACTACAACTTCCTCTCAAGTGCTACATTTGCGCTGCTGCTAGCACTGCCACTACTAAATATTACTGCATTGCAAAATGTTGCTTATAGCAACAGAAAAACATCGAAAATTACTGAACTAACTAGGTTCAGTATGATACCACGTGAATACTAGAACTGACTGTTGCTAGTCTCTGCACTGACCCTCTGAATATACTCCGTTATTGCTAACCTTTGCTCTGTGCCATCTGCACTGCTGTCAACTTTGTTCTGCACTGCTCAGACTCTGGCGCTCCTAGCCACTGCAATTGTCTCTCCGACACTCCTCGGCACCATCCGACACTAGTCGATCCTGCTACCATGAAACTGGGCTCCCATTGTAAGGTATTGATCCAAGAGGTGGACTCATCAAGGATCCTGCCCATTTGTAGCTCTTTCGAATTACAACTCCAAATCAACCCACCTCCCTCTTGGAGGTATCTCGATTGTCATGGCGAACCCCTCCTCTTCGATCTTGGCAGGCGCAGCCTTCAGATCGTGTTTCTTATCCTTGTCCTTCTTCTTGAGAGGACAATGAGTAGCGTAGTGACCCATCTCACCACACCTGAAACACTTGATCTTAGAGACATCCTTCTTACGTCTTTGTTGCTCCCGTTGTCCCTTCAATGCAAGGGTTGCATTATCCTCCTCCTCCTTGGGCTTCGACCCACTGCTGTTGTTGCTTCCTTCAAGTTTGACCTTGACTAAGTCTCTTCGCAGCTCTTCTTGTTTTAGAGTTGCCCACATCTCATCCCAATTCAACAATGTTGCTCTGCCCAAGATACTCTAGACAAAGACTTGCCACTCATTTGAGATAGAATTGAGGGCTAGTCTAACCAACTCTGAATCTTGAGGTGTATGCCCCGCAGCAGACAACTCATCACGGATTTCCTTCAGCTTCGTGAGGAACGTATCGACACACTCTCCCTTCTGCATCTGAGCAGATCTCAGCTTCTGCTCCAAGTACACCTTTCGTTGCTCAGAAGATCCCGATATAACGTGGCCAAGGCATCCCACACCTCCTTAGCAATCCCTCTGCTAGCAATGTGACACACTACGTGATCCTTGACTCCATCCAGGATCATCCTCATGGCCTTCGCCATCTCAACTCTGTACTTCTTCAACGGATCTGCATCCGTAGGTTCAACCACCACGATGTCGATGTACGTCTTAAGGGCATGCTCATCAAGAAGGAAAGACATTATAGCCTTCCAAATGACATAATTGGATGCTCCGTCCAACCTATCCTGATCCCTCAAGCCATTGGTTGCCATATCTGCCAAAAATGTCGAAAATATCCTCTCTACTTCTCACTGTTGTTACTCAGCCTATGAGAAAACGGACTTCTCGGCAGGAAGTCTGCTGAGGAAAAAATTCCCTCAAGGTGCTTCTCTTCCTTCTTCTGACGTTTTTCAACCCAGCAATCTACCTACTGAAAATCTGTGTCCTACCAACTCTCTTACGCTAAGGCTTCAACGTTGCGTCCTCTACCCCGAGAAAAATTCGAACTAAGAGTCCTCCTCTCCATCAACTCATTCAAAGAGAGACTGCCTCGAAAATCTTCCCTCCGGCTAAGAACTGTGTCAACCCTCTGGGGGTTTCGAACTGCTGCCTCCTACAGCTTTTTCGAACTCCCTTCTTCTCCTCAGTGCTAGATCTGGCAGCTCTGCTCTTCTTGCTTCACCTGCAGCTCTGATACCATGTGAAAATTCCACAACAAGAACCCCTACTGCAACAACTAATAATATTACTCCTATTTGTTAAATTCCTTTAAACAAATTACTTGTTGTTTCCTACGAAAAATATCGTAATACATACACTGCAGCGTTCACTTAATTAAATATTATGCGGAAACAAGACACTGAGCAAGAAAGAAAATACAACACAATAGACACCGTTATTTTTCGACAAATATCCCCGGAAAAACCCAAAGCGGAAAAACCAGCACAGCAGTTCTGAGGGTTTATTATTATAAAGCAGTAGCAAATTCTGAATACATCTCTAAATACCTCTTAGGTTATTCAGTTACAAAGAGAGAAATACTGGCAGAAAGATTTGTGAGATTACCTCACACTATCACTGGAAATCCTAGCTGATACAGCCCTAGAATAATTGCCCCTAGTTTTTCTAGCTACCTCTGCGCTGCCTCTACACAATATCTATGTCAGTCCAGCGTTGATCCTCTAGCTAGTCGATTTGCTGCCCAGGAGATTCAATTTCTGCCTCCCCGACTCACACCCCGTCTACCGGTTTCTGAAACCCGAATTCCCTCTGCAGATTTTGGACTCCCTCTTGGCTTCCACGCTACCTCTGCGTAGCCTCTACGACAGCCCCTCTGGCTCAGCACTACCACTACTAGATTACTCTCTGCCTCTCTCTGCTAATGATTCTTCGACTAAGAAAATCACTCTCTCTCTAGATGTTATCCCTGCCCCTCAATAGCAAGAAATCTCCTCAATCGAATTTCCTCCTGAGAACTTCTCACTTCAGAAATTCGATTTGTTGATCTCTCGGTGTGTTTTCCAAATGAACCTCAAGCCCTTCTTATATCTTTATGTTGGACAACCAGCGGCCTAAATTAACTCCTAATCAAAGGTTCAAATCGTTTTGGCTTGATCTTCGTTCTAGAAGTTACACCCACAATTAGATTAATACCCATTAATATTTTAATTTTCAAACTTAGGAACTCCATTAAAAATATTAATTATTTTAATAAAATCGTTTCTGGGTGGAATTTCCCAAAACACTTTCTAGGTTCTTTGGAATACATGTGCCCAACCCTCCCTGCAAAATCTGAAGCCTACATCACATTACATCGTCAGACACGTAATTTTATTAATCAGAAAAAAATAATTACATAATTGATTTTGCAAGAGTTTACACCCGAACAACCAAACACTCTTGCAATGAGTTATTTATAAGCTCCATGTCCTAACTACCTCTAATTATGGAGCACTTATTAAATAACAAGTGTCCATTTACAATAAATGCTATTCAAACCAACTAGCTAACTAATCTCCTATAATAGAGCCTAAGATACGACACATTTGGAGAGTCATATCTAGTTACAACAATATGCTAAGTCTAAAAATCTCCATTAAATAATTAAACATTCTAGAATAATAATTATTAATTTAATATCTTAAATTAATAATTATTTTATTCTAATTTTATAACCTATGATAAAAATTGTATTTTTGGATCATCTAACATTCCCCCCTATGATCCAAAGATACATTACAACAAATACCAAGTTCATCCCTGAACTTAGTAAATTTTATTCTACCAAGCGGTTTGGTGAAAATGTCGGAGATCTGATCTTCGGAAGGACAATAAACTGGTTTGAGGACATCTTTGGCAATGAGAGACCTGATATGATGATACTTGGTGTCCACATGCTTTGTCTTTGAATGAAAAACTGGGTTCTTGGCAAGTTTGATGGCTGACTAGCTGTCAATGAACAATGATGTAGCTTCTCCCTGAGAAATGCCCGTGTCCTGCAAAATTCGGCGCAACCAAACAATTTCACATGCTGCTTCCCATGCTGAAATGTACTCTGCTTCTGCTGAAGAAGTGGCCACTGTAGCTTGTTTTTTACAACTCCAAGATACTGCTGCTGACCCCATATTCATTAAATAACCTGATGTTGATGCTCGATCATCAATACTCCCAGCAAAGTCGGCATCAGAATATCCACCAAGTACAAAATTTTTAGTCTTTGTGTAAAGAAGACCAAAATCTTTTGTTCCTTGGATATATCGAAGAACTCTTTTGGCTGCATTCCAGTGGCTGTCTCGTGGTTCCTGCATAAAACGGGAAAGAATACTGACTGCATAAGATAGATCAGGACGAGTATTTGTCAAATAAATCAAGCTGCCAATCAACTGTCTGTAAGTTGTACTGTCCACCTTTTCCCCCCCTTCAAATTTTGAAAGTTTCAATTTTTGCTCCATGGGGGTGAGAACGGGCTTGCAATCTTGCATGCCAAATCGCTGAAGAACCTCTGCGGCATACTTACTCTGAGAAATGAAAATATGATGTGGACGTTGGAAGACTTCAACTCCAAGATAGTAGTGAAGTAATCCCAAATCTGTCATCTTAAAACCTGCATGTAACTCCTTTTTGACCTGTGCAATATGATCATCATGATTGCCAGTGATGATCAAATCATCGACATACATAACAAGAATTACCAGATATTTGCCTTGTTGGCGCATATACAAAGTATCATCAGATTCACTGCGATGAAAACCAACTTTCTTAAGGTAATCATCCATCTTTGCATACTAGGCTCGGGGAGCTTGTTTTAATCCATATAAAGCCTTGATCAATTTGCAGACTTTATGTTCTTGTCCTTCCACTTCAAAACCTGGTAATTGGGTCATATACACGTCCTATAAATCCCCGTTGAGAAAAGCACTTTTCACATCCATTTGATGAACCTTCCATCCTTTTTGAGCGGCCAATGCAAGTGTTAATCGGATGGTGTTCCATTTAGCTGTTGGAGCAAAGGTTTCTTCATAATCAATGCCTTCCTGCTGCGCAAAACCCTTTGCGACAAGTCGTGCTTTATACTTATCAAGTTCACCCTTCTGATTATACTTAATTCTGTAAACCCATTTGCATCCTATGGGTTTAACATTTGCTGGACAATCAACAAGTTTCCAAGTGTTGTTATCAATTATTGCTTGATATTCTTCAACCATAGCCTGTTGCCATTCTTTATGTTTTACTGCCTCTTTGTATGTGGAAGGTTCAGTAAATTCATTTGCGATCAAGGCAAAATTGCCTTCACTTCTATGTGCCCTTCTGGTGCCAGTTTTATTCTGTTCATCAGGCTTTACATCTTTCAAAAGTTGAACTGCCCATTTTGGAAGTTGGTGCTCACTTGTTTGCGCTTCTGTAAAGTCCCCATCATTGTAAAGAGGATTAATATAAACTGATGTTCGTCGTTCAGGTGAAGAATGTGGAGACTCACTGTCTGAAGAACTGCTGCTGCTTGGAGATGCGGATGAACTGCTAGAAGACCCAGATGATGTTGTTGATGTAGATGGACTGGATGACTCATCTTCAGAGGAAGGAAAATCAAGTTCATACCAATTTGGTGAAGTTGGTTGACTTTGCATTTTTCCATTTCTTTTACTTCCCTTAGTTTCTAATTTGTGAAGAAGATTTTCAATTTCTTCAGCACTCTTACTTTCTGTTTCATCAAAAATGACATCCCTGCTCACAATGAATTTTCCATTGGTCAAAAGATGATACCCTTTCTTCTCATCAGAATAGCCAATCATTGTGCATTTTAAACTTCTTGAGTCAAGCTTAGTTTGTTTTTCTTTCGGAACTAAGGCATAACACACTGACCCAAAAACTCTAAGATGTTTAACTCTAGGTTTGAAACCAAACCAAGCTTCATAAGGTGTGATTTCGTCTAAAGAAGCAGTTGGAGATCTGTTTCTTAAGTAGACAGCTGTATGTATTGCTTCCACCCAATATGTTGGACTTAACCTCTTGAAGGTTAACATGGATCTCGCCATTCCTAACAAAGTGCGGTTCATTCTTTCGACTACTCCATTTTGCTGTGGAGTGTAAACATTAGTAAGATGTCGTCTTATGCCATTTTCACTGCAATAATTTTTGAATTCATTTGAAGTGAATTCTCCCCCATTATCCGTCCTGAGAGTACTTATCTTTTCTTTGACTTCATTTTCAACAAGTTGGCGAAAAATTTTAAACTTATCAAATGCTTCTGACTTGTTCTTCAAGAAGTAAACCCAAGTCATTCTGCTGAAATCATCAATGAATAGTAAGAAATATTTGCAACCACCAAATGAAGTTTGTAGTGGACCACAAACATCATTGTGAACTAGTTGTAGCCGCATGTTTGCACGCCATGAACTTGTTGGAAAACTTTCTCGATTTTGTTTGCCATAAATGCAAGCTTCACATTTTGCATTTTCTCTTTTGAATGTTGAAAGTCCTTTAACCATTCCTTGTTTCTGCAATTGAGAAAGACTCTCAAAATTCAAATGTCCATATCCTACATGCCATAGTCTGATAGGTGAAATACCTGTAGTCACTGCCCCTGCAAAATCAGAATGCCTTGGAATAACTGTCCCTTTCATCCGTAACAGTTTTCCATCTTCATAACCTGTCATAACTGTTTTCAAGTTCTGTTTCACTGAATTAATATTCACTAAACCATCTTCCATAATCACCTGATGTCCTGCTTGTCGAATCGTGACTAAAGAGAGCAAATTTTTCTTGAAACTAGGTACATACCATACATTGGAAATCAATTTTTCTCCAATGTCAGGGAGAAAAACTTTTACGACTCCTTTGCCATAAGGAGTATGTTTTGTATCATCAGCAAGAAAAATTGAATTAAGTTGGCATTCTTGAAAATTCCAGAAAAAATCACGTCGACATGTCATGTGCTGAGTTGCCCCGGAATCCAAGATCCAGGCATCTTCATAGTCACTTCTGAGATGAGATGAAATTTGTGATGCTGGTGAGGAAGTAAAAACATATTCTGAGCTGTCTTCATCTTGATCATGTGCAAATTGTGCTGAATGCTGCTAAAACTTGGGAATTTTATTAACTGAAGTTCGACAGTCTTCAGCATAATGGCCAACTTTGTTACATCGTCGACACACAATTTGACTTAAGTCTCTTCCTCGTCCTGAAGATTGTCCTCGGCCTCTGCTTTGACCTCTATTTGGAGATTGTCCTCTACCTTGACTATTATATCCTTGTGCTTGAAAATTGCCTCTTCCTAGGTTGTTTCCTCTACCTTGCAAATTATTTCTTCCTCCTCTGTTAAAATTGTTGCCTCTGCTTTGGCTTCGACCTCGATTATGTGCTACTTGATTCTGATTCCATCTGCCTCTTCCTCGAGAACTATCTGCTGATGACTTACTTGTGCTGGCTTCTGTGAGAAAAACATCTTCACCAACTTTCTTCTTCTTCCCAAAAGTTTTATCATGTTGACTTAACATTTCACAAAGTTCATCAAACTTTAGTTTTTCTAATTTCCCAGTTACTTGTAAAGTCTCTAAAAAATGCGTATAGGAAGAAGGAAGCCCAGCAATTACAATTGTGACCATAAAGCTATCATCAATTGCGGGAAAACCAGCATTAATAATTTCCTGCTTAATATTCTTAAGTCTGGAGAGATATTCAAGAATATCACCATCTTCAGTTAATTTTTGTTGCAACAATTTTAACTGTAGATCAACCTTCTTTGATTCTGGCTGAGTATCAAAGAGGTCTTTAAAAGTTTTCAAGGCAGTCCATGCATCTGTGGCATTCTCTATATGTACATACATTTCATCATTCACAGACGATTTAATAAGAGCTAAGGCTTTAGCATTCTTGATTTCCCATTTTGCTAGTGGATCTGCATCTGTGGGTTTATTCGGCTTTACATCTCCATCACATATTCCTTGCCATAATTCATTGTAAATGAGTGTGCTTTCAATAAGACGATGCCACGTTTTATAAGATTTGGTGCCTTCAAGTTTGTCGGAATCAGAAAATAAGTTAATCAACTTAGACATTTTTAGCGATGAAGAGACACACCAAGAAGCAAAACAGAAAGGACAAGATAGTCAACACAACACACCACGCAAAAAAACACGATCTATCGGGGCTTGGCCTTGACCCTCGAATAGTCGTCAAAACAGGAGAATATTGACTGAGCTTTGCACTTGGCTCTAGTCAATTTCTCAAATTTTTACAGGGCAACTTTCAAAATTTGACTTTTTACAATGGTGCTTTGCACAATCTGGTAAAAAAAATTTACCCCCCCCTCAAAGTAAAATTACTTTGAGTTACATTTATCTCCTTCGAAAAATTACAAAAATAACAAACTCCTTATTGCTCCAAAAAATTACAATCACCTTAACAAATGTTACAAGACCCTTATTACTCCAATAACAATAAATTCCCAAAATTACAAATCATTAGATCTCTCCAAACTTATCACTCCATTACATAAGGAATTAGAAATACTCCTTATGTCTCCTTAAAATTCCATAAGGACTTTATAAACACTCTTTAAAAAAGCCTTTACATACTTCCCATTAAAAATAATTATTAAAACTTTATGAAATCACTTGAATTCACGTTTCTCCTCAAAGCCATCGTTCTTATGCTTTCATCGCAAGTGTTCAAAATATATATGTACATGACATCAGAATTGTTTGGATAATATGTGTTGCTCTATTTTTTAAAACAAAATTATCCACACTTACATAATCGCACAAGGAAGATTAACAGAAAAGGAAATGCCTCGAATCTCTCTCAACTTTTTCTCGTGCAGACTGTTCCGCTGCCAACTGCTGTTCAAACATTTTGTAGATTTACGCAATGTCTTCTCTACCTGATCAAACACAACAATATGGCGTGGAAATATAGCCTCAAACGCAATGCCGAATTCTAAAATCTGTATAACGTAATACTCTTCAGACGGCTTTAAAAGCAGAAATTCCTGTACATTCTTTCCCTGGGGTACCTGATTTTCAGTCGAACAATCTAATATTGAGGAGTCATGATAGAAGGTTTCGCCCAATTTTCTTTAGCAAGGAAGACTTGAAAGGCTCTCCGAAATGCGTGGGCAGTTCAAGAGATAAAGAAAGAAAAACAGAAACCAAAACGCAGCCAGGTGTTTATAAAAATGTATGAAGTAATTCAGAAATTGACTAGAGAAGCCGATTTCTACAAACAAGAAATGGATCGAATCAACCTCGAGACAGTTGGCAGAGAAAATGACAATCTCCCCGCCGGATTATGGCACCGATCTAACCTCTAGCAAACAATCTCGTTCATTTCTTCAACGCTTGCAATATTACACTCAATTAAAAAAGATACCATCCAACTTTACATTAAATTCCAGCAAGGGCGTATGATCCAGCATTAAAGAATTAATAGAATCATTTCGCAGATTAGAATTCTAAGAAATTTTTTGTTTGTTGAACACAAAACTGGACAATTTCATACCAATGATTTGCTGGCCAACTGAATGGAGTTTTCCAGGACTTTGTTGAGCTGAAATCTCCTCAAATCCACTGCAGCATTACTGGAGCTCTGATACCACAATAATGGCAGAAGTGTCCTCAGACACGTAATTTTATTAATCAGAAAAAAATAATTACATAATTGATTTTGCAAGAGTTTACACCCGAACAACCAAACACTCTTGCAATGAGCTATTTATAAGCTCCATGTCCTAACTACCTCTAATTATGGAGCACTTATTAAATAACAAGTGTCCATTTACAATAAATGCTATTCAAACCAACTAGCTAACTAATCTCCTATAATAGAGCCTAAGATACGACACATTTGGAGAGTCATATCTAGTTACAACAATATGCTAAGTCTAAAAATCTCCATTAAATAATTAAACATTCTAGAATAATAATTATTAATTTAATATCTTAAATTAATAATTATTTTATTCTAATTTTATAACCTATGATAAAAATTGTATTTTTGGATCATCTAACAGCTACCCTAAATCAACAATAAAGGGCAGTATATTAAAAGAAAAAAGATTAGGATTATTAAAGATAAATAAAAAAAAAAAGATAAAAAAAAAAAACAAAATTAATATATATACATATATAAAAGAGGAGTTTTGAGTACTATATTTAACACATAAAAAAAGGGAGTGGCAGTTCCAAGTTATTAAAAAATAGTTAAAATTATCAAGAAAAATATATATTAAAAGGGGCCAAGTTGAATCACTATCAAATTAATCATTAAGTCAAGTTATTTTAAGGGTTTATAGAAAAGAAGGGATTACTTTTAAAACCCTAAGTTCATCCTAAAGAAGCAAAACAAAGCCTAATAAGGAAATGAACATTGGGATATTCCCAAAAACTAAATATAACTATGCCTCAATGCTATTTAGAATTAAAGGGTCTATGGCGGGAAAAGATTTTACTAATCAATGAATGAATTGAAATTGATTTACAATGAGCAATGAAGCTCAATAAATAATACAAATGTATTTACAGAAACAGCAGGTCTCTACTAAGAAATAGAAACAGTAAGTTTCTAAATAAGAAACTACTAATAAGATCACAGATGATCTTATCTACATAAATGAGCATTAAACACTAAAATAGCATTATTTTAATACCCTCCCTTAATGCTCAATCTATTTACAACACCTATAGACCTCCTGAATTTTACAAACTTATCAGGACCAAGGGGCTTGGTGAAGATGTTTGCTCGCTGCTCTGTTGTGGAAACATACAGCAACTAAATGGATATGTCTTCAAGAAGCTGTCTAATATAGTGGCAATGGGTTTCCACATGCTTTGTTTGTTCATGGAAGACTGGATTCTTGACGAGTTTGAGCACTCGTTGATTATCACAAAACAAGGGAGTAGGACCTACCTGGGAAACATGCATATCCTCAAGCATACGTCTAAGCCAAATTGCCTCACAAGATGCCTTAACAGCTCCCCGATACTCTGCTTCTGTCGAGGAGAGAGCCACTGCCAGCTGCTTCTTACTAGTCCATGTGACAGCGCCGGATCCCAAACTAAACACATACCCAGCGGTAGATTTACTGTCATCAACCGAACCTGCCCAGTCGGAATCTGTGTAACCATTGAGAGTAGGATCTGAACTCTGAGTGTACAGAAGTCTATAATCAGGAGTGCCATTCACATAACGCAGCACACGCTTCGCTGCTATCCAATGATCAGCCTTAGGAGCTGCCATGAAGCGTGAAATGTAGCTCACTGCAAAATTGATATCGAGTCTAGTGGCAGTAAGGTAGATGAGGATGCCCACTAATTGCCTGAATAAAGATTCATCCACAAGTGGTGAGGATGACTGAGATGAAAGTTTGAGCCCTAGTTCCATAGGAGTCGTGGCAGGTTTGCAATCCTGCATTCTAAATCTGTCCACAAGACTTCTGGCATACTTGGACTGAGAGAGAAAGATGTTGTTCTCAGTCTTCCAGACTTCAACCCCCAAGCAGTAATGAACAAGTCCCAAATCTGTCATATCAAAAGTGCTGCACAAATCATGTTTGATCCCATGGATCAAATATGTTGAACTGCCAGTAATGATAAGGTCATCCACATAGACAACCACAAACAGAATATCATCACCAATATGTTTGATATACAAGTTTGCATCAGATGGACTCCGCTGAAAGCCATGATCTGTTAGGTACTTATCAATTTTCATGTACCAAGCTCGAGGGGCTTGTTTCAGACCATAGAGTGCTTTGACTAATCTACAAAGTTTCTGTTCTTAACCGGCAACCATGAATCCTGGAGGTTGCGTCATGTAGACTTGTTCTTGTAAGTCACCATTCAGAAAAGCACTCTTTACATCCATCTGATGGACTTTCCAACTGAACTGAGCTGCGAAGTCAAGGACGAGTTGTATGGTACTCATCTTGGCTTAGGAGCAAAGGTCTCCTCATAGTCTATGCCTTCCTTCTATGAGAACCCTTGAGCAACAAGGCGAGCCTTATACTTTTCTAAGGTTTCGCCAGCTTTGTATTTCACATTATACACCCATTTGCAGCTAATGGGCTTTTTCCCTGCAAGAAGATTAGAAAGGGTCCAAGTGTGATTCTTCTGAAGACTCTGGAATTCAACTTCCATAGCCTGTTCCCACTCGAGTATACCCTTAGCCTCTGAATAGGTTTGAGGCTCAAAAACACTGTGTAGGTTAGCCATAAGAGAAAAATTTATTGTAGGTTGTTGTTTGCTCTTATTTTTAGAAGTTCTACTTTCAAGGAGCTCATTATCCCGGAGATCACCAATAGTTTTAGCCCACTATTTTCGCCGGAGAGTAGAAGAACCGATATCTGAAGTCGGTGGAGGAGGCTCAGGAACAACAGGAGCAACGAGAGGAAGATTATTTTCCGGAGGGAACTCACGCAATACATCATCAAATACTGATGTTGCATCATCCCTCCCATCAAGTGGACCTAACGGAAGAAGAACACTGTGAGGCTAATCCTCAGAACACTGCTCGGAAGGAGGGGACTGAAAGAACCCTCTGTCTTCATCAAATACTACATCCTGACTGAAGATAAGACGTTCAGTGTCTATATCTATCAGCCTATCGGCCTTGTGGTGATCACTATACCCTGTCCTCATGAGTTTCTGGCTTTTGGAATCCAACTTAGAGCGTTTAGCGACTGGAATCCAAACATATGCAACTGAACCAAACACTTTCAGGTGACTGATCTTAGGCTTACGGCCAGACCAAACCTCTTCTGGAGTCCTCCCCTTAACAACCTCAGTAGGTGATCAGTTAAGAAGATAGACAGCAGTAAACATTTCTTTAGCCCAAAATTTGTTTGGAACACTCTTGTGTTGTAACATGGAACGAGCCATTTCAACAACCGTATGGTTGAGACGTTCAACAACATTGTTCTGCTAAGGAGTGTAGGGTGTAGTTAACTGGTGTTTGATGCCATGGGTATCACAAAAGTTAGAGAAAGCAGAAAAACAAAAGTCCCCCCCCCACCCGCCCCCCGTTATCTATACTAAGAGTTAAAATATTACAGCAAGACTCTTTTTCAACTAAGGATTTAAACTTCTGAAAGATACTAAATACATCAAATTTATGTTTTAGAAAGTACACCCACATCTTTCTACTGAAATCATCTACAATAAGCAAAAAATATTTGCAACCAATAACTGAAGATGTATTCATAAGACCACAAGTATCAGCATGAATTAACTGGAGTACCTTAGATGCGCGCCAAGATTCTCCATCCTTGAATGAAGACCGATGTTTCTTGCCAGCTTGACAGGTGCCGCACACTCCCAAATGTTGAGTCTGAATATCAGGTAACCCTGACACAAGTCCCTCCCGAGATAGCTGAGAGAGATATTGAATGTTTAGATGCCCATATCTCTGATGCCACAGAGTGCCGATGGGAGAAACACGAGCTGCTAGAGCCACTTCTGGAGAATCACCAGTGTTAAGAAGTCTGTATAGGCCATGATCCTCTAGGCCACCAGCAACCGTAAGACGAGTTTCCTTGTCAATAATGGCGCACTTGTGCACACTGAACACCACATCGAGCTGAGGAGAGTTCCTCATAATCTGGGTGACAGACAGCAGATTAATTTCCATACCAGGAACATAGTACACATTCAGGAAGATGAGTGTGCGCCCATCAGACTGGATTTGAACTGTACCTCTGCCAACCACTGTGTACTCACCTCCGCCGAATACCACGAAATCACTGAAAGATGAGAAGTCAGTAAACAGTCACGCCTGTGAGAGAAATGACATGATGCACCAAAGTCAATGTACCAAGTAGAAGACGGGGCATGATCTGAGGACCTCTTAGCCATAAAGGCATAAAAGGCAGATTCCTTCTGCTGGGAATGTTCTGTAACATTCGCTCGCTGATGAGACCCTCCCTGCTTCATCTGTTCAGAAGCAATTCTCTGTCGACAATCTTTCTTCATTTGGCCGAACTTGTGACAGTGATTACACTGCACATTTTTCTTCTTAGCACGATCAGAAGGCTGAGAAGAACCTTTCTATTGAAAGGACTGAGAGGACTAATATTTGGCAGCAAAAGCATTTTCTAAGGAGGCTAATGATGCACCACTACCAAACTATTGTTTCCATCGATCCCGCTGCAGGAGTTTGGTGCATAACTCCGGAAACTTCAGATCAACATTAGTGGAGGTGATGTTGAGTGTTTCTATGAAGTGCTCATAAGGTTTTGGTAGACTTTTCAAAGTGATGACTACCATATCTTCTTCCTCCATGGTCCGACCAATGGCTACGAGCTGATCTCGAATATCTTTAATCTTGTTAAGATGTTCCTGTAAAGACATACGTTCGTCCATCATGATGGAGAACAACTGATTCTTTAGAAAGAAAGCTCTGCTCTTGTCGGATGTCTCGTGCAATTACTTCCAATGTTGCCAGATTTCGACAGCTGTCTTGCCGGAAGAAATCTATGGTATCTGATCATCAGTCATAGAGAGTTTGAGAAGCATAACAGCCTCTCAATTTCGATCATCAAACTTATCTTGATTTGCACCAGGTGTACCAGGACTGAGCTCTTTTCCCAAAAGTTGGTCAAGACGCCTATATTCAAAAATGGTCAACATTCTCTGTTTCCAGATGTTATAATTGGTGCCATTAAAGCGTTCACTGCCTTCCAACATCAGGTTGGTTAGCGAGGCCATTTTCACGTTTCCCAAGACACAAAAAACAACAAAGGAATTTGGCACGGATTTCAATGCAAGTGTCGACTGATCCGAACAAAATCTGATAGGTGTTGGTGCAATATGAAAGAGAACCAGAATGAAAACTCGGCCCTTGCAACCAGCCTTAGTAATTTTTGCCTCCCGCTGTCTCTTTCATGCCATAGAACTGCCTCGAGCAGTGTTACAAAGGTGAACTGTTATCACAAATAGGCCTCAAATTTCTTCTGCTGCCACAGGTAAGTATAAGTACTTGAGAATAGGGTTGCTGGCTCAGAGAATAACTTCGCTGCCCAAACAGTGCCAAATACCCTACACAGCTGCAGGAAATGTCATTTGTAGCCTCAGGTAAAGACGATGTCGCAGAAGATCACATCCAAATGGGATGCAGCCTCACGCACAGGTTTATAAAATCCACCCTCCGCACTGTCAATTCCTCGTGCTGTGCGTAACAAGAACTCGTCATGCTTGGCATGCGCTGCAAAAATAAACTCAACAAAGGCAGCCATGATTCCAGTCAACTGGTGTCAGTGCTACTATGCGGAGAAAATCGTCCGCAAGAGTCTCGTGACCCTCTCTCGACGTCTCAGGGTGCAGTCGCAACGGGAGCTGCATGTACCAGGTGAGCTACGACAACGGGTCGTACACGCTGGAGAACTTCGCAACTGAGACGCTAACCCTTGGGGGGGGCAACAGTGTCGAACGTGGCCACGATAACGGGGGGTCGTTCGTTGGTGCCTCAAGGCTTCTTGGCCTCGGTGGAGGGGCGTTGTCGTTCCCTTCACAGTTAACAGACGAAAGCGGAAAGAAAAAAAAAATTACTGTCTCATAGACCGTGACTCTGAATCCTCGAGCAGTCTACAGTTCGGACGGGTCGCAGTGCCCAACGGAGTCGTGGTAGCGCCAATGCTGAAGAACAGTTGCCTCGACACCTTCTACTATGTCTCCCTCTCCGGAATCAGCGTCGGCGACATGATGCTCTCGATCTCGAATCCCGTCTTCAACATCAACGCCTCTGGTAAAAATATTTCAGACCCCTAGAGAGCAATTTCGAAATGAAGCACGAAATTTTTCAAACAGTGAAAAATTATTTCGAAAAAAATAACTTGGCTCTGATACCATAATCAATGAATGAATTGAAATTGATTTACAATGAGCAATGAAGCTCAATAAATAATACAGTTGTATTTACAGAAACAGCAGGTTTCTACTAAGAAATAGAAACAGCAAGTTTCTAAATAAGAAACTGCTAATAAGATCACAGACGATCTTATCTACATAAATGAGCATTAAACACTAAAATAGCATTATTCTAATAGTTACTATCGCTATCTTATCGGCCAAAGATAAAAATTATATAAAACCTAAAATTGCAAACCAATTAGTGATTCTCGAGTCAAATATAATCGAAAAATTAGATTGTTTTGACAACAAAAAATATGAAATAACCAATTTACAATTAAACATTGGAGATTATACATTCATATCACAATTCTCAGTTCAAAACCTATGGAGCGATCAAGGTGACATTATTTTAGGTTCACCCTGGATGGAAACCCTAGGTTCCTTCATCCTGAATACGAAGAAGAAGTTTTTGACATTTTCTTACAAAAAGAAAAAAATAACGCTACAAGATGTTACAGTGAAGCCGAATTCAGTAATACCAGAAGACATACTAGATATCTCAAAAGTAATTTTTCAAGAAGGTAAAAAAGTACTACAAAATATGCAAAGAGAAGTTGACAAGATCACTGCTGAAAAAATGAAGAAGTTTCTCGGCTTAAAGACCATAGTGAAAAACTACTAATGCAAATTAAGAAGCTTAAAAAGGACAAGAAGTCATTGGAAAACAAGGTACAACAGCTTATCGAGAAGAAAGCATCAAATGTAGAAGTCCAAGTTGAAGAGAGAGGAATAAATATTGATCCAGTGAATATCATAACTCAAGAAGAAGTTAAACTGGTTGAAGAAAAAGCGCACTTAGATGTTGCAGTTCAGATGATAAACATCCCAAGTGAAGGTTTTGTAACCAACTCAACAACATCGTCACTTGAAGTAAATACAAACCAAAAGAACAACGTATCTACATCTGAATCACAAAAACACTTCTCAGTGTTGGTTCTCTTTGGATTCTGCTTCAATATCATGGATGAGCAGGAAGCAGAAGTCGGTTGTTATAAGCACCGCCGAGACCGAATACATAGCTATGAGTATGATCTCGTGTGAAGCTGCCTGGTTGTGGAAGCTCTTCAGTGAGTTGTTTGTACACATGATGAATACCACTGTGATTCTCTGTGACAACCAGGGGGGATTCGATTGTTGAGGAATCTTGTATTCGATGAGTGCTCCAGCAGATAGACACCAGATACTAGCTTATTTGGGATATGGTAAGTCGATGAGCAAGGAGGCTCCATGGCCTTGAGATTGATGTATAGTTCGCATACATTTTGTCAAAGCACCGGGGAAAGGTCAAATCTGTGACTTTCCCGAACGACTTGGAGTCGTTGAGAGACCTTCGTATAAGGGTCCTGCATGTTGCATGCATTGAGCTTTGGGAGCTCTAGGGGGCTTAGAGTACTTACTGGAGCAACACACGACCATAGGGCGACTCACCCTCCCCTAATGGTGCACTATGTACAAGGTGACAGGTTCAACCTTTCCTTATGATACCCCGTGGCGACAGTGGAACAGGATGATTAGTTCTCCTATGGGCCAGGATGATTAGTTCTCCCGTGGCAATTGTGAAACAAGATGATTAGTTCTCCTGTGGGTCGGGACGTTTAGTTCTCCTGTGGGCCGGGATGATTAGTTCTCTCGTGACGACTGTGGGACAAGATGATTCGTTCTCCTGTGGGACAGGATGATTAGTTCTCCTGTCGAGGCCTCCTAACCATGCAGTCTGGGACTCATGGGAAGTACCTCTCATCTGATCAATGAGCAAAAAAAGGGGGTTAGGGACCATAGTAGTACTATCGATGGACGCATCGTTGTATCTACCGTACTCCCTATGCTAGGATGACCTCCAACTGATCTGGGATCAGTATGAGTGGTTTGAGACACTCTCTTGTGATATTGATATGGGATCAATAAAACTGACTTCGGGTAAGTAAAAGTGATATGACACACTCTCTTCATATGGAATTGACTTCGAGTCAATAGAGAATGGTATGAGACATTCTCGATCAATTCTTCTTCTTCATGGTTCAGCAGAACAGAGCAAAGCAGAACAAATCTCAGCAGAGCAGTGCAGGGCATTGATGGCAGAGATAATATAGTCGGACATATAGATAAGCAGATGGAGTTGTACCTAGTTGAGGAGTATGAAAATTGGAAACTAGGGCCAAACTCCATGTGGGTCATCTTATTTATGGAAGCTGATATTTTTCTTGGATCCCTCTCATCAAGAGGTGTAGGATTGATATAAAGATCATCCAATTCCAATAAGTATTCATGGAGTTATGAATTTATTTGTGTTATAAGACAATTCATCAAGGTCGGCCAACGTTTTAGTATAAAAAGAGGTGGCTTGCTAGTCATTTGTACATACTCTTCTTGTGATCTCTTCCTCTCCACTTTTCTTGGGTTTTGGTGGGAGGATAGATCCTAAGAGATATGCTGCCCTAGAAGCTTCCATGGGGAAGAAGGATCTACGCAGCTCCTAGAAGATGATGTCCTAGCTCTATGTGCCCTAGCTCTAGGACGTTGTCATGGTGAAGTTGCCTAAGACAAAGTCATGCTGACGCTGCCCAAGTGACAAGCAGATTTGGAGGGTTGTTCAAGCACTGTTGAGAGGAGTTTAGGGCTGCCCAAGTGCCCTAACCAGACTAGTTAAGAACAGCAAAGTGACAAGCATATTTGGAGGGTTGTTTGAGGACTGTTGAGAGGAATTTAGGGCTGCCCAAGTGCCCTAACCATAACAGTTAGGAACAGCAAAGTGGCAAGCATATTTGGAGGGCTGTTCGAGGACTGTTGAGAGGAGTTTAGGGTTGCCCAAGTGCCCTAACCAGAACAGTTAGGAACAGCAAAGTGACAAGCATATTTGGAGAGTTGTTCGAGGACTGTTGAGAGGAGTTTAGGGCTGCCCAAGTGCCCTAACCCGAACAATTAGGAACATCAAAGTGACAAGCATATTTGGAGGGTTGTTTGAGGACTGTTGAGAGGAGTTTAGGGCTGCCCAAGTGCACTAACCAGAACAATTAGGAACAGCAAAGTGACAAGGAGATTTGGAGCAGTGTTAGAGGTGTGTTGGGTCAAGGATATTGACCAGATTTGGATCAGATTCAGAGCAGCCTGTGGGAGCCACATGTTGGGTTAACATGGAGTGTTGAATACCCCAAAGGAGTGCAGCATGATGTGATGGTTGCAGCAATATGGTATATTGCAGCAGCATGGTGCAGTAAGGTGCATGGAACAACATGTTTAGATGCAGCAGTTGGACAGTAGCAAGCAATGCAAGGGACAACCAGCTAATACATGGGACAGCTGCAAGCATGGTGACACATGAGACAGCTGCAAGCATAGTGAAACATGGGATAGCTGCAAGCATGGTGAAGCATGGACAGCAGCATCATGGTAAAGCATGGACAATAGCAAGCACAGTGCTGCAAGTACATTGGAACAGCAGTATAGTACTTGTTGCGGCAAGGATACAAAGCAGCAATGGTGCAGCAAGCACATGGGTGACAGCATGGTGTAACCGTGGCACTAAGTACAACATTGCTAAACATTGGGACAGCAGCAGCATGAGGTCCAACATTGTGATGATGGGTGTAGCATGGTGCAGCACGGTGAGGTGCAGCATGATGACAAGATGTAGCACAACGATAGGTGAAGGAGTCACCTTGGAGAATCCGTTGAAGCAGCATGTCTTCAACTGATCTCATGTATCATCTTCTTAGAGATGATCTATGCTCTTATCTAAATAAGTCAAAGTGTTGACTTCTGTTGTAAACACACTATCTCTCTCTCTCTGTTGAACTATTGAAGAACATATAAGAAGTATTGATCAAGGGTTTCCCCACATTGAGGTTTGTCCCTGGCTAGTGCCACATCTTGTGTCCTCTTGTCTTGACTTGTCTTCTGCAATTTATATTTATGTTCTATCTGCAGTTTACTTTAACGCTGATGTGATTGCTAATCTGGAAAAGATATTGAGCTAACTGTGAAAATTGAAATAAATTACTCTGGCATAGAACATAACTAAAATTAACACAAAGAGAGCACAGTATAGAGAGTTTCCCTTAGGTTTATGATATTAAAATTAATCACTTTAGTAAAGAATACAAATGAAAGATGGTGTATTTATACCAATATCGCAAACATCAACATCGGGATAAAATTAGCAAGGGTCCAAAAAACCAAAATATCATAAAAAATCAGTGAAATATCGGTAAAAATCGGCAAACATCAGCGAAATTAATATACCACCAAAATATCGTCCCAGGGGGGTAGCTCAATTGGTGAAAGAAGTAATGTGAAATCTGTGGAAACTGAGAGATCCAAGGTTCAAACCCCCCCAGTTGTGAGCCATTTACGGAGAGGAGGACAAGCCGTAGACCCCCACAGATTTATTAGTAACTATGTGTCAGGCAGGCTGCTGGGTTCCTTTGGGATACAAAAATATATATATATATACCACCAAATTATCAATAAAAATCAAGAAACATCAGCTAGGCCAAAAAATCATGATGTTTGCAACACTGATTTATACACCATCCAAGATGTATGGGGTTAGTCCCAAGGAGGTTTGAATAGATCAGCCTTAGCATAAAATAGCCAAAAAATAAAATATAATAAGGCGTTACACAAATGCAGGCATGTGGCCATAAGAAATACAGTAAGATTGGATCATGGCCTCAAGTGAAGATTAAACCCATGAGTTTGACATTATAGATTCAAATAAACACAGGTTTAATAGTGAATTCAAATAAACATAAGTTTTACACAAAAATCATAATAATCACCTGCCGGGATATTAACATCAATCTCTTTAAGTCCTCTAACAGTTCCCGAACCTTTGCAAGTATAACATGATTCCTACATTGGCAAATGAAAATGTAGCAAATCAGAACATAAAAAGGAAATTTTATTTGCATAACAGAATCTGTTCAAACATATAAATTTAGCAATAAAATAATGCAGTGTTCAAAACCCTGCCTTCACAACACGGCCCATTCCTTTACATGTCACACACGTTGATGTAAATGGGGGAATAGTTACCTGCACAGTAAACCACTTAGAGGCAATAAATCACAGAACGAATATAATCAAAGCAATAAAGATTTAGCAAAAAATGGTAAACAAAACATGACTCCTCAAATCCTATGGAACACTAATACATCAGATGTAGACTTCCACTTGCAATAAATTTTCTCTGAAGGAACTCAAAAGGAAAGTGTTCATACTTTTCCGACACCTTTGCATGTCCGACATATCTGTGGATTTACTCCAGATGGATAGCCGCTTCCCTCTGCATTTAACAAAAGAAACTGTCAAGAAATGTCCAGAAAACAGAAGGTAATAGACAAAAAATAGAGAACAAAAGATTCATAACTTTCACAAGGCATCAGTCTCAAGACTTTATCCATCAAAGCATTACAAAAAAGGAAACAACTACCAGGCTTGTGATGTCTCATCCAATGATTAATTCCATAGCCACTAAATTACTTAGCTTTACCAAACGATTTCAAACTGTCTTTAATATGAAATAATGAATTCAAACAGAAGGATTAATTCCATAGCCACTTCAACTACCAAATTACTTAGCTTTATGAAATGATTCCAAATTATAACTTCGAGGCATATAAATGCCCCCCATAGGGCAGCAGCTTAGCCATAGATATTCTATAAGAAGTATGTAGAAAAAAAAACTTGTGCTTCTATGGTTTATAAGAAAATTTTATTTAGTCTTGAACCAGCTCAACTACTACAGTCCACTTGTTGAGAAGATAATTATAGCCTTAATTTCAACAGTAAGGCATTCCATGGACTCACTGCATGTATAACATCGTACAGGTGCAATGAAGGACAGATGTTTGGTGCAACCCTTAACAGATTCAAGAAATGTCATTTCGAGATTTACCTGTTGGACAATAAAATGACAACATTTGATATTCTCAGGATACAGATGCCACATTACTTGAAATGAACAGAATATCTTGATGTAAAATTCTCAGAAGTTTGGAAACAAAATGGACAAAAAATGTTATCACTATTTGGATTCAAAAATGATCTTTATATAAAAACAAGCATGAACCTTTATATTAGGTGCAGGTCTTTCTGTTCCACTTCGGAAGAACTGGCAAAAAACGATAACACAGTTGTTATTTAATAACAACCAAAATCGAAAACATAAATTTCAGGCAAAATTCAATCTTCTATCACAGCCCAAAACATGAGCGCAACATCCACCTCGCTGAATATTTTATGGAAATCATCTGAAAACGGATCCTGAAAGCCAAAGCCATCATTTGTATCAGTTGTATGCTGACCAGTTGATGTTCCTTGCTCAAAGCCTACAGGTCCAACCTGTTATACATGCACAAGGCAGGCATATTCAGTATCATAACATAAAAGAACACATTTCACATTCCACAAGCAAACTGTAAGCATATGGACTAATTTAAAGAAGAATTACTTATCAGATGGACTTCAAGTAGGACACAACATAGATGAGAGCATAGAACAGCCACATATGTTCTATGTTTTCAAGGGGATTGTGATAACATGGATTTGACAAAGATTGGATACTTTAAAGGAGAAAATAAGCTCAAGTGCACAAGTGGTATACTAAATCACCAACTACAATTAGCTTCCGCGATGACATAATTAGATGATGTGCTTGTTTGAATGTGTTCAATGTCTAATGGTATTTATCATGTCGGTCAGTCAATGAATTTAGATAACTTAAAGCACCATTAACATTCAAAGACCATTGTTGAACTTTTGTAGCTCCAGCAGGTACTTATGTGCAGGCCTTGTGTCTAGGCATGCAGAAGTCACCCACATCAAGTTAGAACACTTACTCTAGGTTGAGCAAGTTGCTAATGTAACTAAGCCTAAGTCTAACTTAGGAAAAGGCACATATTAATATGTTGACTTATTGAGCTAAGGGATGTTGAAAAATGTAGCTTCGGTCGGTACCTTTATTGGCAAATTATTGGAGACGACATTAAATTTCTTGCTGCTCAGGTCGGCTTCTAAAATATCAGATCGCCTCCATGAAGAAGAGGTGGCTTTTCAAGGGTCATGACCCTTCACATTGACCACTATATATTGGCCACGTTGGAGCTCATTTTGACAATCACAATCACACATCAATTCAACCTCAGAACTACAGAAGACAATTGGCACATTCGAAGGAGACAGAAGTAAAGTTTGACCAGCATTGATTCATCTATCTGACTTCTTTGACCAGCATTGACCACAGCTTTTCTGCACTGTTTGACTGCTTTGATTGGGAGGCAGAATATTCTGTGATTCTGTGGAATATCGCCCTGTTGACTTTTTCGGACCTGTTGACCAGTCTATGATCTTCGGACCTGTAGACTATTTAGCCTGCTGACTTCTGCATTGACCAGAATTTGACTCCTGCGTTGACCAAGCTGCTGAAGTACAGAAAGTTGACTGTTGACCAGAATTTTGATTGGGTACATTCTTGAAGATAGTTTCTCTCTGTTGACTATGATTGTTTGTTGGTCAAATGGTTGACTTTGACTGGTTTCATATTGGACAAATTTGGATTCTCTCTCATAAGGAAAGGTTGCTGGGTTTTCCCCAAGGAGTGGGGTTTTCTCAGGATAAATTCTGTTGTTCACTATCTTGTTTCTCTATTGTGATCTCTACTGCTCTTCATTGTCATTGGTTGAAATTTTTCATGTGTAGCTACTTGATAATTATCTGCTCTAATTGTTAAAATTGAAAGCCCTTAAGTCTAGTCAATCAATAGAAGTAGTTACCAAGTTGAAAAATTTACCTAGGCCTAATTGACCTAGAAAATTCAACATGGTATCAGAGCTAAGGTGAAAGATCTAGAGCATTGAGATCATTTGGAAAACTGAATTTAAAGAATATTTGAAAAGCATCATTCTCTTGACTAGACACATTCACCATGAATACCTTCATGAAGTCCAAGCACAAATTAGAAGGAGCCTCCAATTTCAAAGCATGGAAAACTAGGGTGGATCTCATTCTTGCTAGAAACAAAGTTTTGGGTATTGTGACAGGAAAAGTAGCTAAACCAAGAGATAAAGCCTCTCAAACAGAAGTTGAGAGGTGTTGTCGCAAAGATTGTAACGACAACGCTCAGACCGGGGGCTGTCACCCTGATCCCCGATCTCTCCGTTTAAGCCTGTCTCCCACGGCTAAGGAGGGTAGACCCTATAGAGAAATGGGCGACCAACTGTGAAACAGTTGGATTGGGAGACACGAAGAAAAAAAAAACACTAAGCTGATTTTATTAATTTTATGGACCGGTGCCTTAGGAAGTTAAGGTTTAAATGATTACTCAGTAAATGTTGCAGAGATGTAAACCATGTAGCGCAATCATTAATCATCAAATAACTTGAACGATGCGAGATATCCAGTAAATTCACAATGATCTAGCAATTTTAAAACTTCGAAAGATAAAGCTCGATACACTACTGCGTAATTTTAAACATTAACCAAATATCATATTCATGTAGCAAATCTTCAAAATGATCATTCATGCATGCCTAAAAAAATGATAAACATCAATTCCACATCAAAATTTTAGTCTTGACTCTTAGCAAAAAAATAAAGCGTGATAAATCCCTGAGCCGAGACTGGATCTGGCAAAATATTTCCAAAAAAAATAAATTTTTATGTTTTATTTTTTTTTTAGATAAAAATTTAAAACAAAAATTAGAGCTGAATGAAAAAAGAAAAATCTAAAAATAATCTAAATGACATTAAATCTAAAATTGAATCAAAATCTAAATTAAAACTTAAAACAAAACTTGCAATTACAAAATTTAATCTATAATAAAAGAAAAAAAAAATTATGATTTTTTTTTGTATTTTTATTAAATTAAATACTAAAAAAGAAATTAATCTAATTGCATGAAAACTTGAAAATAAAGTACTAATAAAATTCTAAAGCTAAAATCGAGATTGAAAACAGCTAAAATCAAAATCAAATGAAAATCGATACCCTAAAAAAATTTGCCAACGCTTACAAAATATACTTGAAACGTATTTGAGCTGAGAGATTTACCTGATGCCACCTCACGCCAAACACATGAAATACCTGGCCCGTGCGTGATATTTTAAATCAGACTTTGACGGCTGAATGAGTGCTTGCAACGCAGTTTGAAAAATCAAATGGGCAGATAGACGTAGCAGGGATCGACGCACAAGATATTATCACCCACGCACGCAGCTTTTCTGTGCGGTTGCTAGCCCGACGGCAGCAAGAGAGGGAAGCGAACGTGACTGGATGCAGAACGAGAGCTGCGTGCAGGCCCACGGTAGCTCTGGTGAAGGCAGCGAAGAGCCGATGCGTAGGAAGAAAAGCCTCACGCAAGTAATCTCCACGTGCTGAGAGCAGAAACGCGGGCAAACTCACGTGCTGACCCAAAAATCGAATTTTGTTGGGTTAATATGACTGAAGGGTTGAACGTGGGGACCAATCTGCGTTGAAGAATGGAGCTGGGCGATGGCGTGGAGAGGAGGATTGCAAACAGTGGGAGATTTAAGCAGCGTGGAGAGCCTTATAAATGAAAAACGCAGTTCCAATGAGAGCTGTGCAGCGTTTGGATGAGTTGCAGGTTGATTGATGAGGAGCAGATGGGGTTTAACTTCCTGTAAATAATGGAACCCCAGATTTGAAAAACGACTGATATCTGAAACCTCTGGACAGCAAGATAGTAAACCCTGCAAAACTCAATTTTCCTCTAGAATTTTATCTCAAACCTGCAAGTGGAAGACCCAAAAAATCTGGAAAGTATATGCAAAGAAAAAATGGAACCCTACAAACCGGTTCAAAATTTCAAAATTTTAGCTCTACAACAGCCAGATTTGTCAGTTAAGATCTACAATATTTTAGAAATTCAGATTTACTTATGAAAATACTTTAGAAATCTCTCATGCAAATCAAAAAATAAACTAAATGATTAACCCAGGATCCAAACTAGCTGGGCTCTGCAAGAAAATGCTTGCGGGAGTTGGCTGGTTCAGCCAAGAACTTCCCCAAACACCCGCTGATCTTCTTCAATAAGGGTTTCCTGCACAGCTCACTTCAACCATCAATAAAGAGAGAAAAAATAATACTAGATCTCAAAAAGCAATGGAGATACCTGCCATTACTTCAGAAAACCTAATGCCATTCAAACCCTAGCAAATGAACAAGATACCTGTGCTCAACAATACTCTATAATAAGTTGTTATTAATGGCTGAAAATTTAAAATATGCAGAAAATAAAACAGCGCACAACACTTCCAGAGAGTAACACCAGCAAGATTTTGAACCCCAAAGTCTTTCTTTATTAGCACCAGAAAGAGTTTACAAGAGAGCTTCTTCAGCACAAGACTCACAGATCGAATGATCTCAAATGACCCCTAGCACCCTATTTAAAGGAAAAGATCCCAATAGCTAGTTCAAGTGATCCATGTCAAAATGATCTCGACCGTCGATGAGGATCAAGATATCTCTTGATCTCATCCGTCGAATTTTTAATGTATTAAAAAATTGAAATTCTGCATTTATTTACTCAAAATATTATTATTTTTAGGTTTTTTACTTTATCATATATTTTTTTTAATTTTTTTATTATTATTTTTTTATTTTTTTTATTTTTTATTTTTATTTATTTATTATTTTTTAATTTATTTTTAAATGGATCCTTGAACTTAGCTTTTGGGAAAATTACCTAGGACCTAGGACTTAGGACTTATGAGGGGATTAAAACATTTCTTAACCCTCAAGACACTTTACATCATGACTTTTACAACTTTACATCCCAAGGGGAAAAAACCCATTTAACATAGACCCTCATAAACCACCCAGTTCTGCGACACAACTATAATCTAGTAGATTAACACATTAGGATTCTCCTAAGATTCTAATGACAAAATCCATCCTGGCTTTGGGGTTAGGCTGAAGGAAAACTGTGCCGATCATGGATCGGTGAGACGAAAAACCTTCCGGAACGTAGATTATCACTTAGAAAATTAGGTCCACCTAGGGAATTTACAGACTTGACTCATATCTGCTAAGATTATTTACAATTTATACATGCAGACTGGGTTTACAACATAAATTGATCAAGTTGTCGATGACTGTAGAATGGCACAGGCATGTCGATCAAGCACTACCCTTTTTGCAAAGAAAAGGGGGGTGTACTACTATGGGCAGTTGACCGGTAGTGGTCAACATCTGGCTCTACTTGGGGACACGTTGTTGCACTGTAGGAATGTGAGAATCTAGAATCTGCATCCACGCAACACACAACAGAAATAAGTAGCGTCCATTCAAAAATCATCATATAACATTTAAGCACATAAAAGATAGAAGCTCTTTAACTATGAAAAGTAAATCTAATCTAAAACAGAAATGAAATGCTGAAATGACAAGGAGTAGGGATAGAAATACAATACAAAGGATGCCCTATGGCATCAGATATCATCTTTTAAGAACAGCTTGAGCATTTGGCCATTCCCTGGTAGATCAAGTGGTTCGCTATCCAGTCTGCTCAAGTGGAATGAGTTTGGTCCAGCTATATCTCGAATGATGTAAGGTCCCAGCCACAAACTGTCAAACTTCTTATGTTTCCCTGGTTTCTCATTCTTGCGGTCCCAAAGCAATACCATATCTCCCACTTGCAAAGATCTAGATCGAGAAAATTTATCAAAGCTCTTCTTAATGTTAGATTGATTTTTACATATGGCATCAAAAGTTGTCCTACGGGCTTCATCTAACTCCACAATCTGATCTATTCTATTCAGAACAATATCTTTATTAGTAGAAAAATTGTGGAGGAGCTGATAAGCTGGCAATTTGAGGTGCACAAGTAAAGTTACATCCAAGCCATAAACTAATTCAAAGGGAGATTTACCAGTAGCTTTCATCTTAGTGATTCTATCTGCCCATAAAGCATACTTGATTTTGCTGTCCCATGATCTCTTATTATCTCCTACTATCTTCTTGATAATGGTTATGAGATTCTTGTTACTTGATTCAGCTAGACCATTACCCTGAGGATAGTAATTTGACGAATGAGATAAGACAATGCCATACTTGAAACAAAAAGATGAAAACTCTAAAGAACTAAAAGCTTTGGCATTGTCAGTGGTGATCTTAACGGGGACACCAAATCTAGTGATGATGTTATTTTCAATGAAATCCATAATAACCTTTTCAGTGGCATTCTTAGCAGGAATGGCTTCAACCCATTTAGTAAAATAATCCGTAGCACTCAAAATCCATGAGTAGCCATTGCTAGAATTTTCATGGAACTTCCCTATGAAGTCCAGACCCCAATGCTGAAAAGGTGCCTCTATAATGACAGGTTGTAGAGGCAGGGCAGCAAGCTTCTGTTTCCCAGTGAATAGTTGACAGGCTTGACAGGCTCTAACAAACTTGTGCACATCAGAAAAGATTGAAGGCCAATAATAGCCAGCTCTCAGGATTTTGTGGGCGGTAGTTCTAGCAGCATAATGACCACCACAAAATCCTGAATGAAACTCAGAGATTAATTTCTTGGACTCAACGTCGTCAACACACCTAAGCACTATGCCCTCAGGATTTCTCCATCCAAGGCCATCCTTCATAAGGCAATACTAAGTGGCTTTTAGTCTAAGAGCCCTTCTCTTATGAGCGACTAAATGGTTAGGGCATGCAAGATTCATCAAGTAATAAACTATGTCCTTGTACCACTCATGCTCTCCTAATCTTTGCAACTCCGGCGAAGATAGATCGCTAAGACAGAACAAACCAAGAGTCTTTTCGTTACCTTCAGTTAACATCTGAGCTAAACCTTGGCCTTTGACCAGCTTGGTGGGTCTGATCTCTAAATCATATTCTTGTATTTTAGTAACCCACCTAGCACGCGTCCCTAAGCAATCAGTTTGAGTTAATATATCCTTGACAGCAGAATGTGGAACGAAAGCAATGACTTTAGAATAACCCACATAAGTTTTAAAGTGCTTAAGAGACTTGACCAGGGCATAAGCCTGCTTTTCCATGGTATTGTACTTCAAATCGGAATTTTGAAGTGCTCTACTCATGAAAGCAATAGGCTGCTCGTGACCATCTTTATTCTTTTGAAGCAAGACACCAACAATGGTATCTTCGGAAGCGAAAGAAAAAATCATGAAATCCTTGGAATAATCGGGACTAACTAAGACAGGAGCTCTTGCGATAGCACATTTGATTTCTTGGAAAGCCTTTTTGCCATCTTCTTGCCAAACAAATTTTGCATCTTCCTTTAGAAGATTTTGAATAGGCTTAGCTATTTCTGCGTAATTTGGAATAAACCTTCTAATAAAATTTACCTTTCCGAGGAAAGACTGAAGGGATTTAAGATTATGAGGGAGAGGAATCTTTTGGATTGCTTCAATCCTTTCAGGATCAATTTTGATTCCTTCCTTAGAAATGATATGGCTGAGTAATTTCCCTTCCGTTACTCCAAAAACAGACTTAGTTGGATTCAAAGAAATCCCGTATTCTCTACATCTATCGAAAACCTGCCTAAGATGATTTACATGATTGGTACCATCTTTAGAGAAAACAGTAAGATCATCTTGGTAAATTTCAATAAATTTCCCGATTAACCCTTTGAAGGCATAATCCATAGCCCTTTGGAATGTAGCCCCAGTGTTTGTTAATCCAAAAGGCATTCGGATGTATTCAAAGGTACCCCATGGTGTGGTGAACGTTGTTTTATGACGATCTTCCTTCTTAACCCATACCTGATTGTACCCAGAAAAACCATCTAGCAGCGACATCATTCCAGAACCGGTTACTCTTTGCAATAAAGTCTCCATGTTTGGCAAAGGGTAATTATCTTTCTTGCATGCTAGATTGAGGTTTCGAAAATCGACACACAGCCTTATTGTACCATTCTTTTTTCTAACAATCACCAGATTCAAACACCATGTCGAATGCCTTGTTTGAGCGATAATCCCTGCTGCAAGCATTTTCGCAAGTTCTTTCTGAACCAAGGGGGCTAATTTAGGATTAATTTGCCTAAGTTTCTGACGAAAGGGTTTAGCATTTTCATCCTTTAAGGGGATAGTATGTTCCATGACATCTTCCCTATAGCCCTTTAATTCGTCATAAGAAAAGGCTAAAATATCTCGATATTCGCGAAGTAAATCAATTAACCTTTTTCTTTCCTCCACACTAGTACCTCTACCAATTTTAACGATCTTTGGGTTTTCAGAAGTACCAATGTTTATCTCGAGATATTCGCCTGGGTCCATCTTATTTTCTTCTCTCAGCTTCGTGGCATCATGCCGATCAAAATGTTGCTCTAAGGCAACCACATTCCTAGGAGTAGGATTTATGATATGCTCATGATTTAAAGATCCATCCTCCTCAGAAACTATCCGGAAATCCTCAAACTCATCCAAACTACTAAGAAAACGAATGACATGCTTTTCATCATTGAAGACCTGCCAATGCTCTGAGTTATCTGGAACAGATGGTCTGAATATTACTTCCATTTTGATCTTGTCGTTAATTAGCTCATCAGATAACTGGAAAGTAGTAGCAGCTACGGCAAGTTCATCTGCCAAACCATTCTGCTCTCTTGGAATTGCTTCGAGGTCAAGGGCATCAAAATGCTCCATAGTATCTCACACAGCATTTCGATAATTTCTTAATCTTTGATTTCTGCATGTGAATTTATTTTTAAGTTGCATGATAACCAAATCAGAATCCCCTTTAATGCTAAGCAATTTAACCTTCAAGGACTTGGCCAACTCAAGCCCCAACAATATAGCCTCATATTCAGCGACATTGTTGGTTGCCTCAAATTCTAATCGATAGGCAAACTTGAAAATGTGACCAAGGGGAGATTTAAGCACTATTCCAGCACCTTTACCATGCCTAGACGCTGCACCATCGAAGTACATATACCAAACTTTACCCTTGAGATCCCTAATCTTATCATAGGGAGGAACTATAAAATTAGACATGATGGCATAGTTCCCAATGTCAGATTGCTCTTTGATTATTTCGTTGTGAGGTCTCTTAGGATCTTCAACATGAAATTTTCTTTCGGGCTCTCTATTTAGTCTTACAAAACCATCACCCCTAGGAGAAGGAATCATGGCATATGACCAATTCATTTGAATACTTCCTCCTAGATCAGAGGCCCACTTTCTAGATAACAGCATACCCCAGGCATCAGGCACATCCACAACAACAATATCCATGACAACCATGATGTCTGGGTAAACTGAAAGATGAACTTGCAAATCTTTGATTAAACCATGCACTTCGATTTTCTTAGAATCCATGGCGCATATGTTATAGTAGGGTCTAGAAACTCTCAAGTTAAGTTGTTCCATGACCCTTTTAGTCATTACACAAGCTGATGCACCAGAATCCAACATGCAATTATTCAATTTATACCCATTAACTAATAAGGTCATAAAGAAAGGTTGGTGATCTTTGTTATCAGCATCTAAGCTTTGCAGATATATGGGAGCATCATGATAGTCAACTTCCCGAGTCTTCTGTTGAGAAGTATTGACTTGAGGACCTTGAATCGCTTTTAGTAACTTGTCTCTTTGGGAAGGGATTTTAGCAATCTCGGAGACAGGAACCCAGATTTTTGCATTGTTATACCAACTTCCCAAATCGACATCTATTCCAGAGTTTACACCAGGGTTAATAGTTTGAAGGGGAATTTGATTCCCGCTTTGATCTTTATCCCTTCTCTGATAGGTCAAACCCTTATCTCTAGCAATTTCCAAGATTTGCTCGGGAGAGGGTTTTTCACCATATAACCTAGCCAAAATATCATCTTCATTTTCAAGGTTATTTATACTAAAAGCTGATGAAGGATTCACAACATCACGACTCCTTTCCTTGACCTCTATCCAATCATCCATAGACAAAGGAAACTTGTTGCCTACTACATTTATTTGATCACCTGTTCCAAACATTCCATTATCTAAAATTCTTCTAACGATGGGACAAGTGGCCTCTTCATGAAGAGCATCACAAACCCGACAATAAGGAGGAGCATTATCAACCAAATTATTTAGCGGATTAGGAGGTCTCTGCTCACTAGATTGACCCTTCCTTTGCCAATTGTTATTTCTATTATTATTATTTCGAGGTTGAAAATTCTGCGTTTGCGATCTTTCCATTTGGATCAACCTATTCTGCAAAGTGGTTATCTCCTTATTATGATTAATTTCCATAGTTTCAATTTTTTGAAGCAATTTGAGAACAAGCTCACTTTCAGGTTCTTGAACTGCTTTTCCTTTAGTTTCCTTTAGTTTCGTAGCAGCCCTATCGAAACCTGGGATTTCAGACTTCCCAGATGCGGCCTTGTCCTTTTCAAGCTCTATAGCTAAGGCTTGGCAATCTCTATAATCATTAAGTTTAGCACGCCTTAATTCATAAGACGGCTCAGGACTAAAGGCATCAATGTAAAAATCTTGGAGAGTTTTATCTGTAGGTTTATAGTCTTGAGGTAATTCTCTAACAATACCATTAAACCTTTTATTAAATTCTTCAACAGTTTCATCCTCTCTTTTTTATTAGGCTAATAGCTTTTACGAGGTGTCTTCCTTCTCTCTTATCTCCATATTTTTCTTTAAATGCATTAATGATCGATTGTAAGGAGTTAAACGAATTCTGAGGCTTTTCTGCAAACCAATCATAGGCATCACCTCCTAGAGTTAAGATGAAAAGAGTCATTCTGACATCCTCATGATCGAAATCAGCAGATCTTGCGTACTTAGCCATCCATATGCTAAAATCTCGCAAATGAGAGTTAGCACTAATCGCATTATTTCCTTGAAAGTTAGGCAATTTATCGATCCCAATAGATGGAATATCGTTGGGATATCCTGGAATGTTAGAAAAATCACAAGGGGCATACATATCCATGATGTTGTGCCTAACTTGACTTTTAAAAAGCAAATAAATATCAGAGAGAACTTCTTGTCCAAGGTTTACAAGAAGTGTACGAGAAGCGAGTTTGTGTAATCGTACCCTGAGGACCTTTTCAGGATCAGGAGTAGGATTGCACAGACTGATTGGATGTCTTCTAGTGTACACTCTCGAAGATAATATATGAAGTGGAGTCGCCACCTGAACAAGAAGTAAAACACGAAAAAGCTTAAGATGAAAGAACCAAGGACAGAAAAACTCTATCCCCGGCAACGGCACCAAAAAATGTTGTCGCACAGATTGTCACGACAACGCTCAAACCGGGGGTTGTCACCCTGATCCCCGATCTCTCCGTTTAAGCCTGTCTCCCACGGCTAAGGGGGGTAGACCCTGTAGAGAAATGGACGACCAACTGCGAAACAGTTGGATTGGGAGACACGAAGAAAAAAAAAAAAAAAAACACTAAGCTGATTTTATTAATTTTATGGACCAGTGCCTTATGAAGTTAAGGTTTAAATGATTACTCACTAAATGTTGCAGAGATGTAAACCATGTAGCGCAATCATTAATCATCAAATAACTTGAACGATGCGAGATATCCAGTAAATTCACAATGATCTAGCAATTTTAAAACTTCGAAAGATAAAGCTCGATACACAACTGCATAATTTTAAACATTAACCAAATATCATATTCATGTAGCAAATCTTCAAAATGATCATTCATGCATGCCTAAAAAAATGATAAACATCAATTCCACATCAAAATTTTAGTCTTGACTCTTAGCAAAAAAATAAAGCGTGATAAATCCCTGAGCCGAGACTGGATCTGGCAAGATATTTCCAAAAAAAATAAATTTTTATGTTTTATTTTTTTTTTTTTTTTTTACATAAAAATTTAAAACAAAAATTAGAGCTGAATGAAAAAAGGAAAATCTAAAAATAATCTAAATGACATTAAATCTAAAATTGAATCAAAATCTAAATTAAAACTTAAAACAAAACTTGCAATTACAAAATCTAATCTATAATAAAAGAAGAAAAAAATTATGATTATTTTTTTTTGTATTTTTATTAAATTAAATACTAAAAAAGAAATTAATCTAATTGCATGAAAACTTGAAAATAAAGTATTAATAAAATTCTAAAGCTAAAATCGAGATTGAAAACAGCTAAAATCAAATGAAAATGAAAATCGATACCCTAAAAAAATTTGCCAACGCTTACAAAATATACTTGAAACGTATTTGAGCTGAGAGATTTACCTGATGCCACCTCAGCCAAACACATGAAATACCTGACCCGTGCGTGATATTTTACAGCAGACTTTGACGGCTGAATGAGTGCTTGCAACGCAGTTTGAAAAATCAAATGGGCAGATAGACGTAGCAGGGATCGATGCACAAGATATTATCACCCACGCACGCAGCTTTTCTGTGTGGTTGCTAGCCCGACGGCAGCAAGAGAGGCAAGCGAACGTGACTGGATGCAGAACGAGAGCTGCGTGCAGGCCCACGGTAGCTCTGGTGAAGGCAGCGAAGAGCCAATGCGTAGGAAGAAAAGCCTCACGCAAGTAATCTCCACATGTTGAGAGCAGAAACGCGGGCAAACTCACGTGCTGACCCAAAAATCGAATTTTGTTGGGTTAATATGACTGAAGGGCTGAACGTGGGGACCAATCTGCGTTGAAGAATGGAGCTGGGCAATGGCGTGGAGAGGAGGATTGCGAACAGTGGGAGATTTAAGCAGCGTGGAGAGCCTTATAAATGAAAAACGCAGTTCAAATGAGAGTTGTGCAGCGTTTGGATGAGTTGCAGGTTGATTGATGAGGAGCAGATGGGGTTTAACTTCCTGTAAATAATGGAACCCCAGATTTGAAAAACGACTGATATCTGAAACCTCTGGACAGCAAGATAGTAAACCCTGCAAAACTCAATTTTCCTCTAGAATTTTATCTCAAACCTGCAAGTGGAAGACCCAAAAAATCTGGAAAGTATATGCAAAGAAAAAATGAAACCCTACAAACCGGTTCAAAATTTCAAAATTTTAGCTCTACAACAGCCAGATTTGTCAGTTATGATCTACAATATTTTAGAAATTCAGATTTACTTATGAAAATACTTTAGAAATCTCTCATGCAAATCAGAAAATAAACTAAATGATTAACCCATGATCCAAACTAGCTGGGCTCTGCAAGAAAATGCTTGCGGGAGTTGGCTGGTTCAGCCAAGAACTTCCCCAAACACCTGCTGATCTTCTTCAATAAGGGTTTCCTGCACAGCTACTTCAACCATCAATAAAGAGAGAAAAAATAATACTAGATCTCAAAAAGCAATGGAGATACCTGCCATTACTTCAGAAAACCTAATGCCATTCAAACCCTAGCAAGTGAACAAGATACCTGTGCTCAACAATACTCTATAATAAGCTGTTATTAATGGCTGAAAATTTAAAATATGCAGAAAATAAAATAGCTCACAGCACTTCCAGAGAGTAACACCAGCAAGATTTTGAACCCCAAAGTCTTTCTTTATTAGCACCAGAAAGAGTTTACAAGAGAGCTTCTTCAGCACAAGACTCACAGATCGAATGATCTCAAATGACCCCTAGCACCCTATTTAAAGGAAAAGATCCCAACAGCTAGTTCAAGTGATCCATGTCAAAATGATCTCGACCGTCGATGAGGATCAAGATATCTCTTGATCTCATCCGTCGAATTTTTAATGTATTAAAAAATTGAAATTCTGCATTTATTTACTCAAAATATTATTATTTTATTATTTTTAGGTTTTTTACTTTATCATATATTTTTTTTAATTTTTTTTATTATTATTTTTTTATTTTTTATTTTTTATTTTTATTTATTTATTATTTTTTAATTTATTTTTAAATGGATCCTTGAACTTAGCTTTTGGGAAAATTACCTAGGACCTAGGACTTAGGACTTATAAGGGGATTAAAACATTTCTTAACCCTCAAGACACTTTACATCATGACTTTTACAACTTTACATCCCAAGGGGGAAAAAACCCATTTGACATAGACCCTCATAAACCACCCAGTTCTGCGACACAACTATAATCTAACAAATTAACACACTAGGATTCTCCTAAGATTCTAATGACAAAATCCATCCCGGCTTTGGGGTTAGGCTGAAGGAAAACTCTGTCGATCATGGATCGGTGAGACGAAAAACCTTCCGGAACGTAGATTATCACTTAGAAAATTAGGTCCACCTAGGCAATTTACAGACTTGACTCATATCTGCTAAGATTATTTACAATTTATACATGCAGACTGGGTTTACAACATAAATTGATCAAGCTGTCAATGACTGTAGAATGGCACGGGCATGTCGATCAAGCGCTACCCTTTTTGCAAAGAAAAGGGGAGTGTACTGCTATGGGCAGTTGACCGGTAGTGGTCAACAAGAGGTATCAAGAAGAGGACATCTTAGCAAGGAGTATCATTGTTGAATCAGTAAGAGACCATCTTATCCCTTACATTGCTGATCATGAGTCTTCTAAGGCTGTGTATGATGCTCTCATTAGTCTTTATACTATCCACAATATGAATCAATCTATTAGCCTCAGAAATCAGCTTAGAGATGCCAAGATGACAAACAATGATATTGTTGCATCCTACTTTATGAAGCTATCTCAAATCAGGGATCAACTAAAGGCAATTGATGAACAAATTTCTGACAAAGAATTAGTGACTACTGCTCTCAATGGTTTGCCTACCTCTTGGAGTCCTTTTGTATCTGGAATCAATGCTAGAGAGACTCCTCCTACCTTTGAAAAATTGTGGACAGCCTGCACTCAAGAGGAATCTAGCCTCGTGAACAAAGGTGTGATTCCAAATGAAGATTCACAAGCTTTCGCTGCTCATTCATAAGCCACAAGGGAAATAAGAATTTTGGGAAGTTTCAAAAGAATATGCCCCAAATCAAAATCAAAGAAGTAGATCTGCTCCTCAAAAAAGAAGACCTCCTCCCTCTACAAAAATTGAATGTTGTAGTTTTCGTGCATTTGGTCATTATCAAAGGGATTGTCCTCAAGGAAAGAAGAGAAAGGAAGGCATCATGCTTCAACAGCTGAAGTTGGAGAACCTTCATCCAAAGGGAAGCCAAAAGATCACAATATTAGTATGAAGAATACTCTTTTATTTCTGCTCTTACAGGTTCCCTTACAGGACACAATGAAGTTTGGTTGATTGACAGTGGTGCCTCTAGGCACATGACTGGAAGCCATGATAATCTTACAGAATTGTTTGAAAAGAAGATACCTACCCAAACAGAATTTTCCTAAGAAAGATCGAAGTCAAATCTGATCAAAAGTGCCAAAGTCAATGCTAGACAAAGTCTTTGTTTCAAAAAATCAACGCAGAAGTCAAAGATGCCCAAAAACCCTTCGCACGTGTGGAGAGAAGATGTTGCCTCAATCCTGTACAAACCAATCAGATTGAAAGAGAGTAGATGAGATGTTGTGATGTGATGTCCAAATGAGCTTGAAGTCACTTGTATTTATATCCAACTATGGGGGGGTAATTTGTTTGTAGGCTGACTTTGACAATTTGTGTACCTGTGGGCTTGACTTCAAAAATGCACTTTTCTTTATCCAAATTCAGTGCTTCAGAGGTCAATAGTGGTCCTCTCAGAAAGAGGAATCTAGTCCAATGATTGGAATTTGTCACTGTGCTGCCAAATTAATATTTTTGGAGGACAATATTAAATTACAATAGAAGTAATTCAAAGATATTTATACAATTAAAAAGAATAAATTATTAAATTCTAAAGTTCACATAAAAAGAGTTTTAATTAAATTTAAAAGGGAAATATGTTATATTTCAAATATTTAAAAGAAAAAAAGTGACTAAGTGAATTTAAAGCCACTATATTATTATAAAAGGTAAAAGGGTTATTATTATATTTTAGTGATATTCAACTATGAGTTCCACATATAAGTCAATGTTTTGGACTAAATTGCCCTTTCTGTACAACAAACTTTGAGTATGGGTCGATCCTTAAAAATTGCAAACGTCGTTGTTCAATGTGTGGGAATTATTTATTATGGAATAATATCAAAATAATACACAAATACAAACAAAAAAATTAGAAGACGAACTCACAAAGCTTCAACAAAACAAGAAAGTATCACAGCAAAAATAGAAGAAGCTCAAAGATATGTTTTACAGAGAATCAACAGAAAAGGACAATGATTTGAAAGATCACACGTCAAAAAGAGTCCAACGCTACAAAGAAAAAATTAGAACAACAAAAGAAAGGTCTAGAGAAAAAACTCAATGAGAATCTATCAAAGAAAGAAGAAGAAAATGTGTGCTTAAAAGACCTTAATCCAATATTATTATAAGGAAACAAACATTTAAAAGATGAGGATAAAGACACTAATGATAAAATGGGAAATCCAAAAAGCGAAGAACTTTCATGTCTAAAAATCATAATCAAAATCTACTTACCCAAAGTGAAAAACTTAACAATGATAAGAAATCATTGGAGAACAAATTAGAAGAACTTATTGTTAGTTTTTGTACCATCGGTTGTGTTCTAGCCACGAAATTTGGTGGAGAGGCTAGAATACATGTATTCTCCAAAACCCAGAAATAGTTTCTGGAAATTCCACCTAGAGACTACTTAATTAAAATAAATAATCTTTTTTTAATGGTTCTTAAGTCTAAACTTAGCAAAACCGATTAATTAAAGGGTATTAATTAAGTCATGTTGATAATCTTCTAAAAGAAGACATGGATTGATTTCTAGCTTATCCTAGCCATCAATTATGTTTTAATCTTGCTCGTTGATGTCTCAACGAGAGATTATAAGAAGAAATTCGATGGGGGTTGGAGAACACACTTAGAGCCACCAGCAGTTCAAATTTACTGGCAGATCAAACTCCAAAGTAGCAGCGTTGAGTTGCCGGAGAGAGAGCTAGTGAGCTCGAAGCAATGAAAGAGGGGCAGGGATTTGTAAGGCCGGAGGGAGATTTTCCAATCTGGGGAGTGCATAGCAGAGAGGCAATGCGTACCACAGAGAGGCAACGCAAAGGCAACAGGGAACAGCTCATCTTGAGCCAAGGTTAGTGTCGAATCACCAGTGGGAGTGAGATTTTTCTCACTAGACTTTTTGTCAGTCATTTGTCTATTGGATTGCTAGATTTGAGAATCCATAGATTTGTACTCAGATTTACTACTGCATAATAATAAAACCCTTAGTTGTTGCATTGGTTTTCTCGAGTTGGGTTTTTCTGGGAACATTGGTCCAAAAATAATTGTGTACTTGTGTGTGTGTGCATCTATTCTTCCGTGTTATTTTTCTTCCGCATTATTTTCTTTGTGAAGGTTGCAATGTATTAGTTTCGATATTTACCATAGAACACAGTGAATAATTTGTTCAGTTTATTTAACAAAAAGAAGAAACGTAATCAGTTGTTGTAGTAGGATTCTGAATTTCGGAATTTTCACATGGTATCAGAGGGCAGATAGAAGCTAGAGAGCTTAGTAGCAAAAGGGAAGAGGAATTTCGAAACTCTGCGTAGCCAGCAGTTCGAAACCCTCAAAGGCAACGCAGTCCCTTGGGCCAAGAGGGTCAACTTTTTGAGGAAAGTTTATTTCTCTGAGAGAGTCGACAGAGAATAAATTTTCCAGATCAGATATTACCAGAGGTAGGAGCAACGTTTTTTCCTTGCAGAGAAGATCTTCAGCTGGGACGCAGTTATTTTGTAGCAGTTTGCTTGTGCAAATAGTGTCAAGAGGAAGAAAGAGTACACACTGAGGGAATTATTTCCTCAGGGAACTTCTAGCCCAGAAGTGTGATTTTTCCACAGTAGTTCTCAACAGATTTGCACTCTCCAGCAGGGAATGCGTAGAGCCAATCAGCGATTGCGTAGACGAGAAGAGGAGGAACTGGACTTTCTTCAAAGATGGCATCAGCAAGGTTGAGAAATCAGGATCAATTGGAGGGAGCCTCCAACTATGTGATCTAGAAGGAAAGAATTTCATATCTTCTAGAAGAATATGATCTCAAAACTTACATCGATAATGTGGTAGTTGTACCCGCAGATGCAGATCCACTAAAAGCCTACAAGGAGATGGAAAAGCAAAGAGGTTGATTCTCGATGGGGTTCGAGATCACATGGTGTCTCATATAGCTGGCAGAGATACTGCCCGGCAGATGTGGGAGGCTCTTGCTATGCTATACGAGGGATCTTCTAAGCAGAGGAAGATGTATCTTGAGGAGAAACTGAGATACACAAGAAGAAATCCGATGGGGGTTGGAGAACACACTTGGAGCCACCAGCAATTCGAATTTACTGGCAGATCGAACTCCAAAGTAGCAGCGCTAAGTTGCCAGAGAGATAGCAACGCTGAGTTGCCGAAGAGAGAGCTAGTGAGCTCGAAGCAGTGAGAGAGGGGTAGGGATAGTAAGGCCGAAGGTATATTTTCCAATCCGGTGAGTGCATAGCAAAGAGGCAGTGAGTGCCACAGAGAGGCAATGCAAAGGCAACATAGAGCAGCTCATCTTGAGCCAAGGTTAGTGTCAGATCGCCAGTGGGAGTGAGATTTTTCTCACTAGACTTTTCGTCAGTCATTTCTCTGTATGGATTGCTAAATTTGAGCATCCACAGTTTTGTACTCATATTTACTATTGCATAATAATAAAAACCTCAGCTGCTGCACCGATTTTCCCAAGTTGGGTTTTTCCGCGGACATTGGTCCAAATATAACTGTGTAGTTGTGTGTGTGTGTGCATCTATTCTTCCAGTGTTATTTTTCTTCCGCGGTATTTTATTTATGAAGGTTGCAGTGTATTAGTTTCGATATTTACCGTAGAACACAGTAAATAATTTGTTCAGTTTATTTAACAAATAGAAAAAACTTTAGTCAGTTGTTGCAGTAGGATTCCAGATTTCAGAATTTTCACACTTATCACAAAAGAAGCATCGAAATCTTCAGAAATTCAAGCTGAAGAAAAGGGAACAAAGTTCAAACATTGATCCAGAAAATATCACAATTCAAAAAGATAGTAGTCCAATTAAAGTGAATATGCTACAAGTAAAGAAAATCAAGACACAACTCCTTATCAACACCCAAATCATAAGAACAGACATCTCAACCAGTCAGCGAATCCATATCACTTAGGACAAAACAATTGATTTACGCTCGAAAGAATATCAATATTAACACAATTAAGTCTCATGCTAATTATTCATCTTTGAAGGCCTATAAGCGCAAAGTTCCATATAAGATTGTTTTGGGATAGTTAGATCATTCATAATGCAACAATTTTGTACCATAATTAAAAAGCTCATATCGTCTTGCATCATAGAAGATGACAGCTCGAAGAATTCATAATGATGAAAATAGATTACAAGACAAACAAAAAGATAACACGGCTTTTCATCCATATGCTTTAAAGTCAAAGCATTTCTAAAGGAAAAGGCAATATGATGAACATAAATAACATAAAATAATATAATTAACAATAAATAATCAGTATTAATGAAAGGACATGACTCTCTATGAGAGAGCACTCCTGCCTATGTATATATATGGGGCTCTCATTTATAATTCTCATCATATCACTTTTATACATTCAAACATTTATATATCAATATTATTTGACTTATGGTGGGTATTCTCATATTACAGATATTCAGAATATATTTGTGTGAGAACGAACACTGTTTGTCACACTCTCCCCAAGAAATTTATTAAGCCCACATATCAAATTTGACGAGGTCAACCTTCACCACACCTAGTAATATAATAAAGTATTTCCTTCACCATGATTACAAGTACACTAGCGATACATATAAATGTGTAGTGACCATATATGCATATTACATCGACTAATCCAATGCCATTTTCACTGTGATCTCTTTTAAATGAAAAATTATTGCTACAGAAAAAGAAAAATCAGATAAATATTTTGAACCCATGGTTACACAATCAAATAGTTTTGACAGGGATAACATATAACAGTTCATAAGATCATGCAATGTCCACGGAAGTACCAAACAATCTAAATCCAACTTCTGCAAATAATTAAACCTGCCAGATAAGGAAAAATAAAGTTAAGAGATCCATAGAGTAATACCCTATCATATTCAGCTCGCTTCTTTTTGTCTTTCAAAATCTGCAATGCCCTTCCAAACAAAATAAGAAGATAACTCAAGCTTCCAACCATACTATACAATGGCAATATGATGGACAAGCAAAATAAATAACTGCGACAAAGTAACAACAACATTTATATCTTTTGCAAATAATCAGCGACATGATAATAGTCTTTAACCATGCAAATGAAATGTTGCAACTTAACCAACCATCATCTACAAACCTCATAGGCATCGTGTATTTCCTGAAACTTGATCTTTGCCTTGGCATCACCCTTGTTCAAATCTGGATGATATTTTTTTGCCAACTGCAGAAGCAATGATAATGTCTTTATCTTAGAATTAATTACAATTCACAAAGACCTACTGTATTAAACAAACCAAATAGTTATAAAATATAGGTTTTAAAAGAAAAAGACAGCATTTTCCTTTCGGTTTTTTTCATTCTCATATTTATTTTATATTGTTCTTTTTTTGTGTTTCCTCTCTAGGACACAAAAAGCAAAGGATCAGTTTTTCCCCAGGATAAAATATCCCATAATGCAAGAAACAGAAAATCAATTCTTGATTGCTAAATATTTTTATCTTCAAAAAGTTAAGCAAATGTTACATTTCCTTCTTTTCCAGAATTATGAGTAAATTCAAGGGCTATCTCCAGACTTTAAAACATATAACTCAGTTACTCATAATTCTGGATTTTTTGTAGAGTTCAGATCCTTTGACAAACTTACACTTCATGCGCAGGCCTATGCCTTTTCTCGGCCTTGACTAGGCTTATGGTCCTCCAAAAATGCTATCCGGTTCCTTTCATTGATGAGGCTATTAAGTTCAGGTCTGCGGTCTTAATGTAGACATATAATTATATCCAAAACGGTTCTTTTTTCAATTCAGTTTCTCTTCCTAGAACTTGGCCATTGAGGACTAATAAATAATCTCTTTTCCTTCACATACCTGTGACCTTCAAGCTGCCATCGTGTAGCTCAAATACCATGTTGAAAAATCTAGGGCAGCTTAGTTAGGGCATTTTAAATTTAATTTCTCTTTAACTTTGATAGATGCTTGTGATCTTCTTATCAAAATCTTCTTCTTCTTCTTCTTATTATTATAACCGTGATCATCAAATAGCTACCAAAACATGAAAATTAAAAAAGACAAATGGATATCAGATATAGGCACTCAGCAAGGGCAAAACCCCTATGAAGGGAAAAACCCAATCAAACTCTTGCACTAGAGATCCAAATCAAATTGAGACAACCAGGACCCAAGACCAAGACAAAGATACTCCTCCATCCATCAAGTCAACTTCCCATGGTGACAAATCAAACTGAAGTATAGTCAACATTAGTTCTTCAACAAAAATATCTTCTCTTTTCTGCAATTCTGAAGCTTGGTTTTTCACTTCAGCCCTGCAATTTCTGAGATATAATCTGAACCTTCGGCCCCTGTAACTTAATCATGGTCCTTCGCATTTGTGGCATAGACTTCTGTCTTTTACCTTACACTTATTTCTCATTCCTTCGCTTGTCCTTTTCTCCTTGTTGAAAAGTAACTAGGTTTGATCTTCAAAATGACATGTGTAATTGTGATTTTATGTAATTGATGAAAAGAGGAAAAATAAAATTATTATTGTAATGCTTGTCTCATGGGTTTCATGAGCAAGGAATTTTCTTTTTAGTATGACTCTCATTGTGAGTCCTTAGGATTGGTCATAAAGTCAAATTGAGTCTGTTGACCACTACCGGTCAATTACCCATAGCAGTACACCCCCTTTTCTTTGCAAAAAGGGGTAGCGCTTGATCGACATGTTCGTGCCATTCTGCAGTCATCAACAGCTTGATCAATCTATGTTGTAAACCCAATCTGCATGGATAAATTGTAAATAATCTTAGCAGATATGATTATGTCTGTAAATTGCCTAGGTGGACCTGATTTTCTAAGTGATAATCTACGTCCCGGAAGGTTTTTCGTCTCACTGATCCATGATCGGCAGAGTTTTCCTTCAACCTAACCCCAAAGCCGGGATGGATTTTGTCATTAGAATCTTAGGAGAATCCTAGTGTGTTAATATGCTAGATTATAATTGTGTGTCGCAGAACTGGGTGGTTTATGAGGGTCTGTCTTAAATGGGTTTTTCCCCTTAAGATGTAAATTGTAAAAGTCATGATGTAAAGTGTCTTGAGGGTTGGAAAATGTTTAAAATCCCCTCATGAGTCCTAAGTCCTAGGTCCTAGGTGATTTTTCCAAAGGCTAAGTTCAAGGATCCATTTTAAAATGAATTAAAAAAAAAAAAATTAAAAAATTAAAAAATTAAAAAAATAAATAAATAAATAATTGAAAAATATAAAATATAAAATTATAAAATAAAGCAAAAAACCCTAAAAATAATAAAATAATAATATTTTGAGTAAATACATGCAAAATTTCATTTTTAATAAATTAACTAATTCGACGGATGAGATTAAGAGATATCTTGATTCTCATCGACGGTCGAGATCATTTCAACATGGATCACTCGAACTAGCCGTTGGGATTTTTTCCTTTAAATAGGGTCCTAGGGGGTCATTTGAGATGACATTGGATCTGTGAGTCTTGTGCTGAAGAAGCTCTCTTGTAGTTCATTTTTTTTGTGCAATAAAGAAGACTTTGGGGTTAAAAATCTTGTTGGTGTTACTCTTCTGAAAATGCTGTAAGATTGTTCTATTTGTTCTGCATAATTTTATTTTCAGCCATTAATGATAGCTTAATGAAGATTGATCTAGGCACAGGTATCTTGTCTGATCTTTGGGGTTTGAATGATAGTTTAGATTCTGAAATATATTGGCAGGTATCTCCATTTGATCAGGGTTTCACTATTGTTTTCTCCTTCTACGTTGATGGTTGATTTTAAGCTGTGCAGGAAATCCTTTTTTCAGATTACCGGGCGTTAGGGGAAGTTCTCGGCTGAACCAGCCAACTCACGGGTTGTGTTTTCTGAAAGAGCCCAGCCAGTTCTTGATCCCGGGCTTATCATTCGAAATATTTTTCTTATGAATGCATGCAGGGTTTTCTGAAGCATTTTACATTTAAATTAAATTCTGATAATATTACTGTGATTATTGATAAATCTGGCTACTAAAGAGCCTTAGATCTGTAAATACTGTAATTCTTTTGCTGGATCTAGGGTTTTGATTTTGTTTACTGCAATTTTTTTTGTGATTTTAGGGTAGTTTTGAAGGGTTTTACTTTAAAATTTTGTGTATATCTGTCGGGTTTTGTTTTCTTCTTGACGGTTGAACCTACACCTCGATCTATAACTCCACCTATCGGACTACAAACAAGATGGGAAATTACCACGAGCCGGGAGGTCTTTAAGCTTTTCACATCTTTCCCTACTATTCTTGCCCCACGAGGAGGCGGAGGAAGGACTTGAATCCTCCCAGTTTGGGCACGAGGAGACCTGAGACAAGATCTGGAGTTTTCTCGGTCCTCTGGGTGTTGCGTTGATTGATTGACCATCTGCTTGGCTGGCCGTGGAAGCATCAAGGCCCAGAAATCACGCATAGAAGGAAGCATATTTCGTTTCAAGGGTTTTGGCTTTTCTGTCACCCACGTGAAAACATCAGGCTATCTGCAAAATCTGTGCATTTCCTTCCACGTCGTGGCTTTATAGCCGTCAAGAGAAAAACTGCAAAGTATACGTGTGGCTGGTTTGTACATGCGCAAGTAAAGAAAACCATCAACTGAGAGCCTTTTCAACGTGAATCGTTCCATCTCCAGTGAATATCAGACATTTGTGTTTCAATACGGGCGTGAGAAAATGAAGGTGCATTGACTGGATAAAGGAAAACGCGTTCACTTATCTATCTGTCACTGTATCCAGCGCGAAAAGCTTCAAGTGAACCTGCGGTTGGCATTTTTGCGTGGGAGCTTCGGGTTAACCACTTATGTTGGGCTCGTGGTCCTGGATCGTATGTGGTGGTCTACCATCGTATTCTCTGTGGATTCATCTGCGTCTTCAAAAAATCGACCCAAATCCGCCGCGTAGTCACATTTTTCTTGTCTCTCCTACCGCCGTCGGGCTATCGAGCACATAAAAAAGCAGTAAAAACGCACGCGTGGGTGACATATTTGGTGCGTCGAAGTGTTTAAACCCTGCAAACACTCAGAATTTCTATCCGTCGTTGAAGTATTCTGCCGACAAACAGGAACGTGTTTTTTTACGCAAGCCAATCCCACTCCATTTACGCTGACGGTAATGTTAATCTAAGTTTTTCTTTTTTTTGATAGGTATAGCATTAGATTTAAATTAAATCATTTTTTTATTTTAGGGTTTAACTTATTAAAAAAAAATATATTATGGAAATCGATATTCATTTTTAGGATTTTGTATAGTGTTCAAGTTATTTTAATTTTAGATTTGAGTTTAGTCTAGCTTTTTTAGGATTGAAGGGTTAGTATTTAGTTTTTTTTTTTTTTTTGAATCTTTATAAAAAATAAAATATAAAAAACTAATTTCCTTTTAATTAGAATTTAGATTTAGAATAAATTTTAATATTAGATTTTAATAGTATTTTTTAGTTAGTTTAAGGAATTAAATTTTTTTTAGGATTGATAGTTTAATTTTATTAATTTTTACGATTTAGATTTAGTTTAGATAGATTTAACTTTCTTAGATCTTTTTAATTAAACTCAAAAAAAAAAAGTTGTGGAAAATTTTTTCCCAGATTCAGTTTTGGCTCCGGGACTTATCACATTCTATTTTTCCTGCTGAGGAATAAATGTTTATCATTTTATGCGAGTCTGCACATGGATGATCATTTTGAAGATTAGCTGCATGAATGTGATATCTGGTTAATGTTCATAATTGCGTGGTTGTTTAAAGCATTTATCTTTCGAAAAAAAAAAATTAATCGTTGGATATCGTTCTTGAACTTTAATTATTATAGCAACATTGTGGTTTTACTGGATATCTTGCATCGTTATCTTTCCGCAGCATTTGATAGATAATTATTCAGCCATCAATTCTATAAGGCACTGGTCCTTCAACTTAGCAAAATCCATTTAGTGCTTGTTATATCGTGTCTCCCAACCCAACTGGTCCACAGTTGGTCTTCATCATCTCATAGGGTCTACCCCCCTTAGCCGCGGGAGACAGGCTTAAACGGAGAGATCGGGGATCAGAGTGACAGCCCTCGGTCTGAGCGTTGTCGTGTCAATCTGTGCGACAACAGAGTCAATGTCATGTATGAAGGACCCATCTTGGGCATGTTACATCTTGTATGAGTCATTAAACAAGTATGAAAGCCCTCCAAGAGATCCTTTCTTTTGATCATGCTCTTAAGATAGAGCATTGGTCCATGATATCTGCAACCATATGACATGACTTCTACAATATCAAATGTAAGCATACATACCTCATTTTTCCTTTGGGTCATCCAGACTTCCTACAGCAGCTTCCTTGATTGAAAGAGCTTCAATCCCTTGATCTGCTTCACTTTTATGTCATCATACCATCATCCCATGAATTCCAAAAGTTTGGAATTCTTGATGAAACAATTGCTTCCCCTCATGATCGGTGAATCTTTCAATGAAGATTCCATCAGAGAATCTTGAGGATCTAAAGTATCCCCATTAGCAGATGTTTCCTTTTGACAGATGTATGATGAACCTTGTACTAGATGACCTTGCCACTTATGTTTCAATGAGATTCCCAAGAGCTATATCCTTGACTTCCATAGATTCTAACCATCTTTCATGCTTCTCTATGATGATGTCCCGAGCTCTTGCTTTCAATGCTTCTATGATGCCATGATGCATCCCATCATTTTTCTTAGTGAATAATGATAGCCATATCTTACAATAGAAGACTTAGGAACTTGAGAAGAACTTAGGTGAGGAAGATTATCTCAATCATAATAGAGATCTCTTACTTCCTCATTCTTGGATTTCTTCTTTTCAGCTTCCTCCACTTCTTCGGTGATATGGGCTTCTTCTCTTCCTCTTTTGTTATTGTCCTTCTTGATCTTAGGACAATCTCTTTTGTAGTGCCCATATTCTTGACACCCATAGCATTGAATCTTAGACATGTCCCTTTTCTTTTTCCAAGAACCAGACTTTCCAAATTTTCCCTTTCTTCTTGTCATTGTAGCATAAGCTTGACTTTGCTCACCTGCTCCCACATCAAATTTGGCCTTTAGTCTAGATTCTTCAATCTTGCACAGTGACCATAGATCCTAGAATGGAGTAGCTTCTTTCTTCCCATAAATACGTGAAGTAAAGTTACTACACTCCTCCGATAGTGCATTTAATACAATTGTAGTCATTTCTCTATCAGACATGACTTCTCCCAGATCTTCTAGTTGATCTCGGATTTCAAATACCCTCAAAGTATGAGGCTATTCCATCTTCCTTGACATATTTAGCTTGTAGAGTTCTTGCCTTAATCAGATGACTTCTCCAGCAGTGCTTACGGAATACAACTCTACCAGTTTGTCATATATTTCTTTTGAAGTTTCGAGTTTGGATACATATGAGATGAGGGGATCCTTGATACATTCTATGAGAATCCTTTGAGCCCTAACTTCCCCTTTCATATATATTGCAAGAGCTTGAGCATCTTCCTTTCTTGGTTTAGTGATATATCCTTTAACATGTTCCATAACCTCACTTTCAATGAGATTCAGATCTATTATTTTCTTCCATGCAAGATAGTTTGAAGCCCCAAGCAATTTGTTGCTTTCCTTGCAAAAAGGCATTTTGACAGATTCAAATGTGGACATAAATATACTTACTTGATGGGATGCTCCTTCTCCTTGTTGCTTCCTTAATGTTGATGACGATATAGAGAATAGAAAACTTCTCCTTGATGAAGATAGTTTTCTTCAATAATGATCTTTGATCTCACAGAGAGGGAGATCCATTTTGACGGTGAAGTCTTGTTGATGAAGATCAGTGATGACTTCTTGATGATGTCTTCAATGGTAGGAATCTTGTTTCAACAAGAGAGATCGCCTTAGAGTCTTGATGACAACGCCTTTTGATCTAGCTTCCTTTGAATGAATAGTCTTCAAGATACTTCAACTTCAAAATGATATTTGCTTTGATGCCTTCCTTCAAATTTGATCCTTGTGTGTCCCTTGATAAGATGCCCTTCCTTGACTTAGTCACCTTAGATCTAATACCATGTTGAGAAGTCCAAGGCATCAAGTATTAGGTGATTTCTCTTTTTAGATAATTGCCTGTGAATGCTTTTGACTTCTTAGATTATGATCATCTTTTACTTATGTTATTATAATGTTCTTCTTCATCAAACAGCTACCAATGCATAAACATAAAGAGACAAGAGACACATAATGTAGGCTATCAGCTAGGGCCAAAACCTCTCCTGCTTGAGAGGAAAACCCGAACAAATTCTTCTTCTTATAGAGACTTCAATTGACGAATACCAAGACCAAGACCCTTGACCTATTTGCCACTCCAAGACCAAGTCACAAACCTTTCTTGATGAAATCCTTCTTGAAACAAACTTGCAGCTCTTTCCTTCTTCTATGGTCAACGCAAGTCAAACTGTCTGCACTTCTGCAATTTCGGTCTTATCCACAGATCTGCAATTCTCGGTCTATCTATACCCTTGCAATTCTCACGTGTGAGTTGTTTTGAGATATCTTCCTTCTTCGCTTGACTAGGAGACTTCTCTTGTGACCTCGGCTAGGATGTATGCTGATATAGAGACTCCTTTCTTGGCTCCTTCGCTAACTGAGAAACCCTACTGCAGAACCCTTAACACATGACACACGTGCTAAGAAAAGTACCCAAAAACAATGCCAAAAATAGCTCGAATTCTCCTCCTTTGTTCTTCGCTTGATGAGAGGCTTCTATCTCCCTTTCTCGCACTTCTGTCAACCGCAGACCATGACTGAAAGCTTCACTAAAATCTACTTTATGAAATGAGGCTGAGCTTCCTATAAATAGTTGTTTTCCATCAAAATGAGCCGACATGTCCTTTGGAGAGTTTACATTATTCCTTTTTGAAGCCGACTTGAAGGAGAGGTCTTGTGCTTGTCTTGGAGGGCTTTCATACTTATTTAGTGACTCATACAAAATGTAACATGCCCAAGAAGGGTCCTTTATACATGACATAGACTCAAATTTACTTTTATGACTAGATGACAACTCCTAAAGGCTCACAATGGGAGCCATCACTAAAAATAAAATTCCTTGCTCATGAAACCCATGAGACAAGTATTACAATAATAATTTTATTTTTCTTCTTTTCATCAATTACATAAAATCACAATTACACATGTCATGAAGACCAAACCTAGTTACACTTTTCAACGCGAGGGAAACTAGGGTACATTTTTCTGCTACATAACAGAAATTACAGTCACCTTAAGGAGACGAAAGTTGGGGTCAAAAGGATAAAGTTTGCAAGCCGAATTGTCAAGGAAGACGAAGCTCACCAAGCGAAGGAGAAAAGAGACCTATTCCATCATATTTCTACCACATGTGTGAGCTAGGGTTTCTGCAGGAAGGCCAAGAATCACAGTCAGAAATTACAAGTCCAAAATTGTGGTTGAAGGAAAGGTTGCAACTGTTGGGAAGCAAGTTTGACTTGGGTTGACTTTGTGAAAGAAAAGCTCATCAAAGAAGAGGTTGACTTGGTCTTGGAGGGGTCTTGGTCAAGTGTCCTAGGTCTTGGAATTCATTTGAAGAATCTATAAGAAGAGGAATTCTTGTGGGTTTTCCTCTCAAGAGGAGAGATTTTAGCCCTGGCTAGCAGCGCACATTTTGTGTCCTCTTGTCTCACTGATCTTCATTGTTTGGTAGTTGTTTCATGATAAAAGAACACTATAATAATCAAGATAAGAAGAAGTTAACTACAAGTATATCAAGTTAAGTAAAAACACATCAGAAGCAATTATCGAAGCAAGAGAAATCACCTAATGTAGTTGCCCTTGATTTCTCAACAACTCTAGCGCAAGCCTTCTGCTTGATCTACATTGTTCACTAACTAGTCAATTTGGTATTGGTCTTTATACTAACCTATGCTTTGATACCATATGAAGTTTCCATGAAACTCTGCAAGTACTTAGATGAATAACTAAAATCTGAAACCTAGTTTACTTTCACCAAGATAAAGAGTTTCTTAACAATTCATAAGCAATGAAATAAACGTCAGAGATAAAAAACACATGCACACAAGTTGACACACTTGTTTTCTGAGGAAACCCAACAGGGAAAACTTGCTTCCTTGATGTGGTATTTTATTGATTGTTCTTGAGCAATTGGATTTATTACAAAGAAATATGTCTCCTAAGAAAGCATACTGCGTCTTCTCACAAATCTCAGCTTAATACAATTGATCGCGGCCTACTTTGATCATTGCTTGATCTCGGCCCTCTAGCTTGCAATTATTCCCCTGCTGAATACTTGACTCGCCCTTGTAATTCCTTATCCCAGCTCCTCCTTCCTTGCGCATTTGGTAGCCCTATTTCCTATAGCAAGTCTAGGTCCTATTTCTTATCGCAAGTCCTCCTATTTCCTTGCACACTTCCTACCTCCTATTTATTAGGGGCCCAACTCCTCAAAACTGCACTCACAAACTCGTGAATTGTCTTGTCTCACAAACCTTGTGCACAAAAATTATCAATTCCTACGCCTTCATATTCTTCTATATAAACCCAATTCAAACATGCAAGGAGGCCTAATTCTATTTTAGAACTCGAGTTCGGGTTGACGAGTTAACTAAGAGTGACATTCTTTCTCTCTCCAATCAACACTAGAGTTCTTAACCCATTCTTCCTTCAATCAAGACCGAAGATTAACTCGCTCTAACTGGACGTGTAATTGCCACCTCGTTATGTAGTCAAACTGATGAAGACTCCACTTAACTGAAGCTCCAACTCTACGCATGCTAACTTTATTATTATTCCAACAAACTAGAAATAACTCATCCTAACTTAAGTCTAACTCATGAGCTCTCACTCATACTGACAGAAGGACAATTTGAGGTCTTCACTGGCTAAGGCACAAGCCAAAAGACCTTTACTCGCTACATTTTCAACATGTTCCCCTTCAATATGCAAAGAAGGCTTTCTAATTAAACTAGTTAACAAGATACAAGTGCAGATGAAATCTTATCCAGAGAGGTATCTTGATATTGATGTCAATTCTCAGATTGGACATTTCAAAAGAATCCAATGTCGTTTTCTGATTGATACATAATTTTACAAAAATCTATTTAACAAAACATCCATTTCTATGAATAATGACAAAATGAAAGAAGTGGAGGGCATATAAAGAAGAAGTCCTTTTCTAAGGGCTTTGCTTAATTATTTATCAATGTTTTTAGACTATTTTCCACTTATTGCTATATGCCATAGAAGAACAACTACATTCAAACAATACTTACCTTGTGAAAAGCATTCTTTATTTCATCTTCACTGGCATCTCTATGAACACCGAGGGTTTCGTATAAATCTCGCATTGCCATGTTATGAAGACCTGTGGATCATTTTGTGATATTTATAAATACATGTAATTGTTCTCATAAGTTAAAACTGAACAAAGGTCATTATCATGTCGTCAAAAATTTGAAAATGCTCTGCAGAATGAAGGATAAGATGGCAATTCCACAATAGACCCAAAATTAATATTCATGCCCAAAATGAAATTTCTTAGGAAAACTAGTGGAAATACCTGTCCAATGAAATTTTTGATTCTTCAAAACAAATATTGACCACAGAACTTCCCTAGACCCTCCAGCGATATAGCGTGTCCAAATGCAACTAGCTGAAACCAACTACAATATGTCAAGCTCAAAGAAAACAAAACATACTTTCTTTAAACGTTTATTTTTAACTCCAAAAAGAACAACTATCAGTCTACTAAACCAAACAAATGGAAAACACATCAAAACCATAATAGCATGAAAAAGAACAACCTTCTACTTCCTTGATAATGTGAAAGATTACATTTAAATGGCATAAATATTTCCTCATGTAGAACATAATTTTAAATTTGCTTATGCCAAGCATCCATCATATTGTGTTTCTCAAACAGAGATGCATCAAACATTACCAATATGTCTTGATCAATTTTGGAATTTAACATAAACTATTGAGAAATATAGCTCAACCAGGAGCTTCTTGCACAAGTTACATGTGAACATGCAAGAAGTAGATTGAGACAAATTCTAGTGATCATTTAATTCCCTATATTCTTCTAGTCTTAGAAATATAAATGAAAAATTCTTGAGATTCTAAATTATTAGTGAATTAGATTTGTTCTAATCTTAGCCATACACCTCATTGTTGAGATAACATTGCGATTTTTTCGCGCAGGCGATTCAATCGGCGATTTTTTCAAAAAAATCGTGATTTGACTTGAAAAAATCATGGGACCGACGGGCATTGAGTTTTTAAAAACTTTTTTTGGGTTTTTTGCGATTCATTTTGCAAACAAAGGGCAAGGGTGAGAGCTGAGGAGGAGGAGAACTCATCTACAAGGGCATGAGACGAGAAAAGTGAAGAAATTTAGCATCTCAAGCAAAAAAAAAATCAAGTTTGAACCAAGTTTCTTCAGCAAGTCATGGTTTTCAAGTACAGGCATCAAATTTGGCCCTATTTTTTTTGTTTTTCCTTGTGTTTCCTTGGGTTTCAATGACCCATACTTTTTCAATGATTTTTGCTTGGATTTGAGTGTGTGTTTTTGTCATTTTTGTTGCATTTAATGGAGATGGTTTTTTCCCCCAATCGGGGTGCAAGCCGGTGGATCACCTCATTAATGCAATGATAATGGAATGTATTGTGAGGTACAAAACCACCACCCCCCACACGCTCGAGGCAATGGGTGCAATGACCCTTTGCATGATGATGGACAGTGTATTAAGGAAAGGTGGCAGCGAGAGGAGGGGAAGAGTTTTAGTCTGTAATCGCCCTGGAGAGAAGTGTAGTGAGCACCAGAATGACTGAGTGCAAGGAGATTGGAGCAGCAAGCTGGTACAGTGGCTCCACGAGCAGCAGAGAACCCATCGTCTGCAAGCGAAGGAAACCAGGTATGTTATTGGCAACCTCTCTCATCTCATTATGTTGCCCTATTTCTGGTTTCGTCTGAGGGAGATGGAAAGAATTTTGGGGAAGGAGTGTAAGGATGTTAGGGGTTGGGGGCATAGGCTAGTGGCAATAGTCTGCTTCTACCTTTGTAATCCGTCGAGCATCCTTACCATCTCGCTCTACTTTGAGATACTCCTATCTCGTATGGGAATTATGTTGGTTCTGGGTAGGGAGCATAGTGTAGGAGCATGCAGTTGCGTCGCTAGCAAAGCCGGGGGGTTGGGCTATGGGGATATTGTCTACCTGTACACCCGCATTCTGGAAAAAACCTCTGTCTTGTGACCATGCATAGCCAGAGGGGGGATTGCAGGGAGCTGGAAATTGTGGAGAAGGAGGAGAATCAATGCAGGCATGAAACCTAGCAGGGAATTGAGATTGGCTATGGAAGAATGGGAAGGAGGGTAGACGATGGTTGTGTTACGGGGCTTAGGGATGGCTGGCCGCCTATGTTGGGCTCCCATTTTGCTTGTCGGGCTGGCAGCAAAGGGCAAGTCAATCAGGTTGGGCCGATGGCCAGAAGGTAGTTGGGTCTCTGTAACTGGGACTGGGGGGATATTGCATGCATGAGCGATGCTAAGGGGGGGCTTCAATTGGGACTTGGAACCACTTGTGCAAGGTATGGGCAGGGCCTCTCTACGGAACCCGCCTGTGACCATGAGGGGCATGCAACTGCAAACATCAGGGAGGGGGGGTGTGAAGTTGGTGGGATGGAGCGACATAGTCTTACCACCCATATACATGAATTTTGCAGTAACACAATGAAGATTAATTGGTCAATTGAATGTTTTGTATGCAAAGTAGGTCTGTCGCATGGTAAACCCACCCCGGCACAAGGAAATTCCAAGACCGAACAAGTTACAGTTTGTCGCATTGCAACGGACTGGGCGGGTGAGATTATGGCTCAACCAGCAAAGACTCGAGGCCGAGGTAAAAGCCAAGCACGACACGGAACCTGGTTCTTCGGGTGGCTGATGAGGTCGAAAGTCTGTTGAACGTTTAATCAGTGAAGCGGCAACCGCCTACCGGGAGGGAACCAATGAAGAAATTAGAAAACTGTTAGAAGAATGGGAGGCAGAAGTGAAGCAGGAGAGTGAGACAGATACGGAGCTGGAGGACTGGAGAGTCCTCATCCCGAATCTTGGGAACACAAGAGGGAGAATCACCTAGTTCAAACAAACCCTCTACTTGTACTGGTTGATGAAAAGCCTGTTGGGAAAGGCAATGGAGCAGATCTCGGTAGGCATGGCAGTCACGGTTCAGGGAATGCCAAACTACAAGCAGGAATTTCAGAAGGTGCAGTTTCAACTACACAAATAGGACATCCGCCTTGGTCGAATTGAGCAGCACCTGCCATGCATTCTGCTTCAGACAGAGCTGCCCGAAACAAATGCCAGCACCGGTGGAATCAGCGTCAGCTGAACAGCATGATTAGCATGCCTACTTTCTAATAATTTTGTTTATATATGCGGCTAGCTTTTAAATTTTTCTATGCATTTACATATGTATTTAGAACTCTGAGTATGGAAGTGAACAGGAAACTGAAACTTATATTGCTTGGATAGAGAGATTTAGGATTTTTTGCTATTGAATGGCATATAATGCAGATAGGTGGCCAACAGACTTGGTTTCCCACTGGGCAAGTTGAGGCCACGTAGCCAGTTCTATCTGGTGTTAATTTGCTTTATATTAATGAAAAATGAGGACCTATCAAGCTTAACAACAAAAATAATTGGTCAAAAATTCAAAAATCTTAATTGTTACTTTTATTTGTTTAAATTCTTATTGTGCCCTAGTTTTTATCGTGATTTTTGCTTGGGTTTGAATGTGTTTTCTTTTCCATTATTGTTGCATTGAGTTGAAGGTTTTTTTGTCAAATATTAAAAATGTTGTATGTTAAATTTTAATTTCATTTTCTTAACTTGCAATTCTTCTTGTGCCCTAGGTTCAAACTTCAATCTTACATTAAAACTCAAGAGTTCAACAAAGTTACAAACATGCCAAGGAAATTGGACCCTATGTGGAAATTTGGTGAAACCTAATGGAGGGTTTAACAGATCAAAATTTACTTGCAAGTTATGTGGGCAACATATGACAAAGGGAGTATACTGATTGAAATTCCACCTTGCACAAATTCTTGGACATAAGTAGGGCTTGTTGAAGAAAGTGTAGCTAGGTTCGGTCTTCATAAATGTAATTTTGATATTTGTATTTATACAAAAAAATAAAATATTATTTTTGTTATATTTAGCAATGAGTTTCTTGCTCATTGAATAGGTCTAGCACATGTCAAAGTGCTATAGGTAAGTCAAAGAGTCAAAAGAAAATGTTGAAGACCCTTAAGGGCATGTTACACCATGTATATTTATGTATTAGAGTCAAAGATATCCTTCCAAGCAAACGACATCACCAAAGAAGCAAAAATGAAGTGGAAAAGTCAAGTTGGCCTAAAGGAGGGACAGTCCTCTATATATAGAGTTGTCCACTCCTCCAATGACAAGCAACAATTACCTCTGAAATCAGCGAGGAAGATAGCCAAGAAAAGGGTGAGAGAAGTCAAGCATAAGGAGCCTCTAGAGCAGCGAAGAAGAAGGAGACTAAACCATAGTTGAGAGGGCTGATTTAAGGGTGAATTACAGTCAAACGTGCGAGAAGAGGAGGGCAGCCTACGGTCACTACAGCAGCAATATCACAGTCACATATTTCTCTTTGTTTGGGCTAGAAACTTGGGCCTATAAGGCCTCTTACTCAAGCGAAGAAGAGGCTCTCCCAAGAGAAGGTAAATGGATTCAAATTCAAAAGGAAACCTCCCACATGTGCAAGAAACTAGCGCTGCTGCATTGTTGTGATATCAAGTCTGCAACTACACATCAAGAAGGTGCTCAGTTGGTCAAGAGAAGGCAGGCATCTCCATAAGTGAAGGACCTCACTAAGGATCAAAGATAAAGTATCTCTTCTAGAGCTCACATAACAAGGTCTATCACCAATTGCCAGAAGAAGAACGAGGACGAAGTGCTGAAAAACAAAGTGTTGGAAGAAGAAAGGACTTGACTTGTGCTTGGAGGATATTCTTGTCAAGGGTCTAGGGTTTGGCATTAATCAATAGAAGCTTCAATAAGAGAAATTTATGAAAGGGTTTTCCTCTCTAAGAGAGAGAGGTTTTGCCCTGGCAGAGAGTCAATATCTTGTGTTCTTGTTTCTTATGTTTTGGTAGTAGTTTGATGAAGTAAACACACATACACTAATAATAAGAGAAGAAGATCAAGCTAACAAAAAAAATTGAAAAAGTGCTTCACAAATTGTTATCAAGTCTAGAAGAATCCTAGTATATCTAATTGCCATAGATTCTTCAACATGGCTTCAGAGCTAAGGTGACACGTCAAGGAAAGGGCATCTCAAGAACACTCATAAGGTGACTCATCAAGGAAGGACATCTCAAGAACATCTACAAGGTTGAAGCATCAAGCCAAGAAGTCTCAAATTCATCAAGAACAAGAAAGGTCTACTATCTACTATCCATCAAGGAAGACTACTAAGCAAGAAGAGAAGCCTTTCATATAAAGGCACCTACAAGAAGATCCATCCAAAGAAGGGTCTACACCAAATTACATCATCTACAAAGGAAAAATCACTACAAGTCAAGCCTCACTCTCCAAGCATATCTCATCATCAAGCAAGTCTATTTGAAGGAAGCAATTTGAAGATCATCAAGATCCAAGAAGGCAAGCCATCAAGTCTTCAAGAAGAAAGCAAGACTACTACATCACAAACTCTATCAAGTAAGTATATATGTCCCCTCCTAAACATACATCAATGTCTTTTTGCAAGGAAAGCAACAAATTGGTTGGGACTACTAACTTCCTTGCATGGAAGAAGAGGATTGATTTACTTCTCAAGGAGAATGAACTTCTAGACCTCATCAAAGGGAATACCACTATCCCTGCTAAGGAACAAACTCAAGCCTTAGCCAAGTACAATAAGGATGAGACAAGAGCTCAAAGGATTCTAATAGAATCCATCAAGGACTCTCTCATTCCTTATGTCTCCAAATTTGAAACATCAAAAGAAATCTATTATAAACTAATAGAACTATTCTCGATAAGCTCGGGTAGAGAAGTGATATCTCTACGTAATGAGTTTTATAAGATGAAAATATCAAAGGAAGGAATAGCTCCCTACTTCATGAAGATCTCTGAGATGAGAGATCAACTTCAAGAACTAGGAGAAGTCATGTCTGACAAAGAAATGACAACTGTAGTACTCAATGCTCTACCTGAGGATTGGGGCAACTTCAAATCAAGCATATATATGCCAAGAATGAAGTTACCCCACTAAGTGAACTATGGTCTTTATGCAAAATTGAGGAGACTAGACTAAAAGCCAAGAATGATGTGGGATCAAAGGATCAAGCATTTGCTACCATGGCCAAGAGAAAGGGAAAATTTGGCAAATTTGGTCCACGAAGAACAAGCAATAGAGATATGTCCAAAGTCCAATGCTTTGGATGCCAAGAATATGGACACTACAAAAGGGATTGTCCCAAACTTAAGAAGGACAACAACAACAAGAGAAAAAGGGAAGAAGCTCACATAACTCAAACAGCGAAAGAAGAAGACAAGAAGCAGAAGAAAGAAGATCCCCCAGATCTCTACTATGACTAAGTCAACCTCTTTACTTAAGTCTTCTTTCAAAGTTTTGAGTAGCATAGGAGCATATAGAGATAGGATAGAATGCATGGTTAAGTAGCATCTTCTAGAATATAGGAGCATGGTGTAGATATAGCTCAAGATATTCATATAGAAGGAGCATACCTATTATAGGACCTCATCCACAATGAAAGAATAATTGATCATGATTAAGAATCTTAGAAAGTGTCTATCATCAAAAGGAAGAAACATTTGTAGAATAAGGGTCTTTAAGATCCTATAATAGAATCTTCAAAAGAGGGTTGATAAATAAGAGCAGATGTCTCACAGGGAGTCCCATTCATGGGATTCAAGAAAGGATGTTATGCAGGCAAGAAAAGATGAAGCAAGAAAGGCTACAGCAATCAAGAAGAACCATCAAAACGAAGCCAAGATGATCAAAGCAAAATCAAGATGAGGTATGTATACATCAAAGTTTAAGTCATGTCATCATATATATTATTGAGTCATGGGAATAGTTCTAAAACATGATCAAGCATAAAAGGATCTCTTTCACCAATGACATGCTCGAAAGCATGTACTACAATACAAAGAAGGTCAACATGAAGAAGTGCTCCCATAAGGAGTATAAGGTGGTTGACTAATCAATCCAAGAAGAAGCAAATGAAGAAAGAGATCAAGCATGTGAAGAACACCATGGTCACAAAGAATCACTATCTGACAAGATCCATTAAAGACATCTCCCGAAAGAAGGCATGACAACTCTGACAAAGGAAGAAAAAGATCAAAGGACCCTTGACACCTATGAAGGCCTTGGAGATATTAAGGTGCAGATAACTGATTCAACTCTACAAAGATGTCATGATGAAGAAGCCATCCAAGCACTATTTGATGTTGAAGCAATATCAGGATGAAGTCATGAAGGGCTACTAAATCGAAGTATGGGAACAAGCAAGTACAACTAAGCATCTATGTGATAAATATTCTGAAGCATAGTCAGATGACAAAGGAGTAGCCAGATGATGAAAGAACCTAACATATATCAAGAAGGCCACTTTCCACGAAGGAAGCAATGACATGACAAGCTAGGAAGGAAAGTGATCGATGGTCGATGCCCTACCAAGAAGAAGTTCAAACAAAGACTTCATGACATCAAAAGAAAGAAGGAGATCAAGCAATTGAAGGACCCACGAAGAAGAAGTTGTTGATGAATGGACAAGTCCCTAGCTAAGAGGGAGTTCTAACAAGTTCCCAATTACAAAGGAGCTTGATCAAGTTTCTGGTCAAAGGAAACTTGAGCATGTCTTCCTCAATTAAATGGAAGAGATAGACACAACATTCTTGTCTTCACTTGGGAAGAAAGAATGGAAGGATTGGATAATCATTTGGCATCCAATAATCTTTGACGATGTGTAGGGCATCCAAGATAAGAGTAGGCAAGAGGGTTGATATTCTTTGCGGATTGGGAACGCAAGACAAGAATAGTCCTAGAAGGTCATACTCAATGAACACCCAGGTGGGTATGTAGCTTGAGAGACAATGATTAAGGTGTCTATAAGTCATTGGTCTCACCACATTGTGCTCTGATCTATGAGAGATAGAGTTGTTAGTCAAGGCCTTGCTATAAACAATGTTGGTTACTATGATGCTATAACAGATGGATTGCCAATCTAGTTTCTCTTATGTGAATTCTTCAAGATTGAAAAATAGCCAAACACCTTGTAATGATCTATGAATACCTCCCTAGTTAAGAGGGAGTGTTGAAGAAAGTGTAACTAGGTTCGGTCTTCATAAATGTAATTTTGATATTTGTATTTATACAAGAAAAGAAATATTATTTTTGTTATATTTATCAATGAGTTTCTTGCTCATTGAAATAGGTCTAGCACATGTCAAAGTGTTATAGGTAAGTCAAAGAGTCAAAAGAAAATGTTGAAGACCCTTAAGGGCATGTTACACCATGTATATTTATGTATTAGAGTCAAAGATATCCCTCCAAGCAAAGTCACAAGTCCTCTCCATGCAACGACATCACCAAAGAAGCAAAAACGAAGTGGAAAAGTCAAGTTGGCCTAAAGGAGGGACGGTCCTCTATATATAGAGGTTGTCCACTCCTCCAACGACAAGCAACAACTACCTCTAAAATCAGCGAAGAAGATAGCCAAGAAAAGGGTGAGAGAAGTCGAGCATAAGGAGCCTCTAGTGCAGCAAAGAAGAAGGAGACTAAACCGAAGTTTAGAGGGCTGATTTAAGGGTGAATTACAGTCACACGTGCGAGAAAAGGAGGGCAGTCTGCGGTCACTACAGCAGCAATATCACAGTCATATATTTCTCTTTGTTTGGGCTAGAAACTTAGGCCTATAAGGCCTCCTACTCAAGCAAAGAAGAGGCTCTCCCAAGCGAAGGTAAAAGGAGTCAAATACACAAGGAAACCTCCCACACGTGCAAGAAACTAGGGCTGCAGTGTTGTCATATCAAGTCTGCAACTACACATCAAGAAGGTGCTCAGTTGGTCAAGAGAAGGAAGGCATCTCCATAAGTGAAGGACCTCACTAAGGATCAAAGATAAAGTATCCCTTCTAAAGCACACATAACAAGATCTATCTCCAGTTACTAGAAGAAGAAGGACGACGAAGTGTCGGGGAACAAAGTGCCGGAAGAAGGAGGACGAAGTGTCGGAATAAGGAAGAACTTGACTTGTGCTTGGAGGATATTCTTGTCAAGGGTCTAGGGTTTGGCATTGATCGATAGAAGCTTCAATAAGAAAAATTTACAAAAGGGTTTTCCTCTCTAAGAGAGAGAGGTTTTGCCCCCGTAGAGAGCTAATATCTTGTGTTCTTGTTTCTTATGTTTTGGTAGCAGTTTGATGAAATAAACACACATACACTAATCATAAGAGAAGAAGATCAAGCTAACAAGAAAATTGAAAAAGTACTTCACAAATTGTTATCAAGTCTAGAAGAATCCTATTATATCTAATTTCCCTAGATTCTTCAACAGGGCTTTGCACAAACACAACTCCAGAAATCATCTGTAGAGCCCTCAAATCATTGGAAGATATAGAGACAACCAAATTGACCAAGGTAGCTCTAAAGAGTCAAATGGCAGGGGGTGGAGTGATGGGGATTGTGACGTGACCATGAGAGTGGTATTGATTCTTTTTCTGCATCAATTTCTACAACCAACCCCATAGCTAATTCATCATTTTTTGTTTCTAGAACCACACCTGGTGCACAACCATCTATTAGGTCAGCTTTTAAAAAAACAGAGAAGAAAGAAGTTGACAAGTTGTTCGGAAAGTGTCTTCTTTGGAGTGATATTCCTTTCAACATTGCCAAGAATAATCCATTTTTCTAGCGCATGATTGATGTTATTTATATTGTTGGCTCGGGGTACAAAGCCCCTTCCTATGATGACTTTAGAGAGCGTATTCTTCAGAATGAAAAGGTCGAATGCACTAAGAGATTGGAGGAGTTTAGGGGCTCATGGGCACAAACAGGATGCACTGTGATGTCAGATGGTTGGACCAATCAAAAGGGTAGAACCCTTATTAACTTCTTGGTTAATTGTCCCAAGGGGACAATGTTTATGAAATATGTTGATGCATCTGCCCATATCAAAAATGCACGGTTATTATGTGATTTTTTGGAACTTGGACGTGTTCATTCAGGAGGTGGGTCCACAACACGCTGTCCAGGTCATAACGGACAATGTTGCAAATTATGTTGTTGCTAACAAGATGCTTATGGAGAGCATCCTAGCATATTTTGAACACCTTGTGTTGCACACTGCATTGACTTGATGTTGGAGTACATAGAAAAATTCTTTTTGTCAAGAATCTTGTTGAATCATCAAAAAACATCACAAAATTTATATATAATCATGCATTCGTGCTTCATTTGATGACAACATTCACCAACGACAAGGAGTTGGTGTGCCCCGCTATTATACGATTTGCCACTAGCTTCATATATCTTCAATCCCTCTTGAATTCTATGTGGGATGTGAAGAGAATGTTTCTTTCAAACGAGTGGCACGCTTTGTCATTTAGTTGCAAACCAAAGGAAGAGGCCATATGCAGGTTAGTTTCATACCAGGAGAGATTTTGGGCGAGAGTGCAGGAGGTGTGTAGTATTACTGAACCTTTGGTAAAGGTTTTTCAATTAGTTAATGGAGACAAGCCCGCAATGGGATACTTATATGAGGCCATGGCTAGGGCCAAAGAATCCATTCATAGTTATTATGATGATAAGGAGGATGAGGGGTTTGAGGAACAACAACTGACATGGGTAGTGATTGATAAGCGATGGAACATTACACTCCATCATCCCATTCATGTTGCACGGATCTACCTGAACCCCGCATTTTCTTACTCCTGTGGTTTCTTATTTGACGCTCAGATCATGGATGGATTCTTCACTTGTTCAGAAGATGGTGTCATCTCCAGTAGAACATACAGAAATCTCCAAAGAAATGGATATATACAGTATGGCAGGTGGCACATTTAGCTTTGACATGGCTATCCATGATAGGAAAACCAAAATGCCAGGTAAGTTTTAGTTTATTTCAATTTTCAAATTTCATTATCTCTTAATAACTTGCTTGAACTTTCAAATTTCAATTTTTTTCTTATTTTCATCTTATTTGTTGTAGATGCAATGTGGAGAAGCTATGGTGGCAAAGTACCCAATCTCCAAAGGCTTGCCATTCGAGTGTTCATCCAAACATGTAGCTCCTCTGAATGCAAGCACAACTGGAGTGTATTTGAAAAAATACACACCAATAAGTGCAACAGTTAAAAAAAATTCCAATTAATTTTTTTAATTCATTAAATAATAAATAATATAATTCATTAAAAAAAAAGGTCCTGATGATGGATCCCGGTTGGGATTTGAAATGTTGACGGAAAATGGTTTTTACTGTGGATTCTCCAGTAACTAAGTCAAAAGATATAAACCACAGATGTCTTAAATCCATAATATAAATTTTCATTTTTATTTTTTTATAATTATTAATTTATTATTTATAATTTATGACCCTTGTATAGGTTGGAGTCCCAGCGCCTCAACGACATGGTCTACGTCTACTACAATCTTCGATAGTGGGTGAGGCAACTTGAGAAGACACCTGACATGGAGGCCATCTCATTGGACCGAATTGACACCCTTTCTACATGGAGGGTTGAGGCTGAGAGACCTATCATGGAATTGGCCCCTTATTGGTTAAAGGAGGTAATGGAGGGGATAGCAACTGCAGAGGAGGAGGTGACACCACCTACCATGGTCACTAGTAGAGGACATGGTCTACCTCTTACAGCTCCTAGTTATTCAACTTCTAGAGCACAACAGAGTCCGCTACCAACCCTAGGGCCTTCTTCATCCAGAGGGAAAGTTGTTATATTCTCTTGCAAGAGGGGCAGAGGAAATCAATAGTACTAGTTACTTGGGACTGGAAGTCTGGGAGGAACCGAAGGAAATCTTCCTGGGACAAGGAAAGTATGTGATCGAGCTATTGAAAAGGTTTGATATGATGGAATGCAAACCCATGAAAACTATGATGATCACAAACTTGAAAATGTTAAGGAATTCTGAACCCAATCCCATGGATCCTACTAAGTATAGACAACTGATTGGCTCCCTAATGTATTTGGTGAATATTCGGCCAGACATTTGTTTTGCAGTAAATGTTCTCAGTCAATTTCAAATAGAGTCGAGAATTGATCATTGGATAGTTGCCAAGCATATACTGAGATATCTACAGGGAACTGTCCATTACTACCTAAAGTATGAAAAAGGAAAAGATGTTCAACTTGAATGATTTACTGATTCCAATTGGGAAGGCAGCGAGAAGGATGGAAGAAGCCCTACAGGAGGATGTTTTAGCTTGGGATCCTCCATGGTCTCTTGGATGAGCGGAAAGCACGAGACAATGGCTTGGAGTAGTGCTGAGGCCGAGTACATTGTAGCTTGTCAAGTGAGCAGGGAAGCGGTCTGGTTAAGGAAGATGTTATCTGATTTGTTTGCAGGACCGTTGGATCCTACCATTATACATTGTGATAATACCAGTTGTATAAGACTGTCTCAAGACTCGATATTTCATGGAAAGATGAAGCACATAAGCAACAAGTACCACTACATTTGAAAGATGGTACAAGATGGTGTAATGAAGCTGGAGTATATACCCATCGATGATCAAACTGTTGATATTTTGACAAAATCTCTTCCCAATAAGAAGCTTTTGTATCTTAGAAACAAGCTTGGATTGGTTGGCATATCTTCCCTAGTTGAGAGGGAGAGATAGACACATCATTCTTGTCTTCATTTTGGAAGAAAGAATGGAGGATTGAGTGATCATTTGGCATCCGATACTCTTTGAGGAAGTGGTAGGACATCCAAAATAAGAGTAGGCAAGAGGATCGATATTCTTTGAGGGTTAGAGACCCAACATAAGAATAGTCCTAGAAAGTCATACTCGGTGAACACCTGGGTGCATATGTACCTTGAGAGACAATGATGAAGGTGTCTATAATCATTAGTCTCGCCAACATTGTGCTCTGATCTATTGAGACATAGAGTTGCTAGTCAAGGCCTTGCTATGTGAAAACGTTGGTTATAATGATGTTATACAGATGGATTACTAGTCCGACTCTTCTTATGAGATCTCTTCAGTATTGAGAATAGCCATGTACCATTTATGAATACCTCCCTAGTTAAGAGGGAGCGTTGAAGAAAGTGTAACTAGGTTCGATCTTCATAAATATGAAATGTACTTTTGATTCTTGTATTTGTAAAAGAAAGAAAAATGATTATTGTTATTATCGAGCTTGGGTTTCTTGCCCAAGAAATTTTATAGGTCAAGCACTAATTGAAAGTGCTTCTAGGATTGTCCTAGGTCAAGAAGTCAAATAGGGACATTGTCATAATATGAAGATCCCATCAAGCATCTTGTAAACTGTAAAACGAATTATTTTTGTATTTTACTGAGCCTTCCAAGACCAAGTTGGCCTGACATCCTGTCAAGTCGACCTAGAAGCCGAAATTCGTACCCTTGGAAGACCTATATATATTATATAGAAGACATTTCAACCTCATTTGGACACACTCATTTCTCTCTCTCTCATGCAAAGAAAGAAGCAGAAAAGGGCAAGCACAGAAGGCAGAAGAAGGAGAACAAGTGTTTTGAGTTGCTCTCTCTCTGTTGTTGAAGAATCTAGGGCACCTGAGTTATAATGAGATTCTTCTAGCAATGATAACAATTTGTGAAGTACTTTTACTTTTCTTGCTAACACAATCTTCTTCTTATTATTATTAGTGTATGTTCTCTTACTTCATCAAACAGTTACCAAAATACAAGAGACAAGAACACAAGATGTTGGCTCTCAGCCAGGGCAAAACCTCTCTCTCTTAGAGAGGAAAACCCTTCTTGAAATTTCTCTTATTGAAGCTTTTATTGATAAATGTCAAACCTTAGACCCTTGAGAAGAAGATCCTCCAAGCACAAGTCAAGCCTTTGTCCTTCTTCTTTTGGCACTTTGTCCTCCTTCTTTCGGCACTTCGTTCTTCTTCCGACCACTGATAGCAGCCCTAGTTATGCTTGCACTAGAAGAGATATTTTTCTTTGTTCCATAGTAGACTCCTTCCCTTCCGAAGAGTACCTTATCCCTCTTACAATCGAGCTCTTCCTTGAGATATAGTTGTAGGTATGATGTAACAACAGTGTGGCCTTATTTCTTCGCACGTGTGAGGGGATTCCTTCAAGAAACTGATACTATATTGCTCTCCTTCCTTCATTTGTGTGGTCTTCTTCTTCGCTTGAGTGAGAGGCCTAATAGGCACTCCTTTCTTAGCCCAACCAACGAACGTTTATGACTGTAATAGGAGGGTTTTTATGACAGCAGAGAGAGTCTCCTTTTCTTTGCATGTGTGATTGTAATAAGCCCTAAGACAGCACTGCACTAGAGGCTCCTTCTTTGTCCTTTTTCGTACCTTATACTTGTCCTTATCCTTCGTTGATTTCAAAGGTGAATTTCATTGCTTTGGAGGGGTGGAATGACCCTTATATATAGAGGTATGCTCCTTCTTTAAGCCGACTTGATGACTTGAGGCCGACTTGACTTCTATGCTTTGAATTGCTTCCTTTTGTGATGTCGTTGCATGGAGGAGGCTTGTGACTTGGCTTGGAGGTATTTCTTGGACTCTCATACATAAATATACATGGTGTAACATGCCCTTAAGGGTCTTCAACATTTCTTTTGACTCTTTGACTTCCCTATAGCACTTTGACATGTGTTAGACCTATGCAACGAGCAAGAAACTCAATGATATAAATAACAAAAATAATATTTCTTTTCTTTTATAAATACAAAGATCAAAATTACATTTATGAAAACCGAACCTAGTTACACTTTCTTCAACATCTCTTTCTATCAACACGTGCGAAGAAGAGGTTTGAGATTCTGCAGCTTTTCGCTAGGGTTTCTGTTGTCGGGCTAGGGTTTCGTTGTGGAGGTTAAATTTGGTGAAAAAGAGCTGAAGGAAGGGCCAACAAAGTCCCCTTCTAAATCTAGAAGACAAATAAGGTCAAGCGATGCAGCTAGAGGCAAAGAAGAAGCAATTCTAGTCCACACGTGTGAAGTAGAAGCTGTTGTCGGGGCGCCGAAGTTGCAGGTCTGCAGTTAGGGCCAAAAAGTTGTCGCTGTAGGCCGAAGTAGTGTTGCCGGAAGAGATTCTGCTAGGTTTGTAAAGCAATGAAGCAAGCATATTCTTGAGAAGTTGATCTTGGTCTTGGAAGGGCTTCAGTGTTAGTCAAGGTTTTTGGCATTCGTCAATAAAGAATCGATAAGAAGAGATTGAAGGGTTTTCCTCTCAAGAGGAGAGGTTTTTCCCTAGCTTGGAGCCTACATCTTGTGTACTTGTATCTTGTTGATCTTCTTGTTTTGGTAGTTGTTTGATGATTGAAGAACACACTATAATAATAAGAAGAAGAATATAATCCTAATAAGTAAAAAATCATCACAAGCAGTTGTCATAGTTAGAAGAATCATTAATGTCATCTTGCCTTAGATTCTTCAACATGATGACAATTCAGAAAGCATGACACCAAGGCAAAGTTCCTCTCGAACCTCTCATCCAACTCATCCATCTGTGCAGTAGTTGTTGTGACTATCTTTCGCTTGCCCTTCTTTCTGTTTGGAGACTGGCTCGCATAATGTCTTGGCTTGTGACATGCAAAGCACTTGACTTTGCTCAAGTTCTTCTTCCCATCATAAGAGGATCATCCCTCTCCTTTATTCTATTTGGCAACCCCCTTGCCCTTTCTTACATGACCTGAAAGAGCAACATTCTCCTCATCCCTTTCACCTTTTACCTGGTTGCCATGAAGAGCCTCCTCACAAGTCTCCTCCTAGGTGAAGTCATCCCACAACTTATCCTGGCTTGGGAGATTCTCTCGTGCCACAACTCCCTCAACAAAGGTACCCCACTACTCTGTGAACCCATTCAGAGTTGTCTTTACTTGTTTTGAGTCTGACACTTTCTTCCCTATTGCAGCAAGTTCATCTCGTACTTCAGATATTGGGGTGAGATAAGAAGAAATTGTCTCATTCTTGGACATCTTGGTCCCCTTGAGTTTCTCTCTCAACACCATTTTTCAATTCTAGTTGTTGCCTTGGTATAACTTGGTCAACACCTCCCACATTTCTCTGGCGTTTTATTCCCAGATATATGATGAATAATGTGATGGTTCACTCCATCCAGAATAATCCTCCTAGATTTCACGTCCTTCTTATTATGAGCGACCAAAAGTGTTGCATCGATAGGACAAATCTGAGTTTGTGAAACAAACTCCCAGATTTCGTTCTCCTCTAACACCAACGTAATCCTCTCCTTCAAAATGTTGTAGTTAAAAAACACATCCAAGAGATCTTCAAACATGAAACCGATCGTCATCCCTGTCCTACTAATCTAGTCGGCCTGCAAACAGTTAACTAGTCGGCCTACATGTCGGCCTAGAAGAGGGACAGTCCTCTATATATAGAGGTTGTCCACTCCCTCATAAAGAAGACAACACAAGCTCTAAAATCAGCGAAGAGACAAGCCGTGAAGGAAGGTAAGGGAAGTCTAAAGGGTCTCCAAAAATGCAGCGAAGGAAGGAGGAAACTCAGCGAAGGTTAGGGACTATTTCTAGGGCTAGAAACAGTGCCACGTGCGAGGATAAGGAGGACAGATTGCGGATATAGCAGCAACAAGTTTTCAGTGCAAGATTAGTTGGTGTTTGGGCTATCACTAGGCCTACAAGGCCTACCAAGACAAGCGAATAAATCCCTCTCTCTAGCGAAGGAAAAAGGACCCTAATTCTCTAGGGTACCTCTCACACATGCGAGAATTAGGGCTGCACTGCTGTTATAACAGCCCTCCCTTGACAATCATAAAAGTTCATTGGTTGGCTAAGAGAGAGAAGGGATCATCATAAGGGAAGTATCTCATCTAAGGCATGTCTTCTAGAGCAAGTATAATAAGACTTACCAACAATTGAAAGAAGAACGAAGTGTCGGAAGAAGACGAAGTGCCAGAAAACGAAGTGTCAGAAGAAGTGTCGGGAAACAAGGTGCAGAAAGAGGGAAGGATTTGACTTGTTCTTGGAGGATATTCTTGTCAGGGGTCTAGGGTTTGGCATTGATCAATAAAAAGCTTCAATAAGAGAAACTTACTAAAGGGTTTTCCTCTCAAGAGAAGAGAGGTTTTGGCCCTGGCAGAGAGCATCTTGTGTTCTTGTTCTTATGTTTTGGTACCAGTTTGATGAAGTACACACACATGCATTAATAAGAAGAAGAAGAAGATTAAGCTATCTACAAAAAGTAAAAAGACTCCACAAATTGTTATCAAGCAACAAAGAATCACACTACACCACTTTGCCCTAGATTCTTCAACATGGAATCAGAGGTAAGGTGACACATCAAGGAAAGGGCAACTCAAGAACACTCATCAAGGAGAAGCATCTACAAAGTTGAAGCATCAAGCCTAGAAGTCTCAATCACTTCAAGGACAAGAAGGGTCTACAATACATCATTCATCAAGGAGGTCTACAAAGCTAGAAGAAGAACCTTACATAAAGACACCTACAAAGAAGAGTAGATTGAAGCAGGACCTACATCAAGCTACAAGTCTTCAAGCAAATCTCATCATCTAGAAAGTCCACTTGGAGAAAGCAACTTGAAGAACATCAAGATCCAAGGAAGACAAGCCATCAAGTCTCCAAAGAGGAAGCAAATCCTCTACATCTCAAAAATCTATCAAGTAAGTACATGTCCCCTTCTGAATATACATCAATGTCTTGCATGGAAGAAGAGGACTGATTTACTTCTCAAGGAGAATGAACTCCTAGAACATGTCAAAGGGAATATCACTATCCCTGCTAAGGAACAAACTCAAGCCTTAGCCAAGTACAATAAGGATGAGACAAGAGCTCAAAGGATTTTAATAGAATCAATCAAAGACTCTCTCTCATTTCCTATGTCTCCAAATTCAAGACATCGAAAGAAATTTATGATTAGCTAGTAGAGCTATTCTTGATATCCACAACCGGAGAAGTGATATCTCTGAGGAATGAATTGTACAAGATGAAGATAACAAAGGAAGGAATAGCTCCCTACTTCATGAAAATCATTGAAATGAGAGATCAACTTCAAGAGCTTGGGTAAGTCATGTCTGACAAAGAGATGACAATTGTAGTACTCAATGCTCTACCTGAGGAGTGGGGAAACTTCACGTCAAGCATATATACCAAGAAGGAAGCAACCACTCTCAGTGAAATGTGGTCTCTATGCAAAACAGCGGAAGCCAGACTTAAGGCAAAGGAAGATGTGGGATCAAAGGAGCAAGCATTTGCTACCATGGCCAAGAGAAAGGGTAAATTTGGCAAATTTGGTCCACGAAGAACAAACAACAAAAACATGTCCAAAATCCAATGTTTTGGATGCCAAGAATATGGACACTACAAAAGGAATTGTCCTAAGCTTAAGAAGGACAACAACAACAAAAGAAAGTGGGAAGAAGCTCACATAACTCAAGAGGTGAAAGAAAAAGGAAAGAAACAAAAGAAGGAAGATCCTCCGGATCTCTACTATGACTAGGCCAAACTCTTTACTTCTAGACTTCTTTCAAAGCTTTGAGTAGGATAGGAGCATGTAGGAATAGATTAAAATTGCAAGGCTAGAAACATCCTCTAGAATCTAAAAGTATAATGTACATAGAGTTCTAGATACTCGTGAAGATATAGCATTTATGATAAGAACAAAAATGCATGAGTAGAAATATCTTCTAGAATATAGGAGCATGGCAGATATAGCTCAAGATATTCATGTAGAAGATATTAAAGAAAATTGATCACAAAAAAGAATCTTAGAAGACCTCCATCATCAAAAGAAAAGAAACATTTGCAAGGCAAGGATCTTTAATATGATGGAATCTTCAAAAGAAGGTTCATGGACCAAAGCAGACGTCTCATTGGGAATCCCATTCATGGGATTCAAGAAAAGGATGATATGCAGGCAAGCTAAGATGAAGCAAGAAGGGCCACACCAAGGAAAATCAAATGAGGCTAAGATGATCAAGGGAGAATCAAGATGAGGTATGTATGCATCATAGTTTAGTCATGTTATCATTTGTATATTATTGAGTCATGGGTATCGTTCTTTAACATGATCAAGCATGAAAGAATCTCTTTCACCAAAAACATGCTTGAAGGCATGTACTACAATGCAATGAAGGTCTACAAAAGAATATGCTCACATAAGGAGTGTATGATTGCTGACTACAAAGCAAGAAGAAATGTTGACTAGTCTAGGAAGCAAGCAATGAAGAAATGCTCTCGCAAGAAGCATAAGATGTTTGACCTATCTATTTAAGAAAAAGCAAATGAAGAAAGAGATCAAACATGTGGACCACTCTGACAAAGGAAGGACCCTTGACACCTATGAAGGCCTTGGACATATAAAAGATGCAGACAACTGATTCTACTCTACGAAGATGTCGTGATGAAGAAACCATCCAGCAAAAAACAATGTTGAAGCAATATTAGGATGAAGTCATGATGGGCTACTAGGTTGAAGCGTGTAACAAGCAAGTGCAACGAGGCATCCATGAGAAGAGTATTCTGAAGCATGGACAAGATGACAAAGGAGTAGCCAAGATGACAAGAAAACCTGATGAATGACAAGAAAGCCACTTTCCACGAAGGAAACAATGACATGACAAACCAGGAAGGAAAATGATCGCTGGATGGTGCCCTACCTATAAGAAGTTTGAACAAGACTTCATGACATCAAAGAAAGGAAGAAGATCAAGCAACTGAAGGAGACCCGAAGAAGAAGTTGTTGATGAATGAAAGAGTCCCTAGTTAAGAGGGAGCTCTGATAGGTCCCTGATCAAGAGGGAGTTTTGGATCACCCCTGATTACAAAGGAGTGACAATTGTGTTTTCCATTTCATGGGTCATGCACTAGACTAGGACTAACAGTCGTAAGTCTAGATGAAGGCCATGAATGGAAATGTAGACACAAGATAGACACAACATTCTTGTCTTCACTTGGGAAGAAAGAATGGGAGGATTAGGTAATCATCTAGCATCCGATACTCTTTGAGGATGTGTAGGGCATCCAAGACAAGAGTAGGCAAGAGGACCGATATTCTTTGAGGGTTGGGAACCCAAGATAAGAATAGTCCTAGAAGGTCATACTCAGAGAACACCCAGACGGGTAAGTACCTTGAGAGACAATGATGAAGGTGTCTATAAATCATTAGTCTCTCCAACATTGTAGCTCATGATCTCGTGGAGAGATGGAGTTGTTAGTCAAAGCCTTGCACTATGACAATGTTGATGCATATGATGCTATAACAGATGGATTGCAAATCCGGTTTCTCTTATGTGAATTCTTCAAGATTGATAACAGCCAAACACCTTGGAATATTGTATGAATACCTCCCTAGTTAAGAGGGAGTGTTGAAGGAAATGTAACTAGGTTCGGTCTTCATAAATGTACTTTTGATATTTGTATCTATTCAAGAAAAGAAATATTATTTTTATAATATATGTCAATAAGTTTCTTGCTCATTGAAATGGGTCTAGCACTATTTAAAGTGCTATAGCAAAGTCAAATAGTCAAAAGAAAAGGTTGAAGACCTTAAGGGCATGTTACACCTTGTATAAATATGTATTAAAATCAAGAGAATACCTCCAAGCAAAGTCAAGTCTCCTCCTATACTAAGGCACCATTAAGAAGCTCCTTCAAGCATGCAATACCAGCAAGGAAACCATCCGAAATATACTCTTCTAGTCGGTCTGTTGTTGATTTTTTGTAGCACCAGATGTGCTCTAGCCATGAAAATTGGTGGAGAGGCTAAGGCACATGAGATCCCCAAGACCCAGAAAATCGTTTAGAGAAATTCCACCCGGATGAAGAGATTAAAATAATTAACTTTTTAATGAGTTCCTAAGTCTAAACATATAAAAAATAAAATATTAATGGGTATTAATATAATATGGGTGAGAAAGTTCTAAATAACGAGGATCAAGCCAGATCTAATCTTAGTCGTTGATTAAGGACTTAATCTCGGTCGTTGAATCGTCAACGAGAAAAGTATAAGAGGAGGCTTGAGAGTCAGTTGGAGACACACCAAGACACCAAGAGAGATCAGTTAATTTGATTTTCTGGGGCGAGGTTTGCTGAGGAAATCGAACAAGTGATCAGTTGCAGTGAGGGGCATCTCGACAAGAGGCTGAGGAATACATATCAGAAAGGCAGCGAAGTGCCAAGGAAGGCTGACGCAAAGGCAACAAGGGTTGACGCAGAGGCTAAGGAGGCCAGCGCAGAGCGCGCCGAGGGCCAGAGGAGTTGACGCAGAGGGCCAAAGGAGTTGACGCAGAGGCCATAGAGGCTGACGCAGTTGATGCAGAGGGCTTCAGAGGGTGCGTTGAAGTGATTCAGTGAAATAGACTGAGAGCCGAGAGGGTGACGCAATTGTGGAGAGCGCGTGGAGCGACTTTCACTGTCCAGCACAAGGAATAGTCAGAGTCACTGTGGGATCGTTCATTTGGTTGCCGATCAACCGGAATATCTGTCCTCAGATAGAGGTATTGCTACCAAGGAAATTCTCTGAAGGGTGAGCCATTTCTGGCACCCTAGTTGTATTCAGAATCTACTTAATAATAAAACCCTCTATAAGCTGCACAGGTTTTCCCACATTGGGTTTTTCCAAGGACGATTGTCCAAAAATAACGGTGTCCCTTGTGTTGTCTCAGTTTCTTTCAGTTGTTGATCTATATATCAGTGAAGGTTGCATTTGTGTTTATTTCGATGTTTATATGATTGAATAACTTGCTAATGTAAATAACAAGTAGGAGATAATAAACCAGATATTGCAGTAGGGGTTTCTAATGTATTAGATTCAGAAATTTTCACACCTACAAACAGTTAACTAGTTGGCCTAAAGGAGGGATAGTCCTCTATATATAGAGGTTGTCCACTCCCTCATAACGAAGACAATGCAAGCTCTGAAATCAGTGAAGAGACAAGCGAAGAAGGAAGGTAAGGGAAGTCTAAAGGGTCTCCAAAAGTGCAGCGCAGGAAGGAGGAAACTCAGCGAAGGATAGGGATTGTTTCTAGGGCTAGAAACAGTCACACATGCGATGATAAGGAGGACAGACTGCAGATATAGCAGCAACAAGTTTTCAGTGCAAGATTCATTGGTGTTTGGGCAAGTCACTAGGCCTACAAGGCCTCCCAAGTCAAGCGAAGAAGTCCCTCTCTCTAGCAAAGGAAAAAGGACCCTAATTCTCTAGGGTGCCTCTCACACATGGGAGAATTAGGGTTGCATTGTTGTTATAACAGCCCCCCCTTGACAGTCATAAAAATTCATAGGTTGGCTAAGAGAGGAGAATGGATCATCATAAGGTGTTAATTTATGGTATGTTCTATGCTTAGAGTAGTTTACTTCAAATTCTTCTTATTAGCCACTGTTAAGCAATCACATTAACATAAAGTAAAACACTGATAGAACATTAATAGATCGACAGAAAACAAGCCAAGACAAGAGACACCAAATGTGGCGGCTAACCAGGGACAAACCCCAATGTGGGGAAACCCTTTGATCAATTCTTCTATAACCTTCAATAGTTCAGCAGAGAGAAAAATAGTACAAATATACAAATTTGTAATTTTATGACAACAGCAGTAAACCCTAACCAGCAAAGTCAAAGCTGGCCAAACAAGATAGAATTGACCTCCAATCAGCTTGGTCAATATCCCAGTCAACTCGGCCTCCAACAGCAAGAAGAGGCAACCCATAAACAGTTCGAAAAACCCAGTCAACTGAAGTCAACCTGCTGCCAGCAATTAGGGCAGTCAACGCTGGTCAAACCAGAGGTCAGAATGCCTCGGTTTGTGTGCCAAAATCTGTGCCTGCCTAGGAGAGACAGCGACACCAAAACCGCACTCAAGAAAAGCCCACGCTGGTCAAAGATACTTTTGCAGCCCTGGTCAACGCAGTCAAACAGTTCTGCGTCCTCAAATCTGCGTCCTCTTACTTCGTCCTTCTACATCTCCTCTTTCCCACGTGTGTGCTGCTCCTTGTGTGTAAACCCAATCAACTAAGGAGAGAAGAATGTGAGAGATGAGATGAGTGAATAATGCCTCAACCTCACTTGTATTTATATGAAACGTTGAGGATGTGTGCCACACATTTAGCTGTTGGCCGACCTTGACAATTTGTCAAGTAAATACAAATAAATTCATATCTCCATAAATACTTGTCAGAATCGGATGATCGTTAGATCAATCCTACACCTCTCGACGAGAGGAATCCAGAAAAATATCAGCTACCATAGATAAGATGACCTACATGGAGTTTGGCCCTAGTTGCCAATTTTAACATAAGGGAAGTATCTCATCTAAGGCATGTCTTCTAGAGCAAGTATAATAAGACTTACCAACAATTGAAAGAAGAAAGAAGTGTCGAAAGAAGGAAGACGAAGTGTCGGAAGAAGTGTCGGGGAACAAAGTATCGGGAAACAAGGTGTAGAAAGAGAGAAGGACTTGACTTGTGCTTGGAGGATATTCTTGTCAAGGGTCTAGGGTTTGGGATTGAACAATAAGAAGCTTCAATAAGAGAAACTTACTAAAGGGTTTTCCTCTCAAGAGAAGAGAGGTTTTGGCCCTAGCAGAGAGCCAACATCTTGTATTCTTGTTCTTATGTTTTGGTAGCAGTTTGATGAAGTATACACACATGCATTAATAAGAAGAAGAAGAAGATTAAGCTAACTAGGAAAAGTAAAAAGACTCCACAAATTGTTATCAAGTAACGAAGAATCACACTATACCACTTTGCCCTAGATTCTTCAACAGAGGAAGCGTATTAGATCGTATATGTAATTGGCAAGTGGTTTCATCATGGGTTGGGCAACTTAATTAGGGCCCAATCCCACGAGAGGATCATATTGACACTCCTAAGGGATGCATTGAGAGCCATGGGACTCCATCATGTGTTAGAAGAGCATCATTTCATGCCATAAGCACCCTCAGCAATCTGCTTAATGCCCCATACTATTAGTGAGATGATGCACTTGGACCAATGTGCCCCAGTTGGCTTAGTATATTGTGGCAATTGATCCAAGGCCCATAGGAGGTTTGTCTCACCCTTGAGACATGGGAGCGAAAGCACCATCATTAGAGCCTGTTGACCCCTACTGGTCAACTACCCATGCAGTGCACCCCGTTTTTCTTGACAGAAAGAAGCAGCACCTGATCAGCATGTCCGTGCCATCCTGCCATCATCAGCAGTTTGATCTTTTTGATTGTAAACCCAGTCTGCATGTATTAACTGTAAATAATCTTAGCAGACATGAAGTCATGTATGTAATTTGCCTAGGTGGACCTAACTTTCTGATGATAATCTACGTCCCGGAAGGTTTTTTGTCTCACCGATCCATGGATCGGCAGAGTTTTCCTTCAAACCTGACCTCAAAGCCGGGATTGATTTTGTCATTTGAACTTTAGGAGAATCCTAGTGTGTTGATCTGCTAGATTATCGCTGTGTCGCAGAGCTGGGTGTTTTGTGAGGGTCTGTATTAAATGGGTTTGTCCCTTAAGATGTAATTTTGTAAAAGTCATGATGTAATGTGTCCTGAGGGTCGAGAAATGTTTTAAATCCCCTCATGAGTCCTAAGTCCTAGGTCCTAGGTGATGTTTCCGAAGGTTTAGTTCAGTGATCCATTTTAAAATGAATTAAAAAATTAAAAAATGAATAAAAATAATAAAATAATGAAAAATAATAAAAATAAATAAAAAATCAAGCAAAAACCCTAACTAGTAAAATAATAATAGTTTAAGTTAATAAATCGACGGATGAGATCAAGAGATGTCTTGATCCTCATCAACGGTCGAGATCATTTCTACATGGATCACTCGAACTAGCCGTTAGGATCATTTCCTTTATATAGGGTCTTAGGGGGTCATTTCAAAGCATCTGATCTGTGAGTCTGTACTGAAAAAGCTCTCTTGTAATCTAATTTTCTGGTTAATAAAAAGACTTTGGGGTCCAAATCGTGTTGGTGTTGCTCTCTGGAATTGCTGTGAGATCTTTAATTTTCTGCATATTTCAGTTTTCAGCCATTAATCATAGCTTGTTTTTAGAGTAGTGTGAGCACAGGTATCTTGTTCACCTGCTAGGGTTTGAGGGCTGCTAGGGTTTCTGAAATAATGGCAGGTATCTCCATTATTTCCTGAGATCTAGCAGCTTTCTCTCTCTCTTTGCTGATGGTTGCTTGAGATGTGCAGGAAAACATTTTTGAAGGAAATTTTGTGGGCGTTCGGGGAAGTTCTCGGCTGAACCAGCCAACTCCCGCAAGCACTTTCTGTGCAGAGCCCAGCTGATTGTTCCCTGGGTTAATCATTCAAAGTTTCTTTTCTGTTTTACATTTAGAGATTTTCTTTCTGTTCACAGTGAAGTTCAAAAAATTTCTGATATATTGAAAACATTACTGCAGTTATTGTCAAATCTGGCATTTCAGGGGCCAAAAATCTGTAAATTAATTAGCTGATCTAGGGTTTTAAAATTTTTTAGGGTTTTGTTTTTGTGTTTGCAGCTGCAAGGTTTTTCAGTGAGGGCTAAGCGAAATCATGCATACTTCGTTCATTTTCACTTCCTGCCTTCCTTGATCCTCACTGTATTGAGCATTATCAAGTGAATTTCGAATTTGTGTGTGTGCATCAAGTGGGGAAATCTGATTCAAACCAATAGCCGCTTCAGCTTTACTGCTGCCTTTCCATTTCCCTCCTTCGCGCTTCAGATGATTAGTATCTGCTCTTTGTTTTATTTATCGTTGAATATCTGTTACCATAAGCGTTACATATCATTGCGGCTGTATAACAGATTATTCCAAAATCCATTTCAAGCCGCCGACAGTGATTGACGAAGTTCTGGAGAGGTAATTTGTTGCTGCGTAGATCATGCAAAAGCTCAGGTGGCAATCAAAATTCCGTCGGTATGCAGTGGACACCAAGTATCAAAGGGAGATCGAAAATCCTTCAACGCATTGAAACATTCTGTCGGCCCAGTCTTCTGCCGTCACTGGCATTCCTCCGCGTGAGCTCTTCCGCCGACAAACTCCCTGCACATGTCCACACACAAATCAAAAAAGGGAAAGCGTTGAAACAATACCAGGCCAGCAGGTAAATCGGATTTGGCAATACGATCTCATCGTTCAGCGTTTTTCCTTTTCGATATGGATATAGCTGCGATATGCATAGGTTAGTTTCGTTCTCGTAGTTTTACTTTTTAGATTTTAAGTTTAAAAATTTATGAATGTTAGATTTTAAATTTCCAGATAGATCGTTCTTTTTTTTAGATTTTTCTAATATAAAAAATAAACAAAAAAAAAAAAGGCTAGCGTAGTTCTTAATTAGATTTTAATTTATTGTTTTAGTTTAGTTTAAAGTTCTTTTTATTTTTTATATAGATTCGTTGTTTTAAAAAATCATAAAACTAAAAAATGTTTTGTATTTTAGTTTTGTTTAGTTATTTTATTTCATGTGTTAGTTTTTGTTAGATTTTAGTTTTATAAAAAAATAAAAAATATAAAAATAAAAAATCAGTTTATTTTTTGGCTTAGTTTAATTTTTTTTATTTTTATTTTTTTTTGGTTTGGTTTAGTTTTAAAGTTAATTTAGTTTTAGAATTTTAATTTTTAGATTTTTTAAATTTCCATAACATTGAAAAATAAAAATTGAAAAAAGATTTAAAAAAAAAAACTTTGAAAAAATATAAAAATTTTGTGGAAAATTATTTTTAGATTCAGTTGTTTTCTTGTTATTATCTTTCATACTGAGATCTAAAACTTTCAAGTCGAGATGCGAATATGATATCTAGTTAATGGTTTACGATTCTTGTGGTGGTTCAAAGCATTTCATCTTTTAAAGTTTTTAGCTGCTGGATATCGTTTTTTGTCATTCTAAGAGCATTGTGTTTTAGCTGATGATAGATGATTGCTGTTCATGGTCCATCTTTTATTATCATTTAACAAGTAATCATTTTAATAACAATCTCTTAAGGCACTGGTCTGCTAAATCAACCAAATCATCGCGTGCTTTTTACATCGTGTCTCGTGTCTCCCAACCAACTGGTCGACAGTTGGTCACATCATCTCACAGGGTCTACCCCCCTTAGCCGCGGGAGACAGGCTCAAACGGAGGGATCGGGGATCAGAGTGACAGCCCCCGGTCCGAGCGTTGTCGTGCCAATCTGCGCGACAACAGAGCCCTCATTCATTGGAGCAGTATAGGCTTTTCTATCATCAAAAGACCCATGAGACCAGTTCTTGTGCCCCAAACCCAATTTGGGGCGCCACATGATGACTTGCATGGAGACTAAGGGACCACCCCTTTGTTCGAGATATATAAAGCCCTCTCTCACATTTTGGCACAAAGAAGACTCAATGTGGCCCTCCAATAGCCCTACATCAGCATGACGACATCAATTCGGCTCGCATTTGGATGGCTAATTTATAATTTGTGAAAGCTACTTGGTCGACTTGTGACCAACACTTGTTCCTTGCCCATATTTTTAATGCTTTAGGGGCTAATTAGGCTAATTCGACTTAGTGAGACTCATATAAATAGAACTCACTCTCATTTGTGAGAAATCATCATCATCACTTGGATTCTTCTCTTGAAAAAGAACTCGTACTTTTTCTTTGGAAGCTATTTGTTAAAATTGACAACTAGGGCCAAACTCCACATGGGTCATCTTATTTATGACAGCTGATATTTTTCTTGGATACCTCTCTCCGAGAAGTGTAGGATTGATCTAAAGATCATCCGATTCCGACATGTACAAATGAAGTTATATATTTATTTTGATTATGGACAAATTGTCAAGGTCGGCCAACAGACTTATGTAGGCTCAGAAGCCCAACAGTCACGTCTATTCATCCTCAACATTTGTTAGAAATTCATGATGCCTGAGCCTCATTTTGGACATCACTCATTCACTCACATCTCTCTCTCCTCATTTGATTGGGTACGCAATTTTGGGCAGCTTTCTCTCTCACACGTGCGAAGAAAAGGAGGACGATTTTTTGTTTTAGACGTTGACCAGTTTGACCGAATTTCAGAGGTTGTTTTCTTGGGCTGTGTTGACAAGCATTGACCTTCCTTGACTGCGGATTTGTGTGAGAAATTTCTATTTGTGCAAGCCGCAACTATGGGCACAAAAATCGAGGTTGTTTAACCCCTGTGTTGACCAGCGTTAACTGCATTAGGGCTGGCTGCAGGGTTGACTTTTGTTGACCAGTTTTGACTAGACTTTTTCGGATTGTTTTGGGCTTATTAGACTTGTTGTTGGAGGCCGAAGTTGACTGGGTTTGACCGTGCTGAATTGGGGAAGAATTATGCCATATTAACCAACGTTGACTTTTCTGGTTAGGGCTCTTTTGCTGCTATCATAAATTATCATATTTGTAAATTGTACTCTCTCTCTGCCGAACTATTGAAGAATATAAGAAGAATTGATCAAGGGTTTCCCCACATTAGGGTTTGTCCCTGGTTGGTGCCACATCTTGTGTCCCCTTGTCTTGGTTTGTCTTCTACTGTTTATGTTTATGTTCTATCTGCATTTTACTATCATGTTGATGTGATTGCTAAACTGCATATTGATATTGGGCTAATAAAGAAATTGAAGTAAAATTTGCTCTAAAGCATACATAGAACATACCATTGTTACCTAAAATTAACACTATTGGAGATTCTTTGGTGCATTTTGACATTTGGAGCTGAAATTTTCAATCTTCTTTGGAGCTATCTCATGATTTGTGGATGGAAATATCATATTGTCATATTGTAAGCACTTCTTGTCGAGTATTTTCTTGAAATAATGTCTAACATATGGAATTGTTGCAACTAGGTTAATGCTATTGTGCCCTAATTATTGAAAATCATTTTTGGAAAGCTATTTGGTTGGCAATTGCATATGTTACTCATTGTATGGCAAATGATGAATGTTCCTAGTGAATGAAATTTTGTCTTTCTTCCATAAAACTCCATAAATCTTGAGTGGGTAAATGTTAAAGGTTGATTGCTAGGGCATCAATCTTTAGCCTCCTTAAGGACGATTTTGGCCAATTTAGAATCATCTAAGACTCCATAGCCCAAAGGACTAGGCACTAGTCCAAGAAACTTGGTGATCAACTCCTCTCTTCTCCATATTTCTCCTCCTCAAATTTTCGGCCCCTCTAGGGTAGGGCATCAAGTGAATTCCTTTAGAGAGTGAAATTTTGGATTCTATGAGGACAAGACTCTTCCTTAGGGTCTTGCCTAGAGGATCTCCATGTTTGGTGGATTCTTCACGGTTCCTAACTAATAAAATCTTGTGCCCTAGAAGGGAAACCCTTATTTGTTTCTCCTAGACTAAGGGGCTTTCGTGAGGGTTGTACGAGTATAGTATTCGATGGAATAAAGCATAAGAAACCCTTTCTCGTCCCTTACCTTGACCTAGTGAGTACCTTGGAAGTATTTCTTCCCGTGTTTATTCATAAAACCCTAGGTCTAGCGCAAGCATTTCCTAGGTCTCTCAAAGGGAGCAAAAGCCTCTTGGAAGTGTTAAAACATCACATAGAGCTTCTTTGAGAGGTCCTGCCCCATCATTTGGAGGCTTGATCTTAGGAATACATATTGATATTATCTACATAAATCTCAAACCCTAAGTCTTGATCTCCTCCTAGGCCTTTCTTGGAGAGTGTTTAGCTTCCTTGAAGCATTGAGCCATTGTTGTGTCTCTCCTTGAATGGGCTTTGTGGAATCACGTCATACCCAAATCATTGATCTATTCATTCTAAGTGATTCCCTTCCTACCGGGACTCCTCCCATCGGTGAAAGTCCATAAAGAGCAGGGGACTTTGACTAAGGTGACAGTGGGTCATTGTCTCGTTATTGTCACTTAGTCGAGTAGTCGTCCCTTAGGTTTTCTCTTCCTTAGGGCCCTGCTAAATTGTGTGGTAACACAACCCTCAACAATTTCTTCCTTGATCAAGAGATAAGTACTTCCAATCATATTTTTTTCTCGTTTTGATTTTTTGGTTAGCCTCTTGTCCTTATATTTTGTATGTTTTAGATATCGGAAAATGATTGTTTGGTTATGATTTTTCTTTTTTCCATGGCCTCTTGAATGGGTTTTCAAAAACAAGGAACAAGTCCATTGCGGATGATGCCAAGGTGATGGTAGCATCAAGAAGTACAAAGCAAGGTTTGTGGTAAGAAGGTTCTCCCATAAAGAGGGAGTGGACTACAAGGAGACTTTCACTCCAATGACCAGATGGTCACGTTCTTGTATGGCCTAAGGGCTAGAGCATAGACTCAGTAGGAGTGATTGGTGTTCGAGACGGAGGATTGTACAGATTGTTAAGACATCCAGGATTGTGCCAGGTGACTAGAAGAGCTTCTAGTTCATTAATATTTATTAATTAATGTTGACTATTGAGCCAAGTTTCTAAGGATAAATAATTTAATTATTTAAGTGACTTAGATCTAATCTCTATCGTGGATCTCAAGTCAGGCCTACGATCTAATCCTAACCCTTCATCACTTAGGAGAATAGGGTTAGGGATTTGGCTAAATGAAATTACAGAAATAAACCAAGGGAGGGGTGAAAGACACATTGTGATTGAGAGAACAATTTTCTCAAGAGAGTGAGAGAGTCGAGACTAAAGAGAAGAGGAAGGTATGACGCTAGAGGTTCAAGTGAGCAAGAGTTTTGCAAGTTGAGCACAAAGGTGAAGGGGTCAAGGTTGAGAGTTTGTTGCACACGGGAGGAGGCCAAGAGCATTGAAGTTAAATTCCAACACAAGCAGACAATGAATGTGGGGAGGCTGAGAAGGTTGAGGCTGCATTTGTTGAGGGGTTGAATAGCTTCAGGTGTGCCAAACTTGTGGAGACAGCCAGCATAATTGCATATCAAATTTCTGGGGGACCGAGTTGCCAAGTTCCATTGTTGTAATTTCTAAGTATTCTTTGTTGGTCGAGTTCCTTGTTAAAGGAGGCCCTGATTTCTAGAGTAATATAAAGTGAAGTAAAATTTGTTGGGCATAATTTTTTTGCTGTGTTATATGACTGGTTTTCCATTTATTTTCGGTTGCAAGTTCATTTAAAAGTTAGAACACCAGCATATTTATTTTCATTAGCTTTCTGATAACATTTTACTGGGTGAAATTTTTTCTCATTATAAGATAAACAGCTAGGAAAATCCAATCAGATCTAATATTCAAATTTCACAATCCTTTGGCCTGCTGCCAGGCCTTGACTGTTCTCCTATGCTTTGAATCTGCTCAACTGATCTCTCCTTGACCTCATGAGTCTTCTTGGTGTTCAAAAAGTGTGTTCAACTTCACCCATATTGTCCTGTTTATGCTTTGAGAGAGATAACTATCCTCAGTCCTGGCAACTAGTTTTCCAAATCATAATAACTGATCTCATTAATACTAACAACAATCTTATCTCAAGAATGAGATGTATGGTAAAGAATAGATTAAATTTAACTCACTTATATCCTAGAATCTCTTGAATATTTCATATCTAAGACGAGGAGAACACAGGAAATTTGACTTTCACTTTTAATAATTAAGTGAAATTACAAGGTGGTATTATTTTCCACTTTTACTAGGAGGTTATTACTAGATGTTGTCTTTAACTACTTCTCGCACATTCAAACCTAATCTGTGCAAGAAGCTCCTACTCAAGCTATATTTCTCAACAAAGGAACCTTCACAAACTTGTACATATGATCAGATTAGTCACAATATATTCAAGCAACCACCTTGAAGCCATCACTAATGTCCTTTGCAACCTAACAGTCCACCAAGATTACAGCTTTTTATTGGCATGTGTAATGCAGTAAATAAAAAGAAGATTTGGTCCAACACCTAGAGCATGAAGAATTGGGTACGATGTTGTTGGCTACGAGGATGGAACTATATGAACGGGGAGGCATTCTGGGCAAGATGTTGTTAGGGTCCAACCCTAACCCCATTATTTATGTAATAGGATCGAGTCATAGTTATAGTTAAGTAAAGAGTCAATAAAGCCCATATTAATAATTGTAAGTGTCTGACCCACATTTAAAGAAGGGACCACAGTTAGTTGCAAATGGGCCATGGTATTAGATAGATGGTATTAATAAGAACCATGGTATTGACCCCATGGTATTGACCCATGGTATTGCATGTATGAATCCTATATAAAGGATAGAGACTCCCCTCGAGAAGCATAGTGCCTTACTTTGTAATTGAGTCCAGCTCTATTAGAGGTTGCCCCCTCGAAGAGGCAAGTGAACATTGCTTTCATTTCTGAATAATAAAATAATTGTTGTTATTTCTTATTGTTTTGTGTTCAAGGTATATTTCTTCGCATATTTGGCATTCTGGTATCTTCTGGCAGGTCAAGAGCATAACAAGTGGTATCAGAGCACTTTCCAAGGCCAGTGGGATCTCCATTTTTAGCAAAAAAAAAAATGGCTAGAGACGTGTTCCGGCATCTTTAAACCACGGGATCTGTCGTTGAGCGCATAAACCTGCGGATTTGGGGAGGCATGCACGCAGGAAATTCAAGAGGTGGTCACGCTTGTTGGACTCCCTTGTAACCCTGTGGGTACCCCTTCGAGTAGTAGCGCAATAGACAGAACCGTGCACGGACTCTCTTCCAAGTACCCTCTGGGTATATCGGAAGCCCCCTAGGCTCTCTTGAAGCCTCGCCTTAGATAAACTGTCGGCCTTCTTGCTACTACAGTACATTGAGAACAGCACTCGGGGAGATCACTCGCATGTACGATAGAGTAGTCGGGTTGTACGGATAACGGTACGATTGATCCTCCTTGGTTAATGCCCTGAAAGATTGGGCCGAGTACTACTATCAGACCCTTATGTATATTGCGATCTGTAGCACTTGACACTCCTTAAGACCATAGTTCCCGGGTCTCTCTCTAGATCACGCATCATCTTTGCCAGATCAGATCTAGCAGGTGGGGTTCTATCACAGCCGCAACAATCAATTCCGCCATTCAGATCTATCAGATCCGCCATTCAGATCTAGCCGTTGGATTCCGTAGCAGTCGCCACAATCAAATCCGCCATTCAGATCTAGCAGCAGGGGTTCAATCACTACCACATTCCTACTCATACTTTGCAGTTGAGGGATCCGACAGATCAAACTATTTGTGTGGGGCCCTATACCTGGGCACGATTCTCGCAAGACATTGGGTAGAATTGACTTTTCTAGGATTTGGCTACTGCAGTATTCCTAAGCGAGGAGTAAAATTCCTTTCGGAGTTACAATAAAAACACAAGGATTAAAAACAAACAAACAAACAAAAAGGTCTGAGACCCTCCCAGGACGCTTATAGGAGGCTTGGCCCATAAGAATCAGGTCGATGAGCTGAGCAAGGTGGTACCATTCACTTGTTAGCGTCAAAAATTTCGGGCGATCCCAAATTTTACAGTGCACCTGATCGGTACATGGTACAAACTAGAGCTCAAGCTATGGCCAATGAGAAGATCGACACCCTTGAAACAAAGTTGGACGTAGTACTGTCGTCGCTCAAGACCTTAGCTGACGCACTCGCAAAGGGCAAGACGGAGGAACACTTGGAGGCATATCCTTTCAATGAAAACATTGAGGGCGAGTCTAGCCATTCTCTTCACCTCTTTGGCAACCACCAACAGTCCTAGACGCGACCACCCAAGCTGGACATGTATAAATTTGATGGCTCTCATTCGGCCACATGGCTAGCACAAATGGAGCAATATTCCACACTGAATCACATCAAAGATGATGCGACTCAACTTAATGTGGGTAGCATGTACTTGGGCAATGAAAGATGGCAATGGTGGCAGTGGCATCAACGTTGCTATGGAAGGCCCGTGACTTGGCAGACATTCGCAAAAGCTCTTATGGATCGCTTTGACCATGAATCTAACTTTTTGGGTCGTCTCACTAAGCTCTGACAGACAGGAACAGTGAACGAATATATTACAGCCTTTGAAGCCTTAGCCTTCCGCACAGGAGGTCTACACGATCAGTTCTACTTGGAATGTTTTGTCAGTGGTCTCAAAGAAGCCATACAAGCCCACGTCCGACTGCAACACCCAACCTCATGGCTGGATGCTTGCAAGATAGCTTGTGAAGTAGAATGTGCGTTAGCGGCCCAGTCCAATCGCCCAAATTTCATAGCCAAGGGTTGCCCCACCCAGGCTCAAAGCACTACCCAAACACTCAAGGTTCAAAAGGTGTCCCCAGCGGAAATGAAGGAAAGAAGAAAGCAAGGATTGTGTTACTACTATGATGAGAAATACTCCCCCGGGCATAAATGCAAGGAGCCCAAATTCTTTCAAATTGATGCCATTGATCACAGTTCATCGGAGGAAGCCCCACCACTTGAGGAACCAGAGGAGGAAGATGAGGACAACTAGCTGGACAATGTACCTGAAGAACCAGTTATCTCGCTTCATGCTTTGGTAGGGATTTCTTCTCCCCAAACTCTCAAAATCAGAGGTTTTATTAAGCATCGCCCTGTAGTAGTCTTGATTGATAGTGGCAGTACGCATAACTTTATCCATCAAAGAGTCGCGGAAGCAGTCCATTGTTTTGTCAGAGCAGTCTCTAACTTCCAGGTCCAAATTGCTAATGGGGGGACAATGAAATGTCAAGGCCGCTGTGAAAATGTCAAACTTCAAATGGGAGATTATCAGTTAAAGACCCACATGTTTGCCATACACATGGTAGTGTGTGACATTGTCTCGGGTGCTAAATGGCTCCGCACACTCGGCCCAATCACAATGGATTTCTAGGAGTTATATATAAGCTTTAAGCAGAACAACCACACACATTCCCTCCGCGGACTCCAGGCGAGTGATCCCTCTATCATCAGCTCACATAGGATGGAAAATTTGTTAAAAAAGGGCCACCATGGAGTTATAGCCCAATTTAATGCCATCCAGGCCTTCGAACCCAATTCTCTTCATATTCATCCTGAGATGCAACAGATCTTAAACAACCATCTGCCAGTCTTTGACAAGCCTCATGAGCTTCCACCCTCGAGAGGGGAACATGATCATAGCATTACTTTGGTCCCAGGGGCCCAACCACCAAATGTGCGCCCATATAGATATCCGTTCGCCCAAAAGAATGAAATTGAAAAAATCATCAAGGAACTCTTGGAAGCAGGCATCATTCGTCCTAGCATTAGTCCTTATTCATCGCCTGTGGTCATGGTGCTCAAGAAAGATGGGGAATGGCGTATGTGTCCAGACTTCAGGGCCCTCAACAAGTTGACAGTCAAAGATAAATTTCCCATCCCGGTTGTCAATGATTTGCTGGATGAACTAAATGGGGCTCAATTCTTTACTAAGCTCAACCTTCACTCAGGTTATCACCAAATTCGCATGAAAGAAGTAGACATTCCAACGACTGCTTTCCAAACTCATGAAGGCCATTATGAGTTCCTGGTCATGACATTTGGTCTTTGTAATGCCCCATCCACTTTTCAGAGCCTCATGAACCACCTGCTCAAACCATATCTCATAAAATTTGTCCTTGTTTTCTTTGATGACATCCTCATCTACAACCGCACCTAGGCCACACATCTTCAGCATATAGATCTACTCTTGCAACTGCTCCGGAAGCATAAATTATTTGTCAAGATGTCCAAGTGCTCTTTTGGCATGGAAGAAGATGAGTATTTGGGCCACATTGTGGGGCATGAAGGTGTCAGGGTGGACCCCAAAAAGATCCAGGCAATGCAAGATTGGCCTCAACCAAAGACCTTGAAGAGCTTGAGAGGATTTTTGGGTCTCGCGGGCTACTATCGCAAATTTGTCCACAATTATGGTCGCATTGCTAGACCCCTCACTCACCTCCTCAAGAAAAATTCATTTCTCTGGAATGATGAAGCGCAACAGGCATTTATAGCTCTCAAACATGCCATGTGTTCCACTCCCGTATTAGCACTACCCGACTTCACCAAATCTTTTGTGATTGAATGTGATGCTTCAGGTACGGGTATTGGGGCGGTCTTAATGCAGGAAAATCGACCCTTGGCCTTCACTAGCCAACAACTAAGTGGGACAAATCTGGGACAATCTACCTATGAGAAGGAGATGATGGCCATCTTACATGCAGTAGATACCTGGCGACCATACTTATTGGGGCGGCGTTTCCAAATCCGCACAGACCATCAAAGCCTTAAATATTTTTTGGAGCAACGCCTATCCTCGCCACAACAAAATAAATGGCTCGCCAAAATGCTGGGATATGATTATGAGATAATTTACAAGAAAGGGCGCAAAAATGTCATAGTAGATGTGTTATCACGCCAATTTGAGGAGGAAAGCACCCTGCTCGCAATCTCCTTTCCCATTCTAGAATGGATTGAAGAGGCTCGCAAGGAATGGTTTTCACGTCCTTTGCTCTCCCAACTCATTATTAAATTGCAGGCAGATCCAAATTCCACAGCGGGCTACTCTTGGCAGGATGAGATTCTTCGCTACAAGGACAGAGTCGTCATATCACCAACATCCACTCTCAAAAGTCGCATTTTGGCGAAGTTACACTCATCTCCCACTGCAAGCCATTCAGGCTTTCAAAAGACTTATGCTCGCACACGACGTTCATTCTTTTGGACATGCATGAAAACAGACATTCTTACTTTTGTAGCTGAGTGCGACGTATGTCAGTGCAACAAAGGAGAAACAATCAAATACCCAGGCACATTACAGCCATTGCCCATCCCGGCCTCAATCTGGACGGAGGTTTCTATGGACTTCATTACGGGTCTTCCAAAGTCAAGCAACAAGTCCGTCATCATGGTGGTTGTGGACAGACTTTCTAAGTATGCTCATTTTTGTGCCCTACCCCACCCTTTTACACCAACTTTGGTAGCTCAATCTTTCATGGACCAGATCTTCAAATTGCATGGCAAGCCCACTTCCATTATGTCTGATCGTGACCCAATCTTCACCAGTAACTTTTGGCAGGAACTCTTCAGGCTACAAGGTACCCAACTACAACTCAATACTTCCTATCATCCCCAAACTGATGGTCAAACTGAAGCAGTCAAAAAATGTCTGGAGACCTACCTTGGGTGTTTCACTTTAGAAAAGCAACATCTATGGGTACAGTGGTTACCTCTAGCCGAATGGTGGTATAACACCAACTATCATGCCACCACCAAAATGGCTCCATATGAAGCAGTTTATGGTCAACTCCCTCCTTCACCTACTTTTTATATCAAGGGATGCTTAAACGTACAAGCAGTGGATCAACTCCTACAGAACCACAAAACCATGCTGGCCCGCCTCAGAGAGAATCTCCATCAAGCTCAAAACCGCATGAAGCAACAGGCAGATCAACATCGTTCAAAACACCAATTTCAAGAAGGGGATCAGGTATTTCTGAGGCTGCAACCATATAAGCAAACATCACTCAAAGACAAGGGTTGTCAGAAATTATCTCCAAAATTCTACGGGCCGTATCAAGTACTTCAGCGCATTAGAGAAGTCGCCTACAAGCTAGCTTTGCCACCGACTGCAAAAATCCATCCAGTCTTCCATGTCTCATGCCTCAAGAAAGTGATTGGGAACCATTGTCGAATTCAAACCAGTCTACCTGAATTGGATGAAGAAGGGTCAATCTGGCTCCAACCTGAACAGGTTCTTGACACACGAGAACAGCACCTGCGCGGCCGCATGATCAAGGAAGTCCTCGTCAAGTGGAAAGACACCTCTCCAGAAGATGCGACCTGGGAACCAGCCACTGTCCTTCAGCAATTTCCGCAGCTTCAACCTTGAGGACAAGGCTATTCTTATGGGGGAGGGCATGTTAGGGTCCAACCCTAACCCCCTTATTTATGTAATAGGATCGAGGCATAGTTATAGTTAAGTAAAGAGTCAATAAAGCCCGTATTAATAATTGTAAGTGGTTGACCCGCATTTAAAGAAGGGACCACAGTTAGTTGCAAATGGGCCATGGTATTAGATAGACGGTATTAATAATAACCATGGTATTGACCCATGGTATTGCATGTATGAATCCTATATAAAGGATAGAGACTCCCCTCGAGGAGCATTCTGTCTTATTTTGTAATTGAGCCCAGCTCTATCGGAGGTTGCCCCATTGAAGAGGCAAGTGAACATTGCTTTCCTTTCTGAATAATAAAATACTTGCTTTTATTTCTTATTGTTTTGTGTTCTGGGTATATTTCTTCGCATATTTGGTACTTTGGTATCTTCTGGCAGGTCAAGAGCATAACAGATGTTGGTGAAGAAACAAGTGCTTATGGGTTTTGAACGTGCCTAGCATCATCAAATTGATCTGACACTATCTATGGAACAACATTCATATTATCTAGGCACAGTTCCTAGCCTAAGGTGGTGTAGAAGACTCAGATCCAGTTGACCGAGACAAGAGTCTCACACAGCCTCCAAGCATTACAAGGGAATTGTAAAGGGCACACAAGGGGGTTGCACTCTGGTGAACTGTATCCCTGGCATCAAGATAGAGATTTATGCTTTCAGAAATGAAATAGCTGTGAAGATAACTGAAAAGGTGACCAGGAGAAGAGTCTCATAGCCTCCAAGCATTACAAAGGAATTCTTAAGGGCCTAGAAGGGGATTGCGCTTAGGTGAACTGTAGCCCTAGCACCAAGCTAGAGATTTTTGCTTTCAGAAATGAAGGAGATGATGAACCTATTATGCTTTCAGAGATGAAGAAGATGGTGAAGATAACTGAAAAGGTAAACCAGGAGAAGGGTCCCTCGTAGCCTCTGAGCATTACAATGGAATTGTGAAGGATACACAAGGTGGTGGCGCTTAGGTGAACTGTAACCCTAATGCAAAGCTACAGTATTACGCTTAGTGAACCTATTATGCTTTCAGAAATAACGGAGATGGTAATGAAGAGAAGAGTCTCTCATAGCCTCCAAGCATTGCAAGAGAATTGTGAAGGGCACACAAGAGGTTGCATTTAGGTGAGCCGTAGCCCCAGCGCCAAGCTACAGATTTATGCTTCCTGAAATGACAAAGATAATGAAACTATTATGCTTTCAGAAATGGAGACGATGCAGATAACTGAAAACGTAACCAAGAGAAAAGTCTCTTGTGACCTCCAAACATTACAAGGGAATTGCGAAGGACACGTGAGGGGTTTCTCTTAAATGAACTGTAGCCCTTGCACCAAGCTACGGATTTATGCTTTCAAGTTTCAGAAATGAAGGAGATAATAAACCTATTATGCTCTCAGAAATGAAGGAGATGGTGAAGACAACTGAAAAGGTGACCAAGGGAAGAGTCTCTCATAGCCTCCAAGCATTGCATGGGAATCGTGAAGGGCACACAAGGGGCTGCACTTAGGTGAACTGTAGTCCTAGCACCAAGGCTCAGGCTACGGATTTGTGCTTTCAGAAATAAATGAAATGGTGAACATATCCTAGAGTGCGTAAAAAGAAGTGCACACGAAGATTATGAGAGCGATTGCAAATTTTCTTGATATTGAAGAAAGAAAACAATAAATTATATTAACGTCCACAAATGACCAAATTGGATCAATAGGACTAGGGCATTAAAACTTAATTATTCAGCATTTGCTAATCTCTCTGAGAAAGAAGAAAGAAAGCAATAGATTATATTTTTGCATACAAATTACCAAATTAGGTCAACAGGACACAGACTTCAAACTTGATGACAATGTCAATGCAGGTGTACATAAGGCATCTCTTGAAAAAATAACGAAACAACAGAGTATACCATAGACAATGAATTACGATAAGTAAACGCCACGTAAATCCAAGTTAGACCACGACAATATCAGGTGAATACTGGAGGATGGTATTGCACGTGATCCTTCATCGGCTGCTCATTGAAATGCTTAGTTACAGGAAATAAGGGCTTAATTGTATGGAGTAGCGCTGGATTGAGTACTTGAAAGGGGGCCATATTTTTTGTCAAACATTTTGTGGATGTGAATGCTTGCTAGCATTAGAAGAACGTATGGTTTTCAAGGAACTTCACATATTTTAACACAATTGACGCAGATTGTAGAAATGATTCCTAACCCGGTCTATGACCTGAATGTGACGAACCGACATAGCGATGAAACCCTCTTGTCTGCTCTGAACAGATTTTAGCTTTAGATATTCTTCCTGAGGCCTGCAAACAAAGTAAACTATACCCGCATCAGTTTCATAAAGGTAAACGTTGTTCTGCGTCGAAAAGAATGAATGATAAAAGAGAAGTAGGTGGTCATTGGCTCTGCCTGTTGAGATTGAGTTGAATGGGGAGCTATTATTCTTCGAACGACATTGAAATGCCGATGCCAGACAAATCCTTTCATTATCCAACAATAAAAACGATGCAAAAATAGCAGATATCACTCTACAGCGAACTTCACATGCCCAAATCCAGTGATTTTCAGAGAGATCTGCTTGCAATTTCAGTGAGCGAATGGTGGACTCCGCATATGAAGACCGCCTCCCAGGACTTTCAGAAGGCACGTGTTCAAAACTCTTAATTCAAAAAAGATTTTATCAGGTTTTAGATACTGCAATAGAGCAACCAAACCGCCGCGCCAGTCCAGCAAAGAGCATTGCTTGAAATTCAACTCATAAAAGTAGTATACAGTAGTACATGGAGTCGCGGGTATGCGTAGGTGTTATGGGAAATCAAAATCAATAAATGAAATGATATTTTAAAGTTTACGAGACTGAAAATAGTTTATGAGATTATTAGTTTTTTGTTTTTTGCTTTTTGTAATTCAGTGTTTTTCCCATTTAAATTGATGATGAGCTGATCCAATTTTTTAACAATCTCCTCATTAAAAAGAGAATGCCAAGATACTGAGGCTAACATGTTTTCATAACTTTCTCTAATGTCTTTGAATGCATCACATTCTAAAATGAAATGTTTTTCCGATTCCACAACCCCATGCGTACAAGATGTGCATACCCTTTCTTCCCAAGCTTCTTTAGGCCTTTTTTCACACTGAAGTTGATGTGAGTTAGCACTTAATTGAGCAATAAGAACCTTTGCCCTCCACGAAATGCTAGCTCCAATGAACTCTTTTTGTTGTAAATCACACGTAGGGTTGAATTCCTCAATGTAATATTTCTTCTTTCTACCCAACTCTTTTCCCCATACCTTTTTACGAAACTTCTCCATGACAAAATCCTTTAGCTCCTTGTTATTTGTGGGACAGGCATTGAGGTAGATATCCCATTTTTGCATCCATGTGTAGTTTTGTTTCATCCATGTTTTCTTTCTTTCACTAATGCCTTCATTGAAGACAACATTAGGTCATCTACCTACTCTCATTTGTTCAGTTCTTTTTAGGTATCTTATGAGCCGCATCATAGCATTTGCTTCAATGGAAGCTGCTCTTGTTTCACTCAACATTATCTCATAAGGTACCGAACTTTTTATTTTGAACTTGCTCATAATCAAGCGTTTTTGGATTTTCTCAATTTGTTTCCATTTTGAGACGGGAGTGCTACTAGCCCACAATTCACACCCATATAGCATCAATGGACAAACTAGGAGTCCAAAAATCACTTTAATCGTTTTCCAATCCCATAACTCTGCCTCTCTACATCTGTTTTGAAGAGCATATGATGCTTTCCACCCTCCTAAAATCCTCTTCTTTCTGCAGTCCTCCCAATTGAGTTTGTTGTTGAAATCAATCCCAAGGTACTTGGACTCCTTTACTTCTTCAAGAATGTTGTTTTCAAAGAAGAAAGTATGCTAGCTCTGCTTCCTTTAATTAGAAAAAATCATTATTTTGGTCTTGCTAGTATTGACTTGCATCCCCATTGCTCTACAAAATGCTCAAGGGCATATAAGTGCATTTGCAATCCATGGGTCGATTTAGAAATCAATACAATATCATCAGCATATAAAAGAAGCTTTATCACAAACTCCCCCAACCGAACACCATCTCCACCTTGCAGATTTAGCCACTCTTCCAATTTATCAATATATAGACCAAAAAGAGTGGGGGATAGAGGGCAACCTTGCTTGACTCCAATGTCACTTCTAAAGCTTTCTGAAATACTTGCTGAGGTTCTAATTTTGACTTTCACTTCTTCATAAAGTCTATGGACAGCGGCTCTATAATGCACAGGAATTTCAAGTTCTTCCATTCTACACCACAACTTATCCCTAGGGACTGTGTCAAATGCTTTTTTGAAGTCAACAAAGCAGCAAAATACTTCTTCTTTGTCCTCCCAAACCTTTTCAACAATGTGTCTCAATGTGATGCCATGATCCACTATAGAATGTTTCGGCCTAAAACCCGCTTGTCCTCTTGCCCTCTTTTCTTTTACTTTTGCCTACTTGTTAATTTGTCTTCTACCATGTTGCCAAAAAGCTTTGCAAACAAAGGATTGATCATAATTGTTCTATAGTTGGATGGATTATTAATGTCTCCACTTTTAAAAATGGGTATTGTTAGGCTAGTTGTCCAGTCTCTTGGGCATCCTTGCTAAATGATGTTGTTGAATATTTTCATGATGTGCGGTGCAAGAGCGTTCATTCCCCATTTTAGATACTCTGCTTGAAGTTCAACCAAGTCCTTTGCCTTTCATGTTTTCAGCTTCTTAATTCCATTCTCCACCTCATGTAATGTGAACAGCTTTGAATTTGTGTTGATCCTAGGGGGGGACTCTGCCTCAGATTCTTTCTCATAGAGTTGCCTTGCATAATCAAACCATTGATTGGTTGTAATATTATTTTCAATCTGTTTCTTCCTTAGTTGCAGTTCCTACCAAAAAAGCTTTGGATTATTCTTGCTTAAATATATTAACTCTTCTCTCATTGTTTGCATGAACTCGTCTTTTTTCCTTTTTAGTATTTTCTTATATAACTTTACATTCATCTTCTTTTCCTACCTTTTTCAAGGTTCTCCTTGCCATTTTGCATTTCTCATCAAACCAAGCATTTACAGGAAAGCAATTTGATTCTGATTTCCTATTTTTTGCTCTTTTGCACTTGTCAAGTGCACTTTGGATTATATTTGTTAACTCATGGCTGCTAAAGCGTTTGAAACCAGTTTTCTCTTTTTGAATTAATCTCTCTAACATTGTCTTGAAGATAGTACCATTTTCTTGTGTTAGAAGAATTTTGCCCCTTGATAGTGATTGTCGAGAGCATTGGGCTTTCCTCTTATGTTGCCTTTCTTCTAACCATGGTAACCTTATAAAAATTGGATCATGGTCTGATTTTAAGTCCCAAATATGCTCTCCAATACTAACTTCATCTATCTTTTCTATTAAGCTTTGTGAACACATCACATAGTCAACGACACTTTCCCCATTGTATACATTGCAAGTGAAGTTCCTAGACCTTTTCCATCTATCTAGACCGTTGCAAATAATTAGGTTGAAAGCCCCACACAACGTAAGCAACTCATCTCCAAAATTATTGCTAACTTTGTCATCTTCTGAACACCTCACCCATTGGGGATTCTCCTCTTCAGTGAACCAAATGGGATTGTTATCCTCTTTGCAACAAAGGATGCTAGCTTGGTTATTTGTTGTTCTAGCATTGAAATCTCCCACTAAAAGAACTTCTCCCTGCTGAGAGTACACGACAATATCTTGTTTCAAAGCTGCATATGGATCCTTGTTGTCAAGCCCCTTATTTTTGTAAGTTTTTGATCCTTGAGGGGCAAAATAGCATGTTGCAATTCTTAGGTGATTCTCATTCTCTGATATTTTCAACCATAAATATTGTTTATTTACATCTTATTTAATTAACTAAATGTGGCGGCGTTCTTTTTCTCTCACTAAAACTAGTATTCCCCCATACCCTTTGCCATTTTCTGCTACCTTGTTCCAAACTACCAACTTCAAATAATCATCAAACACAGGAGTTTTGCAACCATCGTGCTCATGAGTTTCTGTGAGACAAATTATGTCTCTACCTTTCGCAATAGGCCCTAACCCAAGTCCCCCTCCTCCAAGGATAACCTCTACAATTCCAACAAACTAAACTTAGGTAGACCTAGGTAGGATTTGACTGCTATGTAGTTTGGCACATAAGACTCAAATTTGAGTCTTCACCCCTTTTTGTCCATGCTACTCTTGTTGTTTTCGTCTCTATTATTGAAATCTTTGTTTTTTCTTTACTGTCAACTTGCTGCCCTGATTTTCCTAGAGACCCAAACACTGCAATAATGGCTTTCCCATTGTACAACCATGCCCTTTTCCCTTCATTTCTTGTTGTTCTAATTTTCTCCACTTCGTCCCTTCTCTCTTGTTGTTTTTTGGTTAAATCTTCATCGAGGAAGAAGTATGAGCCTTTCAAGAGTTTCTTTTTGCCCAAAAGCTGTCGTTTTTCTTGTACGCTTTCCATGGTGACTTTTATGGGTTGAGGCCTCTCTTCACATATCCTCCCAACCCTTCTTGCTTGGCAAATTTGCCCTTTCCAATGTAGTTTCTCTTTCAAAAAGTCTCTTGTCAAATTGATAGTACTTTCATTCTTCCCATAATCTCTTATTCCCCTGATAATAAAGTTTGTTTTTCTGTCCTGTCTTTCTTTTAGTTCTATTTACTATGCTCTGCGATCACTTGCATCTTCTTCTTCCTTTGTCCTTATGTAACCATTAGCGCCTTCAACTCTACCTTTGATTTCTTTTGGACTATCTTTCTCACTGTTCATTTTTGCCTTCTCTTTGGAAATGTCTGTTTGCTGAGATACCTGTGTATCTACCTGAATTTGTTTAGAAATTATCACATCTATGTTTACTGTTATTACTTCTTTCATGTTTTGTCATTCTTGTTTCCCTGTCTCTAGAGCCTCTTGTAACATTATTACTTGTTCTTTTAAAATTCTATTACCTTCCATTAGACATTGATTTGCAACTGTGATCTTTGAAATTTTGCGGTCTCTTTCCTGTTCTTTGACTTCCAAAATCTCTAGCCCTGTTTTGACCTTCATCAGTTCATGGACATATAAATCTGATGACCAAGTAAGAAGTGTAGATGTGGGACTGTAAATGATTGATTCTTCTTTAATTTTGTTTCTCTTATTTATTTTCGTTTTCTTTTTATTGATCTTGATTGGTTTTCTTCTCATTTGTCCCCATTTAAGGCGAACAATCCTACGCCTTAAAATTCCCTCATATTGCTTTGCGTTTACCCAAATCCACCTTCCTGTTTTGTCTGTTGAAGCAATTTTGACTTGACCCAAATGATTTGTTTCCACAAAATCTGAAATTTCCTTGCTCTTTACGCATTGGCTCTTCTTAGCGTTTTCCATGTTCTGAACGTTTACTTGTTTAGAAGTTAATTGCCTCACTGCTCTGTGCTCACGGAACCCTGTTCACGTTGCTTGTCCACTGTGCTCACAAAACCCTGTCCTCTGCTTGCCCGCCTGTTCACGCTCCCTGTACATGTTTCTTGTTACCTGTAAACAGTGAAATGTCGAACCTGCTACCTGTAAACAATGAAATGCCAAACATATTACTTCAACGACAGAAGACTTATGCTTCTCGACTTCTATGATGATGTTTCTCGACTTCTATGAATATCGCTTATTCAGGATGCACTCATTCGTTCTGGTGCACTCGTTCGTTCTGGTGCACTCGTTGTGATAGTTGGTCTAAAAATTGGGTTTGATTTATAATCCAACAAGAACTGTAATTTATCTCTCTCGTCGAGGTTTAATACGACCACCTCTCATCATAGCCTGTGTTGAAGTATAATTTTGTTATGGATAAGTTCCATAAATCTATTGGGGAGAAGTATTATATTGAAGAGTTTAATCTTGCTCATAGTTATTAACAAAAAATATACATAGGGGTCAATATTTTTTGGAGAGCCAAAATTCTTATTGTTCAACTAAGGATTAATTTTTCATCAACTCTGTTGTGAAACAAGGCGCTGGAAAAAGGTCAAAAAAAGTGTGGGAGGAAAGAGTATGTATTTTTTTTTCTTCTAGAAAATTGGAAACAAAAAAGCATTTCATTTTAGAATGTCAAACCTTCAAGGATAGCACGGAAAGTTATGTAGATATTCTAGCGGCCAGCTCTTGGGATAATCTATTCAGCAAGGGGTTTGTTAAGAAGCTAGGAGAGTTTATTTTAAGGCTTTAGAGGAAAATGGTGGAATACAAGAATCAAATGTAGAAGCAATTTGTCCCATAGGCTATTTTTAGCCTCGTGGACTCTAAAATAATCATTCATTCATTCGTTTTAAAAGAATTTTAATTTATGAAGTTGTGATTCATTTTAATATAACTTTAATTTATAAAGTTGTGACGAGTAGAGTTAATTTGAAGTTTAGTTATTTACAATCTTGATGCACAAGAATCGTGAGAAGAATTCAATTGAAGTCAATTAATTATTTATTTATGGATATGATTTCATTGAATCTTTATAAATTATATGTTTATTATGTCAAATGTTTTAGTGTTATTGTTATGAAACCAGCTCAAGAAAAGATAGAAAAGATAGATCAATGCCTTAGAATTCAGCCTCTTCGAGGAGGCAACCTCCTTTACATTACATAAATGAACAATTATTGGATGCTTCAAATGGCAAAACCTCCTTTCTATATATAGGAGTCTAAGGAGTCACAATATAATCCACCCGACCTAACAATAATAATATAAAGCCACAAAAATAACAATAGAGGGATTCTATGGGGCACAGTAATAACAATATGGGGGCAATAGGGGCACAACAATATTAATAAGGGGTATAACTACAATAGTAATGGGGTAATCACTAGTATTATAGGGACCCAACATGCCCCTCTCCTTCAAAAAAGTGTTGTCCTCAACGCTTGAGTAGTTTTGGATACTTCTGCATAAAATTTTCATCCTCCCATGTGGAATCTTCAGCGGATAAGTTCTTCCACTTGATAAGATACTCTGAAATTGATCAATTTCGTAGCTGTCGAGTTCTTGTTTCTGTGATCGCTTCCGGTTCCAATATAATTTTTCCTTCCTTGTCAAGTTCTGGCAATATTGTTTGAACTGGGAGCTTGTCGCCTATAACCTTCTTTAAACATGAAACATGGAAAACTGGGTGCAATCGAGAAGCTGCAGGAAGCTCCAATTTGTATGCCATAGTACCAATCTTTTGCAACACCTTGTACGGACCATAATACTTTGGTGATAATTTATTATCCTCCTTAGCTTGCTTGAGGGACATTTGCTTATATGGTTGTAGCCGTAAGAATACCCAATCACCTACATCAAAACTTATTTTACTGCGATGTTGATCTGCCTATTGTTTCATTCTATTCTGTGCCAACATGAGGTTATCCTTTAAGAGTTGGAGGACTTGTTGTTGATGTTCAATGTGATGTTCCACTGCCTGAACCTTAGAATTTTCTCTTAAATATGATGTGATGGATGGTGGTTGATACCCATAAAGTGCCATAAATGGGGTCATTTTTGTTGCTGTATGGAAGGAAGTGTTATACCACCATTCAGCTAGAGGCAACCATTTGACCCATTGTGTCTGTTTATAATATACAAAGCAACGAAGATATCCTTCCAAACATTTGTTTACTATCTCAGTTTGCCCATCAGATTGAGGATGATAAGATGAGCTATGAGCTAACTGAGTACTAAGACAAGAAAATAATTCTGTCCACAAATTTCCAGTGAAAATGGGATCTCTGTCACTTACAATAATCTTTGGGTTTCCATGTAGCTTTTGCATTGTTTCCATAAATGCAGTAGAAACTGTGCTGGCTCTAAATGGATGTGATAATGCACAAAAGTGTGCATACTTGGTAAGTCTGTCAACTACCACCATGATGACACTCTTTCCCTTAAACTTGGGTAAACCTGTGATAAAATCCATTGGAACCTCCTCCCAACGTTGGATTGGAATGGATAAAGGTTGTAATAGACCCGGTGTCTTAATTGTTTCAACTTTATTTTGTTGGCAAACCAAACATTCCACCACAAAATTTTGAATATTTGATTTAAGGCCATCCCAAAAAAATTCCTTCTTAACCCTGTGGTAAGTTTTTAGAAATCCTGAGTGCCCTCCTAAGGGAGAAGTGTGCAATTCCATAAGAATATTTTGTTTTAGCTGGGAATTCTTACAGAGGTATAAGCGATCTTTGTACCATAACGAATCATTTTGCCAGCTAAATGTATCAGACGTACTGGAATCTTGTTGTAACTTTCGAATAAGTGCCCACACTCCTTCATCATTCTTCCATTCATCCCTTGCTTCATTTATCCAATCTGGTTGGATAATAGAAATGGCGCACAACAATGCTTCCACATCCTCATCCTTTCTTGAGAGTGCATCTGCCACATTTTGCTTCCCTTTTTTGTAGATGATTTCAAAGTCATAACCCAACATCTTTGTGACCCACTTTTGTTGCTCTTCAGAGGATAATCTTTTTTCTAAAAAGTATTTAAGGCTATCATGATCCGTTTTTACCTTGAAGTGTCTTCCCATTAGGTAGGGTCGCCATTTCTTAAGTGCATGGAGTATTGCCAACATTTGCTTCTCATAAATAGCTTTGCTTAAAAACTTTCCCTTAATTGGACGACTTTCAAAAGCAATGGGTCTTTCATCTTGCATTAGAACAACACCAATTCCATTTCCTGAAGCATCACATTCCATAATAAAGGTTTTTGTGAAGTCCGGTGTAGCTAAGACCGGTGCTTGGCACATTGCCTCTTTAAGATGTTCAAAGGCCTTTGTTGCTTCTGGAGTCCATGAAAATGCATCTTTCTTCAATAATGTTGTTAGAGGTGCTGTTATTCTCCCATAATTCTTAACAAACTTGCGATAATACCCTGTCAACCCGAGAAATCCTCGCAGATGCTTCATGGATGTGGGGATTTTCCATTCCTTAATGGCTTTAATTTTTCTAGGGTCTACCTTAACTCCTTCATGAGATACAATATGACCCAAATATTCCACCTCCTGGACTCCAAAGAAACATTTGGATCTTTTTGCATATAATTGTTTCTCCTCCAATAGTTGTAGCACCTTGTCAACATGTTCAACATGATCCTTCCAAGACTTGTTGTAGATTAGTATATCATCAAAAAATACTAACACAAATTTTCTAAGGAATGGTTTGAAAATTGAATTCATCAAACCTTGAAATGTTGAAGGTGCATTGGTAAGGCCAAAAGGCATGACCAAAAATTCATAATGACCCTCATGAGTTCTAAATGATGTTTTCGGAATGTCTTCAGTCTTCATTCTGATTTGATGATATCCTGAACGAAGATCCAACTTGGTGAAGTAAATTGATCCATGCAAATCATCCAATAATTCATCAATGACAGGAATGGGGAACTTATCTTTAATAGTGAGCTTGTTGAGCTCCCTATAATCCGGACACATGCGCCATGATCCATCCTTCTTGTGCACCAATACTACTGGAGCAGAGAAAGAACTTTGACTCGGTTGAATTATACCAGCCTCTAGCATTTCTGCAACCATACGTTCAATTTCACTCTTTTGGACATGGGGATATCTGTACGGCCTGATGTTTGGAGGAACACTTCCTGGAATCATATGAATAGAATGATCATGATCATGCATAGGTGGGAGACCTTTGGGAGTCTGAAATACCTTGGAATGATTGTCAAGGACTTTTTGGAGATATGGAGAAATAGATGATTCCGATGTGGAAACATCTAGCGAACATAATTGTGCAATTACACCTCTTTGCTCCTTTTTTAGAAGCTTTGTCATACCATTAGATCTGATTATCTTTCATGGTTTCCCTGCAATACCCCTTAATTCAACTTCCTTTCCTTCCGTAGAAAATTTGATGAAAAGTTCTTGAAAATTAAAAGCTATTGTACCCAAGGATTGTAGCCATTGGACTCCTAGTACAACATCAGCACCTCCCATTGGAATGGAAAGCATTGGGCTAGTCAATACATATTCTCCCATGGATAGCTTGATATTATGACACTTTCAAGAGCAATTTGTTGTTCCTCCATTTGCAATCATCACTTGACACTCTGGTGCTGGATATAGGAAGCAATTCAATTCTTTTGCTACTTTACAATGAATAAAATTGTGGGTGCTTCCTGAATCAATCAACACTATTACCTTTTTCTTCTTGATTTGTCCTTCTATCTTGATGGTTTGAGGAGTGGTAATTCCCGCCAATGCATTACAAGATATGGTCGGATTTATTTGTTCTTCATCTAGGCTTTGTTCCTGGAGTATATCCTCTTCTTTTGACCTTTCTTGCTCATTTTCTTCTTCCTCTTCACAATCTATGTAGAATAGTTTCTTCTCAGTACACTTATGACCTTTAGTGTATTTGCTATCACAACTGTAACAAAGACCTTTTGCTCTTTTTTCTTCCAATTGTTGTGGTGTCAACCTTATAGGTTGTGGAAGACTAGGGGCAACAACACTTCCGTCTTTATAGTTGTGAGTGGTATGCTTCCTGGTTGCCATAATTTTGCTTTCCATTTTTCTTGCTAACTTGAATGCCTTCTCTAATGAATCAGGTTCTCAGAGGCAAACATCATGTTGGATATTATTCTTTAAAGACCCTATGAACACATCAATCCTATGCTCCTCTGGAATATCTTTTACCCTTATGTTCAATTTTTGGAACTCCTCAATGTGCTCCATTATTGAACCCTTTTGTTCAAGACTTATTAATTGGCTAAAAAAAGTGTTGCTTTTTGTATCCTCATAATGTGCTATCAATTCTTCCATAAAAATCGCCCAAGTGATAAATTGTTTACGAGAGCAAAGCCATTGATACCATACAAACTGATTTGGTTCCAAATATAAAGTTGCCATACGTACCTTTTGTGTGTTTTGCACATTATTGAGATCGAAGAATTGCTCCATTTGTAATATCCATGTTGCGGGATCTTTGCCATCAAACTTCCTCATATCGATTTTTGGAATATGGTGGGTCTTCGATCCAACATTAGAGTATATGGAATCATGATTAACATTTCTTTTGTTCTCATCATGAGTTTCCTTTACTACCCTTTCACCATTAGTGACCCTTTCTTGTAGCAACTTCTTCAATTCTTCCATGTCTGTCTTCAAATCTATCTTCAAAACGTCCATCTTAGCTTCTACGCCTTTCTTTAAAAAATCCATCTTAACTTCTACGCCTTTCTTTAAACCATCCATCTTAGCTTCTACATCTTTCTTTAAACCATCCATCTTAGATTTTGTTCCTTTTTGTGCAAGTGACACTTGTTGCACTTGGTCTCGTAATTTTGCTATATCATGTTGCATTTCTTCCTCTTCTTCATAAGTCATGCTAGAGCTTTCAGGTTGCTTACTAGGTGTTTGCATTTTCTCTCCTCGGGGCATCAATTACTGATAATAATGCTTTACTACGCCCTTTGAATTCCTTCAAACCAAGCTTACGCAAAAATTTAAAAAAAAAAAACTACACACCTTTTTTCACTTTGTATAAGCCTGATATTGAATCTAATGTATCTCTATAATTTCGAATCATCCAGTTCTAAAATTGTGACTTGTAGTAGCCTTCTGTGTCCTCTTTCCAATGCCACTAGTCTTATCCAAATTGGATTCTCCAAGAAAGAGTTATGCACAATCTCCCGCAATGACCTTACGAAATTTCAATCCGATGCTCAGAAAGAAAGTTATGACGATTTTCCCCAGGTCGCCTGTTTGGAATGTAATTCAAGAGTCTGCAAAAAGACCAACTTTCTCAGATCATATCTCCGCAAATGTAGCGCGAAAAGCTCTGAAATTCGGACCCAAGGTTCAACGCGATTTCTTCTCAAATGGGTTTTTTTTGCAACTTCTGAAACATCGCAAAAAAAAAAAAAAAAAAAAAAAAAAAGTAATACCGAAAATGCCACGATGACCTGTTTGGAGCAGCGAACCCTAGAATCCACAGCTCTGATCCCCAAATGTTATGAAACCAGCTCAAGAAAAGATAGAAAAGATAGATCAACGCCTTAGAATTCAGCCTCTTCGAGGGGGCAACCTCCTTTACATTACATAAATGAACAATTCTTGGATGCTTCAAATGACAAAACCTCCTTTCTATATATAGGAGTCTAAGGAGTCACAATATAATCCAGCCGACCTAACAATAATAATATAAAGCCACAAAAATAACAATAGAGGGATTCTATGGGGCACAGTAATAACAATATGGGGGCAATAGGGGCACAACAATATTAATAAGGGGTATAACTACAATAGTAATGGGGTAATCACTAGTATTATAGGGACCCAACAGTTATTCATAAATTTGATTAAGGTTTAATCACTTGCAATAATCATATATGTTATAGGCTATTTTGTCTCATCTAATCAACCAACCTCTTAATGGGATCATTCAGATCCTATTCCTCCTTTACATCATCACTGCACAAAGCCCTATGCATGACTCTCTCATTCCCCACAATTTCTGCCCTAAACTGCATCATATGAGCCAGTTTTAGGACCAACGCACCCTCGCCTCTTGTTGGACAACGTTCACCTATAGGTTGCTCCATTGTGGCTTGCGTTGATTACCTACAGGTTGCCTTCCTTGCACATGCGTTGGTTCTAGAAATTTGGGAAAAAAGAGAGAGAATCTCGAAGCCTCCATTTCTAGAAGCTTGCAGGATTTGTTGTAACCATTTATTTCAGATAAAACTCTCGAATATTATCCTATCCTACCTTGAAGTTTCCATCTCTTATCCTTAGATATCATCCTCCCTTCAAGAGTGGATCTCAATCTCAAGATTGGTAAAAGGATAAGAACTCCTAACTTACCCCACTCCTCTATATATTTACAACCTTCCATATGCAAGAGGTTGCCTTTTGGAGAGTGATTCTACCCTTATGTTGTTGTGAAGAGAGTTAGGTTTTCATGCATTTGGGGTGATTGGAGGTACACTTTGTGACAAAGAAAGGACAAGTCAGCAACTTGGAGGAGCTATTCTACAAGATTGACACCTATTTATGGTTGTAACTCACTCCATTTATATCAATACAAATAGTTCTCTTGTTTTCCTATATGTGATGTCGTTATTTCATGTATTTCAATACCATGTCGATCTGTTGAATTAAGTAGATAAGTGATCCTACATAGATCTTGTAGTTTCTTGGCTTGTGTTGTTTGGTTGTGCAAGTTATAATTTTGGCAACTAGAGCTAGGATTGGAGCATTCAAGCCAAAGAAGGAGCGAAACATATGACGGATTCCAAGTAGGTTTCTTCCCCTCATCTACTTACTTTAAGGAAAACATTGGGTCCTTTGCTATTATGTTTTTCTAGGTTAGCCACCAAACCTAGAAGAGATATTTTTGTCTGGAGTCATAAATCTCGTATAATAAATTGGAGACCATACTGAGGAACAATGTATTCCCTTGGTGGTTTATTTGTCCATTGTGCTTATTTACCTCTATCATAGACCTTTGTTGCTTTAATCAGCCAAGCACAGACCTAAGGATTACATTGAGTCTCGTTTACAATTTTTGTGTCGGAATCCTCTCTCCCAGGACCAACGCACCCATTGGTCTGGTGACAGAGCATTACACCTCACCTAGGCCTTCTATGTGCCTGTGTTTTGTCTCATCTAGGCCCTCTTTGTGCCTGTGTTGCAGAGCACTAGTGCCTCTTCTGCACCTATGTTGCCCCCTGTTCTTGCACAAAACTTGCTTTGTTTGTTCAATGTTGATTTGATCAGCCTACTTCCAACTAACCTTCCTTGAGTCTTGGGTGTCTTTTGGTCTCTTTGGAGCCTCCATTTTGTTTGCATGTGTGTTTGATTACCTTAGTAAGAATTGGTTTTGATTTTTCTTTGTTTTTATCATTAGGTTGCTTGCAAACTTGTTTCGTTTGATCATTGATCGCTTCAATGAAATGTTATTCTAGTCCTCATTCTGAAAAGTGCATTTGAATCAGTGATTAAGCATTTGCATCTTAGTTTTATTCATTTTAAAAATTAAGTGTGGTGAAAAGAAAAATCTTACTTTGGCATTTAGGGTTTTGCATCCATATTGACTTAGGAATAGTTGCATGAAAAGGGAATCGCATTAAGCATCTTGTTTGTTGCATTTTCTATGTTGCATATTGTTTGTTTCTTCCCTTCCTTAGCTAGTTTTTCATTGAAGAGAAAGATTCCATTTCCTCATGCTAGATTTGCATTTTAGGGAATTCAAGTGAATTTGTGGCGAGCCATAAAACTACAACTTAATTCAAGATCAACTTAAAATTTACTGAATCAACCTAAGGAGCATTTGTAACATTAACGCAAACACAGAGAGGCATAGGCTAGAGACGTGTTCTAGCGTCGTTAAATGTAGGAGCTATCGTTGGTTGCCAGTGTTGCATCCCGAGGGTGAATTCTCGTTCCACGTATGTGAGTGTATAGGACCGTACTCCACGTACCTTTGGGCATATTGGTGGCGCTCCGCACACGTAAAGTATATGGGAACACTCTCATCGAACGGTTACGCATTAGATAACACTACTACGAACTGCAGTCCCACATACCTTCGTGTATGTTTTGGGAGTCCCAATAGGTTTTTATCCATCCATAGGTAACCGATTTTGCCACCTTGTAAACCGTGATACACCGAACACAACATTCGAGGAGATTGGTTGTCGTACATTATGTCCTTGGTTCGCCAAGGTGTATATTGTAGTTCACGGTTGCTTGGTAATCCTTTATGTTTAGATTACCCTCTTTTTTATTTATTTCTTTTTGTGTTAATAAAATTTACTATCCAACGTGGAATAACAAGATCCCCCACTCCGTTGTTTGCTTAGAATTCAAAATAGGCCTCCTCTTCCATTAGAGGCTACTCTTGGTTGTTGTCAAAAGCATAAAATAATGCAAACTACCGAGTCGGGAAACTCGAGAACTACTTCTGGTCCTCCTCCTGAATCCGATCAACCAGAATCATTTGTCCCCTTGAGTATCGAACTTGAGATTACATCTACTCTTGTTGGTGAAACTGACACAATTGATACTGAATTACCTAAGACTTTGTTTCCTGAGGTTATACAATCTGACCTTCCTGAGTCGGAAACTTTATTTCCTAAGGTCATTGAACTTGAGGAGCCTTAGTCATCGTTACCTGTTACTTCAGGTGTTCCATCTTCTCTTATGTTGTCTCAAGCAGATCAGCCTACTATATATCTGGGTCCCGACGGTGAATCGCTTCCACCTGGACTTGTGAGTATCAAGGACATTCCACAAGAAGATCCTCATCCTTCTACTAATTTGGAGGGACTTTTCCTTTATCCAACCCATCCTCTCCTTCCTCCTCCACCTCCTGAACAAACTCCTTTACCTTGTTCTTTTGACTTACCCACAAATTTCATATGGCAATCCACATTGGGATTATTAACCATGATTGGAACCGATATGGCTTCTCAACCTGCATCTACCACTATGGTTGAAACTTCAAATTTCACTTCCATGTCTATGTTTTCAACATCACCATAGGCACATCTGTATGGTGGCCCGCCTGTCCCACCTGGTTATCAGTCTTTATCTGGTACTTGCTCTAGTGCATTTTCTAGTCCATGGACATCCCCCATGTCATCCACTTCAGGAATTCCATATGGTGCTGCTCTTATGAGTGTTACACAACCTGCTCCTTCTCCTCCTCCTACACCAACAGTTGAACAATAGGTTGGCCCCTATGTTAGTGAGCAAGGTTTTCTTCAATATCCTAATTATCCTTATGTTGGGTCCTCTCCACATGGAGGACAGTTGCCTCCATCGTCCCCTCCTCTTATGGCAAGGGGGAAACATGTTGTTGGTATACCTCAAATTGGCAACCAACCTTATTATAGTCCTCCTTATCCTAGGATAGTTGCTAGTGTTTGGCAACCTACTTTGCTCGTTCAACTTGGTTCGATGTTGGGTTCATTGTTTGTTTCCCAACCTGTATACCATCAAATCAAATTCCTATTCCTCAATTTGTACCTCAACAAGCTCAAATTCATGTCACTCAACCTGTACAGGTTGCGATCGAATCTCAACTTGTTCCTTCAGTATCTAGTACCTCTCAAGTTCCACTTACTTAGCCTTTACAAGTTCCTTTTCAATCTCAATTGCTTGCACAAGGTATTCCTCAAATTCCAGTAGGGCAGATTATGTACGGTATGGCACAACATCAATCGAACCCTCTTTATCATGGGACGATGCAAATTCCCATTGGAAAACAATATAGACCTTAAAAGGGTATTCCTTAGGTGCCTTTTCAAGGACAACAAATTCATGGTTATCATGTTGCTGGTTAACAAGGTCACTTGTATTATGGCTATCCAAACCCTCCTTATTCTGGTAACTAGGTTCTTATTACCAGAACCCTCCTTATTTAGGAATGTAAGTATTTGTTTCCCAAGCTATTCCCTCATATCCAAGACATCCTCTATTGGACTTTAATCGATAGTTGCCTTTCGTGTCCACTCTCAAGTTGTCTGATTTGACTCAGCTCACCAATGGCCCCATCTCTCATTCACCTTGGTGGCTGATTATTCCTACTAATTTGCCTTTTGACATCCCTAAATTCAATGGGAATCTGGGAGAAGACCCGCCGGCACATTTCATGATGTATCATTTGTAGTGTTCATCAAACTCCCTTAACGATGATTCTATTCAATTTCGTATTTCCAAAGAATGCTTACAAGTACCATTGCTAAATGGTATATTGAATTACCCAGGGCTTCATTCCATGATTTCAATGCCTTAGCCACAACCTTCCTCGTGCATTTCCAATTGCCCATCAAATATGAAACTATAATGGAATTGTTAACCAACTTCAAACAATCAGATTCCACTCACATTTTATATCACATTCATGAGTCGAGGCATCATCGTCGGTTGGTCAAAACTTATGTTCCCGATCAATTACTCATGGAATGGTTCACCAAATCTCTGTTTGGACCTATAACAGAAGATGTGGCCAAACGTGGAGTCATGACTGAAGAGCAAGTAATTTCTTGTGTGCAATATTTGGACTTGGTTTATACCCAATCCGGCATGCTCTACGATAATATACCAAACGATCTGAGACCTTTGAATATTCTTCCTCCTCTTTTGCTTGGTAAAAAATCTCATGTTATTGATGGCATTATTGGTTCTACTAACATGCAGATGACGAGTAAACCCTCAATCCCACCCTCCTGCGGCTTCTGCTTCCGAGATAAATGTCATTTCATCTGATAAAGGAAAATCTCAACAACAACCCGGAAGAAAGAAGAAAGGAAAATGTAAGAAGAATAAAGATCCCTCTCCGTCGGATAAACAAACAAATCAGTCTTCTGATTTGAAACTAAAACCTCAATATCCTTGCTTGATTTGCAACGAGGAACATGATTATCCTCACCGCACTTAAGTGAACCAATTTCTTAAGTCTTCCACTTCTCCTACAGTGTTGACCAACATGTTTCCTAATCAAGAGACTCATATGGTTTTTGGGGAACCATCTTCCTCTAACACAGTTTTGATGCTTTCCTCTTCAAAGTCGAGATCTGATGTTTTGGTGGCTACTCAGAACAAGGATTATGGGAATGTGAATCTACTGAACGACTAGGCTACTAATCAACCTGCCAGCTCGACACCATCCTCGTTAGATCCCACTCCACCAACAATTCCCACCGAATTGACCATTAAACAACCAAAGGGCGTTATTCATAAGTCAACCTTCAACCCTCGTGCAAAAGCAACTCAAAATTATAACGTAGTTGAAGACTTGGGACAGTCTCCATCGGTTATGTTGACTCTTGAGGTGTTGCAGAATTTCCCCGCCCAAAAGAGGGATTTACTTTCAATTATCGGATGTGTGGATCCATCAAATTCCAGCCTTGTTATTTTCTCTCATGAAAACTATACCCCTTGGCTTCCAGCTCAGTTAGATTTTATAATACAAGTCGTCGTTCATGGTAAGAACATTCATCGTTCTATCATGGATGAGGGAGCCTCGACTTGCATTATGTCCATGTCTTGCTGGAAGGCGATTGGTTCTCCTCAACTGAGTCAGTCACCTACTACATTGAAGGCCTTTGACGGGAGAACATACAAACCTTGTGGGATTTTAAACTCCCTACAAGTTGAATTAGGGGGAAAAACTGTGTCCATAGAAGTTGAAGTTATTGACGGACCTCTCGATTATAATATTCTATTAGGATGTACGTGGGTTTATGCCATGGTTGCTATCGTCTCGACTTACTTTTGTATGATCTCCTTTCCTCATAAAGGTGGGATTGTAGCCATAGACCAAATCACCTTTTTTGCCTCCGATTCACATGTTACTGGAAGTGTCCCTCTTGTGGGGTAAACCCTACAGTCATATCAGCATGTCAGAGTTGGATTGTTGAAGGATTCTTTGCTTATGGGGACCTTTTCACTCCCTCTTGTTCTCCTTCCTGACAGTGCATCTTCGGTAGCCTATGTCAACATGATATTGTCTTCTACTATCCTGGTTGATCCATGGATTCTACCAGATGAAAATGACATCCAAATTTTTGGCAATTGAATGTCGCTAAGCCCTATTGAGCTAGATTACAAAGCCATTTATTCGCTTGTGCGGTTTCCTCTTTTGATTCACTTAATTGGGTAGACAAATCATTGGACTATGGTACATCTTCCGATCCTTTCTCACATGTATTCCCTACCGACGAAAGAATCATGGAAATCATGATGTCAGATAATGTGTCGTGGGATGAACATCATGATCATTCCTCCTTACTTGATTCCATTGAGGATAGCCTCATTGATGCATACTCGCCCAATTCTGTCGAACTTTTCATGAAATTTATGTTCATTCATGAGGTTGATTAAAAAAAGAACCTTTCAAATATTGAAGAAGCAATACCTCTTGACATTTCTATCAAGCCAGGTGTTGTTGAAAATATACACATTGGAGCATCTTGTTCTCCATCCGAGATCGAGACATATCAAGCCCTTTTTCATGAGTTTCAAGATTTGTTTTCTTGGACATATGAGGAGATGCCAAGTATCAACCCAAATATAGTTGTATACGAAATTAAGACATATCCTGATGCCAAACAAGTCTGACAGTGTCTTTGTCTGGTCCATCCCAAGAATGTTGTTGTTATTAAGGCTGAGGTTGAAAAGATTCTTCGAGTTGGTTTCATGTACCCTGTTCCTTTAACTAATTAGGTGTCGAATGTAGTCCCTGTCATGAAGAAACAGGGCACCATTCGAGTGTGTGTCGATTGTCGAGATATGAATCGTGCATGTCTAAAGGAAAATTATCCCACCTCGTTTATTGATCAGATTATTGATGACTATGCTGGTTGTGAAATTTATTCATTTATGAATGGATTTTCTAGCTATAACCAAATCACCGTTCTCTCAGCGGACCAACCTAAAACTGCTTTTCTTTCTCCCTGGGGCACTTTCGCTTATAGGAAACTCTTGTTTGGTTTGAAGAATGTTGGGTTCCCCTTTCAATGTGTCATGGATTACACTTTTCATGATATCAAACACATCGTTCAACCATATTTGGATGACCTTCCCGCTCACTCAAAACATCAAACTGATCACTCAATGCAACTTCGGGTTATTTTCCTTCGTTGTAGACATTATAATATTTGCCTTAACCCACACAAATGTGTGTTTTTTTTCAGTTCTGGTCGACTCTTAGGTTTCATTATTTTGAAACAAGGAATTCGTATAGATCCATTGAAAGTATAGGCAATTGTTGATTTTCCTGCACCTTCTTCATTAGTTCAGCTTCAATGACTTCAAGGGAAATCTAACTTCCTACGAAGGTTCATCCCTAACTATGCTGAATTGACCAAAGGATTCACTTGCTTGTTGAAAAAGGGGTTCCCTTCCATTGGGATGACGCAACTCAGAAAGCGTTTGATGCCCTGAAAGATGTATTGATTCGGGCATCTCTTCTATATCCCCCTCATTATCAGCGCGATTACTTCATGTATCTTTCTGCTGCCATTTCTACTGTAGCAATGGTATTGGTCGAAGAAGATGATTTTGGGAATGAACATCCCATTTACTATAGGAACCTTAACGATACTGAGATTCGATATTCCCATGTAGAAAAGTTGGCTTTGGCGGCCGTTCAAGCCGTCCAAATATTTCACCATTACATCTTGCTTCGGAAGACTATGTTTGTTTTAGATTGGAACCCTATGACATACATTTTGTCACGTCAGTTGTTGGGGGGCAAGTACTCAAAATGGATTTTTATCTTACAAGAATTCAACCTGGAGTTCATCAAATCCAAGTCGAAGAAATCCCTAGTTTTTGCGCAACTAATGTGCGATCTCCTTTTTTTTTTTTTTTTTTTTTTTTTTTTTTTTTTTTTTTTTTTTTTTAAATTCCAAATCTATTCATGACGAGTCGTTGTTTATGATCTCATCATCTGACCCATTATATGGAGATTTCTTGATTTATCTCCAGAGCCGGACTTTACGGTCTAATACCTCTTGCTCGGTGCAGCGATGTATTCATTACCAAGCCTGAAATTGCATTATTATCGGTGACACCCTTTATCATCATGGTATCGATACAATCTTATGAAGGTGCCTCACACTTGAGGAGGCTGAGAAAATCTTAAACGAATGCCACTCGGGGGCATGTGGTAGACATTTATCTGGTTATGCTATTGCCCATAAAATCTTATGTGTTGGTTACTTCTGGCCTACCATCTTTCGAGATTGCATCCTTGTTGTCCAAAAGTTTCATGTGTGTCAGATATATGATCGTAAGACTCGTGCTCTGCCTGCTCTGTTGCATCTCGTTATCACTATTGGTCCCTTTGCAAAATGGGGTATGGACTTCTTGACATGTAACCATCACTTGGTAGAGGGGGCATGGTAATATTATTATCATTGTTGACTGCTTTACTAAGTGGGTTGAGGTGATACCTACATTTAACAACACCGCTGAAACGACTACATACTTATTTTCCAACCACGTCATCGCACAGTTTGGTGTTCCACAAGCAATAGTTACGGATCACAGAAAATATTTTTGGAATCATATGATGACCGAACTAACTACTAAGCTGTGAATTTCCCTTGAAAGTTCCACTCCCTACTATCCTCAGGCTAACAGACAGGTTGAAGCCATCAACAAAGTTCTTAAGACGATGCTTCAACGTATGGTAGGGGTCCACAAATCGGACTGACATTTGCTCATTTACATTGATTTGTGGGCATACCGAACCTCAATCATGATAGATACCAGACTCACACCCTTTCAGTTCATGTATGATCCGAAAGCTATCCTCCCCATTGAATGCGAAATTCCATCATTGAAACTAGCTATTGAACTTCTTCATGCCTTTTCCGTAGAGTAGGAGCATCTACATTTGAGTCGTTTAGATGAAACCCGACGCGATGTTGCTATAGCTAACAGAGCTCATAAAAGAAGCATCAAGGCACAATATGACAAGAGTGTTAAGCTTCATGTCTTCTCCGAAGGAGATCTTGTCTTGTTATATGACTAGGAGTCTGATAAATTAGGTCCAAGGAAGTTTCAACCCATGGTTAGGTCCATACATTGTCAAGTGATTCCTTGCAAAAGGGGCCTCTGAGTTAGTAGATCTTGATGGAGTTCCCTTGGTGTAGCCTAGAAATGGGTTGTACCTCAAAAAATACTATGCTTGATCTCAAGTGTAGTTTTCACTGTGTGCATACTGTCTATAGGTGTGTTGAGTGTGTTTGCAATGTGTCTTTTCAAAGTTTCACACGGTTTCTGTTGATTCCCTTTTACGTTTAGTTTTCAGATGTCAGTATTTCTTGAAACTTTCATCGGGTATGTTGATGGTGTCAGTTGTAGTACTCGAAACCTATCTTCTGCAACATGGGTTATCTTTGCTCCAAATGGCAAGTTAGTGGGTCTGCAAGGGATTTGTATTGGTCGTTGCACCAACAATATCGCTGAGTATAGTGCAGTGGTCGAGTTACTGTTTGACTCTATTGCACATGATATCCATCGTTTAGTTGTCAGACTTGACTAACAACTCGTAGTACTACAACTTGCCAATGTCTATTCAGTTAGAAGTCCCACGATATTACACATGGTTTTAAGAGTACACCTTCTAGAAAAACATTTTGATTTCATACAATATGAATACATTTCTAGAATTCTAAATACATTGACGGATGCCCTAGCTAATCATGTTTTAGATTGACATTTGCAATGAATGTAATTACTTTTCAATTCACATCACATCATATTGAAAATACAATAGAAACCCAAAAACATTGAAATATATATATACATATATGTGTGTGTGTATTTTTGGTTTTACAAAATTTTGTGTCCGAGACACATATGGCATACATCACCCATATAAAAAACTACATGCATGATCTAAGTAAACATAATCGTTCATGATAGAATGACACTGCACGAGCCATCTTGTGCAGTAGTCGATCGGTACGACTAGAAACTCCTATGGTGTATCTCTGGAGTCACAGTGGAAGATCATCGACCACAATATCATCAATTCCATGTGTCAACGCTTCCATGTGGCGCTCTACCTCTGGTAGGACCTCTACCACATTTGGATCTAATAGCATATCACGTCCCACCACAATGACGTGTGCTGGTTCTACTGCCACCTCTTGTTATCGCTCCTCCACACGACAGAGATATGAAGCACCAATAGGTCGAACTGGTCCCACATATGCATGAAACATCAATAGTTTAGTCTCGAAAACATCAAAAAACACAAAAAAAATTATAAAACTTCCAAAACTTAAAAGGTCGAAATTTCTTACCTGAAGCACCCCATTCCTCACCCTTAGGAAGCACGAGCTCAGGGTCATCATGGAAATCCATGTCTACATAAGGATAGTTGTTGATCATGATAAACTTCCTGCGTAGCCACCCGAAGAAGGCTAGTGAGAAGTTGATCGTCGACGGCCCTGCATGTTGGGACATGTGATCTATCCACCTCCTCATCTGTGGCACCCTTGGATCGATAGGCTCGAGTATGATATGTTGGGGCTGAAGTAATCGAACCCGTTCTAATGCAAAAGAAACTAAGATCACACCATATCCAAAGTTCTTTAGTTTTTCTTCTTTTGCCTTTGTCAGTTTTTCTTTCATGTTGACTAGGACTCCCTCGCTCTAGTTTAAGAGTGTTGCCTCTAGACACTCCAATCCATATTGCAAATATGATCTGCTTTCCACATGTAATGTGGAGCTACCTTCCAATCTTGCAATAATGAATAAGATCATTCTCAAAGGTAACTGGGTTACATCTTTTACACTGATCTTTCCATCCTTTGTTGATTGGGCTCGAGGTCTATAATAGGTGGCGATATAATCTTTGACTATCTCCCCACCACCTCTCCCACCTAGGAGAGATATGGGGGCACCCCTCATAGTGATCTGAATTGGATCCTTGAAGATTATCAGAGTTCTATGACTATTTCAAATTATGTCAGACTCCAAAACCTTGTGAACAACGAGCTATCAGGAAATAACCTCTGAATAATGGTAATTTGCAGCCAGCACGGAGCAATGAGGACCTTCGGTCAAAGCGCGCTGATCGTTGGCCCATGGGGATTGTGCGTGGCGCAAAAATGGCAGTTGGGAGGCTCAAACCCAGAAATGGAGGTTGTTTCTGATGCACGATTAGCGCTAATTGCGCATCGCTAGGCAAAACCCCTCGAGAAGGAAAAGCCTCGAGCACTTGGTCACAAGGGAAGCCGGAAAACCATGGGAAAAGCGTTGAAATTGACAGGTGGGTCCCGCGCTCCAAACTGGGGGAATATCGAAGGCATTTTGGGCAGTAAGCGGGTTTGGCAGAGGACCAAGCGATGCCATACATTGAATGACGCGTGTCCGAAAGATGAGAGAGAAAACCGCTCTCATCGTGGGCTAACGGTCGAGCAAGTCACTCGCGCGACAAAAGCGATGACCGTAGGATCTGGAGGCTTCAGATTAAACGGCGGAGATTGCACTCGATGGGAGACCAGATTTGGCGGAAGAATAAGCTGAGGCATATAAAGATTTGAAGTCTGATTTGACCGCTAAGCTGGCGGATGAATCATTTCCAATAATAACCAAAATAACGACCGTTCAAGGAAGAGTTGGCGCTCACTTCGTAAGGAGACAAGTGGCCACCTCTTTGTGAAACGTTACACAGTGGCGATGACACAGAAGCAGGGAATTCCAGTGGATAGAGGCAGGCGATCCGAAGAGACGGAAGAGGAAGTGAACAATCAAGGGACAAATTGGCTTTAAGCCACGAACAGACAGAGAGAGACAGAGGAAGCAGAGAATAAAGAAGTCGAGCTAACCTACAGAGCTAAGGTAGCATCGAACAGACAGAACCAAGAAGGCTTGAATGGTTCAAGCAATCCCTGTGAGGATATCTACCGGGAACTGAGTACCAAATTGGACTCATCCCATTAAGACCAGTTGAGGTTGAGACTTAAGGGGGAGTCTGTGTACTCTAGTGGCTTGGGGAATCCAAGTACCACCCTACTAAGCACCCTCTGTTACAGGAGACTCAAATTGAGCTCCTCATTGTAAAAACTCTGCTTAAAGACACAATAAAAAAAATGGCCATCACTAAAAGCTGGACCAGGAGACGTAGCCTAGGAGGATTGGGTGAGCTCCTTATTAAATTGTTGTGTTTTTGCATTTGCTTGCTGTGTTTCTCTTACTGTTTTCCAGTGTCTGTGTATTTTGCAATCTTATCGATTCGTTGCCTAAGATAACATAGACACACACCAGCACATGAGTCTGCAATACCTTCATTAATTTCCTGAGGTCACCTAGGAGTGATTTCAGATCAAGTGGTATCAGAGCTCTAGGCTGTTAAGGTTAGACAAGCTTGCGTTGGATTTAGCTATTGAATGCTAACCAGATCAAAGCTCAGATTAGGAAAAGGAGAGTTGGTTGAAACTAATCCTGAAATTGGAAGAGTTTATACTCGGAATACAATGTCAGAGGAAGGTTCTGTGGGGCCAGACCCTCAATTTATAGATAGTTTCCTAGCCATAATGTCCATGGTAGAGGAAATGTATAAGGACTTTAGAAAACATAAAGATGAAGATACATCAGGCTCCAAACAAGATAAAGGAGAAGAAGAGTCTCTCCCCCATGACCACTCAAAAGGCAAGGGGAAATAAGAAAGCTTTCTCACGCCTCCTAATAGCCCTGAACATAAAAAGAATGCATCTTTGATTAAACTAGATGTTAAATTTGATTTACCAATATATGATGGAGAGTTGAATGTAGAAAAGCTGGAAAATTGGATTAGACAAATTGATGTTTATTGCAGAGTGCAAAGTATTGATTAAGACAAGAGCAAGATTCAGCTGGCCAGCCTACGCCTTGGAGGCACTGCCTTCGTTTGGTGGGAAAGCAGGACCCAAGCTGACATGAAGAGACATAGTAAGACTATTTCTGTCAGGAGTGAATTTTTTTCTGCAATCAAAAAGCAGTTCTATCCACTGGCCTACATGCAGCAAGCCATGATGAGCTAGCAAACTCTTCGACAATTGAAAGGGAAAAGTGTACAAGGTTACACCCAAGAATTTAGGAAGAGAGCATTGATTCTAGGAATCTCACTAGACTCACCTGAGACTCCGTTGAAGTACATCGGTGGTCTACACAGCTACATGAGGCACACTATCCTCATGTTTAATCCCACTAGTATAGATGAGGTATCTGTTCAAGCTACGCATCTAGAAGCTAGAGGAAAGAATGGAAACCCAGAAGTTGGGGGATTATCCCAACCCACTGCAAGCAAGAATAAGGAGAAAAGAAAACAAAAATGGAAAGCAAGGAAGGCCAATACTTCACAGAAAAGCAAGTCTTCATGCACTCACTGTAAGAAGGTTGGGCATGATGATGAGCACTGTTGGATTCTGCATCCAGAGCTGAGACCTAAGAAGTTCGAGGGCAAGAAGAAGAAGATTGCTGCAACTATTCAGAAAGATTTGGTGTCGGACTCAGGAGATGAAACAACCATTGCAGCCACAGGTATAAAAGGTAAGAATTCTGAAGCATCTACCAGTAATTCTGCACAATCTACTATTGATGAAGAAAATCAGAGAAAAAGACATGAGCTTTTCCATATTCGAGTTATTTCCAAACATCAAAAGATTGATACTTTGTTTGATAGTGGCTCACAAGTAAATTTAATTTCTAAAGCAATTGTAAAGACGTTGGGATTACTGACTACACCTCACAAGAAACCATACCCATTAGGATGGTTAAGTGATAAAGCACAACTGCAAGTTACTAGACAATGCAAACTTAAGTTTTCTTTTGGGTTAGCATTTGTAGATGAGGTTGAGTTAGACATAATTCCTTTGGATATATGTGGAATTGTTTTAGGAAGTCCTTACTTGTATGACAGAAAAGCTATTTTCTATAGACCTGAGAACAAGTATCTACTTGTTAAAGATGGAATCAAATACTTTGTAAGAGCTCATAAGCTCAAGAACAATTGCACTCTCATAAACTCAGGGAAGATGAAACGAATGATAAATTCATCCAAACAATTCTTACTGATGGTTGTAAAGGAAAAGAAACCTGATAAAACCAATGCATTTGAGGGCTGTAATGCTAAACAACAAGCTGATTTAGAAAAAGTTGTTTCAGAGTATGATATCTTGTTTTAAGAACCTAAAGGTTTGCCACCCAGAAAGGAAATAATGCATGAAATTAATTTGCAGCAAGATGCTCCATTGCCTAACATTGGAATGTACAAGTTGTCCGCTTTAGAGAATGCAGAAATCAAGAAGCAAGTGCAGGAGTTTCTCAAGAAGGGGTTCATCAGACCTAGCACATCACCATGTGGATCTCTAATCGTTTTGGTGAGAAATAAAGATGCCTCGTGGAGAATGTGCATTGATTACCGAGCACTGAATAAGATAACAATAAAAAATCGTTATCCCCTTCCTCGCATGGATGATCTATTAGATCAATTAAAAGAAGTTGTTTATTCTTCCAAGTTAGACTTGCATAGTGGATATCATCAAGTAAGAGTTGCAGAACAAGATGCATGGAATACTGCTTTCAAAACAAAGCAGGGATTGTATGAGTGGCTGGTTATGCATTTTGGCTTAACTAATGCTCCTGCTACTTTCATGAGAATAATGAATGATGTACTTAGACCTTTTCTTGATTATTTTGTTATTGTGTATCCGGATGACATTATGATACTTAGAAAAACATGGGAAGAACACTTAAAGCATGTTAAGCAGACACTAGATGTTTTGAAAAGAGAAAAATTTATGTTAAACTCTCAAAATGTGAATTTGGTAAAACATCTTTGAATTATTTGGGACATATAGTAGGGGGTGGTGAATTGAAGATAGATCCCTCTAAGGTGGCGGTCATTGTGAACTGGCCTAAACCCAAATCTGCTACATAAGTTAGGAGCTTCTTAGGAGTAGCACAATATTGGAGAAAGTTCATTTCTAACTTTTCCTTAATTGCAACTCCCTTACATCCTTTAACAAGATTGAACAAGTTGTTTCAGTGGGGAGGCAAACAGCAGAAAGCCTTCGACACCTTGAAAGAAAAGATTAGTACAACACCAGTACTAGCACTGCTTGATCTTCAAAGACCGTTTGAGATCCAAACAGATGCCAGTGACTATGCCATGGGAGCAATGTTTATACAACACGGTAAACCCATATGTTATCATTATGAGACATTTAATTTTGCAGTAGTTAGCCATCCCACATATGACAAAGAATTGTATGCACTAGTACAGAGTGTGAAAAAGTGGAAACATTACTTAATGGGCAAAGAGACAGTAATACATACTGATCATCAACCACTTCAATATCTACACTCCCAAACAAGTTGCAGCAATCAAGACACTATAGATGGATGGGTTTTCTACAATAGTTTCATTTAGTCGTCAGATATAAAAAGGGCATACACAATAAAGTTGCAGATATGTTATCTAGACCCATTATAAATGCATCTACTATACTTAAGCATAATTTTGTGTTACATGAGAGCTACATTGAACAATATGCTCAAGATATAGATTTCAAAGATGTATATGCAACTTTAAGTCAAGGCAAATGAATAGAAGAATTGGATTATCATGCAAAGGACCGACTCCTATATCATTGTGGGAAGCTATGCAGTCCACAAACTGAAAGAGTAAAGATAATTCAAGAAGCACACAATTCTCTAATATCAGGTCACTTTGGGGTAAGTAAAACAGTTGCACAGCTGCAAAGATTTTGTTATTGGCCGAAAATTAACGAGACAGTTTCTAGATATGTAAGAGGGTGTACTATGTGTGCTAAAAGCAAGCCCAATAATAGAAAACTAGGCTTGTACACTCCATTACCAGTTTCTTCTCATCCTTGGGAAAGTGTTTCCATGGACTTTGTTGGAGGATTGCGCAAATCTAGGAAAGGTCATGACTATCTGTATGTTGTTGTGGATAGGTTCAGAAAAATGTGTATTTTGATACCTTGTAATAAACAGATTACTGTTTAAAAAACTGCAAAACTATTCTTTGAACATGTATGGGTTCATTTTGGATTACCCACTTCCATTATATCTGATTGAGACACCCGATTTGTGGGAAAGTTTTTGTCAAGTCTGTGGGAACTGATGGACACCCAACTGAAGAAAACACAACTTTCCATCCACAAACCGATGGCCAGACAGAAGTAGTCAATAGGACAGTGATCCAGTTACTCAGGGGATATTATAGCAAGCATCCTAAGCCTTGGGATGAACATTTGTGTTATGTGCAACATGCTTACAAACGAGCCAAAAATTCTTCTACATAGAGATCTCCTTTTGAGACCTGTTTTGGTTTATCACCCAAGTCACCCTTGGATTTTGTCTTTGGTAAAGACACAATAGTTGAGGGACACAACAATGTGGACAGGGCAACTAGGTTCATTGAAAAAATCCAAGAAATCCACCAGGCAGTGCAGGAACAGCTGGAAAAGAGCCAAGCCAAATACAAGGCAAGGCATGACAAGCATCGGGTGGAGCATAGTTTCCAAGTTGGTGATCAAGTCTGGCTGTATATCAGCAAGGACATGATGCAAGGTGAAGGTAAAAAGCTAAAGCCTATCAGTTATGGACATTTCAAGATACTTGAGAAAATTGGTGAGAATGCTTTTCACCTTGATCTACCAGCTTACATGCACATATACTCAGTCGTAAATGCAGACAACGTGAGACTATTTGAACCTTCGTTAATTGAAGATCCTGAAGAAGATAGTCAATTGCCTTCTATTGATGACTTGCTACCTGAATATCTTAATGAATTGAAAGAAGACACAGTTCTGGACAGGAAGCTGAGAATGACGCGCAGGGGAGATGTTGAGTACCTTAGAATTGGGCTCAGGGGTTCAAAGCCGAGCAGTGCAAAATGGATAGAGACTGGACAGGTGAGAAAGTTGTATCCTCACTTAGTCGATGCTTGAAAGCCAATTTTTGGTGGTCCAAAAGATTTTTCAGTGGGAAGGTCGTGATCGGAATTGGATCCTTGAAGATTTTCAAAGTCCTATTATTGTTTGAAATTATGTCAGACTCCAAAACCTTGTGAACAACTAGTTATCAGGAAATAACCTCTAAATAATGGTAATTTACAGCCAGCACAGAGCAACGAGGACCTTTGGTCAAAGCGCTCTGACCGTTGGCCCATGGGGACTGTGCATGGCGCAAAAATGGTAGTTGGGAGGCTCAAACCCAGAAACAGAGGCTGTTTTTGATGCGCGATAGGTAAAACCCCTTGAGAAGGAAAAGCCCCGAGCTCTCGGTCACAAGGGAAGCCAAAAAACCGTGGGAAAAGCACTGAAACTGACAAGCGGGTCTCGTGCTCCAAAACCAGCGAAATATCGGAGGCATTCGGGTGGTATGCGGGTTTGGCAGAGGACCAAGCGATGCCACACATTGAATGACGCGTGTCTGGCGGATGAGAAAGAAAACCACTCTCATCACGGGCTAACGGTCGAGTAAGTCACTTGCGTGATAAAAGCGATGACCGTAGGATTTGGAGGCTCCAGATCAAACGACGGAGATTGCACCCGATGGGAGACCAGATTTGGCGAAAGAATAAGCTGAGGCATATAAATATTTGAAGTCCGATTTGACCGTTGAGCCAAAGGATGAATCATTTCACAAAATAACTGAAATAACGACTGTTGAAGGAAGAGCTGGCGCTTAGTTCATAAGGAGACAAGTGGCCACCTCTCTGTGAAACGTTACATAGTAGCGATGACACAGAAGCAGGGAATTCTAGCAGACAGAGGCAGGCGATTTGAAGAGACGAAAGAGGAAGCGAACAATCAAGGGACAGACTGGCTTTAAGCCATGAATAGACAGAGAGAGACAAAGGAAGTAGAGAACAGAGAAGTTGAGCTGATCTACAGAGCTAAGGTAGCATCGAATAGACAAAACCGAGAAGGCTTGAAAGGTTCAAGCAATCCCTATGAGGATATATGTCGAGAACTGAGTACCAAATTGGACTCAGCCCATTAAGACCAGTTGAGGTCGAGACTTGGTAAGGGGGTACTCTAGTGGCTTGGGAAATCCAAGTACTACCCTACTAAGCACCATCTGTTACAGGAGACTCAAATTGAGCTCCTCATTGCAAAAACTCTTCTTAAAGACACAATAAAAAAAAGGCCACCACTGAAAGCTGGACCAAGAGACGTAGCCCAGGAGGATTGGGTGAAATCCTTATTAAATTGTTGTGTTTTTGCATTTGCTTGCTGTGTTTATCTTACTGTTTTCCAGTGTCTGTGTATTTTGCAATCTTATCGATCCGTTCCCTAAGATAACATAGACACACACCAGCACATGAGTCTATAATACCTTCATTAATTTCCTGAGGTCACCTAGGAGTGATTTCAGATCACATTGATAGTCCTTTTAGAAAGTATATATCCTTTACCTTTATCTCGAGTAGATGTTCCCTAAACCTAAGCGCTTGTGCCTAAACATCCCATGAACAAACAAAGTATTTCAACAACTCCATTTGTTGCCTCATACCAGGAAACCAAAAGAATTGCAGTAATCCAAAATTCTTTAATTCATGGAGGGTAGCAGGATTATTTGCTGCATTTAAATCTTGTTCCTCGTGTTCTCTTTCTCTCCATATGAAAGCCATTTTGTGTTGATGAACCCCTGAAACATCAATAATATATTCATTAGGATCCTTTTCATGTAAAAAACTTATCAAGTTTTGAGGGAAAACTGATAAACAAATTCAACATTTGCACCCAACGCACCCCAGGAGAGAAAACTAGAGTGTTGCACCTCTGCCCGCAATGAATGACTACTTGGGTGCAACACACTTTTCGACCATCTGGGTCTGCGTTGGTCCTAGGGCGAAATTTTGTAACCCAAGGCCCTCAAAAACTCAAAATTTTTGCCTGAAATCATAGAATGGAACCACTGAAAGAAAGAGAAAGGTTTTAGCTCCTACCTGGAAGTGATGGTACTCGAAATCGTCTAGTGGATTGGCTGCAATCGACTGCAGAAGATCAAAGGGCAACATTACTGATAACTCTCACTGCTAGAGGTAAATGTGAAATGGTAAAAATGAATATTCATTTTGAGTATATATGGTCATATTATTCATTATTTTATTCATATTTAATGTTTTGACCTAGTAATGATTCATTTTTACTATGAAATAGGTATGTTTAATCCTTTCTGTGTTGTTCTGAGCAGGTCGACATCTGTTAACAGATTTTGTTGTGCTTTACACAGGTGATTTTGACCAAAGAATACAATTTTATCTCTTTTTTCAGGATCTTTAGACCCATGAAAAATGAACCCGCTTGGAGTCCTCTTTCAGCTCTTTTCAGACTCCCAAAATGTGAAAAGATTGTCAAGCACTTTTCTTTTCGAAATCGTAAAAGTAAATGAAATGACGTCTACTTAGTATAAGTTTAACCCTTTTCTAGACTGAGCTAGACTATCTATGAAAAAGGAATACCTTAGTCGAACATGGCTAAGAGGTTCTCTTGGGTATCGTTTTCTACCTTTCCAAACCTAAGAGACTACCTACTAAAAGGGACATTTGGATTTTTATTTTTCCCCTCTTTTTTCAAACTCTCTAAACATGAAAAAGAAGTCGAGTTTTACCTTTGTTGGATTCATTAAAACATCAAACAACGATGGACTCGTCGATCATGATGAGGCCGAGCCACTCCTTCTCGGGGATTGTTAAATATACTCTGAGGGATTCATCCGAAGGATGGACTTACAGATCGAGCATGTGTTATCCTCCTCAAGCTTGTTAAAAATAAAGAAGTATTGACTAGTATGGTTGGGGAAATTGGGAAAACAGTGTTCTCCATTTGTTAATGACAGGGAGTCTCTCTTGAACATGAGACTCTCCCACTTCATTTTTGTGGTTGTTGGGTTGGGTAATCTGCTTGTCTTTCAGTTCATCATACCTTCAAAAAACCTACATTTCAGTTTTGGGTCAATGCTTCCAACTCCATTTCAGTGTCGCCAATGTATTCAAGAGAAGTCATTCAGCTAATATCCATCACAATACTTTTAAGCCTTCATTCCATGTTTTCCTTTTCTGATCCAGTTCCATATCAATATCATTCTATCTCAATCATGATACTTGTTTTGTATCACTGATGGGGGATACATCAAGGCCCCCCTGTGACAAATCACTTCATGTCAACATCAACACATTATCCATGAAGTTGACTTAGAAACACCCCTTGGTACCTTGGTGCTTTCATACATCAATGGCAAGTCTACTCATTTATTCATACCATACGGATTGTACTTGAGTACCTTGAGAACCATTGACATCATGGATGGTTTCTCTCGCATCTATTAACAACTTACATCATTGGCCGGAAATTATATGGTGTCGAGCTCATTTATTCACTCATACGCTGGTTGGTTGTGTGAACGAGATAAAAGACCCTAGATCTAGTTTCCGCCACCCGGGCTATGATTTTAGGATTATACATAGATCATTATGTATGACGGCTATGATCATATTGACAGTCAACCAGTCATGGGTCCACCACCAATCATCCGTGGACATGTCTTTTGATCATTATACATGCAATGTTAGCTTATGTGTTGAGTATGGGTATGCCCCCCTTAGCAAAAAATAATGTCATGATGTATTGTAATAGAAGACGATCTCGCCAGTTGTTCTTGATCTCGACTTGTCATAAGGTAAAGCACTTCAGTCATCAATCATCATCTCTGACTTTGTATTTTAAGGGGAACTCTGTTATAGGTGATTTTGTCTCATCTAATCAATCAGCCTCCTAATTGGATCATTAACATCCCATTCCCCATTTACATCATCATTGCATAAATCCCTATGCATGAATCTCTCATTCCCCACAATTTATTCCCTAAACTTCATCATCTGAGCTAGTTTTAGGACCAACGCACCCTGGCCTCTTGCTAGATAGTGTTCATCTATATGTTGCTCCAATGTGGCCTATGTTGATTACCTACAGGTTACCTTCCTTTCACCTGCGTTGGTTCTCAAAATGTGGGAAAAGAGAGAGAATCCTGAAGCCTCCATTTCCAGAAGTTTCCAGGATCTGTTATAACCATTTACCTCAGATAAAAGTCTCAAATCCTATCCTATCCTACCTTGAATTTTCCATCCCTTATCTTTAGATCTCATCCTCCCATCAAGAGTAGATCTCAATCCCAACGTTGGTAAAAGGATAAGAACTCCCAACTTACCCCACTCCTATATATGTTTACAACGTTCCATATGCAAGAGGTTGGATTTTGGACAATGATTCTACCCTTATGTTGTTGTGAAGAGAGTTAGGTTTTCATGCATTTTGGGTAATTAGAGGTACACTTTGTGACAAACAAAGGACAAGTCAAAAACTTGGAGGTGCTCTTCTACAAGATTGATACCTATTTATGGTTGTAACTTACTCCATTTATAACAATACCAAGAGTTCTCTGTTTTTCCTATATGTGATGTCGTTATTTCATGTATTTCGATACCATGTCGATCTGTTGAATGAAGTAGATAGATGATGCTACATAGATCTCGTAGTTTCTTGGCTTGTGTTCTTTGGTTGTGCAGGTTCTAATTTTGGCAGTGGGAGCTAGGATTGGAACATTCAAGCCAAAGAAGGAGCAAAACATACGACAAATTCCAAGTGGGTTTCTTCTCATAATCTACTTAATTTAAGGAAAACATTTGGTCCTTTGTCATTCTGTTGTTCTTTGTCATTCTTTAATCTTCTTTTTAAATGGTTGAACTTTGTGTCTAAAGAACCTTGCCTAAGTGTAGGTGCATCAATTTTATTAAGTATTTATGTTCATATGTGGTTTAACATATTTACAATTAAATAGATTAATTCAATCACTTAGTGATCATATACCTCTTGGTGCCTCACTCCTTAATCTCCTTTTAAAATGATTGAACTTTGTCTCTAAAGCTCCTTGCCTAAGTGTAAGTGCTCAAAATAATATGTGTAGGGTGATATAGGTTTCTAAGTTCATGTACTTTCTTATGGAATATATATAAGGACATGTATTTAATGTTGTCACTTATTTTCAAGCAAATTTGAACTTTTTTGTTGCATATCAATCATGTGGTGATTATTATATTTGTGTCATTGACATTCATGAAATTCATTCTAGTTTTTTTTTTAAACAATAATAATAGATCTAATAATATTATTATATTTAAAAGAATTATATGTCATTAAATTATATGTTAGCTATTAAGATATTTGTTACATGAGATTTTTTATGTACATATTTAAATTAACTAAATATATTTTAAAGTGAAGTCGTGAATTGTCCTCCTCTCTGACAACCTTTTTACCATTGCTTTCATCTTTTTGCATAATAATTATGTTATATTTCCAAGCTAATAGGTCATTTCGGTCATCCTCAGACACATTGAAAGGTATCATTTAACATGGTTTATAATTTGTAGTTTCTTTGTGAAAAATAATGAAAATATTCCTATAGCTACCGAAATGAAAAAAATTCTGCAGCTAATTCAAAATTCTACAGCTCAGTCCATGGTTAGATAGGTTTCTTGGACTGAGAAGGTGAACAAGAGATATGGATAGACACCAACGTTGAGCATATGGATGACCACATATTGCGCTTACTTGGCGGATAACAAAGCATGAGAAATTGGCTAGTCAAACTAAAAGTCAACTATGGTTCCAATAGTTTAATCCTCCCGCAGAGTTTAAAGGCGATCAATGTCATCAACAAGCGAGCATGGAATTGAACGAGGAAAGCTTGGATCCAAAGTAGAGGATGTGTTAAAACAAAATATTCTCATGATTTCCTCTTATCATAGCAAATCATGAGAAGCATGCTTTCTATTGTCATTTGAAAAACTAGTTTCTCAGCTCAAATGTCTTCGAAGTTGTTAGATTAGGATGTTATAAATTGCTCTGTGAGCAAAAACAATAATAAGTTTTGATGAAGTTTGTAATTGTTGCTTAGATTTAAGACTTTGCTTTAATACAATCACTTTTTTGTTTATTATATTGCAAATGTATCAATGAGTTAACTTGTGAGAGTGTATTTCTATTTCATTTCTTTTACTGGGCATTAGTTTCATTCTGCTTTGATTTATGAATTGGTTTATTGCTTCATTTCACTCCATTAAGCATTAGTCTTTTACTCTATTAAGCAGTAGGTTGAGCGCTCATTTAAAAGGAAAAACAATAAAAATATTTCCTTTCTGAGTTGTTTACTTGGATTGATAGCTTAGTCTTAGATTTAATGTTACTTTTGATTGGTTCTAGTTGAATTGGCGCACACCAGTGTTCTTAGCAAGACTCAAATTTCCTTTCCAACTTGATTTTAGTTTTAGATTTCGAATTGATGATTAGCATATATTTCTATTATGTTCATTAGCCTATTGTTTCAATTATGTCAATATAACATTTCAATTTTTTCATTAGTATAGAAATCCAATTATGCTCATTAGCATAGAATTTCAATTATGCTCATTATTTTGAGTTCATTAATTAAAATAGGATTTCAATTTGATTCAAAAGTTTAAGTTTGATTGTTCATACTACTCTTTAGAATAGAATTTTGATTCAAGTTTTTAACATAACTATTTTAATTCTTCACTTAGTATAGTTGTTTTCGAAAGTCTTCAAGAAAGAACATGGGTGCTCATTTAACAAGAATGAATTTTGAGTAACTGCATTTTACATTTCGCTTTAAATTTAGAACACTTAATAAAAAATAATCCTCCTAGTATATATAGTGCACATAAACTTCACAAGTACACGAACCTTGGTTTTATAATTTAATGACGTAACCCAACATTTTGGCATCGTTGTCGAGGAAGTGTATATAGGACTTTATTTTTTATTTTCATATCATACTAGATGCATTCATTTTCCTAGATGCATAATTAAAGTCACACTAAAATAATTTAGGATGCATGTATAGAGAATGAGATTTTAGGGGTAGATTTGTAAGTAGAGGTAGAGGACGTAGTTCAATACCAACATCACCAACCACCCCCGCTAGACCACATAGTACCACACCATCCACCGACACTTGCATTCCATCCATATCATGGAGACATAGACTCCTTGTTATGCTCTTGACCTGCAAGAAGATACCAAAATACCAAATAAGCGAAGAAATATACCCAGAACACAGAATAATAAGAAATAACAACAAGTATATTATTATTCAAAAAGGAAAGCAATGTTCACTTGCCTCTTCGAGGGGGCAACCTCCAATAGAGCTCGGCTCAATTACAAAATAAGACATGATGCTCCTCGAGGGGAGTCTCTATCCTTTATATAGGATTCATACATGCAATACCATGGGTCAATACCTTGGTTCTTATCAATACCATCTATCTAATACCATGGCCCATTTGCAACTAACTGTGGTCCCTTCTTTAAATGCGGGTCAACCACTTACAATTATTAATATGGGATTTATTGACTCTTTACTTAACTATAACTATGACTCGATCCTATTACATAAATAAGGGGGTTAGGGTTGGACCCTAACACTCCTTTAAGTGTGTATGTTTGAAATTCAGCCATGGGATTCACCAACCTCATATATAGAAGTTGTACTTGAAGAACCTACATCCCCTACTAAAGGATTTATATTTCTTTCTTCTACAAGTGAATGACTCTTAGGATAGGTGTTGGACAGGAGTTGGAAATCCCTAGTGAAGAAGAAGAGGAAAAGTTTTCTGACATACGATTAGTAGAAGAACCAAAGGAAGAAATAGACAACCCTATTGTTGAACCTTATATCAGCTCTAAGGAATTTATAATGGCAGGAGAAGGGGAAGGCGAAGTACACAATGGAGATGGTGGACCAAGGATTGGTATAGGAAGAGGTAGAGGAGGTAACAAAGGTGGAAAAGGTGGTGGTTAGAGGAGGTAACAAAGACAACAAAGGTGGTGGTAGAGGAGGAGATGATGGATGCTCTCATGAAGAGGATCCTTATGGATTCCCTTATTTGGATACAGATACCACTACCACAATGAAAAATATCTCACCATGTGTCCTTCCTAATTTTCATGGCTTGAGAACTAAGGATCTTGAAACATTTACTTTTAAGTTTGAAGTATTATGTAGATCATATGATTATTTTCTTGATACTCAAAAATTTAAATTGTTTCTAGCCACTCTAAAAGATGGAGCTCTTAAATGGTTCATGGGTCTAGGAACACATTATATTAGAACATGGGGATGGTATGAAAAGAATATTCATGGGAAAATATAAGTATTATAGCATGCATCATGACCTTAAGAATGAAGTCTTTAAAATGATTCAAAAAGAGGATGAGAACTTTGAAGATTTGGTGGAAAGATTGGCCTACAATATTAAAAAGGCTAAGATGCATAATTTAGACGAAGAGACAATGAAAACTCTATTGCTAAAAACCGTGAGATATGAGTGGATTGATCTTCTCAATTTAGTGGGTAAGGGAGATGTCTCTTAGTTGTCATTCGATGAAATATGTGAATTATGCAAACATATTTCAAGAGGAAGGGAAAAATATGGCAAGAATCCTAAATATCTAGTTATGTTAAAAGTAAGCAAATCTGCATATGAAAATGTAAGTAGAGCAGAATTAGGAAATTTTCTTGACAATTTTAAAACAAATATCCTTGGAAATGTTAGTGGACAACTAGATACTTTAAGGATACAAAACAAGGAAAAAGCTGTAAATGTTGCATTATCTATCCTTTGTCCTAGATGTAGGAAAAAACATGATTTATGAGAATTTCCCCTTGATAGTGTTGAAATATGTGTCATATGTGCAGAAAATCATGACATAAAAGAATGTACTTCACTACTTGGACTTAGGGTGTCTTCCAAGATGAAGCTAGAACAAGTCAAGTTGAATCACTTTGCTTCATTGTGAAGAGACCTTGGTAATCTCATTAAACATGTATGGCACAAGATCCCAATGCTCAATATCAATCACATGCACAACCACAGAGGAATTGGAATACACGTATGCCATGGCAAACTTGGCCACCTCAACCCCAAAACCCATCTTTGTCACAAGGTTGGAAAAAATCTTATGGTAGGAATCCCCAATATTCACAATTTCAATAGCCATATCCTTAATACCAACCTCAGTATTATCCCCCTCAGCCTTCATAGCCTACTCAACCACAATTCCAATCCCAATTGTAAAATCAACCACTTGCTGTCCCATCCACTCCATTTCATCGAAAATCGAATCAACTACCTGCTCAACAACTCCCGAATCCAAATAATAAGAACGTGTAATAACCCATTTATGATGTCGAGGGTAAAATTTTTCAAGCCTGTATGATAGCCCCTCTAGGTATAGATGATGTCCAACTTATATCTGGTAGGGTTTTACAAAATAATTCACCACTAGTAGTCATCCGAGAATTTAAGGAGGATAAAGTTCTTGAAAAAGAGGCATATCTTGATCAAGAAAAGACTCTGCCAAAGGAAGATGCCCTTACACAATTAGGTGACAACCAAATTAAACCAACTAATACAATTCATCTAGTGGAACAACCTTCTTTTTCCTTACAAAGTCCTCATTTTCCCAAAAGACTTCAAATTGATAAGGGAATAGAAAGGCAAATCATTTTACCCGACTATGATATGCTAGATGAATTGAAAATAATTTGCATCAAAATTCCTTCACTCAAGGTTATAAATGAAATATCTATATTTGCAAAAACAATAAAGGGGTGGTGCATTAAAAAACCAGGAAGAAAAATAAAAGGTATTAAAAAGATTCAATTGGTAGGAAAGATTGCAGATATTATGATGGGGAAACCAATAGTTCAAAAATATCTAGATCTAGGTAGCCCCATTTTAAAAATTCACATCAATGATATTGAGATTCCAAACACTTTGATTGATTTAGGAGCAACCATTAATATCACGAGCAAACAAACCATGGATCAATTGAGGCTTCCCAATCTTCAATATCCGTCGACTTCATTGCAACTAACATATATGTTCTTATCAAACCTTATGATATATTAGAAGATCGATATGTATCTTTAGATTCATGGGAGTATCTTGTTGATTTTATGATTTTTACTTCCAAGAATAATTTTGGAAGGCATCCTTTGATCCTTGGTAGACCCTGGTTAACTATAGTTGATGCATTTATAAGTTTCGGACCTAGGGATATGTGTATTTTTTATGGCAACTCTACCAAGAAATTCACATATCCACTTGCAAAAACAATAATTGAAGTAGAAAGTGAAGTTTGTATTGATGATGTTGATAATGAATACTTTGAGGATATTCAATGAGTATTTACTCTTTCACAAATGGATGAAGAAGATCAATTAATTAATTTAATGAATAACAATGATTCTTCTTTATACTGTGAAGAAGGTCAAAGTTTTCGAGAATGTAATATTGAATATTTATCAACTCGACAACCTGAAGTAGCTTTAGATTCTATGGAAAAGTTTGGCAATTCTTTAGTAGTAGTTTTTCCAGACAAAATTTTAAACATTTATAATAACTTGGAAGAATTTCAAAAGAAACAATTGGTAAAGATGCTACATAAATACTCTTCTACAGATGCATGGGAATATACTGATACAAAGGGAATTGAACCTAGTACATGTATGCCTCCCATTTATATTCAAGAGAATTCCAAACCATTTAGACAACCTCAGAGAATGATGAATCCCAATCTAAGAGAAATTGTTAAGGAGGAATTATAAAAATTGCTTAATGTGAATTTCATCTACCCAATGTCAAATAGCCAATGGGTTTCACCTTTAGTGGTTGTCCCTAAGAAGAATGGAAAGTGGAGAGTGTGAATTAACTAAAGAGAACTAAATAAGGCTACTTTGAAATATCATTTTCCACTACCTTTCATTGATCAAGTATTAGATACTTTAGCAGGGAAGAAATATTGTTAGTTTATTGATGGTTTTAGTGGATATAACCAAATTCAACTGGCACCAGAAGATCAAGATAAAACAACCTTTACATGTCCACGGGGTATGCATGCTTACAGGGTACTTCCTTTTGGGTTATGTAATGCACTTGCAACATTGCAAAGAGCATTTTTGGGTATCTTTGTTGGAAATAATACTGAGAGGGGGGGGGTGAATCAGTATTATCACATTAATAAAACTTTTTCAATTCCATAATCAGATTCATATATGCTACTTCCACAACTTCTTAAGATTAAGTTAATCGATCTTCAATGAGTGCATTAGGACATTATCAACCATATTATCAGTTAACAGATGCAGTAACATAAAGTAGATCATCACACATAAGGCACACATATGAACACAATGATATAAGGTGGAAACCCAATGCGGGAGAAAACCACCTGCTGCAAGTCATCTCAATCTTCTTCTTAATAAGAAAATTCTTTTACAATATTTGTACTGGTGCAGCCTTATACCAGTACGGGAGCTACAACCCCCTTTGCTCTTGTACTAGCCGATCCATTTACTAGTACGCAGGCTACTACCTGCTACAATGCTCCAAAGATTTCTTTTAGCTCTTGTACTAGCTTAGATACTAGTACGTAGGCGCCGGCCTACAATCTTCTCCCTCTAAGTACCACGTTTCATCAATTTTCATACTGGATACATTGAGGCACAACTCATAATCTTGAAAGGCCACATTTCATCCAATTTTCATACTAGACCCAACAACAACATTGAAGCTCAAACAACCTTCAATCAACTGTAGTAACTAGATCAACAATAATAGGACCAAACCCAGGATGCAACAATGATAAACAAAGATTTTAAGAGAAGGAAGCACCCTGCTCAACTGCTAGCCTGAGTCCGGTCTCACCCTGCTCAACTGCTAGCCTGAGTCCCGGACTCACCCTGCTCAACTGCTGGCCTGAGTCCCTGGACGCACCCTGTTCAACTGCTAGCCCGCGTCCCGGACGCATACTGCTCAACTGCTAGCCTGCGTCCCTCGCTCTGAGTCTTTTGAACTGCCTGCGTCTCGGCGCACCTGAACCCTTCTGCGCCTGCGTCCGGCGCACCTGAACCGGTTCGCTCCTGCGTCCCGGACGCACCTGAGCCCTTACTGCACCTGCGTCTCTTTAGATATGAAAGATATTAAGACTTCAAGACTAACCCAAACAGTCAGATCTACAGATCTGATCGTGCGCCATAGCGATCATAGTCCATTAGAAGATTCGCCTTCATAGATCTGGACTAGATCTCACCAAAAGATATTCAACAAAGATGGTACATAATCCAAATGAACTCCTTTGCTTTATATAGGCAAGCTTCTCCCCAAAACATGGAACAATACCACGAGCCGACACCATAGAAACGCAAAACCGTCGGCTAGATACCACACAAGAAACCCCCACGTGCTTTCCTCTGCCTTGATATGTGTGCACTGGGTGGACGCACCCCCTAAACGGCTGGCCTGCGTCTCTGGACGCGGGTTCTGCATGGATTACCTGCGGGGACGCACTTTCTGTAAGGTGTACCTGCGTCCTTCATAATTTCAACAATATTTGAACCTCTGCTTACAAAGAGCTTGCCATTTGATTCCTTTGAGCTATCCTGTAATATGTCACATCTGATATCTCTTCTGTAGATTCATCTGAATGTATATAAGTGAGATGATCTTCTATGAGAGTGTTGCCATCAAGTACAACATATGCATCATAATGCCAACAATCTTTTCTTACTTTATTCATGGTCATGTAGAAGTTTACATGGGTTATTTTGCTGTCTATGAAAATAATTTTGAAGAAGCTCTTGAAAATTAGAAAAAGTTCCCATTATATGCAAAGAAGCAATCTTTCATTAAGTCATGAAAAGTGTTTTATGGTGTTTAATGAGGGGACTGTTTGGGTCACCATATTTGATGTGATGGAATCAAGGTGGTTGCATCTAAGGTAGAGGTAATTTCTAAAATTTTAGTTCCTACTTGTCAATGAGATGTTAGAATTTTTCTTGGTTTTACAAGATATTACAAGAGATTCATAGAAAACTTCACAAAAATAGCTTCTCGACTCTTCAAACTTCTTACAAAAGCTTGTGATTTTGTTTGGAATTCTGACTGCTCAAAAGCATTTGAATCATTGAAATAGAAAATTATTGAAGCACCATTTTTAAGAGGGTCAAATTGATCTCTCCCATTTCATATCTCAATTGATGCTTTAGTTACAGCTTTAGGAGATGTACTAGGAAAAAAATACTTGACTCCTTATTCTATTTATTATACAAGTAAAAATTTCACTCCCGCATATTAAATTATACAGTAACAGAAAAAGAGTTTTTAGATGTTGTTCATGCCATCAATAAGTTTCGACATTATATTATTGGGTATGAAACTTTCATTCATACAAATCATTTTGTTATTACGTATTTAATGAATAAACCAATTAACAATGACAGGATTACTAGATGGTTGTTACTATTAAAGGAATTCAATATTACCATTCTAGATAGGCGAGGAAAAGAAAACATAGTCGTGAATTTCCTTTCCATGATGTAGAAATATAATGTTGATACTCCTGTGATTGATAATTTTCCTAATGAATGTATTTTTGCAATGTCTACTAAAACTACTTGGTTTGCATATATTATTAACTATACGGCTACAAGAAAACCACCCCCCACAACTATCAGCCAAATAAATACAGAAAGTCATCAAAACTAGTGCACCTTACTCATGGATAGAAGGAGAATTATATTGAACTAGACTTGATATGATCATCCAAAGATGTGTCCGAGAAGATGAAGTACCAAAGATACTAAAAGCTTCCCATGATGAACCATGTGGAGGACACTTCAATGATAAAAGAATTAAATACAAAGTACTTCGTTTGGGATACTATTGGCCTTCTCTTTTTGAGGATGCCGAAGGAATATGTCAAAAGATGTGATAGTTTCCAAAGGATGGGAAAATCCATTCAGCTATATGAAATTCCTCTACAAACTCAGGTACTTGTAGGGCCTTTTGAAAAATAGGCTCTAGATTTTGTTGGTCCAATCAATCCTCCATCTAAACAAAAAAGGTGTATTCTTGCTTGTACAGATTAAGTTACAAAATGGGTAAAAGCTAAGCCACTTCCTTTTTCTACTGAAAATGTTGTAGTTACATTTCTGTTTGAGGATATTTTCACTCGTTTTGGTGTCCCAGGGGAAATTGTGACATATCAAGGTGCTTAATTCACATTTAAGTTGGCACAAAAGATTATGGAGAAATACAAGCTCAAACATCAGAAAATCCACTCCATATCGTTCACAAGGCAATGGGAAAGTGGAGCCTACCAAAAAGGTACTTGAAACTATCCTGACCAAGACTGTACATTTGCACAAAAGAGATTGGGCAAAAATAATTTTGGAGGCACTTTGGGCATACCACACCACATGGAGAAACACTATTGGACATACTCCTCATGAGCTTGTCTATGGAAATCAAGTTTTACTTCCAATTGATTTCCATGCGAAGACTTTTAAAACAAAAAATGTTGGGGCTTGATCTATGTGAAGCTCAAAAACAAAAATTGGCACAATTAAATGAGCTAGATGAGATCTGATAAGATGCCACACAAAGAAAAAATATAATCTGGCAACAAAGAACCAGGTGGCATGATAAGTTCATCAAAGTCAAGAAATTCAAGCTAGGTGACTGGGCTCTTCTTTTTTATTCTAAGTTTAAGGATTTTCAAGGAAAATTTTAGACACATTAGCTTGGTGCCTATGAAATATATATTGTTTTTTATGATGGAGTAGTTAGAATTAAGACTATTGATGAAGAAAATACTACCTCCCTTGTTAATGGGCATATGTTAAAATTATATCATAAACCCCTTACGAGAGAAGCAATTGTCAAATATTTGCGAAAGGATGTTGAGCTGAGGTTAGTGAGAAGGGAAGATTCTTCTTCCTTATCACTAAAAGAGTTATAATTTCTTTCTCTTCTAAGAAAAAAAACATAAATAAAATCATAGTTATGAAAACCAACAATCCTCACATTTCTATGCAAAAAATCTTAGCAAAAAACAAGGGATCCTTGGCAGCTTAGATTTTCATATCTCCCCTCTTCTTTTTTCCATTTTCTTTTTTCATGCATTTTTTATAAAATAAACTTGTAAGGTTATAACAACATCATCAACAAAGAAGCATCATCAACATTGTCAGAAATAATCATCATAGGTCATCGACATCATTAGCACCAATAAGGATCAACCACATGAACAACATCAAAATATTAAGTTAAATTGAGGAAGTAGCTATGAAATTTGCAATTTTCTGGAGCTTATTTCAAATTTTGCAGCTAGTGATGCACCTGCAAATCCATGAACACTTCAAGTCACCAAAAGAATTTCAGATCTGTAGAAAAGACAACATTGATGTTAAAAGGTATGTAATAGGATGTTAAATTATTTTTCATTAAAGAAACAATAAATCTATGATCTACTGAATAATGATGATACACCCTTCATAATGATGAGTGAAAATATGACCTAATTTACAGTCCTATTCCAATACTCACACCCATATCCTAATCCATTATGTCAAATCCTCTCTGAACCATTTGAACTCCTAATGGTCCTGAAGGATCAGATCTTTTAAATTGTGGCAAATCATGAATGTATAAGCTAGTGTTCTATTTGGAATTGAGCATTGCCTTAAAATTTTATCCTACTCCAACCATCCAATTGCTTCATTCCATCACCCATCTCCATTCATGTTTGTCGAAAAGAGGTAGTTAAGGGATTAACTTCTCTATGCAATGGGTGTCATTGTTCATTTTGAGCCAAATGGAAAGAATTTCCTCAGTGCTTCTCAATAGGTTAAGGATGAGTTACAGAAGGAAAGGTGGTTTAAATTATTTAAAAATTTCGATGGCTATGAAATTGAAGTGACTAGGGAGTTTTCCAGGGCATTCGATGGTATGGAGGCAAAGATAGGTAACAAAAGTCTGAAGATTACGGAGTCCTTCATAGCAGAGGCTACATAACTTCCTCACCATGGTGAAAGCTAGTTCAAAAGTAAAATACTTAAAGGTGAACATTGGAAAACATTTCTACATAATTTGAACATGGACACATCAACCTTTAAGAAGGGAAATTCAGTCACAACATTCAAATCCAAATGGAGGATCATGTTGCTTGTACTCCAAAAGTTTATCACTTGTGAAGGTAGGTATGTAACCCTCATTTTCTACCATGAAAGATTGTTAATGATTTTTTTTAGAGGAAAATAATTAAAAATCACTACTATTTGATTTGGAGTTTGAAGAAAATGGCCTTTAATATGCAAATATATTATAGAAATATTGATAGGGTTTTGTATCACCATGGATTGGTAAAAGTTTTTGTTAAAGCACATTTGAAATATGTTGGTGACAATTGGAAAGAATTTATAGTTAGAAGTCACTTCATAGAAATCTCATAAGAAGAACATTCGAAAACCCAAAAGAGTCGAAGAACATCTCAAAACCCTAACCCTAAAGCTGCCATAGAAGAAAATGAGGGTTTGACAGTCAATGAATCAGAACAAATGAAAATTTTTAGCAAAAGAAAGATAGGATGATACTCCACTCAGTAAGTTTTTAGAAAAAAATAAATAGAAAAATAAGAAGCAAGATGTTAGAAGAAAAAAAGTTGGCCAAAATACTAAGCAACCTGAGGAAGATCCAAAGAAATTACAAAATCAAGGAAGAAAGAGGAGAATTATGACAAAGGTAGTGGAATTTGAGCAAAAGTTAAGGAGAAGCAAGTGAATTTTCAAGCAACCAACACAACAAAACTCTTTAGAGACTGTTAATATTGAGGAAGAATATATTGTTGACATAAGAGCAGCAACAAAGTCCTCATTCTGTCGGAGTCCAACAAGAAAAACTCCCGAAATTGATCCAAGCCAACAAGAAGTCTATGAATACTTGGAGACTTTGGAACAAATACCAGATAAGAAGGTAAAATCTCTTGAGGAAACTCAATTTCATGAAGAAGTTTCATATGATGATGTTCCTATAGTTAATTATGAGGTCCATACTACTACTTCTCAAGGAGAACAAGATATTGTTCATACTCTCAAACATGACATTTATTAGTTAGAGGTATTAAATAGACACATTAAACAAGAAAATGAAATGCTCAAGATATAGAATGAACTTTTGAAGGCATAAAACGACACTATGTTGATAAGGACGTGTTACTGGTACAAGAAGAATAAAAATCTCAAGGCGAACAACAAAGTGCTCATAAATAAGACTAAGGGGCTATAAGAAAAACTTCTCATGATAAAACCCAAATGGTCAACCAATGTAAAAACCATAAGGAAATCAACCAACATGAATGTGTTAATTCAAGCCTCAGAAGCGGCACAGTAGTAAGGATATTTCTTCAATTTTGACATTTTGGTGCATGAGGACATGCAACATCCTCAATGTGGGGGAATGTTGAAGTCCTAAATTGTCCTCCTTTTTGACAACCTTTTTACCACTACTTCCATCTTTTTCATAATAATTTTTCTATATTTCCAAGCTACCAGGTCATTTTGGTCATGCTCAAACACATTAAAAGGTATCATTTATTCATGGCTTATAATTTGTATTTTCTTTGTGAAAATTAATGAAAACATTCCTATAGCTACCGAAATGAACAAATTCTGTAGCTAACTAGAAATTTTGCATCTCAGTCCATGGTTAGATAGGTTTCTCCGAGACAGAAGGTGAATAAGAGATATGGATAGAGACCAAATGTTGAGCATATGGATGACCATTTATTGCACCTCGCTGGCAAATCATAGAGCATGAGAAATTGGTTGGTCAAATGAAAAGTCAACTCAGATTCCAACCATCTAATCCTCACACAGAGTTTGAAGGTGATCAATGTGATCAACAAGCGAGAATGGAATTGAATGAGAAAAGATTGGATCCAAAGCAGAGGATGTGTTAAAACGAAATTTTCTCATGATTTGCTCTTATCGTAGCAAATCATGAGAAGTACGCTTTCTATTGTCATTTGAACATCTAGATGTCATTTTAAAAACTAGTTTCTCGGCTCGAATTGTTGAAATATGTAACTAGGTTCGGTCTTCATAATGACATATGTAATTGTGATTTTATGTATTTAATGAATAGAGAACAAAGTAAATTTATTATTTGTGTTCTTGAGGCACGGGTTTCATGCTCAAGGGAAACTTATTTTTAGGAAAAGCACCCATTGAGTGCTTCTAAGTTCATCATAAAGTCAATTGCGTCATTTTCATATATTGAAGACCCATTCGGGTATGTTACATATTGTAAAGAAAACATTATTGAGTCAAAATAGAGTCAAAAGACCCTCCAAGACCTCGTCATGGCACTAAGATCAAGTTGGCCTACATGAAGGGACAAGTCGGCTTAAAGATAGCAATTTGTACCCCTCGCAAGCCTATAAATAAGAAGGAATTTGACCTCATTTGGACACTCACTCAAGCAAGTCCAACCTCCATAAGATAGAAGCTAGAAAAGGACGAATAAGGAGAAGAAGAACAAGTTCAAAGTTTTGGGCCTCTCTCTCTCTCTCTCTCTCTCCCCCTCTCTCTTTCTTTCGTTAGGGTTTCTACAATTACTGGGCAAGACAAAATTATGAAGCCACATCGAAGTTGTGAAGCTGCAAGGTTGAAGTTGTGACGCTGCAAGGTCAAAGTTGTGAAGCTGCAAGGTCGAAGCTATGAAGTTGCTTCTAGGTCAAAGTTATGGAGCTTCTAGGTCGAAGGTGTTGAAGTTGCAGAAATTATTGTTGGGGCTGAAGTTGTTGGAAGGTCGAATTTTGTTGCTAGGATCCATTCAAGAAGGAAAAATTTGACTTGGTCTTGGAGGGTCTTGGTCTAGGGTTATAGGTCTTGAAATTCGTAAATTGAAGTTCTATAAGAAGAAAATAATTCTGATGGGTTTTCCTCTCAGTTGTAGAGGTTTTGGCCCTGGTTGATCACCTACATCTTGTGTCCTATTGTCTCACTGTTCTTTATGATTTGTTAGTTGTTTGATGATAGAGAACACTAATAATAAAAAAGGAAAGAATAAGTTAATCGAGTGAAGTAAAAATACATCACAAGCAGTTATCAAAGTAAGAGAAATCACCTAATCTAGCTGCCCTAGATTTCTTAAAATGAATGTCTTCGAAGTTGTTAGATTAGGATGTTATAAATTGTTCTGCAAGGAAAAATAATAATAAGTTTTGATATTGTTTGTAATTGTTGCTCAGATTTAAGACTTTGCTTTAATACAATCACTATGTTGTTCATATATTGAAAATGTATTCGTGAGTTAACTTGTTGATTTGAGTTCGATCACGCTTAAGCTCGACAAGAGGCCCCCCTGAAGAGTTTGTGAGACTGTATTTCTATTTCATTTCTTTTACTGAGCATTAGTTTCATTCTGATTTGATTTCTGAATTGCTTTATTTCTTCATTTCATTCCATTAATTGTTAGTATTTAAATTTGTTATGCAGTAGGTTGAGCATTCTTTTAAAAGATAGAAACACTAAAAATATTTCCTTTCTTAGTTGTTTACTTGAATTAATAGCTTAGTCTCAGATTTAATGTTACTTTGGATTGGTTCTAGTTGAAATGGTGCACACTAGTAATCTTAGCAAGACTCGACTTTCCTTTCAAAGTTGATTTTAATTTTAGATTTTGAATTGATGAATAACATAGATTTATATTCTGTTTATTAGCATAATGTTTCAATTTTGCTCTGTATAGCATTTCAATTATGTCATTAGTATAGAACTTCAATTCTACTCATTAGCATAGAATTCCAATTCTGCCCATTAGCATAGAATTTCAATTTTGCTCATTATTTCGAGTTCATTCATTAAAATGGGATTTCAGTTTGCTTTAATAGTATAAGTTTGATTGTTCATCTTGCTCTTTAGAATATAATTTCAATTCAAGTTCTTAGCATAATTATTTTGATTCTTTGACTAGCATAGTTGTTTCCGAAAGTTTCAAGAAAGAACATGTATGCTTATTTAACAAGAATGAATTTTGAGTAATTGCATTTTACATTTCGCTTTAAATTTAGAACACTTAATAAAAAATAATCCTCCTAGCATATATAATGCACATACACTTCACAAGTACACGAACCTTGGTTTGACAATTTAATGACATAATTTAACTATCAATTAAATTAACCAACATTTTCACATTGGTCGTGATTATTTAGTACTATCTAATTATGTAACTACTCAATGTATTTGTTTTTGGGAGATAATGTTACACAAAGTTAACATGTTGCATGCATAATACTACATTACTCTATTACTCGGTAATAAGTAATTAAATTACATTATATAATCATGCAATTCCCCACTATATTTGTTTTTTTCCCACATCATGCTATACTTAAATTTTATTTTTCAGGCATACTACATTACTTAGTAAATTAACTAAGTAAATTTATACTTGGTTTGTTTTCACTGTTATAAAATCATGTAATTCTTTGGTGTATTTGCTTTTATGTTTAAATCATGCTATGTTTTAAGTTATTATCCCTAATAGCAATTAGGTACATTGCATTCATTTTGTCATCCACCTTTATTAGTTTAAAATGTGGTTGTAAATGTGTGTTTGTTTGTTTTGTTTTGTTTTGTTTTTTTTTGTTTTTGTTTTTGTTTTTGTTTGTTTTGTTTTGCTTTTATGTGAAACATAGTGAACATGAAAATTAACGTTAATGTGTAATGTATGATGATTTTTATGTCCAATTTTTTTTAAAACATGAGAATTAGTAACTCATTAGAGTGATCTAAGCTAGGCTTGAGATCAATATTTTTGAGGTCTTAATCACAAAGGTGTTTGTTCATCCTATTTCCATTAATGTTGTTTGGCATTTGGCTAATTTTATGCTAATAAGCATCAAGTCTAGTCCCTCTAAGGACACTAGTCTACTCCAATGAGTTTATTAGGAATGCCATCAATGAATGTAAGAGTCTACTCCAATGAGTTTATTAGGAATGCCATCAATGAATGTAAGGAAGAATCCCTTGGGTTCCCCACGAGCTTTATAATCCATATGAAAAGCCATATATGATCTCTCCACGGGAATTTGTTAATCCAAAAATAGTAAGTCAAACTTCAACCTCAACTAAGCTAAAACTAGATATCTCATAATGAAATCTACCTTGAAACAATTACTTTGAACTAATTAGGCTAACCCAGTAGGCAATCAACACACACAAATTATTATTTTTCCTAGGAAAATCTTGTGGAATCCCTCACTTCCTGTTGACGGTGTTGGAACCCGCCACCATGTAAGGGGGTCTCCCTGATGCGAAGTCCCAATGAGACCTCACATCATTTGGTATAGGATCCCTTCTAGAAATATGGCTCGACTGCCATTGTTCTTAAAGATTTGCCTTGGATGCAATAATTAACACAAGAGAGCAATGTACATGTACTTTTGAATGAACAAGTGAGTATGTCTTGTGAAACGCTCAATTGCAAAACGGAACAAGGTTTTTTCACAGGAAGGAAACAAGAGTGATTCTATAGGAGAAAAGTAATAGTAATATTCTAATAAAGACACACACACATACATACGAAATAATCGTTAATCAACTAGCGAAATAGTTTGCATAACAGTAACGATCATTAAAACAAGTACAACACACATGCAACAAGATAAGGCACCAAAGCCAATGAAATAGTTTAATTTCTTTTGTACAAAAAGACAAAAACATATACCATAAACATTTAAAGAATAGTCTTGCAACATTTACGATATACACATGAAAGTGTGTTGGATCAATGAGCTTTGAATATTAAGCGAATGTTCCAAGATACATTGATACAATGAACACCACTAGCTCCAATAGTGAAGTGTTGAGATACCACTTGCTCTCCAAAAGAACTATCTTCTTATCTAATGCCTAGTGGGAGAAGCCAAGGTGAAAAGTCATTTGCTTGAGCTATGAGGGTGTATATATAACAAATGAGGTGACTGTTCACCTCCCTTGTGACTCTTGAGATCCCCTCATGACCCTTGAACTTCCACATGAATTTTCAAATTATCATGAGACCCTTTGACTTCTACCTGACTTTTCACATTCTATAGGTGACCTATGGACTTCCAATTACTTTACATTTCTCATTTTATTGAAAATTACATAATTACATGCACAAATGATGTGGCACATGATGACTCATATGAACCTTGAGATGACACCTTGACAAGACATGACTTGACACAGATGACATGGACTTGGTGGTGATGAGCCAATGTTAAGTTTCTCCTCTTGCTACTATCTTTGTATCTTCATGAAAGATGTTGCATGTCCTTTCTTTTTCTCCTCCAAAGGGCTTGGAGATAGGGAGTCTTCACTATGATCTTGATTCTTCATTTACTGTTGCAATCCAGTGTCCCTTCATCTTCTTTTTCAATGATGATCTTGTCTTCACTACTTTATTAAGTGTCTTCCAATATAGTCCCCTTCTTCTCATTTATGGGCATCATCTTGTCATGTTAAGATAAGGTACCTTCAAATGAAACTCACTCATGACAAGATGACATTAGTCCTGAAATATCCTAGTCTAACTTCCTCCATAAAAATTATTGATTGGTTTGGAACTAAGTACTGGATCGGGTGAAAGTCTTAGAGATTGTGCAATGTACAGTGCTAGAGGGCAGGAGTGAGGGACTGAGGCTTTCACTTGCGAAATGTGAAACAAATGGAGGCCTGAGGAGCAAGATTCCACAATTGAGGGTCATAATGAGGTAAGCTTTCCCACTGTAACTGTGTAATGCACAATTTTGGAGGCAAACTGGGCAGCTGGATTGCATAGTTGTGTAGTTCAACAAAGCAGAGAGACAAATTGTTGACTATAATTGAATTATGCATAGAAAGAGGTTTACTGGGAGGTAGGATTACATAGTTTACAGGAGCATGAGGTAGTTCTTGAGCACTTTGACTGCACAATGCACTGTCATCAGAGGAAGTGACTGTGCATTGTGTAGTTCCTGGAGGCAGGGGTGCAAACTATGGCTTGCAACTGCGTAATGCGCAGTTCTAGAGGGGAAGAGTGAGTCTAGGTTGGTTGTGCGTGAAGTTTTATAAAATTTGGCTATGTGTTAGATCAGTGAGTCAGTGATTGAACCAAGATAGAACTTGAACATGATCAGACACTCAGAACAAACAACGACACAACATTGAATGTTATGTAACCAACTCACAAAATAGAAGAAAATATAGATCATTGATTTCAAAATCAGCCTCTTCAAGGGGGAAACCTGCTTTACATTACACAAATGAGTAATTCTTGGATGATAGAAATGACAAAACATCCTTTCTATATATAGGAGTCTAAGGGGTCGCAATATAATCAAAGTCGACATAACAATAATAATATAAGGGCACAACAATAACAATAGTGGGCTTCTATGGGGCACAATAATAACATTATGGGGACAATAGGGGCACAACAATAACAATAACGGATTCAATAACAGTAGTAATGGGGGAATCACTAGTATTATGAATGCTTATGTATAAAATTATCACCTTCCCATGTGGAATCTTCAGTGGGTAAGTTCTTCCACTTGATGAGATACTCTGAAATTAATCGATTTCGTAGCTGTCAAGTTCTTGTTTCTATGACTGCTTCAGGTTCCACTATGATTTTCCTTCCTCGTCAAGTTCTGGAAATATTGTTTAAACTGGGATTTTGTCACCTATAACCTTCTTTAAGCATGAAATATGGAGAACTCATTACACTTAGGAAGCTGCAGGAAGCTCCAATTTGTATGCCATTGTACCAATCTTTTGCAACACCTTGTACGGACCATAATACTTTGGTGATAATTTATTATTCTTCTTAGCTTGCTTGAGGGACATTTGTTTATATGGTTGTAGTCGTAGGAATAACCAGACACCTGCATTAAAACTTCTTTTGTTGTGATGTTGATCTGCCTGTTGTTTCATTCTATTCTGTGCCAAAGTGAGGTTATGCTTTAAGAGTTGGAGAACTTGTTGTTGATGCTCGATGTGATCGTCCACTGCTTGAACCTTAGAATTTTCTCTTAAATATGATGTGATGGATGGTGGATGATATCCATAAAGTGCCATAAATTGGGTCATTTTTGCTGCAGTATGGAAGGGAGTGTTATACCACCATTCAACCAGAGGCAACCCATTTGATCCATTGTGTCTGTTATCAGATACAAAGCAATGAATATATTCTTCCAAACATTTGTTTACTATCTCAGTTTTCCCATTAGATTGAGGATGATAAGATGAGCTATGAGCTAACTGAGTACCAAGACAAGAAAACAACTTTGTCCAAAAATTTCCAGTGAAAATGGGATCTCTGTCTCTTACAATAATCTTCGAGTTTCCATGTAGCTTTTGAATTGTTTCCATAAATGCAGTAGAAACTGTACGGGCTTTAAATGGATGCGATAATGCACAAAAGTGTGCATACTTGGTAAGTCTATCAACTACCACCATGATGACACTCTTTCCTTTGGACTTGGGTAAGCCTATGATAAAATCCATTGAAACCTCCTTCCAACATTGGCTTGGAATGGATAAAGGTTGTAATAGACCTGGGGTCTTAATTGTTTCCACTTTATTTTGTTGGCAAACCAAACATTCTGCCACAAACTTTTGAATATCCGATTTAAGGCCATCCCAAAAAAAATCCTTCTTAACGCTGTGGTAAGTTTTTAAAAATCGAGAGTGCCCTCCTAAGGGAGAGGTGTGCAATTCCATAAGAATATTTTGTTTGAGTTGGGAATTCTTACATAGGTATAAGCGATCTTTGTACCATAACGAATCATTTTTCCAGCTAAATGTATTAGATGTACTAGGATCTTGTTGTAACTTTTGAATGAGTGCCCGCACTTCTTTGTCATTCTTCCATTCATCCCTTTCTTCGTTTATCCAATCTAGCTAGATAATAGAAATGGCGCAAAATAATGCTTCCACATCCTCATCCTTTCTTAAGAGTGCATCTGCCACAACATTTTGCTTCCCTTTTTTGTAGTTGATTTCAAATTCATAACCCAACATCTTTGTGACCCATTTTTTTTTCTCTTCTGAAGATAATATTTGTTCTAAAAAGTATTTAAGACTATCATGATCCGTTTTTACCTTGAAGTGCCTTCCCATTAGGTAGGGTCGCCATTACTTAAGTGCAACTAGTATTGCCAACATTTCCTTCTCATAAATAGCTTTGTGTAAATACTTTCCTTTGATTGGACAACTTTCGAAAGTAATGGGTCTTTCTTCTTGCATTAAAACAACACTAATTCCATTTCCAGAGGCATCACATTCCACAATAAATGTTTTTGTGAAGTTTTACGTAGCTAAGACCGGTGCTTGGCACATTGCCTCTTTAAGATGTTCAAAGGCCTTTGTTGCTTCTAGAGTCCATGAAAATGCATCTTTCCTCAATAATGTTATTAGAAGTGTTGTTATTAGCCCATAATTCTTAAAAAACTTGCGATAATACCCTGTCAACCTGAGAAATCCTTGCAAATGCTTTATGGATGTGGGGATTTTCCATTCCTTAATGGCTTTAATTTTGCTAGGGTCTACCTTCACACCTTCATGAGATACAACATGACCTAGATATTCCACCTCTTGTACTCCAAAGAAACATTTGGAGATTTTTGCATATAATTGTTTCTCCTCCAATAGTTTGAGCACCATGTCAACATGTTGAACATGATCCTTCCAAGACTTGTGGTAGATTAGTATATCATCAAAAAATACTAACACAAATTTTCTAAGGAAGGGTTTGAAAATGGAATTCACCAAACCTTGAAATGTAGAAGGTGCATTGGTGAGGCCAAAAGGCATGACTAAAAATTCATAATGACCATCATGAGTTCTAAATGTTGTTTTTGGAATGTCTTCAGTTTTCATTATGATTTGATGATATCTTGAAAGAAGATCCAACTTGGTGAAGTAAATTGATCCATGCAATTCATCCAATTATTCATTAATGACAGGAATGGGAAATTTATCTTTAATAGTGAGCTTGTTGAGCTCCCTATAATCCAGACACATGCACCATGACCCATCCTTCTTGTGCACCAATACTACTGGAGCAGAGAAAGAACGTTGACTAGGTTGAATTATACCAACCTCTAGCATTTCTGCAACCATATGTTCAATTTCACTCTTTTGGGCATAGGGATATCTGTAAGCCCTGATGTTTGGAGGAACAATTCCTGGAATCAAATGAATAGCATGATCATGATCACGAATAGGTGGGAGGCCTTTGGGATTTTCAAATACATTGGAATGATTGTCCAAAACTTTTTGGAGATGTGGAGAAATAGATGATTTTGATGTGGGAACCTCTAGCGAACATAATTGTGTAATTACGCCTCATTGTTCTTTCTTTAGAAGCTTTGTCATTCTGATATAGTTGATTATCTTTCTTGGTTTCCCTATGATACCCCTTAATTCAACTTCCTTTCCTTCTGAAGAAAATTTCATGAAAAGTGCTTAAAAATTAAAAGCTATTGTACCCAAGGATTGTAGCCATTGGACTCCTAGTACAACATCAACACCACCCATTGGAATGGAAAGCATTGGGATATTCAATACATATTCTCCTAGCTTGATATTATGGCACTTTCCAGATAAATTTATGGTTCCTCCACTTGCCACCATCACTTGACACTCTTGTGCTGGATATATGAAGAAATTCAATTCCTTGGCTATCTTACAATGAATAAAATTATGGGTATTGCCTGAATCAATCAACAATATTACCTTTTATTCTTGATATGTCATTATATCTTGATTGTTTGAGTAGTGGTAATTCCGGCCAATGCATTACAAGATATGGTCGGATTCATTTCTTCTTTCTCTAGATTTCGTTCCTGATGTATATCCTCTTCTTTTCATGTTTCTTGTTCCTTTTCTTCCTCCTTTTCACAATCCATGTAAAATAATTTCTTCTCAACACACTTATGACCTTTAGTGTACTTGCTATCACAGCTGTAACAAAGACCTTTTGCTCTTTTTTCTTCCAATTTTTGTGGTGTCAACCTTGTAGGTTGTGGAATGCTAGGGGCAACAACACTTCAATATTTATAGTTGTGAGTGGTAGGCTTCCTTGTTGCCATAATTTTGCTTTCCATTTTTCTTGCCAACCTAAATGCCTTCTCCAATGAATCAGGTTCCCAAAGGCGAACCTCATGTTGGATGTTATCCTTTAAATTCCCTATGAACACATCAATCCTATGCTCCTCTAGATTATATTTTATCCCTATATTCAATTTTTGGAAGTCCTCAATGTGCTCCACCATTGAACCCTTTTGTTTGCGATCTATTAATTGGCTAAAAAAAGTGTTGCTTTTTATATGCTCATAATGTGCTATCATTTCTTCCGTAAAAATTGCCCAAGTGATAATTTGTTTACGAGAGCAAAGCGATCAATACCATACAAACTGATTTGGTTCCAACTATAAAGTTGCAATGCACACCTTTTGTGTGTTTTTCACATTATGGAGATTGAAATATTGCTCCATCCGTAGTATCCATGTTACGGGATCCTTGCCATCAAACTTCTACATATCGATCTTTGGAACATGGCGGGTCTTCAATCCACCATTAGAGTCTATGAAATCATGATTAACGTTTATTTTTTTCTCCTTATGAGTTTCCTTTACTACCCTTTCGCCATTAGTAAGCATTTCTTGTAGCAAATTTGTCAAATCTGTCTTCAAACCTTTCATGTTGCCTTTAAGTTTTCTTCTATACCACCCATCTTAGCTTCCACGCCTGCCTTCAAATATTCCATGTTGCCTTTAAGCTTTTCTTCTATACCATCCATCTTAGCTTCCACACCATCTATCTTAGCTTCCATGCCTTTATTTAAACTATCCATCTTAGCTTCTATTGCTTTTTGTGAGAGTGAATTTTGTTGCACTTGGTCTCGTAATTTTGATATATCATGTTGCATTTCTTCCTCTTCTTCATGAGTCATGCTAGAAATTTCAGGTTGCTTACTAGGTGTTTCCATTTTCTTTCTTTGGGACATCAATTAATGATAATAATGCTTCACTATGCCCTTTGAATTCCTTCAAACTAAATTTTCAAACCAAACTTATGCAAAATTTTAAAAAAACTACACACCTTTTTTCCCTTTGTAGGAGCTCGATATTGAATCTGTTGTATCTATGTAATTTTGGATCTATAAGGCTTGAAATTGCATCCTATGGTAGCCCTCCGAGTCCTCTTTTCAATCCCACAAGTTTGATCAAGATTGAATTCTTCAAGGAAGAGTTATGCCAAATCTCCCACGATGACCTAATTATATATTAGTTTAGTAGATCGAACTTGTACGAAGTGCCACATGTCATTGTTTTTGCCTTAGGACCTGAAACCGATACACAAAAAACTATAGTCCATCCTATTTTTGTAACTTCTTACGAAATTTGAATTTGATGCTCAGAGAGAAAGCTATGATGATTTTCCCAAGGTCACCTGTTTGGGATGTAATTCAGGAGCCTATAGAAACCCTAAATGTCTTGGATCATATCTCCTAAAATATGGTGAAACAAGATCTGAAATTCAGGCCCGAGCTTCACCAAGATTTCTACTCAAATGGGTTTTAATTTCAGAGTCTGAACCTTCGTAGAAACAAAATTATAGCGAAGATTCCACAATGACCTATTTCAGATGGAATTCTGAAGCTTGCAAAAACCCTAACTTCCTTGGATCATATCTCTGACAATATAGTGAGACAAGATCTGAAATTCAGTCCTGAGGTTCAGAAATATTTCGGCTCAAATGGGTTTTTTTAGGCTTATAAAAGTTCGTGAAGAAACAATTATAGTGAAAATGCCATGATGACCTGTTTGGAGAAGCGAAACCCTAGAATCCAAAGCTCTGATACCAAATGTTATGTAACCAACTCACAAAATAGAAGAAAAGATATATCAACAATTTCAAAATTAGCCTCTTCGAGGGGAAAACCTCCTTTACATTACACAAATGAATAATTCTTGGATGATACAAATGAAAAAACCTCCTTTCTATATATAGGAGTTTAAGGGGTCATAATATAGTCAAATTCGACATAACAATAATAATATAAGTGCATAACAATAACAATAGTGGACTTCTATGGGGCACAATAATAACAATATGGGGACAATAGGGGCACAACAATAATAATAATGGCTACAATGACAATAGTAATGGGGGGGTCACTAGTATTATAGGGACCTAACATTGAACACTTAGTACCCAAAAACAATAGTACCCAGAAACAACATAATCCCCTTTATGCGACGAAAACACAACACTTTCCCCCAAGTGCGACACTTAAAATACACTTTGCGATGCCATTCACGACACTAACAAAATAATGCATGAAACTTTGAGAATGAGTTTAGTACATGTCTATATGATAAATATGACCCATTAGTACCAAAGTTTCCTCTTACAATGAACTAGAACTCGACTTTCACAATGTGCGACACTTCTCATTGATTTCGGTGGCTCCATATATGCTCAAAATCCATAAATAGCTCAAAATCAAATTTGTCAGATTGAAGTGCAACTAGGGCCATATCATAGTGCCCGTCGTCTAATTCCAACTGTGTGAACAACAATCAAATCTGAGTTTGTATGCTCAAGTTATAGCTGGTAAAATTTATGGTCAAACTTAGCCAAGTGATAGTCTTAATGAGGCAACAAATTGGAAGAATCTTGGCGCATGAAATCCGACCATAAGAAAGGTCGAATTTGTCAAATCGTTAATTTTCCCAGTGAACTTTATTTTTCGGTAGGAAAATTTCAACTATTTTGTATTAAAAAATATATATTAAATAGGGGTGGCGGGCTACCATCCCCTCCCATGACATTGGTGTTATTATATTATAAAAACAACGTGGTGGCAGGCGGTCAAACCCTGCCACCCGCCAACACATTTGAACATCGTATATTACAACCACACATACGCCAAAACCGACGGGGTTGGAACCTGTCCAGCATGGTGGGGCCGACCCGCCACCCAGGTGGTTCCACAACATACACCCAATTGTTATACATTACAACTAACCGTTAGCCACCACCAACATATATGTTAATGCACCATTCCAAATTATATGTGACCGCTACCCAAAAACCGTTGACAACAAACGCCAACCGCTGATACCACATTCCTTGACTACCGACGGTTACATAAAGATATATAATGTGCCGCACGCCGCTATAATGGCCCCAAAAAATAAACAAACACACCATTTTTGGGGGTTGGTGGGGTTTGAACCCTCGAACACCCACAACCTAAACTTGACGCTTTACCAATAGGCCAAACAACCTACATTGTTTAATTCACCTGGGAAAATATACAAGAGACACTCAGTTCATTCGACTAAGAGGAGGCTAGCGGAGGACGACAGAACCATAAGTGAGCAGAGATGTGGAACCATGAGTGAGGGATCTACCAAGATGTTGGAAAGATTCCCTTAGAGGGCCGGAGATGCCAGTGTCAGATTTTGACAAATTGATAGTGATTTTTGCATGTTTTCTCGCCAGGAGTCCAACCGTGCAATTTGTTTCCCCATTTAAGCTACAACAATTTAGGTGTCTAGCAACAAGGAATCTTTATAGAATCTTGTGGAATCTAAAAGATTTCCTTGGAGGTTGATTTTGACCAAGGCAGAATGGTGCCAAATTTATAGTTTTTTTCATAGAATTTTGCAGGGAGCATAATGGTGTGCTCATAATCTTCATCCGAGCAATGGATTTTTTGGCCATCTTCAGGAAGCAATCTTTGGGGGAATCTTCAAGATGCCTAAGGGTCCAAAATTTGATGGTGTCAGAAAGGGCAAAGTTTATAGTCGTTGGACATGACTTCACACCACAAATTTAGCGGTGATGTCCATTTTAGCAGCTGAGCTTTGCATTTTTCGGCCATCCCTGAAAGTGGAGGTATATGAGGTAGTTATGTCATGCTTTTATTTGATTTGCTGAGATGATATTTTTGTTGTTGAGATCCATGATTACCATTATGTGGAGGGATAATTGTATGTCACATCATGTGAGATTTTATTAGCTTGTCATGTTGAAGGAAGACCCATTTGAGTTAGAGTTCGTATAGGGAGAACGTCTCGTGGAGAGACATGCCACTCTGGTTTAGTGTATTCATCCTTGTAATGACAAAGAATATACCATGTACATCATCATCATCTTGCAACATTTAATTAAGCAGCCTCCCCACTCTTGACATGAGGTCCCAAAGACGTAGCCCAAACTGGGTGAACTCCGTTATCAATGTCTATGCTTCCTTGATTTGATGATTGTCATTATGTTTATTCTTCTTTGAAGCATGCACATGCGGTTTTTCTATACTCTTTCATATGCAATTATGCAAACATCACAAAAGTAAAAGATCTTGGTTAATTCGATAGCTGAAGAGATCTTGATCACCCATGCCAAAAGTCAAAACTTAAATATTCTTGAAAAAGGGGCTAGAAAACTTAGAACATATACATGAGATGTCTCTTGCTACTAGAAATGACAACTTACAAGGTCATGATTACATTTCTCATTTCATTGAAAATTACATAATTACATCCACAAATGATGTGGCACATGATGACTCATATGACCCTTGAGATGACACCTTGATAAGACATGACTTGACACTGATGACATGGACTTAGTGGTGATGAGCCAATGTCAATCTTCTCCTCTTGTGGGTATTTTTGTGTCTTCATGGAATATGTTGCATGTCCTTTCTCTTTCTCCTCCAAAGGGATTGAAAATAGGGAGTCTTCACTATGATCTTGATTCTTCATTTATAGTTGCAATCTAGTGTCCCTTCATCTTCTTGTTCAATGATAATCTTGCCTTCACAGCTTCATTTAGTGTATCCCAACATAGTCTCATTATCCTCCTTTCTAAGCATCATATTTTCATGTTAAGACAAGGTACCTGCAAATTAACTCACTCGTGACAAGACGACATTAGTCTTGAAATATTATAGTATAAATTCCTTCATGAAAATCACTAATTGGCCTATAATTGAGTATTGGACCAGGAGAAAGGCTCAGGGATTGCACAGTGCACAGTTCTATGTTGAATTTCTACAATATTGGGTCTAGGATAGAATCTTATAATCTTTGACGCTACCAAACCAAGAATCTAAACATAACTACTTTGCACATCGGAACAATATAAAGAAGCAAATCACACATGCACAAGTATAAACAATTTTTTACAAAGTATTTTAAAAATATATACAACCTGATCTTCATTATATTAAACCAATATGAATAATACAACGGTCTAAGGAATACAAGATACAATTATAATCTTGCTGAAGCCTATATGTCGTATCTTGTCCTGCCGGTCATTCGCTTTCATTCTGCTCTCTAGCTGCCCCTTAGTCCATCAAGAGACAACACATAGAGTCTCCAAGAGGGTTTCCACCTATCACTGTTGCATGTCAATTCTGCTACAATAAACACAGGCAAATCCAATCTGCTCTTCTAGGCTGGCCAACACCTAAGCTCTAATATTCTAATCTAACAGTCGCTTTCGTCCATCAATAACTGCACATTAGGCTCCAATCTTGACCCAAACTTCAGCTGTTAATGTCACTTTATGATGGCTTGTCAAGGGCTACTTTGGGTATCGAACATGCTTCCCTCCACCAGTCCAATGGCACCCAATCCAATCACTGCAAGATCTGCTCCTATTTGAGGTCTCCAACTACCCAAGTCAACCTCAACACAAGGCACTTACAGGTTGCAACCAAAACTAATCAAAAACTAGTAAATGCTTGACCCAACATAAGAAAAATATGGCTCAAAGTCTGATGTACAAATTTTGTTATGAATCAGTTATGGTAAGGGAATCACTATGGTCCATGTCAGCCATAAAACATACCGACACAATCCCTTAAAAAAATGTGGCTTTCCTCCACATGTATCCTATGCCTCCACGTTGATGTTTTGGGCACTTATAGCCCTCAAACAGACCCACATATGCCTTGTTTTGAGGTGTTAAGGCCTACGACCTACCCACACCTCCTTCCTGTATCCATGACCTACTTGAAACAAATATAACTTACCAAAAAACATGCCCCAATAGACTTGCGTCTGACCTCTCCTAAATCAACTTTCTTGCAGGTGTAAAAAACCCTCCAAATAGTCACGAGAAGCCTCCAAAACAACCTCCCTCCTTCGTTGAAGTGCCCTCTTTCCTGTGGCCCAAATAGAGGTATTATTTCTCCCTTAGTCGAGTTTCTTATTGCTCCTTTTCTGCCTTGTGTTACATGGATGGATATCCCAAATGAAACTCACTCACCTTGTATTTATACCATATACAAGGGATTCCTCAAAATGTCATCACATGGCTTGAAAATATATCATTAGGCCTCCATAACAACTAGATGACCTTAAATCTCCTTTTGCAAACCTATTCCTTAACCTAAAAAAATCATAACTCATTAAGGACATCTTAGAATTCGATGATTCTAGAAGCATTGGATTGTCCTTTCTGCCCTTTATCATCTCATCCCACCACATGTCCAAAATGATCCATGGTTTTGGCCCAAATCATGATGGGTTCAAAACCCCAACCTTGGGTTCCAATCTCACAAGTGACTCTTGTGGTGCTCCACCCTCCAAACCTTAAACCATAGGGGTAGGAGTACCTCCAAATATACTAAAAAATCAACACTCCCTCTTAGCGAGGGAGGCACTTCCAAGATTAGGAAGTAACTCATCATCATTATCATCACTACTCGCAACACTCACCCAACTCTTGGTGCTCACACCTGCAACAATTCCTGAAGTATGAACTATGCTTCTCTCGGAAGTGTCACTATCAATGGAAACATTCTTCTTCTTCTTCTTCTCTTATATCACTTTCCAGTCCCTCCATGATTCCTTCTTGGCATATGTGGAAGCACCCTTGATCCCCTTGGATTGCAAAGTCTCCCTCTGAACCTGCAAACTCTCGCTAGAACTCTACTCCCTCTAAACCTTTGGAACCTGGGACTTCTTCTCTGGAACCTATATCTGTACCTTTGAAGCCTACACCAACTCCTTCTGCTTCTTCTTCCCATGATCCATAGGCTTGCCCGTCAGCCTGTATAGACCATTCTCTCTAACTCTAAGCACAATACCATCAAAGTTAGAGCCTCTAGGTTTGAGTCTTGCCTTCCCATCCTCGAACAAGACCTCAAACCCCTTGTTTTCGATCATCGAGACAAATATCATGCTATATCTGAGTCTTGGTGCAAATAGTACATCTTGGACCCGCATCACCTGTTTTGTCTCCATCCTGAATGACACAACTCTCGATCCTCATATCTCCTTCTGACTCTTATCACCCAACACCATGTACAACTTTGACTCCCATTCAACTAGAGTCTCAAAAACCTCTTGTGACCCTGTCACATGTTTTGATGCACCACTGTCCATGTACCATCCATCCTCATCGATAGTACCTTGGGAGAAATGAGAGATCATGGCAAAGTCCTCCTCCTCCAATCGTCTGGTGAGAGCAATTATCTTAGCGGAAGTGGCAACACCGGTAACCTACTTCCCTTTATTCTTCTTGTCATATCCCTTCTTCTTCATCAGACATCTCGACGAAAAATGACCCATCTTGCCACTCTTGAAACACTTGGATTTACTCAAGTCCTTCTTCTGCTCACCCTTCATTCATGTTGCAAGTACCATGTCATCATTTGAAGTCCTCTTCTTTGGATGAAGATCCTCATCTCACAACTCTTCATGAGTGAAGTTGTCCCACAACCTAGTCCAGTCTGGAAAATTATCTCTGGCAATGATCCCTTTGATGAAGGGCTACCATTCCTCGGGGAACCCTTTCAAGGGAATCCTTACCATATCATTCTCTGAAATAATCACACTAACAACAACAAGCTCATCTTTGACTTGAGACAATCTCATCAGATACAAAGTCACTCCTTCACCCTTTGATTTTAGTGTCCTTTGCTAGAGATGACATCTTTTGCAATTTTAAATGGGAATGGATGTTATTTAGAGAAGCCTGTACCTTAGAAGTTTCCATGGCAGAACTTGTCAAGGATGAATATATGATTTCCCTTGCTTACTTTTGAAGGTCAATCTAGTCAATAGGATGAATTTACTCAGTGTCAAATGAAAACACAAAAGTTTTATAATCTTCAACACTTTTAGGGACATGGACTTTTAGTTCTAAGAATGCTAATTGGAACTGACCTTTCTCATTGTCAAGGGAATAAATTAATTTAGTCTGAGTTAAGGAAGAATGATTCCAAAACTCTGCATATGTGGAAGTCTTTAGGCCTCATTTTCTTCTTCATTTCTAAGAACTTTGCAATTTTTTTTTTTTTTTGTTTGTTTTGTTTTTGTTTTGGAGAAGAAGGAGAATCTAATGTGGTTTCAAGAATTTGTTGTAATGAAAAAGGAGACTGTGTTGATATTACAACTGTAGTAAGCTCTTCGAAAGTTTGAGCTTCTAAGGATTCTTCTTCAAGATTTATAGTTTTTCTCCTTTTGAATACTTTAAATGTTGATTTCTGTAACTTTGACCCTGCTGGAGATACACTTTCTCTTGGTCTCTTTAGCTCTTTCTCTGTCATTCTTGGAGTTTCCAATGTTGTTTGACTGGAAACTGGCTCTTCAATCTCCTGCAATGTATTCTCTGTCCATTCCTCCCTATTGGCATATTGCTCAAATTCAGTTTTTTCCACATGCATATACAATGCATATTTCTAAGAAATTATCATTTATGAGATTAATCTGAATGGATCACATGACCAACTAAAACTCAACTTAAACTTCATTTGGCTCAATAAGTCATTGACTTCTTTCTCTGCAGCTCTGGTGTTGACTATGAATGGACCAACCTGCACTTTCAATTTAAACTAAGCTTTTTTTTTTCTAGAAACAAAATGAACCTCATCCATGTTCATATTTGTCTAATGTATTCAAGTGCAAAAATACTCATGGGGAGGAACACTGGCAATTTGTATGGTTGAAGATCACAACCATAAATCCTGAGTTCAATGAAATTCTTGTATAAATACTAGTCTCCAACCTTAGTCTACACACTCAGATGCAAAATTATCTTGATCTCTATTGAAATCCTAGGGACTGCATCACTATTTAGTAAACAAGTAGCTATATACAAGAATTGATTAACAAAATCACTGAAAGAAAACTCTTCATAGGTTTTCCTCACCAAAGATGTCCAATGGATCACTGACAAAGGTTTACCTTCAACATCCAACTTTTGTAAAGGAAAGTTGAATCTTTCTAACTGATGATATAAGAACAAGTAAACCAAGACTAACTAATGCTTAAATGATCCTTCAATGCTGAACTTTAAAAATTGATCATGAATAATATCGAAAAGAAACTGATTGTAGTTGAACATAATTGAAGGTTTTTTACCAAAAGAAAACACTAATAGAAAGCCCAAAATGACTTCATCAACCCACTAATCACTAGGATATCCTAATAGACAAGACACTAAGGAAATAACCTACCTAGACATCTCAGGAAACATTGCAGAGGGATAAGGTGGGTTAGTTCTTGGTAATTCTGAGTTTTCTAGTAAAAATGACTCAAATATGTGAGCTCTCTGTGGGAAAGTAAGTTTATGATAGATTTCCATTAGAGCATCAGAAGAAAAAGGGTGTAAAGAGTCCTGAGGATTTAGCTGGAGGGCTTGACAAATTGACTTAGATGTTATATGGAAAAGAGTTTCATTGTTTTGAGCAATTGAAACTCTTTGGCTAGGAAGATATTAGGCTCCACACCAGGCTACGAATTTTGGAAAATGATGGGTTTGAGGGAAACAAAATTGGGGTAGTAGGGATTCCCAAAAATAAAACTCATCACTGGCATCTTCGTACTTTTGAAATGCCCAATTTTGAAGTTCGTAGAGATCGAATTCACAATTGGTCTCTACAATCTTAAACTGGGTGTCAACTAGTGGGAGTTCGTCCAGATTAATGACAGGGGGAAACATAGGATTACCCGCAGGCACTTTCGATTTTTCTTTATATAAATCGATTAGGAAAAACAATTTTACTAAGAAAATCTAAAGAGAGTTACCCGGAGATATAGTGGCGATAGGAGGTCGTTGTTTGCTGGGATTCTGCTTGCAGTGGCATTTTGTGAATTGTAGTGATAGGAAAAATTGAAAAATAATAGATTTGAATAGGATAATCGTGTTATTAAGAGCGAATAACAATATTTTATTAGTTTGACCATTATTGGCGCATGTGATTTAATCATAGATCATAGATGAACATTAGCGGGAGATATAAATGAGCAACGATTGTGTGCTAGATTTAGCGGGGAGGGATATCAGTAGTTAAATGTAGCAGAATATTGGTAGGTAGTGAAAATAACGGAAGTGTGTATGGTGGGAAACATGAATGTGGGAGAGTATATTGGTGGATGAGTGATTTTTGGGGGGTAGGGTGGCAAGTAATGGTATTAAGCGGAGGGGGGCTGTAATGGTTGTGGGGCTGCCATGTAGAGAAAGTAGGATTTATGAAATCCACTTTGTGAACTCCCCCCTTCATTATCGTTCGGGGATGCGGGGGGTCCTGCTATTAATCGGGGGTCGTTGATTCAGGTGGGTTCCATCTGCACCGTTCATTGTTGCGCCTTTGTTAAATGTTGACGGGCGACGGTCAAATCCACTGATTTATTATTTAAAACATACAAAATACAATACACTATGATGGGTGACATTTCAATGTGCGCGCCTTTTATTTGGATTTTTTATTCTTTTCCTATCGCTTTTATTTATTTCTTTTCTTTTGACTTTTTTTTTTATTCTCTTTTCTTTCATTCTTTTATTTCTTTTTCTATTTTTAATTTTTTTTGAACATAAAGGAAAAATTACAAAATATTAATAAGGTAAAAATAAGTTACAACAAAAGGGACTGAGATCTAGAGGCACTAATCTGTTGTAAATGGTGTAGACACACAACAAAAATTAGAGGTGACAAATGCTGCAAAGGATAGGTATGAAGCTCCAAAACCTAGGATTCTCAAAGGGATCCTAAGGGGGAAAAGGGAAAACCCAAACTCTAAAGGAAGGAAAGGTAAAATAAACCTATCCAAAAGTGTTGTGAAGTAATAGATTAGACTATGAAAATCAATGCTGAAAATACTGAAACCCTAAACTCCTTACCCAACCAATCTCTTCCTAACAATGTGGATGTGTACTCTAAAGCTTAGGGGGTTTTTTCCTACCTCAAAGAGAAAACCTAAGAGAATCTAGGCCTAGGGGAGACTGAAACATAGATAAAAAACCCTTCCCTGTCTATACATAACACTCTTGGCAAATCTAAAAATTTCTTAGAAAAATTTCAAAACGCAAGTATTGACTAGGAAACATTGAAAAACACAGTTATTGGGCCAAAAAGTGCACTCTAGAATGAATATATTGGGTTGAAAAATGCGTTTGTTCCCGGGACTCTCAATCGATAGATCTCACACAAATTTTTCCAACTCCTACTCGGTTGGTACCTGTGACTTGTGAAAGGAACCATAAAAACCAGCAAAATCCAAAAATTTGACAAAGAAAGAAACAATACTATAAATAGAAATTGATAGGCTATAAATAGATGTAGAAAACCCTGAAATTTACTGAAACTTCAGTCGCCCAAGAACTTTGTTATTACAAAAATAGAGTCGCCATTTGTTAGTGTGGAATTTCTTGGAAGGTGTACCAAAAATACTTCACTTAAGTCACTATGTGATACGTGACCCTAACAACAATTTGTGGCTGCTTACGGTTCAGATTTGTGATAAAACTTGGAAAACCTGCAACAAAACAACATATACGATCCAAAACAACAAATAACAATGTATATATCCAATGTAATAACCCAAAGGGAAAGACTTTTAAAATGAATAAATCTTTTATTGATAGCACCTAGTGAAGGAGATCTACAAAAAGGATCTGCAAACCCCCCTTTGTGGGATGGGTCCTTTGATGTCCTTGATGCTTGAGTAATCGATTCTCTCTTTCAATGTGTGAAAAACCCAAAACAATGTGGAGAACTCAAATAGGAGCGCAAGTGAAAAGTGATGATAATGGTGACGATGATAATGATCATGGTGAAGATTGAATGGAAAACCCTCCTATTTATAACAAAGTATTGAGTTAAAATCGAAAATGGAGAATAATAAAATAATATTGACCAAATCAAGATCAATCGTTAGGAATACTTTATTATATTTTTTTGGAGAGGGAAAAAGTATTCAAAATGGTAAAATATCTTTATTTAGAAATAATTAACAAATAAAATGATTTATTAATTATTTCTGGAGGATTAAGAATGGTGTGAAATTCAAATAATTATTAAATAGTGATTTAACAATTATTCCAATAATAGAATTAAAATAATGATTTATTTAATTATTCCTAGGGGGTTTAGTCAAATGTTACAATGAATAATTATCAAACAACGATTTAATAATTATTCCTAGAGAAAATTAAATAAATAAGAATTTATTCAATTATTCTCATGGTTTTTTTAGTTTTAATGAGAATATAATTTAATAAAAATGGTTTACTAAATTATTTCCCATGGTGAAAGTGATTTTACCATGGTAAAATTAATCCTACATGTTTTATTTTGATCCACCTAGTTAAAAATGGCTAAGTGATCATTTTTTGATGATAACATCCACTCATGGGGACACTCTGATGCTCATCACATTCATCCATTAAACATGGATGAATATCAAGAATGCTATCATCATCTCCATATGATTGTTCGTGCTCCGCTTCACTTTTTGCAGTCTCACTTGCTTCTCTGTCCGTTTTAACTTTACATCTATGAGCTGGTGTCCATGCTCCTTGACATGTGAAATAAATTTGTCCTCTTCTCATTTAATTTTTCTCTTCCTTGGAAGTTCAGGGGGCTTCTTTTGATTGTACACTTCATATTTTCCAGATCTGAACCCTCCAAAAAATCTCCTCATCAAATTTCTTCTAGCGAGAGGATTAACAATAATGGCTATGAGCTGCCATAGTGATTCATCCAACCTTTGTTGGCCTTTGGCCAAGTCACTCTAGATCCTTGATATATCATTCATGAGCGAAATTTTCAAATTCCAACTTTACTAATATTCAACATGCCATTCAAATTTTTTGTTTCAAATTTCTTGAGCAAATCTCCAGAAGTAATTTTGCTGAAATAAATTCCAGCGATAAATACCCAATTTTTCAATAAAAAAATGCCACAACAGAAAGCCCAAAAAATAATACTCATGAAGAATATTGTTTTTTTGACTTGGCAAATTAAATAGACTACTCCACCAATAAATGTAGCCCAACAAAATAATTAAACCCAACAAGAAAAATTCGGCTCAGCAAGAGAAATTTGGCATGACAAGATAAATTTGGCCTTGCAAGAGAAATTTGGAACGACAAGATAAATTCAACCCAACAGAATAATTTCAGCCCATAAGAGAAATTCGACACATCAACATAATTTTGGGCCAACAACAAAAATTCAACACAATAAGATAAATTCGGCCTAACAAAATAATTATGACCCAACAAAATAATTCCAGCCCTGTAAGACAAATTCAACACAACAAGATAAATTCAGCCCAACAAAATAATTTTGACCCAACTTAATGTTGAAAATGTAGCAAGAAATTCCTAATTTAATTATTCCTTGATTAAATTCAAGTTGGAGACACTTGAGTTTAATTCTACATGAATTATTGCTAATTTGTAGCAATATATTTCAATTATTTTGAGTTATTGTCAGTGTAACTAGTTCTCAGTGTTAATAGAACTAGTGGAGATTTAGTCAAGGGTGTGTAACTTTTTTCACACTGAGTAATCATCCAGTTAGCTGATCAATCAGCCTAAATTAACTGATGCATGCAGATAATTTGAGTTACCCAATTGGGACTGGAGTTTACTGGCAGTGTATTATCAATTTTAAACTAGTCAAAGTTGTACAAGTCATGCATGCAGTCAGAGAAGGACCAATAGGAATTGCGCAATCCAAATTTGTGAATTTCCTAATTAATAGGGGCCTAATTCCCCAGGGAAAAATGTAAGGAAATAGGGGCTTGGAGGCTCAAAATTTTGGCTAAGTATTAGACAAGGTCAGCCAGTCAAGCAAAGGATAGAAGACACAGGTGGAGGTTGAGCTCAAGCTTGAGCAGAGCATATTGTATTCATCCAGTTTCTTTGATTAGTGCAATATAGATAGTAAGGAGTTTTCAACAGTTTATTTCCCCTAGATAACTCTTTGTGTATGTGTGTTGAATCTTGATGCATGTTAATGATTTGTTTTCTCGATCGTGATTTTATTTCCGCAGATAAGTAGAGTAGCTTCAAGTCTTATGATCTAGTAAATTTCATGAACAATTTTAAATCTACACATTAAATTTCTACATGGTATCAGAGCAAGAATCACAGTATATAAGAGAATTTGAAGTTGTATTTGCAGGATCAATTCTTCAGAGCTAGCATGATGGATTTTTATGGACTGAGACTCGAGTATGTCATTGAGGTAGGTAGTGTTGGTAACAAGGATGTAGTCATCCAAACAAGAATAAAACTAGTTGACACTTCAAATCAAGCACACATTTCTATTTTTCCCATGGATGAACCCAAAAAAAATTCTAAAGTAAGCAAATATGAACATTGGAGAACTATTATGAAGGAGGAATTGGACACAATAGAAAAGACCAAGACCTAGGAATTGACTCAAAGACCATAAAAAAAATATCATAGGTATAAATTTGGTTTTCAAGAACAAATTGAATGAACATGGACATATTATCAAAAATAAATCAAGATTAGTGTACAAAGGTTATGCATAGGTAGAGGGGTTAGATTTCGAAGAAACATTTTCCCCTGTGGAAAGACTATAAACAATCATAATGTTTCTTGCATTTTCCTCTGATAAAGACTTCAAAGTATATCAAATGGATGTAAAATCTATTTTCCTTAATGGAGAACTTGAAGAAGATGTATATATAGAGCAACCTGAACAATTTTAATTATCAAACAATATTGATGAAGTATGCAGGATGAAACATGCACTTTATGGTCTCAAGCAAGCACCATGAACATGATACTTTCAATTGGACAAACATATACAGAAGTAAGGTTTCAAAAGAGGGGCAACTAACAACAATTTATACATAAAATCTAAATGATGAAAATCTTTTAATTGTAGTTTTTTAGGTTGATGATATAATTTTTGGAAGTAATAAAAGCTCACTAGTCCAAAGGTTTGCTGCTGAAATGAAATCTAAGTTTGAAATGTCCATGATTGGAGAACTCTCTCTATTTCTTGCTTTAAAAATCATACAAAATTCAAAAGTTGTATTCATCTCCCAATGAAAAAATTTAAAATAAATATTGAAAAAATTCAGAATGGAGGAATGTTCCCCTGTCAACACTCCATGGTCACTAGATGTAAGCTAAGAAAGGATGATGAATTAGCAGAAGTTGATAACAAATTGTGCAAGTCTATTATTGGCAGCTTGTTTTATCTAACAACTTCAATATCAAATATAATTCTAGTAATTGGATTAGTAGTAATATATCAATCAACACCAAAGTAAAGCTATCTCTTAGCAACAAAGATAATTTTTGGATATCTAATGGGAACAATGGACTATGGATTGTGGTATCCAAGAGGAAATAACTTCTTACTGACAACATAAAGAGATCCAGACTGGTCTAGCTGCATAGATGATAAAAAAAGTACAAGTGGTGGTGCATTCTTCCCAGGCGAATCATTGGTGGCATGGTTGAGGAAGAAGCAAACTTCAGTTTCATTATCTACTGCTAAAGATGAATACATAGCACACGCAACATGTTGCACATAAGTACTATGGATGAAGCAGAATATTCAAGAAATGAAGGTAACAAATGATGAACTTATTCCTATTAAATGTGACAATACAAGTGTAATAAGCATATCAAAGAATTGTGTTCTTCATTCTAAAACCAAGCATATTCCCATCAAGTCTTACTTTCTCAAAGAATAGGTAGCTGGTCAGATTGTAAAGTTGGAATAAATATCAACTAAAGAACAAATAGTTGATATATTCACCAATCCTTTGACAAGGCAGCCCTTTGAATTTCTAAGTGTTGTCGTTGCAACAAACATCCTTCAAAATTTTACCTACACTTGAATTTTGGAGCCTACTGTGGATCTTGCGATCGGTCGTTCTGTGGTCACTTCTTGATCGGTTGAAGAAACTTGCTAACACATGCTCAGTTTGTGAAAAGTTCATGAGAAATATATTTTACACAAGCTTGAACAAGCATAGCACAATCCATCAAGATAGTACTTGTGCAATTTTCAACCCATGTTGAAAGTCAGTGTGCATTGTCATTGACAGTCCCTCACTTTTGGCTACGTTTGTATTTTTATTTTGGTGAGTTTTTCAAACTATCGCTTTTCCAAACCTTTGCTTTCACAAGTTTCATTTTCATGCTTTAGATTGTCCCTTTCACTTTAATTAGTGTTTTTTTCATGTTATCTTCACTCTAGCACGTGTCGCTTTTAGTATCATTCGCCTATTGCAAGTGTTGTTCGCACTTTTCTCTTCATATAGTAAATGTCATCTTTTAGCATGCAGAGTGTCGCACAATGCATGAAAGCTAGTTTTGGTGGTTTCAAGGGGTAACTTTTGTGTAAATAAATCGGTCTTACCATGTAAACATGTATCACACTCATTTCCAAATTTTTAAGCACTATCGCAAAGTGTCATCACGGGTCGTTACAAAGTGTACCTTTGGTGCCACACTTGGTGTGAGTTGTTGCAAAGTTGTTGCATTAAGGAAAGGATGTTGTTCATGTGTTATGAGTGTTCCATTTCGTGTCATCAAGTGATATAAGTGTGTGGTCAAGTTCAGATTCATGCTCTTACCTATCTTCTTCTCATTGATACGACACTTAGTGAAATTGGGAAAACTCTCCAACCGAACCACTAAACCTCCTTTAGCCAGCTTAAACTACGCATTGTATAGTTTCATCCCTCAAGTAGTAGCCTTGTCTCTTGGAAATGAAAAATGCATAGTTTCTACCTTCCAGAACCACACACTTTGCAATCTCAGTGCTCAGTCCCAACCCTTGAGCTCAAGAACTGTGCAATCCTTGCTTCCATCCAACCTTCTCTGCACACTGCATAGTCTCAAGCATCAAGCCTTAGCCTTGAGCTCTTGAACTGTGCAATTGCACAATCACTTTGCCTCTCTCCCTATAGAACCATGCATTAGGAAAATTCAAGCCTCAAGCTTGAGGCCTTGAAGCCCTCAACTGCGCAATCTCCCAACCCGTTCTCATGTCTGAACTACATTGGGCAACTTCAAGCCTCAAGCTTGACCTCTTGGGTTCATCAACTGCAAATTCACTCAGCCCAGGCCTTTAGAACTGTGCACTACGCAGTCTCAAGCCTCAAGCCTCCAGATTGAGCCCTTAAGTCCCTCAACTACATAGTCCCTCTGCCTAAGCCTTTAGAACTGCACATTGTGCAGTCTCATGGCTCAAGCCTCCATTCTGAATCCTTGAGTCTGTTGGGTCCCTATAATACTAGTGATTACCCCATTAATATTGTAGTTGCATCCCTTATTAATAGTGTTGTGCCCCTATTATCCCCATATTGTTATTACTGTGCCCCATAGAATCCCTCTATTGTTATTTTTGTGGATTTATATTATTATTGTTAGGTCAGATGGGTTATATTGTGACTCCTTAGACTCCTATATATAGAAAGGAGGTTTTGTCATTTGAATCAGCTAAGAATTATTCATTTATGTAATGTAAAGGAGGTTGCCCCCTCGAAGAGGCTGAATTCTAAGGCGTTGATCTATCTTTTCTATCTTTTCTTGAGCTGGTCTCATAACATTTGGTATCAGAGGTATAAGCGATCTTTGTACCATAAAGAATCATTTTTCCAGCTAAATGTATCAGATGTACTAGAATCTTGTTGTAACTTTTGAATAAGTGCCCACACTTCTTCGTCATTCTTCCATTCCTCCCTTGCTTCGTTTATCCAATCTGGTTGGATAATAGAAAACTACTCAAGCATTGAGGACAACACTTTTTTGAAGGAGAGGGGGATGCTGGGTCCCTATAATACTAGTGATTACCCCATTACTATTGTAGTTTCATCCCTTATTAATAGTGTTGTGCCCCTATTATCCCCATATTGTTATTACTGTGCCCCATATAATCCCTCTATTGTTATTTTTGTGGCTTTATATTATTATTGTTAGGTCGGCTGGGTTATATTGTGACTCCTTAGACTCCTATATATAGAAAGGAGGTTTTTTCATTTGAATCATCCAAGAATTGTTCATTTATGTAATTTAAAGGAGGTTGCCCCCTCGAAGAGGCTGAATTCTAAGGCGTTGATCTATCTTTTCTATCTTTTCTTGCGCTGGTTTCATAACAGAGTCCCTCAACTACACAATCCTTTGACCCTAACCATCCTAAACTACACATTGTACAGTCTCAAGCCTCAATCCTGGACGTTTCCCTCTTGAACTGTGCAATCCCTGAGTCAATCACTCAACCAGTCACCAGTTCCAACCCTAACTAGTGATTTCATGAAGCATCTTAGGCTAGGGGTTTATCAGATTGATGTTGTCTTGTAATGGTTGGATTGCAGTAGCATGTATTCTATTATGTCATGACAGGATGATGATGAAGGAGATGGAGAAGGAGACCATGCTAGAAGACACCCAAGGAGCTAAGAATATAAGATGATCATTAGGTGAGAAGATTAAGGAACATTGGATTATAATAGAAGATGGAAGACAAGTTCGTATGAAGACTCCATACTGATTCACAACCCTTTAGAGGGTGGATATAAAGAACAAAGCATATCTCTTACAAATATTAAGTATTGGATACATCTCTTATCAAAAGAAGAAACAACAAAGAGTGGTTTGGCATTTCCATGTCATCATGCAGTCTATGTCATTAGCATCATGTCATGAGTCATCATGTGCTACTTCATTTTGTGGATTATCAAAATTCTATAATGGAGAAATATATTGTACAGTGGAAGTCCAAAAGTCATTCATGTAATGTGAAAAGTCATGTAGGAAGTCAAAGGTCATAAAGAATTTGAACAATCATGAGGGTAGTCCAAGAGTCACAAGGGAGGTGAAGGATCACCCCATTTGTTATATATACCCCCTCATTGTACAGGAAAAGGAATTTTCACCTTGGATTCTCCCATAAGGCATAAAAGAGACAAAGTTAGTACTTTTGGGGAGCAAGTCGTGGGTCTAATGCTCCTATAGTGGAGCTAGTGATGTTCATTGTATTCATGTATCTTGGGACTTTTACTTAATACTTGAATTATGATGGCCAACACACTTTCATGCATGGATTGTGAATATTTGTAAGACTGTTACATGAATGTTTATGATTCATGTTTCCTTTCACCTGTACTAAAGTAGTTGAACTATTTAAGTTATTTTAGTGCTTATCTCATTGAAAATGTGTTGTAATGGTTGTAATAATCGTCACATCTATGTGGATTATTCTGCTTGATGTTGGGTGATTCTCTTTTTCTTGTGTGCAACCCTACTAGTGTGGTACTATTACCTCTCTCTTAGAAGCTCATATTTCCTCCCTCTGCAGTAGAAGAACCTTGATACATTTACAACCAAACATTCACCACGCAAACTTGCTTTTTTCAAAGGTACGTACATGATTCTCTCTCTTACTGACAACTAAATCCAAGGAAAATGTATAAGAATAGATGGAAACTGGGCAGATACTCCAGATGGGGCTCCTATTCCAAATGGTGTGAGGTTTAATTGGGACTTCACATTAGGGAGAACCCCTTGGTTGACGGATTTTCAGCACCATAAAAAATGGCACTAGAAGGAGGGCCAAACGACAGGTTCTTCCCATTGAATCTGCTTTGAATCTCTTATCCAAAATGGCTCTTCCCCAAATCATAATCTTGGGATGTTTTTCTAAAGAGCTTAAAATTAACATCCCTGCATATTTTTTTCATAACTTGTCCCAATTTAAGTTTGATGGCAAGGGTGAATTAACTCTTCGTGAACATTTATTTCAAGTCATCCATTTTTTTCCTTTCTAATGGAATACATTGCAAATATGTCATGGCTAGATTGCTCACCCTCACATTTGAAGGTCATGTTAAGAGATGGTATCACACATTATTTGATTCTATCTATTCATTCAACCATCTTGTGAAGGAGCTTCATAAATCATTTGACATGTATGATTACCGTAATGATCTTAAAAGAATTAATCAACTAAGAATGAAGCCCAATGAATCAATTGAGAATTTTTATGATCGATCCCTTCACCTTTGTTATTACTTCTGAGAGAAGATACAGATTGGGATTTCTTTAAACAAAAGTTTAAGCATTTGGTTCATATCTCTTTGCACGGTGAATCTGAACCCCCTGATGTTTTTACTCCCCCAACTCTTGTAAATCATGAGACACCTCAAATTTTAGAGGAGGAACCTACTACTCCTTTTGTTCCTTGTCCTCCTCCTTTTCTAGTTCCGATGAGGGTGCCTCCTTGTGATGATAATAAATTTGGGAAATATTCTAATCAAATTCCTAATCCAGCTTCTCATTCCCCTTCCAATTTTCATGATTCATATCCCATGGAGGAAATCCCAGAATGGTTCATGAAGCCTACGGTGAAGACTAATTTCTCCATTTCACAAGATGATATTACTGCTCATAATTTAAATCTTGAATCTGATTTGGATACTTGTCATCCTCTACCATCTCTTTCTCATGACCCCTTGTCCCTCAATCTCTTCCAAATCTAAGCAATGAACAGGTGCAAGGTAGTCACATTTTGCAAGTAGAGGAGCAAGAAGGTGAGGATTCTTTCGATCTTTCTTCTCTTTTCCAAATTCCTCTATGTGAAGATGGTGTTGCTTCACTCTTGTCTGATAATGAATCTAAGAATCTCGATGATGAATAAAATAGAATTGACTTTCCTGATCAATATGAAGTCTTGGACAACCATCATCCTGATGATTCTGACTCCATTATTATATGGGATGATGTATGCCCAAGTGCACCAACTGATCTTTTGGTTCCTCTAGAAGATGTTGATTTGACAGAATTAGATCTGGAATCTGATCTAGATGAAGAAAATTTTCTTATTGAAACTTCCTCTTCATCCCACTACCCCTTGTGCTCTCTCATTTGTAATGCATCATCTTGCGATGAAGATACTAGACGCTCTTCAAGTTTTCCATCTGAAGAGTTAAATTTTCCATTGACACAAGGTGGTAAGATTATCCATGATGAAAATGAAAATAATAAAATCATTGAGTATTCTTTCCATTCCTCATCATATCTTATTTTGCATAAAGACAATTCTTCAAATCAACTTGCTCATGAAATTTCCCCAATTCATTCATCTTTAGATTTGTGATCAAGAGAATTTTTCGACTTGAGTAATCTGGTTATTGTTGTAAAATCTGATCAAATCAGTGACAAAGATGGTTGTCATCCGGTTAGTAGTAGTATTATTGAAATCAATGGTAGTATCTATCCTCACACCATGCACGATCTAGTTCAATCTTCAAAATGTCATTTTACAATCCTTGAAAGTTTCAGGACTTGTCAGGGAGTTGAGGAACTTCAACTTCCATTGATGGTTATAAAAGGATCTCGCGACTCTAGTAAGGTCCCAGAACTAAGTTAGATCTGGTTTCTCTCGTGAAATCCTTCTCTTTGCATGGTTTCACTGGATGAAAATTTCTTTTTGAAATATGTTTGGTATTTTAGATGTAGTCTTTCGAGATTTCAAGATTTTATTTCTGATCAGATTCATGAATATTCCTCAGTTGATTCATCTTCATGCAAATCTCTTGTATCAAACTCGGGTTTGGAATGTGTATCTCTCATAGAATCATGGAACTGTGAAGTTAATCATTTCGAAATCATCTTTGGTTGAAGCAATCATGCCTATCAGATTCATTTCAGAATAATTAGCTCCTGGTTTTTCTTGTGAATGTTATATCGCGAATCTTGTTCTTCATCACACTTAAAATCCTCCTGAGTGCTAATGAATGAATGAGTTATTGTGTGAATCAAACTCTTCTTCGTTCACCGTATCTTGACAGTTTTCATGTGTTTGTTGTACTGACATTCCTTTTCACTTCTTTTGATGATTACCATGCTAGTACAACATGTGACCAGTCACAAGGAAATAATTTGTTACATTTATCATGCGAGGAAGATGATTCATTTGTTTAAGGCATTCGTACAGATGTTCAAACTGATCTATATTTTTTATATTCTAACCAATAATCTCTTGCCAAAAATGGTCCATCTGATCATAATATTAACTTTCATCTGTTTTATCATTTTCCCACCAGACTTATATTTGATGACAATTGTTTCACATCGATTAATCTTTATGATTTATTTCACCATTCGAATACTTGTCAAGCAACTGAGGCACTTCAACCTTCGCTGATGGTTAAGTCAGGTCCTCACTATCTTGACAAGCCTTCTGAATATGACTAGATTCCTTTTCCCTTACAAGATTCTCATCCCGATCCCACGCTTTTAATTGCAAATTCATATTTTCAAAGATTTCAAGATTCTCAAGAGGATTATTTTGAGTTTCATAATCCAATCGCTGAATGGTTGGAGCAATATTACTTGGAAAACTCCATTGTAAATAATAGGTTTCAACCTTTTCTCATGCTTAATAGGGAGTACAGTGCAGATGAAGATACATTTGCAAGAAGCCACTGAGGTTTTCCTTCTTATGGTTTTCATAAAAAAAGGTAAGAGTGAAAAATCGTTAGAAGTAGGGATTATGACATATATTTATGTTAATGGGAAATACCTTCAATTTGTTGTGCAAAATATTCAAGCTCTTATCTTTTATGTTGCACATTATTTTATCTCAGTTTTAATCAATCATATCTTTGTGATTGCAAGTTAGGAACAACTACGGTGGCTACATTGGAAATTTCATTATACGTGATCCTGACCTTTTAGCTGGTTAGGTTAGGAGTAGGTCTAGTTGCATATTAGTTTACCTACAGAACCATTCTGAATTCATTTTCTGTAGTTTGTCTTATCTTTTCTCATTTTGATTTTGCATAATCTTTTCGATTAGCCTCCTTTTGTTTTGTCCTCCTATTTTTGTATCCTTGTTGTGTTTTTTGTTTTATTTAATGAGACCCTACATGAAGGGTGTCTTATCTAGGCTCTAAAGACAGCGTGGAAAAATAGAATAGGATTTTGTGACACTACAATATTAAACTAACTCTCTATCCTTCTTCCTTGTCTTGGTTACACCTTTTGGTCGATGATGTTTCGATGGAAAATACGATCCTTGCATAAGGAAAGCCTTGTGTCAAACCATGATCTCCATGTCTATTCTAGAAACCTCATGCTTACGCTCAAGTTTTTATGTTTCGATGTTTTCAAGCTGATCCAATCAAGTTAAAAAGGACAAGAGGAAAATCTAAACAAGAAAACCAATATCAGAGGTCTTATATATGCTCCTATGAAGGGACAACCTCTTCTGCTCTCAATAACTTGGGATCCCTCTTTTGCCCATGAAATAAATAAGTGTCGATGCACAATCCTATATAAAATAAATAAATAGAGGCAAAAGAAGAGAAATGATTCCTATGCAGAGAGTCGAAACAACCAACTCCGTTGGGGTACTATCTAGGCCTGCTAGCAGTGGAGAAATGTTTTTGTCCCTGAAGTGACTCTGTCGGGATATTTTCCAGGTCTACTAGCAATGGAGCAACACCAGAAATGAAAAACTATACTCTAAAAATTTAAAGCTCACGAACTTAATTACCATTTCTTGATTCAAAACATTGTGTGATCACTGATCTAGTTTTTGTGTTTAACCAAGTAAAGGAATGAAGGGGACTATGTTTATGCATGGGTTAAGTGGGGAAGCCATGGTAATCTGTACGATGAATCAATGCTCCCTGAAGAACTAGGCCCTACACGAAATAATTGACCAAGGCAGAGAAGTTGGAGTTTTACTAGTGTGTCGCCAAGTGTTGTCACTGTGACAAACACCCTCCAAAATTTTACCTACACTTGAATTTTGGACCCTATTGTGGATCTTGTGATCAGTCGTTCTGTGGTCACTTCTTGATCGATGGAAGTCACTTGCTCACACATGCTCAGTTCGCAACAATTTCATGAGCACATTATTTTACAAAGGCTTAAACAAGCATAACAGAGTCCATCAAGGAAGTACATGTGCAATGTTCAACCCATGTCAACAGTTAGTGCACACTGTACTTGATAGTCCGTCACTTTTGGCTACGTTTGTACTTCTATTTTGGTGAGTTTTTTAAGCTGTCGCTTTTGTGCACCTTTGCTTTCACGAGTGTCGTTTTCATGCTTTCGACTGTCATTTTTTGCTTGATTTCACTTTAATTAGTGTTGTTTTCATGTTATCTTCACTCTGGCATGTGGCTCTTTCACTATTGTTTGTGTATCGCAAATTTCGTTCGCACTTTTCTCTTCATATAGTAAATGTCGTCTTTTAGCATGTCGAGTGTCGCACAATGCATGAAAGATAATTTTGGTGGTTTCAATGGGTAACCTTAATGTAAATGAGTTGGTCTTACCATCTGAACATGTATCGAGCTCATTTCCAAAATTTCAAGCATTGTCACACAAGTGTCGTCACGGTCGTCGCTAAGTGTATCTTTGGTGTCACACTTGGTGTAGGTCAGTAAATTTGTTGCATTAAGGAAAGGAGGTTGTTCATGTGTTCTAAATGTTCCATGTTGTGTCATCAAGTGATCTAAGTGTGTGTTCATGTTTAGAGTCATGCTCTTGCCTATCTTCCTCTCACTGATTCGACACTTAGTCAAATTGGGAAAACTCTCCAATTGAACCACTCAATCTCCTTTAGCTAGTTGTTGTCATTGCTACAAAGCCCTCTAAAATTTTGGCCTACACCCAAATTATGGAGCCTACTTTAACCTTGCATACTGTCTTTGCAAGCATTAAGACTTAATACATGTGTTTTGTCTAAGTGTTTTGGTCCCATTTGCAAGAAAATCAAAGTGTCATATTTTCGCATGTCAAGTGTCACATATCACATGAAGGCTAGTTTTGATGGTTTCAAGGGGTAATATTTGCGTAAATGAGTTTGTCTTACCATGTAAACATGTGTAGCACTCATTTCCAAAATTTTAAGCATTATCGCACAAGTGTCATCACGGTCCTCGCAAAGTGTATCTTCGGTGTCACACTTGGCATAAGTCGTCGCAAAGTTGTCGCACTGAGCGAAGTATGCCGCTCATGTGTTATGTATGATGTATGTTGTGTCATAAAGTGTTCTAAGTGTGTGATCATAGTCAAGTCTTCTTACTGTTCACATTAGCTTCATAGGTTCCACACTTACTCAAATCTAGAAAACTTCCCAATGGGGCAACCTAGCCTCATCCAACCTTCCCGAACTGTGCATTGTGCAGTCTCAACCCTTAAGCAAAAAACCTGTCTCTTGGCACTGCGCAATGTGAAGTTCTTGCCTCCCGGAACTAGGTACTGTGAAGTATTAGTGCTCAATATCGACTCCACTGCTCCAAAACTGCACAATCCTTCCCTCCAGCCAGGCCTGTATTGCACATTCCGCAGTCTCAGTCCTCAAGCCCACCCCTTGAGCTCCTGAGTTATGAAATTGCACAATCATTTGCCCCCCCCATCCTTCTGGAACTACATAGTGGGAAACTTCAGTCACTAAGCCCTCAACCTGGCTCCTTGAGCTCTCCAACTGTGAAATATTCAATCCTAGTCTAGCTTGGACTGCACATTGTGTAGTCTCAAGGCTCAAATATAACCCTTCACTGCCTGAGTTGCGGAGCTACGCAGTCACTAAGCGTCTCCCTCAGCTTGCCACCCAACTCCAGCTCAGCCAATGGATCAACATGCAACGTCTTAGATTAGGGGTTTATCGGATTGATGTCATCTTGTCATGAGTTAATTGCAGATACAAGGACTTTATCATGCTATGACAGGATGATGAAGAAGGAGATGGAGAAGAAGAACATGCTAGAAGACACCTTTGTAGCTGAAGATGCAAGTTTTTCAATCAAGAGAAAGTAAAGGGGCATCAATTTGCGACCACAGCTCAAGACCTGATAACACTGAAGAGTTCTAATCTCTAAATCCCTATGAAGGTGGAAAAGAGATCATTCTTAATAAAAATAGCAAGAAGAAACAAGAATGGCTTGAAATTTCCATGTCATAATGCAGTCCATGTCATCAGTGCCATGTCATGAGTCATCATATGCCAAATCATTTTGTAGATTATGTAAATTCTTATTCAAAAATTAATTGTAAAGTGGAAGTCCAAAGGACATGTACAAAATATGAAGAGTCACTTAAAGTCAAAAAATAGTAGGGAAGTCAGACAGTTATAAGGGTAGTCAAAGAGTCACAAGGGAGGTGAAGTGATCATATGTTAAAATTGAAGTAGAATTGATTATGCCAATAGTGAAATGGATGTTAACTTAAAGTGCTGAAAACTGTGAGAACTGCTTGAGAAGAAAGTCTTTACGACATATGATAATATAAGAAAGATGCAAAATAGAAGTGAAAACAACAAATACACAACGATACCAGAAAAGAAAATTGATTACAGAGTTCGTCCCTGATGGACTATGTCTTCGGGTTCGCTTTCAAGATGGGCGACCGCTTTATTAGGATTGATACTGAAGATGTTGATTACACATAAAATTGACTAAACTGAATGTGCTCTTCGGCACTTCTGGTCACTTTCATAAGAAAGTTGTCTGAACCAGCTTTCCAACGCCTATCACGGTTCCCAATTTTGACTCCCGATGCTCCTGTTACACTGAAAACAAAAACAGACTATAACCTCCAGAATTGTATACAAAAATTCAAAACCACTCTCCTCTCCTCTTCATGAACAAAATTGCCTTTATAACCTCTTAGATGCATTCAAACTTCCTCATCCGAGTTTAGGAATGAACTGCTTCTAATTTGGGCTTGCCATTATGTCATAGGGAACACCTAGTTGGTTTGTTACAAGGTCTTGTTATTAGTTTTAATGCCAAAACAATAAAAAAAACCCAAAAATAGACCTTATAATAACAAATCACCGCTGGCGGTTTAACTAATGATGCGCAGGGCTTGACCATGCCCATGTGATCAGGGCGATCTAACCATAAACTGCCACGGTGACATTTAGACCCAGCAGTTTCAGCTACCGACGCGGTTGTAAATCCCCGCATGTGACAGCTGCTCTGCGGTTAGCCTAACCGCCTCCCCTCTTCACGGTCCCTACGAGGTTTATCCATTGGCAGATGTGTTCACACGGGCCTTGTCATGCTGCGGTTAGAGACTCCGCTTGGTCTAGCTGGATAGTTTATAAACCCCGACGGCTTACCTCTGGCCATTCACATGGCATAGTCTCCGTCGTGGTCTCCATACCCGCACAGTTTAGGACTAATATTAAAGTTTTGTAATGTTTTGTATTACAATAGTCCGAGAGCGTTTTTTAACATAGGTTATATGTTTTTTTTGAATTGCTTTTACATAGTTTGTAACATGGTCCGATAGGGTATACACTTGGGATTAATGCCTTTTAATACATGGCTTAGGAATAAGGTTACGGTTTAGATGTAGATGAGGGACTTAGGCTTAATGCATGGATTTGGGATTTTAGATTTAGATTATGGTTTTAGATCTTAGGTTAGGGTTTTAATCTTAACATCATTTTTGTTCTAAAGACAACCCTTTTTTACATCAATTGTCACAAAGTGACATTCAAACCCACATGATGACAAACCCTTGTTGACTGACGACAACCATATGTCGACAACCATATCCGAGCGGAACTGACGACAACCATATCCTGGCGGAATTGATGACAACCACATGTTGATGACCAAGTACAAAACCATATCCTTTGAACACCATGAAAACCATATACATTACTGGACAACCTGAACCATAAACATCACTGTCAAAGCTGACGACACCGGACCTGAATGCTGACGACGAAACTGAACCTATGAAACTGATTTGACAAGATCCTCCTGGAAAAATCCTCCCCACTTAAAAGATTTTGGACCACAAAAGTTTTGACTAGACATATAGTAAATGAGGGTAGAGCTCCCTCACTCTCCACCTTGCCGTAATGATGTACCGATACATTCGATCAACCACCTGAAAGTGATGACCCTGATGATGCTGACCATGGCACATTTTGAATCAGTGACCTGTTCCATCCATCTGCAATATGTACAACTTGAAAAGATGGTTAAACAACCTATTAATAACATGGCAATTGTTTTCTTTCCCTGAAGTACCATGAATTAGTGATTCATACACATCTTTGAAAACAATCTCTACAGGATATTGTTCAATACTATTGACATGTATTAACAATCTATATTGTGGAATAACAGAGACAATCAAAGATATTTTTGACTTTATTCCAGCTGCTTGACTTGATATACTTTCCTAATTCCTAATTACTAAGTGAACTTGCTGCAATAAACCCTTCAAACTGTAATATGAAAATTGCTGCAATTTAGTTTGATTTTGAAAGTATTGAAGTGGTTGTTGATTTCTTTGAGTCATTGTTTCTTTATTCATTAAATGATGTTTCCATTGATTAGCACTTTCCCCTAATGCATAAATTTCCTTTAGATGTTTTGGATACTTTGATAATGCTTTAGAAAAGGCTTTGATATGAAAACAAATGGGCTTCCTCTCCACTTGAAAAGAGGCTTCCAAACTGTTCGAAACATGAAAAGGTAACATATTACAAGAGAAATTTAACACTGGATTTCCCAAATACTGACCTGCATCTTTGTAACTGTTAACTTCCAAACTGGACTAAATTGATTCATTCTGACATTAGGAAGAGGAGCTTTAGGCATCAACTGTAATTCATGTTGTATTCCCTGCATGAGTAAGATGTTTGGTTTCTTTAAATAGAACTGGAAAAGTCTCTACTTCTTTGATCAAACTATCTTTAAGCTGAGACTCATAACTTGAACAAACATCCTATCGATTCTTATGTTGTTCCTTTACACACATGATTACAAATCTATTATTTGAACTTATTAATCGGTTCATCTGATTAACAACAATATTCAAGTGATTTTTACTTTGATGTGCCCTGACAATAAATTCAATCCCATCTTTCTTAAGGTGATATTTATGCTCTCTTCTATAAAATATTGCATCATGATCATAAAGATAAGGACTTCTTAAGACAACTCCATATATGTCTACTAGAACCACATCTAATTCCAATTCATCAATGTAATTAGTTGTAATGGAAAATCTTAATCGACATTGTTTTGTGACTTTTATCTGAGTTGATTTATTTGGCCATCCTAATGGGTAAGGTCTTGGATGATTCCGTGTCTCTAAACCCAAGTTCTTAACTAAATATTCAGATATTAAATTTGCCTGTGATCCACTGTCAAACATTGTATCTATCTTTGTGTGCTCAGAGGTTCTCCTTATGTTAAATAATTCAACTCTTTTATCCTCATTTGAAGGATTTATGTTTGATGAATATGCAATAGTATTCGAACTTGAACCAATGTCAGAAGTTTACCTATCGAAACTATGGCAGTTATCCTCCTTTCATCACCTGAATCAAAACCTAGATCTTGCTGGACCGCTGCAATTTCCTTCTTTTCATCCTTCTCCTTGAGGAACTTTTTGGGCTTAAGTTCTGGATGAAGTTTCCAACACTTAGATTCATCATGAACGATTCTCTGGCAATGAGAACAAGTAGGTATTTCCTTCTGAGTTGTTGCTGATTTCTTTCTCTTCGAATTGCTCTTCCCTTTACTGTCATTGGAATCTTTGATTTCCAACTCTTTGGATGATTGCGGTGAAAACTTGAATTGTCTGCCACCTGATTCAATATGCATGGCTTGAACACACACTTCATCAAAATAATCAGGATTAAACATCAATAATGTATGCTGCAAATATGAATGTAAAAAACCGATGTATTTTACCAAAGTTTCACATGTATCCAATGAAATACCAAGCGCTAATGCTTTCTTTCTAAATTCCTGAGTAAACTCTTGAACACTCTGCCCTTTACCTTGCCTCAAGTTCCGCCAATCAATAACAACTTGTTGCATGTATCCTAAAGGATAGAATTGTTTACTAAGAGCTTTTAAAAACTTAGACCATGAAGAGATGACTTTACCTTTTCGCTTTACATCTATTTGAGTTTTACTTTCCCACCAGATTAAAGCTGTTCCCCCCATTCTAAGTGTAGCTAACTGAATTTTCATTTTATCGTGAGAAATGTTTTGAATACGACAATACACTTGTAACTGCTAATCCAGTTATCTAGCTTTTCAGGATTCATTTCGCCATCATAAATAGGCAATTCAAATTTTACATCAAGTTTTAAAAGAGACTCTTAGGTTTCTTTTCTGTTTTAAATTCTGCACTAGAAGAAGAAGAAGAAGAGGATGATGATGGAGACGATGGAGGTGAAGGTGGTTTATCAGCCTTTCCTTTAACTTTGTCTTGCTTTGATGTCTTTGAAGAAGAAGCTGCATCTCTCGCCTTATTATCTTCGTAAAGTTCTCCCAACATCTATTGCATATTCAAGAATGCTTGCTGAAACTGTTCATCGCTCATCTTAGTTTCTGGCGTTTCACCTGCATCAGATCATGTCATGGTTGACTTATGAACAACTCTTCGCTTTCCAACCTCTGGATCAATCTCCTCGAGGATTCCTTCTCTACGTTGCGAATTTGACCTAGTTAACATTCACTGACAAATTTTATAAACGCAAACTGCTTTGATACCAAATTATATGATCTGAAATGATCATATGTTAAAACTGAAGTATAATTGATTATGCCAACAATGAAATGAATGTTAACTTAAAGTGATGAAAACCGCGAGAACTGCTTAAGAAGAAAGACTTTATGACAGATGATAACATAAGCAAGATGCAAAATAGAAGTGAAAACAACAAATACACAGCGATACCAAACAACAAAATTGATTACGGAGTTTGTCCTTGATGGACTACGTCTCTAGGTCTGCTTTTAACATGGGCGACCGCTTTATTAGGATTGATACCGAAGAGGTTGATTACACAAAAAATTGACCAAAATAAATGTGCTCGCAGGAACTTATGGTCATTGTCATAAGAAATTTCTCTAAACTAGCTTTTGAATGCCTGTCACGGTTCCCAATTCTAACTTCCGATGCTCTTGTTACACTGAAAACAAAAACAGACTATAATCTCCAAAATCTATATACAAAACTTTAAAACCACTCTCCTCTCCTCTTCATGAACAAAACTGCCTTTATAATCTCCTAGATGCATTTGAACTTCCTCATACAAGTTTAGGAATGAACTGCTTCTAATTTGGGTTTGCCATTATGTCATAGGGAACACCTAGTTGGTTTGTTACAAGGTCTTGTTATTAGTTTTAATGCTAAAACAATAAAAAACCCAAAATTAGACCTTATAATAACAAATCACCTCTAGCAGTTTAACTAATGGTGTGCAGGCCTTGACCATGCCCATGTGATCAGGGTGGTCTAACCATAAATTGCCACGGTGACACTTAGACTCGGCAGTTCCGGCTACTGATGCAGTTGTCTATCCTCACATGCGACAGTTGCTCTGTGGTTAGCCTAACCGCCTCCCCTCTTCACGGTCCCGACAAGGTTTATCCATTGGTGGATGTGTTCACATGCGCCTTGTCATGCTATGGTTAGAGACTCCACCTGGTCTAGCTGGATAGTTTATAAACCCCGACGGCTTACCTTTGGCCATTCACATGGCATAGTCTCCGCTGTAGTCTCCATACCCGCGCAATTTAGGACTGATATCAAAGTTTTGTAATGTTTTGTATTATAATCGTCCAAGAGGGTTTTTTAACATAGGTTATATGTTTTATTTATTTATTTTTACATAGTTTGTAACATGGTCCGATAGGGTATACACTTGGGATTAATGCCTTTTAATACATGGCTTAGGAATAAGGTTACGGTTTAGATGTATTAGGATGAGGGACTTAGGTTTAATGCATGGATTTGGGTTTTTAGATGTAGATTAGGGTTTTAGGTCTTAGGTTAGGGTTTTAATCTTAACATCATTTTGTTCTAAAGACAAACCTTTTTTACATCAATTGTCACTAAGTGACATTCAAACCCACATGACGACAAACCCTTGTCGATTGACGACAAGCATATGTTGACAACCATATCCTGGTGGAACTGACGACAACCACATGTCGACGACCATTTATAAAACCATATCCTTTGAACACCATGAAAACCATATACATTACCGGACAACCTGAACCATAAACATCACTATCGAAGCTGACGACGAAACTGAACCTATGGAACTGATCTGACAAGATCTTCCTAGATCATGAAGCATCACCCCATTGGTTATATATACATACTCATTGTACAAGCAAAGGAATTTTCACCTTGGCTCCCCCCATAAGACATTAGAGAGACAAGCTAGTTGTTTTGGGGAGAAAGTAGTGGCTCCAACACTCCACTATTGGAACTAGTGGTGTTCGTTGTATACACGTGTCTTGAGACTTTTACTTAATGTATGAACACTGATGGAAAACATGTTCTTCATGCATGGATTATGAATATTTGTAAGATTGTTCTGCGAATGTTTATGATTCATGTTGTTTTCACCTGTACTTAAGTAGTTGAATTATTTTGGTTATTTTAGTGCTTATCATATTGAGAATGTGTTGTAGTGGTTGCAATGACCATTGCATATTTGTGGAATATTCTGCTGGATGTTAGACGAAACTTTCTTGTTTGTGTGTGTCTCTACTAGGATGGTACTACTACCTCTCTCTTCAAGCCCTCACAGTTTCTCTTCCCCTTCGCAGTAGAAGAACATTGACACACCTACAACTGAACACTCACTAGACACACACTTGCTTTTCGAAGGAACATATGTGTTCCTCTCTTGATGATAGTTAGAGCCAAGGAAAACCTTTAAGAAAACAATAATTGGTCCATATTCTGGATGGGGATCCTATCGCAAATAGTGTGAGGTCTAATTGGGACCCCATATCGGGGATACCCCTTTGAATGTTGGCAGGTCCATCACTGTCAACATTTCTGGCGCTAGAAGGAGGACAACCTATTTTTATGGTTGATAACTCCACCGACCTTCATCATAATTCTTTAGGTCAAGGCAACAATATTCCCAACACCTTCCCTACTCATATTCCTGAAGTTCACGGATCTTCTCAACCCGATCTTGGAAAAACTTGTGAAATATCTTATGAGCATATCCATGCCATCCATCCTATAACCTGTTGCTTTGAAAAGGCTATTGGATTGATCCTTGGAGTACACAATCTTCCTTATTTTCTAAAGAAGAATGCAACCATTCCTACTGGGATAGTGGTATCCATAGTCGAAGATTTGGTTCTCACCACCCTTAAAGAGTTATCAGAGACTACAGAAAATGCAGAGAAACCAAAGCAACCTCCATCTTTTAACGATAGTGACGGAGATGACGTTCTACTCTCAGGCGACACTTTCCATGGGTTAGGCGATGATGAAGAGGAGGAGGAAGATCCCTTAGAATTTGTCAAAGAGGAAGAGCACAAAGACAAAGACACGACAGACCAAGATCTGGATTGGATGTCTCAGGGACCACTTTCTCTACCAGGTGTTTTAGACAACATGCTGAGGCACTTGGAAAAGTTTCTAACGAAGTACGACCCTGACAAAGAAGTCAAAGCAAAAAACCATCTGGACAAATTTTACCTAGACCTGTAGATTCTTGAGGTACATTACGATTACGTTGCATGTATACTTTTTCCTTGTACCTTATACGGTAGAGCAATTGTATGGTACCCCAATCTTCCTCCAAACTCAATCCAGAATGGGAAGGGGTTTAAAAAGGCATTCCTTGAAAAGTTTGTCGATGACAAAACCCTATGCATGTTATTAAAGGAGTTGGGAAATCTGAAGATGGAGCAGAAAGAAAAAGTTAAAGATTTTAATTAGAGGTTCAATTGCATATTGAACAAATTTCCTGCGAATATGAAACCTCATGACTCCATCACAATTGATTACTACACTTCTGCCTTACCGACAAGCATCACACCATTCGTTAAGAGAACTGTAAAAGAAACTTTGGCTGAGAATTACGAAGAAGCCATTGTGGTTGAAAAGGACTTGCACGTAATTGGAGTCATTGTCAACGATGAACCATCAAAAGACTCCAAGGACACGAGTAAAAGGTCTCAAGCCTCTTCAAGTAAGGCCAAGGATAAAGAAGCCATCGATCTTGAAATCTTGACCTGAGCCATCAAGTATTTGTCCAATGAGTTGGTAGAGTTAAAATAGAGGTCAAGTGAGACCACCGTCAACAACAAGCCCCCAAAATTCAACTTCATGAGAAGGGCTTCCAATTCTAGCAACAACAACAACCAGCCAACCAAGTCTGCACAAAGTTCGAATGTCATGTTGAATGTCGAAAGCATGGGCATGGACCGATATTGTTATTTTCATTAAGAATATCATTTAGAAAAGACACTCCCACAATGGAATCACAACATGAATGCTCTGATTGCGCATATCATTGACACAACAATTTCAGATGAGCAGACTGAGCCAACGGACAAAAAGGAAGAAACTGCTGCGGCTAAGAAAATGTGAGTGTTGGGAACACAACGAATGCTTTTAGTTATTTATTCGTAGCTAAAAATAAAACTGTCAAAGAACCACCATTGAGTGAGGACTCGACTCAAAAGTAGAATAGTCAATATAGGTTGAGAAGCTAAGGGTAGGTTTCCGAACAAGATTTGATGAGGCAAAAATTGAAAGAATATTTGTCAAGAAATATCACGCCGTCTGTCAAATCATCTCAAACCACTCAGAATAAGTTTTAAATATACTATAGCAAAAAATACTTCTGCCAACTGTAAAAGCCAGTCCACCATTTTAGCAGTATCAGATAAAGTCACTACTCCAGACACTTCGGCGATGCCTGCCGCGCTTGATTATAATATAGTTAAAGACATGAAGAAAGCTCGTTCTAATGTTTTAATATTCGAGCTTACAAGGATCACAAGCTAGCAGGAAATGCTTGTCCAAGCTCTTGATTAGTATTCCTATGGTGATAATGATTTTTCACAGAAGGGATCTGGTAAGCTAACATTAGAAGCAAACACACTATGCCCTCTGTTTTTCTTGACATTTGAAATTTTTAATTACAACGTACACAATTGCTTAGTTGATTCTGGTGCATCTGTAAGCATAATGCCATTGTTCGTAGCTAAGAAAATCAATGATAACTGGGATAAGGTAGATGCACATATTATTTAGATGGATAAGACTCTTGTTCGAGCTACTGGTGAACTCAGAAATGTGCTTGTTCGCCTATCATGTGATCAGGGAGTTCACCAGTACATAAACATAGTATTTGTGGACATCCCAGAAGCATACAATGTATTTCTGAGTATAGATTGGTCCAACAAATTATAGGAGCATTTTTCTACCGACTGGTCACATTTATGGCTTCCATATAAGGGCTAGAATAACCAAATTCGGGTGGAATCAGAACCTTACATGAAGCACACTGTCACACCCTTCGAGGGGAAAACAAGCCAATTGCTTTTGTAGATTTGATTTTCGGAAATTTCTTCTTGGAGACTGACCTTGGGTGCTATCTTTCTCAGCCGTCCCTAGTCCCACCAAACATACAGTTGGAACTCCTTCCTAGTCCAACTGGCGGAAATGACCTGTGTATAATAGATAGTAATAATACTAGTGTAGGGCATAGTTCTTGTATATATGATGTTTGGACCTTGTATTTTGATGGTTCTAAGACATAGGAGGGATTTGGAGTTGGTTGTGTTTTAATAGATTCGCAAGAGAGGAAACACCTGATCTCAAGTTGCTTGGAATTTGGGTGTGCTAATAACACTGCGGAATATGAAGCACTCATCCTAGGCTTATAGAAGGCCATTGACTTCAAAGTTGGGGTTCTTAAAGTAGTAGGTGACTCTAAGATCATCGTACAATAGGTACGAAATACTATACACTGTGTGTCACCTAATTTGAAAAATTTATCAACAAGAGGTATGGAGTTTGATTTCTCAATTCCAAGCTTTTAATATTGCATTTGTACCTAGGATGCGTAACGCAACCGCAGATGCATTATGAAATGTTGTTGCTAGGTTTTCACCGCTTAGGGATGGTTTTTCTATTGAAATTAGTTATAAACTAGATGTCACTGATATTATCACTAATTTACACGTTTTTAATGATGACCAACAAATACTGCATTTCATGGCGAACACTGATGTATTCAAAGATGCAACCATTGATGAGTATGAGCACGATAAATCATTACAAGGTGCAACTCAGGAAAGAAAGAGGAACCCCATGCCAAAGGGTGTGGTATCACTAGAAAAGTTGTATGACTTACAAAATCACTTTAGAGGACTGGTTAACGTCAAAAACCATAGTTCAACGTTGTCGCATGAGAAAATCAATTTTGGAACAACGAAACATCCAATGTTTGTTAATCTCGATGCTTGCTGCACACCATAAGATTGACAAGCCTTTATCTTCTTATTTAAGCAGTACCGAGATGTGTTCGCGTGGACATACAATGAGCTCAAAACTTACAACATGCGAATAATCCAACATGCTATCCCAATTAAGGAAGGGGCCAAGCCTTTTCAGAAGAAGTTGTGGAAGGTGCATCTGACACTTGAGTCCCTAATTCAGAAGGAGTTGAGGAAGCTGGGGGATACTTAGATCATTTACAAAGTGTGACATTCAACATGGGTGTCTAATATGGTCCTAGTAAGGAAGAAGTCCATGGAAATATGTTTGTTTGTGGATTTTCTAAATCTCAACCGTGCCTTTGACAAAGATAACTACCTTGTGTCGTCAATGGAATAGATATTATAGATAATATCGGGGTTAGAAATATTTTCTTTACTACATTTTTTTGGCTAAAACCAGGTTTTTGTCTTAGACCTCGGCAGACTCAAAACTACACTTCGAACAAAATGGGGCATGTTCGCATTCAAAAGAATTCCATTTGGGCTAGTTAATGCCGGTGCAACCTTTCAACGTGTGATGGACATCACATTTCAAAGTTTGATCGGTCAGAGCATGGCGGTGTATCTTAACAATGTCACGATGTTTTCAAAGAAGAGATATGACTAACTGCACCACTTGAAACAAATCTTTGAGCGATGTCAGAAATACGGGATATCTCTTAATCCTAAGAGTATTTTTTTGTGTCTGAGGGAAACCTTTTGGGCCATATAATTACGAAGAGTGGGATTAAATTGGACCTTGAAAGGGTTAGGGACATTACAAAAATTCCCTTCTTAGTGAACAAGGAAGCTATGAAGTATTTCCTGGGGAAGATAAAATTTCTCTGCAAGTTCATCTTTGATTATGCTCAAATTGTGAAACCTATGCAAGAGATGGTGAGGAAGGATGCAGTTTACAAGTGGGGGAAAAGGGAAAAGAATGCATTCTCTCGTATTAAGAAAGAAATCATAGAAGCGCTAGCCTTGTATAGCCTAGATTTCAACAAGGATTTTCTTCTCTACACCTTTGCTTCTGATACTTCTCTTGCTATCTTGCTTACACAAAAAGATGATGAGAATAATGAGCGACCAATATATTTTATGAGTGTTATCCTACAAGGACCTTACTCAACTATCCTGCCAACGAAAAACATGCTTATGCAGTCTATAAGGCGATGAAGAACTTCCGAACCTATATTTTGAAAAATCATTGTATTATATTTTTTCCGCACCCAGCAGTTAGCTCGTTGTTTGTCCAACAAGATTTGGGTGAGAGAAGAGCGAACTGGATGACTGGTTTACACGAGTATGATCTAGAATTCAAACCAGTTCACACTATTAAGGGCCACAGTCTATGCTGGTTAGCAGCATAAGCAGTGAATGCAACATAAGATGATACATTTGGGTGGAAGCAGGAAATCGAGATGTACAATGTTGAGTGAGCCCTGCCCCCTCGCCACCCCACTATTATCTCAGACTCTTGGTACACATATGTGCGCTAGTATCTTGAGCATGGAATGTTTCCCTCTCACTTATTTGCACGATGGAAGAAGGCAGTCAGATTGAAACCATTATCTTACCAGTTGGTGCGTGGGATGATTTTAAGAAAGCACTATAACCAAGTATTGCTTAGATGCTTATAAGCACATGATTCAAAAAAGGTGTTACATGACCTCCATGATGGACCAACCGGGGGACACTTTGTGGGTGACACTACAATGCACAAAGTTATGCGGGCTAGTTTTTATTGGCCCACATTATTCAAGGATGCTCACGCATATTCCCGTAAGTGCCCGGTCTGTCATAAGTGTGTTAGACGAGGAAAGAATTCAGTCGCCACGTTGTAGCCTACCGCAGTGGAAGAGCCATTTCAACAATGGGGTCTAGATTTCACGGGTGATATTTTTTTCGCACTCATCAAAGCAGCATTGCTATATTCCCACTGCCATAGATTACTTCACATAGTGGACAGAAGAGGTTCCACTCAAGCAAGTGAATGATCAGGAAGTCATCAACTTCCTCAAGTAGAATATCATCTCCAGGTTTGGCATTCCAACTTCACTTATTTTTGACAATGAAGAATACTTTTCATCATTAAGATTATATGATTTTGCATTGGAAAATGGTATTGTATTGAAACATTATGCTAATTACTATCCACAGGGAAATAATCTTGCTAAGTCTACCAATAAGAACCTCATTCGGATCATTAAGAAGATTGTTTTCACTTAACAGAGGAACTAGAACTCTTCTTTGGTGAATGCCTTCTGGGCTAACCGAGTCGCGCCTAAACCTTATTTGAATACGTCTCCCTACTTCCTAGTGTATGGAAAATAAGTCGCCCTACCCTTGAACATCTATTTCCCTTCCCTTCAACTTTCACAAGAATCCCAGGGCAAGCCATGCTTATTGGTTCAGAGTAGGATAAACACCCTTCACAAGCTGCAGGAAGAGATACGGAAAGCTAGAGAGAAATTTATTCTTCACTAGAGTTGTATCAAGAGTTGGTTTGACAAGAAGTCTGCGGGGAAAAATGAATTCAGTGTGGGTGACCTAGTATTGAAGTGGGGCAAAGCCCACAAGGAGAAAGGAAAACATACTAAGTTCCAATCCCTGTGGATCAGACCATTCACAATGCACAAGAAGATTGGCCGACACACATATCATCTTCAATCTTTACAGAAATATCGACTCTCTTCTTGTTAATGGCCAAGATTTGAAACAATATTTTAAATGATGGTCTAGGGTTGTGCCCTGCCCTATGTACATAGTTTGTTTTCTTGTTTCTTTATTTTGTTTGGTCTTGCATTTTGTTTTTGTTCATGTAAATTAGCGTCATATGTGAACGTGTTATTTGGCTTCTTTATGTGTGGCCGAGTTGAAAAGAGTCTTGTGACACTATAACATTTGGCCAACCTTCGATCCTCCTTCTTTGTTTTGGTTACATATTTTGGTCGATGATGTTATGACGGAAAAAACGATCCTTCCATAAGGAGAGTTTTGTGTTGAATCATGATACCAATGTCTATTCTGGGAACCTTACACCCATACTTAGTTCTTTATGTTTTAGTTTTTTTCATGCTTATCCAATCAAGTAGAGGGAGAAAAAGGGAAAAATATAAACAAGAAAACCTAAATCAGAGGTCTTTATATGCTTCTCTGAAGGACCAACCTCTTCTACTGTCAATAAGTTAGGATCCCTCTTCTTCCCATGAAATGAATAAGTGCCAATGCACAATCCTATATAAATATATAAATAAAGGTGGAAAAAGAGAAAGGCCTCCTGCATAGAGAGGTGAAGCAAGCAACTTCGTTGGTGTTCTATCCAGGATCGCTGGCAACGAAACAATGTCTGTGTTCCTGTAGAGACTCCGTTGGGGTTACTATCTAGGCCTACTGGTAGTGGAGAAACACCAAAGATGAAAAAATAAAATTTGAAAATCTAAAGCTCGAGAACTATGCTACCATTGCCTAATTCGAAACATTGTGATATTGTCGATCTTATGTTTGTGTGCAACCGAGAAAGGATAGAGGGGACTATGATAATACATGGGGTAAGTGGAGAAACCGAAGTGATCTGCAAGATGAATCAATACTCCCTCAAGAACTAGAGCCTTCACAAAAGAATCAGCCTAGACAGAGAAGCTGAAATTCTACTACTCTGTTGCCAAGTGTTGTCGCTGCTACAACACCCTCCAAAATTTTGGCCTACACCAAAATTTTAGAGCCTACTTTAACCTTGCATACTGCCATTGCAAGCATTAAGACTTATTACATGAGTTTTCTCTAAGTGTTTTGGCCCCATTTGCAAGAAAATCAAAGTGTCGTCTTTTCACATGTCAAGTGTCACACATTGCATGAAAGCTAGTTTTGGTCATTTCAAGGGGTAATATTTACGTAAATGATTTGGTATTACCATGTCAAAATGTGTCACACCCATTTCCAAAGTTTTAAGCATTGTCACACAAGTGTCGTCACAGTCGTGGCAAAGTGTATCTTTGGTGTCGCACTTGACGTAAGTCGTTGCAAAGTTGTTGCACTAAGGGAAGTATGTTGTTCATGTGTTCTGGATGATCTATGTTGTGTCGTCAAGTGTTCTAAGTGTGTGATCACAATCAAGTCTTGTTACTGTTCACATCAGCTTCATAGATCCCACACTTAGTCAAATATGGAAAACTTCCCAACTAGGCAACCTAGCCTCATCCAACCTTCCTGAACTACACATTGCATAGTCTCAACCCTCAAGAAACAACCCTGCCTCTTGGCACTGTGTAATGCATAGTTCCTGCCTCCTAGAACTGTGCACTACACAATCTCAGTGCTCATGCATCATGAGTTCCAAAACTACACAATCCTTCCCTCTAGCCAGGCCTAAACTACGCATTGTGCAGTCTCAAGTCCTCAAGCCCAACCCTTAAGCTCCTGAACTACGCAATTGTGCAATCACCTGGGCCCTTTGTCCTTCTAGCACTATGCAGTGGGAAACTTCAGTCATCAAGCCCTCATCCTATGTCCTTGAGCTCCCCAACTATGCAATCTTTAGGCCCACTCTAGCATGAACTACACATTGTGTATTCTTAAGGCTTAGACATGACCCTTGTCTACCCGAGTTGTGTAATTGCATAGTCATTGAGCCTCTCCCTTAGCCTGCCACCAATTCTAGCTCAACCATTGGATCATCATGCAAAATCTTAAAATAGGGGTTTATTGGACTAATTTCGTCTTGTCATGAGTGAACTGAAGATGTAGGAACTATATCATACTATGATAGGATGATGAAAAAGGTGGAGAAGCAGAACATGCTAGAAGACACCTATGTAGTTGAAGATGCAATTTGATCAATTAGGAGAAAGAAAAGGGGCATCAGTGTGTGACCACAGCTCAAGACCTGATAACACTAAAGACTCCTCATCTCTAAAGCCATATGGAGGTAGAAAAGAGATCATTCTCAAGAAGACACATAACAAGAAGGAACAAGAATGACTTGACATTGCCATGTCATCATGCAACCCATGTCATCAGTTTCATGTCATGAGTCATCATATGCCACATCATTTTGTGGATTATGTAAATTCTTATTCAAAAATGTATTGTAATGTGGAAGTCCAAAGGACATGCACAAAATATTAAGAGTCAAGTAAAGTAAAAAATTCATAGGAAAGTCAAACAATCATGACGGTAGTCAAAGAGTCACAATGGAGGTGAAGGTCCAAGGATCACCCCATTGGTTATATATACACCCTTATTATACAAGAAAAGTACTTTTCACCTTGGATCCCCCTATAAGGCATCAAAGAGAGAAGCTAGTTCTTTTGGGGAGCAAGTAGTGGCTCCAACGCTCCACTATTGGAGCTAGTGGTGTTTGTTGTATACATGTGTCCTGAGATTTTTACTTAATATATGAAGCCTGATGACCATCACGTTCTTCATGCATGGATTGTGAATATTTGTAATATTGTTCTGTGAATGTTTATGATTCAGGTTTGTTTTCACTTGTACTAAAGTAGTCAAACTATTTAAGCTATTTTAGTGCTTATCATATTGAGAATGTGTTGTAATGGTTGCAATGACTATCACATCTTTGTGGATTATTCAACTAGATGTTAGGCAAATTTTTCTTGTTTGTGTGTGTCTCTACTAGGGTGGTACTACTACCTCTCTCTTCGAGGCTCACTTTCTCTTCCCCTCTGTAGTGGAAGAACCTCGACACACCTACAACCGAACACTCACCAGACACACTCACTTTCTTTTCGAAGGCACATATGTGTTCCTCTCTCTTGCTGACTATTAGATCCAAGGAAAGACTTTAAGAAAATTGTAACCGAGTCGTATTTCGGATGTGGCTCCTATCCCAAATGATGTGCTGTCTAATTGGGACCACATATCGGGGAAACCCCTTTGAATATTGGCATGTCCAGCACAGTCAACACCGACCTGAACTATGCATTGCACAGTCTCAGCCCTCAAGGAGCAGCCTTGTCTCTTGGAACTGAAAAATGTGCAATTTCTACCTTCCAGAACTACGCACTATGCAATCACAGTGCTCAGTCCCAACCCTTGAGCTCCATAACTACGCAATTCTTTCCTCCATCCAACCTTTTCTGCGCACTGCGCGGTCTCAAGCATCAAGCCTTTCCTTGAGCTCTTGAACAATGCAACTGCACAATCAATTTGCATATCTCCCTCTAGAACTACGCATTGGGAAACTTCAAGCCTCAAGCCTCAAGCTATAGGCCTTGAATCCCTCAACTACAAAAATATCCCAACCTGTTTTCTTGTCTGAACTGCACATTAGGAAACTTCAAGCCTCAAGCTTGACCTCTTGGGTTCCTCAATTGCACAGTCACTTAACCCATGCCTTCAGAGCTGCACAATGCGCAGTCTCAAGCCTCAAGCCTCCATCTTGAGCCCTTGAGTTCCTCAATTGCGTAGTCCCTCTTCCCAGGCCTCCAAAGCTATGCATTGCAATTTGCGCAGTCTCAAGGCTCAAGCCTCCAGCTTGAGTCCTTGATTCCCTCAACTACGCAATCCTTTCACCCTGGACATCCTAAACTACGCATTACGAGGTCTCAAGCCTCAGTCCCAAACCTTGGCCTCTAGAACTGTGCAATCTCTATGTTAGTCACTTAACCAGTCACCAGTTCCAACCCTAACTAGTGATTTCATGAAGCATCTTAAGCTAGGGGTTTATCAGACTAATGTCATCTTGTCATGGATGGATTGCAGTCGCAAGTATTATATTATGTCATGAAAAGATGATGATGAAGGAGATGGAGAAGTAGACCATGCTAGAAGACACCCAAGGTGCTGAGGAGATAAGATGATCATCAAGCAAGAAGACAAGAACAATGGATTATATTAGAGGATGGAAGATCAAGACCGTGTTGATTTTTGGTAGCATCAAATGCGCTCTAGCCATGAAAATTGGTGGAGAGGCTAAATAACATGAGATCTCCAAGACCCATAAATGGTTTGGATAAATTCCACCCAGTTAGAGAGATATTAAAATAATAAATGTTTTTAATGGAGTTCCTAAGTCTAAACTTAAAAAAATGAAAATATTAAAGTATTAAAATAAAACTGGGTGAGAATGTTCTAAATGAAATGGATCAAGCAAAATATAATCTTAGTCGTTGTTTAGAGACTTAATCTCGACCGTTGAAGACTCAATAGGAAAAATATAAGAGGATGCTTGAGGATTAGTTGGAGATACACCAACATTGATCAGTCAGTTCGATTTTCTGGAGCAGGGTTTGCTGAGAAAATTCGAACAAGTGGTCTGTTGCAGCAAGGGGAAGTGAGTACATAGAAGAGATGCATATATAGTGCCTGAGGGTCAGCGCAGTGACCAAAGAGGTTGATGTAGAGGCAACAAGAGCCACGCAGAGGCAACAAGAGCCACGCAGAGGCAACTAGAGACTGCGTAGAGGCTGAGGGGCCTGCGTGGGTGACATAGACGGCCAGAGAGGTGACACAAAGAAGCAGAAGGCTGACACAAAGGGTTCTAGAGCTACAATAAGGCTAGCAGAGCTGACGTAGAGCCTTGGAGAAGTTCCAGAAGGATTTTCGTGGGGCAAACTTGCTGAATATCTGTCTCCGAGAAGAGGTATTACTGCCGTGTAAAAATATATATTGGGTGAGCCAGTTTGGCACCCTAGTTGTACTTAAGAAATCTGCATAATAATAAAACCCTCAGAACTGCTGCACCGATTTTCCCACATTGGTTTTTCTGGGGAATATTATCCAAAAATAATGGTGTCCCTTATGTGTTTGTCTAGTATTTCAGTTGCTGATCTGTATATGAGTTAAGGCTGCATTTGTGTTTATTTTCAATATTTATATGAATAAATAACTTGTTAAGGAATAAAAAAGTAGGTGAAATAATGCAGTAGGAATTTCTGACGTGTTAGACATAGAAATTTCAACATGGTATCAAAGGGTTGTAGATCACAGGAGGACTGAAGGCACCAACATAATCAGAAGTGTTTGCAGCAGTAGCAGCTGTCTCGAGAGACAAAGCTGCTCCTAAGCAAAAAGCAACAAAGAAGGAGTTACATAAGGGGTCCGCGTCATCATTTGAAGCCAGAGAGAGGGCCAACGCAGAGGCAGAGAGAGGCAGAAGAGGTTCACGAAGATCCATGTCATCCTAATCAGTCAGGTAGGCTTGATGCTGTTGGCCAGAGGAGTGATTCAACCTTTGCCGAGATTTCCCAAAGATGGAAGGCTCAGTTTTTTCAGTTGTTGGGAATAAGGAGCTGTGGGCAGATTGTGGATTAGGACGCTGGTGGGGTGCTGTTGCTGTTGAAGTAGAACAATACCTAATGGGATAGAACCAAGGTAGAGGGAGTCACTACCTTGATGGATTTCTAGCCAAGAAACCCAAATCCGAGTTGCAGTTTCAAAGAGGATCAGATTGATAGTTGGTGGGAAGATTTCCAGTAAGGAAATAAGGACCTAGAGTAAGATTTCCAGGAGGGAAGTCGAATTTCAGAGGGAGTCCAAAAGAAGGAGCGGAGATGGCAGTGAACGGACTGAGGGATCAGGACAGGTTGGATGGGGCTTCCAACTTTGTCATCTGGAAGGCCAGGATCCCGTTAGTGCTGGATAAACATCGCATCAAGGGCTTCGCCTTGAGAACCGTGGCTATCCTAGTCGACCTAGCTGATAATGAGAAGTATGAGGATGCATTGGCGAAGGAAAAGTGAATAATCCTTGATAGGGTCAAGGATCATGTCGTACCACATATTGTTGAGAAGAACATGACAAAGGAGATGTGGGATACTTTGACAACATTGTATCAGGGCACTTCCGTGCAGTGGAAGATGCTATTAAAGAATCAGCTGCAGTCGTATCATATGCAAAAGTGGAAGTAGATAGATCTATACCTCCTCAGATTGCAGCAGATTCAGGATCAACTCACTTCCATAGGGGCCACACTGGATCAGGAGTTCATGGTGAGGACCGACCTAAATGCAATCTCCGAGGATTGGGAGACATTTGTCTAAAGCATTTTGGACAGAGCTAATATTCCAGGATGGGAAGAGATGTGGGCAACTCTTCGCTAAGAAGTGGTCAGATGGTGGACCAAGGTGGGGAGTAGCAGCAAAGGGGGTCGAATCAAGAAAGAGGAGGAGGATGCGACTCTGGCATCTGTGGGACAACAGGGGAAGAGGAAGAAGAAGGACATCTCCAAGGTGAAGTGCTTCCATTGTGGGGAGCTGGGTCATTATGCAACAAAATATCTGAGGAAGAAGAATAATGGAGAGGCTTTTGACTCCAAGGCAGCTTCGGCTAAGGCGGAGAAAGAAGTCGAGATTGATGATGACTGTGCCATGAGTGCTCATGAACCTCTAGAGAAGAGGTGGGGAGACATCGAGCTGTAGTCAGGAGTACTACAAAAGACGAGGGGCAAGATCCTTGAGGTACCCAAACTCTTAGATCATATCCGTCTACGGGAGCATCAAATGAAAATAGCATGATGACGGATGTTGGGTAGGAGAAAGATGCGATGGAGCGATAAGACAGTGCTAGAGTGCATAGGTCTGTAGCAGCGTAGTGGGGGTTGCAGTAGTGCGAGAGACACAAAGGTGGTTGCAGCAGTGCAAGAGGCACATAGGTGGTTGCAGCAGTGCAAGAGGCACAAAGGTGTTGCAGTAGTGCGAGAGGCACAAAGGTGGTTGCAGCAGTGCAGAGGCAACAAAGGGAGCACATGATAGCATCAGAGGTAGCTTCAGCATCAGGAGGCTTCTAGACTGACAAGGATGTCAAGATTTTGGGTAGATCAGTTACCTACTTCTCGGTAACTGAGTTGTAGTGCAACAGTTAGCAGTAACAATGCTATTGGTAGCATAGGCAGCATGTTGAGAGGGAGTTGCAGTATAGATGTAGCAGTGGCAGTGGCAGAGCCATGGGCAGTAGTATAGGAAGCATCAATGCAGTGGATGTTGGGCAACAAGCCAAGCATAAGCACAAGTACCGATGTGGAAGGATCAGTGTGATGTTCAGTGATGGAGCATTACTAGAGCACATTCCTCGCTAAGAGGGAGTGTTGACTTGTGGTAACATCGGATGTGATCTAGCCATGAAAATTGGTGGAGAGGCTAAATAACATGAGATCTCCAAGACCCAAAAATGGTTTGGGGAAATCCCCCCCCAGTTAGAGAGATATTAAAATAATTAATATTTTTAATGGAGTTCTTAAGTCTAAACTTAGGAAAATTAAAATTTTAATGGGTATTAATATAAAACTAGGTGAGAATGTTCTAAATGACATGGATCAAGCCAAATCTAATCTTAGCCATTGATAGAGACTTAATCTTGGCCATTGAAGACTCAACATGAAAAGTATAAGAGGAGGCTTGGGGGTCAATTGGAGATACACCAAGATTGATCAGTCAGTTCGATTTTCTGGAGCGGGCTTTGCTGAGAAAATTTGAATAAGTGATATGTTGCACTGAGTACATAGCAGAGAGGTAGAGATAGTTCCTGAGGGTCAGCGCAATGACTAGAGAGGCTGACACAGAGGTAACTAGAGTTACACAGAGGCAACATGAGCCACACAGAGGCAACTAGAGACTACGTAGAGGTTGAGGGGCTTGCATGGGTGACACAAAAGGTCAGAGAGCTGACCCAAAGAAGCAAAAGGTTGAAAAATAGGGTTCTAGAGCTACGTTGAGGCTAGCAGGGCTGACATAGAGCCTTGGAGAAGCGCCGAAAGGATTTTCGTGGGGCAGACTTGCTGAATATCTATCTCCGAGAAGAGGTATTATTGCCATGTAAAAATATCTGTTGGGTGAGCCAGTTTGGCACCCTAGTGGTACTTAAGAAATCTGCATAATAATAAAACCCTCAAAACTACTGCACCGATTTTCCCACATTGGGTTTTTCCGAGGACGATTGTCCAAAAACAATGATGTCCCTTGCGTGTTTTTCTAGTATTCCAATTGCTGATCTGCATATGAGTTAAGGCTGCATTTGTGTTTATTTTCAGTGTTTATATGAATAAATAACTTGTTAAGGAATAAACAAGTAGTTGAAATAAACCATATAATGTAGTAGGAATTTCTGACGTGTCAGACTTAGAAATTTCAACAGACCGCATGAAGACTCCATACTGATTCACAACCCTTTGGAGAGTGGATATAAAGAATAAAACATATCTCTTACATATATGAAGTATTGGATACATCTATGATCAAACGAAGCAACAATGAAGAGTGGCCTAACATTTCCATGTCATCATGCAGTCTATGTCGTTAGTGTCATGTTATGTCATGTCATGAGTCATCATGTACCACTTCATTTTGTGGATTATATAAATTCTACAATGGAGAAATATAATGTAAAGTGGAAGTCCAAGAGTCATTCATGTAATGTGAAAAGTCATTAAGGAATTTAGACTTCTGTGATCCATAACATTGTTTAGATAGTCTTCGGAAAAATCACATAACCAATCTTTTGTCGACGCGTTTCGAACCAACTAGTGTGGTTCATCGTCAGGACAAGTTGAAGAACCAATCCGGCTTATGCTTGATTAAATAGAGTGTGCAGAGACTCCAACGGCTATAATGCTAACGGCTAACATTGTTTAGATAGTCTTCGGCAAAATCACATAACCAATCTTTTGTTCTCTGCACACTCTATTTAATCAAGCATAAGCCGGATTGGCTCTTCAACTTGTCCTGACGATGAACCACACTAGTTGGTTCGAAACGCGTCGACAAAAAATTGGTTATGAAAAGTCATGTAAGAAGTCAAAAGGTCAAAGAGAAGTCAAACAACCATGAGGGTAGCGCAAGAGTCACAAGGGAGGTGGAGGATCACCCCATTTGTTTTATATACCCCCTCATTGTACAAGCAAAGGAATTTTCACCTTGGCTTCTCTCATAAGGCATCAAAGAGAGAAAGTTAGTACTTTTGGGGAGCGAGTCGTGGCTCCAATGCTCCACTATTGGAGCTAGTGATGTTCATTGTATTCATGTATCTTGGGTCTTTTACTTAATACTTGAATTCTGACGGCCAACACGTTTTTATGCATGGATTGTGAATATTTGTAAGACTGTTATGTGATGTTTATGATTCATGTTTCCTTTCACATGTACTAAAGTAGTTGAACTATTTTTGTTATTTTAGTTCTTATCTTGTTGAAAATGTGTTGTAATGGTTGTAACACTTGTCGTATCTATGTGGACTATATTGTAATAATCAAGACATCGGGTGATTTTTATGGGCCTCGAAACTTCACAAATAACCAGGGATATCCGCATGATCTGCCAAATTAGTCAACTATGAACATATTGCTAATCTTTGAGGGAAATAATCTATCAACTTTGAAGAACATATAAATAAGTTTACTATGTTCCTCCAAATATATGCTCATTCTACGGACTATAATCATGAAAATGTCAGGATGAAGTTATTTTTATTATCATTAGAAGGTAATGCACTTGACTAGTTTCATGACAAGGCTGATAATGCCTTTGATTCTTTAAGAACCATCCTTGATGCATTCAGAGAAAAATATAGAGATAAGTAATCGAGGTGGATGTTGGTAGCCACTCACCTATTCCACTTGGACCCCCACAATTGTCTCTTTCAGTTTTTCAGTTTCCTTAATTGTAGCAGAATTTACTATTTTTAGCAGTTTTTTTGGGTCCTGAACTTCTGGAGCCGTTTTGAGGCCCTAAATGACGTTTTTTGGGAAAACTGGGAGCAACATGTTGAAAATAGCAACAAGAAATGATAAAAATAGAATCTAGAATATTCCAATTTTAATTTGTCCTTAATTAAAATTCGAATTTAGTCTCACCAACTGCTTGGAAAATAATTAATTAATTCATCTTGAGTTAATTAGTTGGAGAAATTCAAGTTAGAAGTCTTTCTGAAGTCATGCAACAATTATCCCTTAAATTAAGGAGATTATCCATTAATTAAGGAGATAAGATTGAGTTATATTTGAGTTGTAATTAGTTAACTCAATTTACTGAGTTAAGTCCAGTTAAATTAGTTCCAAACTATTTGAGGAACTAATTGTGAGTTATCAGTCAGTTGATGCATGCATGCACTCAACTAGTGTACTCTGGATAATTGAAGATTCCCTTATCAAAAACTCATGCATGTTTGTTCTGAGAAAGACCCAGTTGAGCTAAATGTCAAGGACAACTTACTATTATTTGCATGTGTTTTCCTATAAAGGAAACTCATCCATGCAATCAAGGGAAGGTTCCTTGAGGATTATGCAGTTTTACAGGGTGTGAGATTAGTGTGAGAGATCAGTGTTACACTTGGTAACAGGAGGATCACCCAGGAGAAACTGTGCAAGGAAATAGTAGGCTTGGAGGGCAGAGAAGAAGGCTTGTGAGAAGCTTTGATTGCCTGTGAGCATCTAGGAGGATTGTATTGAGAGCTGGCTAGTTGTGAGAGCTAAAGCTTTGTATAATTTTGATGTATTTCCACCTTGTATAATAATACAGATAGTGGGGTTTTTAGCTGAGGCTTCCCTCGAAGTATTCTCATGTGTATTGGGCATTGATTCTTCTTCTTATGGTTATATGTGTTCCGCTCGATCTTGCTCAATTTTTTAATCTTCCGCAAAGAAAATTGATAGTATAAGTAGATTATATTATTTTGCTTGAGTTATATTGCATTATCGGGTTAATCTACAGTCATATTTTCTACAGAGGTCTCAGAGCGATATTTGTAGAGAATTTAAGAATTTCTACATGGTATCGGAGCCAAGTTTATCAGAGCTGTGAACAGTATACGGAGAAGAGAATTCGAAGTTTGAAGTTCGGGGTTATAGGTGCAAATCGAATTCATATCATACTTCAATGGAGATGGGACATTATGCGACTAATTGCCCATCAAAGAAGTCCAAGAAGGGATCCTCGGAAGGATTGGAAGGTGAGGCATTAGCCTCTTAGTTTAAAATGGACTTTACCCTCATCGCATGCATGGTGTCATCGATGATGGGTTGTGGTTGGTATCTTGACAGTGTAGCCTCATTCCACATGACCGGCGATAAAAGTTTATTCAGTACCTTGGAGGAGAAAGACCTCAAGATGCGCATAGAGATGGGTGACAATGAAAGGTATATTGTTTCAGGAGTGGGCACAGTTGCTTTTCAGAGGGAGCATGGAGCTCTTATCACCTTGACAGATGTGAAGTATGTGCATGGACTGAAGATGAATTTGGTATCGATTGCGATGTTGGAGGACAAAGGCTACGATATTGTCTTCAGTAAGGGGAAGGTTTTCCTTAGACACATCACCACAGGATAGGTGAAATAGATCGGTTCACGAGTTAAGAACCTGTATGCTCTTGAGGTTCAAGATGCATGCAAAGCCTTGAGGAGCAAGGCAAATATTAGACACTTGGTGGTTGAGAGGGAGAGTAAATTACCTCTCAACATGCAGTCCCAGAAGAAGTCTCAGACAACTGTGGAGGAGCCACAATTGGAGAAGCAGAGAGGAGACCGAGTGAAGAGATCCACTCATGCAGATACCTCCATTAAGGGGGAGTTTCGATCCAAGTGGGCAAAGGGATCAAATGCAGCCATACCTCCAGGTGTGAGGTGGGGTGATGTGAAGTTATAGTCCTAAAGAAGGTTGAAATTGGGCAGGGTCCATTGAGAGGTTTATATCATGGATCGTACCTTGCTATGGGAGCCCAAAGTACATAGTAGCGGGAGGAATCAGTGGGATTGATGCGGTCAGAGATCAAAGTGACAGAGGCTAAAGAAGTAAGATACTAAAGAGTGCATAGAAGGATTGAAAACAACGCAGAAAGGCTGAGTCAACAGGAGTGCAAAGTTTTCAGTTGACAAAGGCAATATCAGTCAGAGACTTTAATAACAGATGCATCATACTGATTCAGGTTGGATGTTTTTTTTGTTTCTGGAGTTGTTGGAGCAATAAAACTAGAGAGAAGTGATGCATGCATAATATTCCAAAGGTTCAGGATCGGGATCGAGTTGAATTTATTTCTTGTTGAGAGGGAGGGTTGAAAATAGCAACAAGAAATGATAAAAAATAAAATCCAGAATATTCCAATTTTGATTTGTCCTTGAATTAAAATTCGAATTTAGTCTCACTAGCTGCTTGGAAAATAATTAATTTATTCATCTTGAGTTAATTAGTTGGAGAAATTCAAGTTAGAAGTCTTTTTGAAGTCATGCAACAGTTATCCCTCAAATTAATGAGATTATCCTTTAATTAAAAAGATAAGGTTGAGTTATATTTGAGTTGTAATTAGTTAACTCAGTTTACTGAGTTAAGTCCAGTTAAATTAGTTCCAAACTATTTGAGGAACTAATTGTGAGATATCAGTCAATTGAAAAATGCATGTACTCAACTAGTGTACTCCGGATAACTGAAGATTCCCTCATCAGAAACTCATGCATGTCTATTTTGAAAAAGACCTAGTTGAGCTAAATGTCAAGGACATGTTACTATTAGTTGCATGTGTTTTCCTATAAAGGAAACTCATCCATGCAGTCAAGGGAAGGTTCCTTGAGGATTACGCAGTTTTACAGGGTGTGAGATCAGTGTGAGAGATCAGTGTTACACTTGGTAACAGGAGGATCACCCAGGAGAAACTGCGCAAGGAAATAGGAGGCTTGGAGGGCAGAGGAGAAGGCCCGTGAGAAGCTTTGATTGCCTGTGAGCATCCAGGAGGATTTTACTGAGAGTTGGCTAGCTGTGAGAGCTAAGGATTTGTATAATTCTGATGTATTTCCATCTTGTATGATAATACAGATAGTGGGGTTTTTAGCTAAGGCTTTCCCCGAAGTATTCTCATGTATATTGGGCATTGATTCTTATTCTTATGGTTATATGTGTTTCACTCGATCTTGCTCAATATTTTAAGCTTCCGCAAAGAAAATTGATAGTAGAAGTAGATTATAGTATTTTGCTTTAGTTATATTGCATTATCGGGTTAATCTACAGTCAGATTTTCTACAGAGGTTTCAGAGCGAGATTTGTAGAGAATTTGCAGAATTTCTACACAACATGGGTCGATGGACTGATGTTTCTCATCCCAAGGTTGTAGTCCTCGGATAGATCCTTCTAACGAGGTATTGTGCGCGTCAAACAGAGATCGTATGCCAAAGTTACGACCTCGAGAAGTTGATGTACCAATTTACTTGAAACGAGGCCCATAGTTTGACGCTTCATCTCCTAGGGTTAGGTTTTTGGATGTTTAGGGTTTTTTCATTGTTTTTCAACAATAAATAGGCCTTTGTGCCTCATTTTAAGATAGTTCAGAGGCATGTATCCGCCACATCTCTTCTCAGAGATAAGCTACCATCGCCCTAGCTGGTTTATTTCCATTTCTGTTTGTAAGCCTATTTCAGTATTTTACATTAATGAAATGAAGTATTATTTCTATTGCATCTCTGTATTTATGGTTATATCTGTAATGTGTTGTGTTCTTGTTTAAATCCGGATCAGTGGTATCAGATGGGTCTGTTCTTTCTCTGTTTTTCTTTGCATTTCCCCAACGAGGTCAAGATATAAGGAGTTAGGGCTTGAACTGGTCAAACCTTTGCAAGACCAGCCTTGCAAATCTCGATGGCCTCCCATGGTGGATGAAAAGAAAGACGAGGGGCAGGTGATCCTATCAAAGTCTTGCTTGAAGAAGCCCTCGAGCGACAAAGGAACACGATGATGGAAAACTTTGCCCAGATCCTTCAGCGGCTACCCAGGGGTGACACATCGGCTTCCAACAACTACTCTGGAAATGCCACACCCTTTAAGGTACAAGTTAACTTTGAAATCCCCATATTCAAGGGTCAGATAGATGCAGATGTCATAGATAAATGGTTAAATCTGCTAGAAGGGTATTTTCCTATTCATGATCTTTCTAGCTGGGAAAAGATTACTTTCGCTCTTCTCAAAGCAGCACCCCACATCAAGGACTGGTAGGAAACCTATTGCGAGCAGAAGGATGAAAGTACGAGCTCACTATTTTCAACCGCACCCACTTGGAATTCATTCTAGAATGCCATCAAGGAGCAGTACTACCTTGTCAAAAGCTACGAGGATAAATACATAAAGTGGACCATGCTGCGGTAGGGAAGGGACCAAGATGTGCCGGAGTTCATGAATATTTTGCATACCCTTTGCACAAAGTTGGGTATCAAGGGTTCTGAGCTGCATTTGGTACTCAAATATTGTAGCTGCCTACACAGGTACATCTAGGAAGAGATGGAGTTCTTGAACATCTCCTCGCTCGGCACAACGTACCGTTACGTTGTCAAGATCGAGCATAAGTTTAAACAAAAGAAGCGAGACTTTGGATCTACGAATCTGAAGAACAAAGGAAAAAGCCAAGGCAGGGTGACCCAAGACAACCCGTTGAAGCCGCAAGAAAAGAACAACACCACAAAGTCAAAGAAGGACACAGGAAAGTGGTGTGAGTTCCATAAGAGCCCCACTCATAACACAAGTGAGTGTTGGACCAAGCAGTTGCTGGTGGCCGAGTTGAAGGCTTCAAAATCAGATGCATGTTTCGATCCTGAGTCAGAACCCAACAAGGGGAATGACAAAGGGAAGCAAATCATTGATGCAGAGCCCAGTGCCACTGTTGCCACCGCCAAGGTCCAAAAGAATGATCCCAAAGATCCAGAGGAGGGGGAGCGCCTTTTCCACTCACAGATGTGGGTGAAGGGTTCGCGGCTGCAATTCATTGTCGATAATGGGAGCCAAAAGAACCTCATTTCAACAGAGCTCGTGAAGAAGCTAGGCTTATCGACCACACCACACACGCAACCATACAACATCAGGTGGCTTCACCAAGGGCGAGGTCTCCAAGTTCGCCAACAGTGCTGCCTTCCCTACAACATCAAGCCCTTCACAGATGAGGTATTGTGTGATGTTGCACCTTTTGATGTTTGTGATGTATTATTAAGCCAACCATACTTGTGGAAGCGACATGCTATGTATGAGTCAAGGCCTCACGCTGTTATTATTTCTTTGGGTAATTCATTATACAGGATACCAGAGGTAGCTCCACCTACCGCCACCTCTTTGATCTCTGCTAAGAAATGTAGCAAGATCATCTCCCAGACTAGGAAATTCATTTTCTGTCTAGTATGCTCCCAAAGTAAAGGGAAGATCGTAGCCACATCCATGGCCCTCGGGAAGGGTTCCTCCATGCAGTATAAGCAAGTGGATATGATCATGAAAGAATACAGGGACATCTTCTCCTCACCCACAGGGGTATTGTTGCACTGTTAAGTCAAGCATTCATCGAACTTGACTTCCAGATCACATCTACCCAACGGGCCGATCTATCGCCACTCCATTATGGAAAATGCCAAGTACAAGCAGCGACATGATCAAAATTGGGTGCCACACAAGTTTTAGATGGGCGACAAAGTCTGATTGCACTTGCAGAAAGAACGCCTTACAAGAGCCCATTAGAAGCTCAGACCACTCCGATATGGTCCGTACACCATTACCAAGGCTGTGGGAAACAATGCTTCAGAGCAAAACATTCCCCCATTCCCTCGATTGCACCAAGTGTTCAATGTGGACCACCATCGACCATGCTTTCCACCATTACTGGACACAATAGAAGTTGCAGAACAACTCACCAGGGACCAAGTTCAGTAGAAGTTTCCTCATCACATGGAGGAACTTAACACAATGGGGACCATTACTTCCTAAGGGGGGAGGAATGATCCAGGTGGATGTTGGTGGCCACCCACCTATCCCACTTGGACCCCCACAAATGTCTCTTTTAGTTTTTCAGTTTCCTTAATTGTAGAACAATTTACTATTTTTAGCAGTTTTTCGGGTCCTGAACTTTTGGAGCTGTTTTGAGGCCCTAAATGACGTTTTTTGGGAAAACTAGGAGCAACATGGGTCCATGGACTAATGTTTCTCATCCCAAAGTTGTAGTCCTCAGATATATCTTTCTAACGAGGTATTGTGCGTGTCAAACGAAGATCGTATGACAAAGTTATGACCCCGGGAAGTTGATGTACCAATTTACTCGAAACAGGGCCCATAGTTTGGCGCTTCATCTCCTAGGGTTAGGTTTTTGGATATTTAGGGTTTTCCATTGTTTCTCAACAATAAATAGGCCTTCGAGCCTCATTGCAAGACAATTCAAAGGCATGTAGCCGCCGCATCTCTTCTTAGAGATAAGCTACCATCGCCCTAGCTGGTTTATTTCCATTTTTGTTTGTAAGCCTATTTTAGTATTTTACATTAATGAAATGAAGTATTATTTCTGTTGCATCTCTGTATTTATGGTTATATATGTAATGTGTCGCATTCCTATTTAAATCCAGATCAGTGGTATCAGAGGGGTTTGCTCTTTCTCTGTTTTTCTTTGCACGTCTCTAACGAAGTTGGGATATAAGGAGTTAGGGCTTGAACTGGTCGAACCTTTGCAAGACCAGCGTTATAAATCCCGACGGCCTCCCATGGCGGATGAAAAGAAAGACGAGGGGACAGGAGATCCTATCAAAATCTTGCTCGAAGAAGCCCTCGAGTGACAAAGGAACACGATGATGGAAAACTTTGCCCAGATCCTTTAGCGGCTACCTAGGGGTGACGCACCGGCTTCCAACAACTACTCTGGAATCGCCAAACCCTTTAAGGTACAAGTTAACTTTGAAATCCCCATATTTGAGGGTCAGATAGATGCAGATGTCATAGATAAATGGTTAAATATGCTAGAAGGGTATTTTTCTGTTCATGATTTTTCCAAATGGGAAAAGATTACTTTCGCTCTTTTCAAAGTAGCCCCCCATGTCAAGGACTGGTAGGAAACCTACTAGGAGGAGAAGGATGAAAGTATGAGCTCACTATTTTTAGCCACACCCACTTGGAATTCATTCTGGAATGCCATCAAGGAGCAGTACTACCTTGTCAAAAGCTATGAGGATAAATACATAAAGTGGACCACGCTGCGGCAAGGAAGGGACCAAGATGTGCTAGAGTTCACAAATATTTTTCATACCCTTCGCACAAAGTTGGGTATCAAGGATTCTGAGCTACATTTGGTACTCAAATACCGCGGTTGCTACACAGGTACATCCAAGACGAGATGGAGTTCTTGAAAATCTCCTCGCTAGGCATGACATATTGATACGCTGTCAAGATCGAGTAGATGTTTAAACAAAAGAAGCGAGACTTTGGATCTACGAATTCGAAGAACAAAGGATAAAGCCAAGGCAGGGTGACCCAAGACAATCCGTCGAAGCCACAAGAAAAGAACAACACCACGAAGTCAAAAAAAGACACAGGAAAGTGGTGTGAGTTCCATAAGAGCCCCACTCATAACAAAAGTGAGTGTCGGACCAAGCAGTCGCTGGTGGCCGAGTTGAAGGCTTCAGAATTAGATGCATGTTCCGACCCAAAGTTAGAACCCGACAAGGGAAATGACAAAGGGAAGAAAATCACTGATGCAGAGCCCAACGTCACTGTTGCCACCGCCAAGGTTCAAAAGAATGAACCCGAAGAGCTAGAGGAGGGGGACTGTCTTTTCCACTCATAGATGTGGGTGAAGGGTTCACCACTGCAATTCATTGTCGACAGTGGGAGCCAAAAGAACCTCATTTCAGCAGAGGTCGTGAAGCAGCTAGGCTTATCGACCACATCACACCCGCAACCGTACAACATCAGATGGCTTCACCAAGGGCGAGATCTCCGAGTTTGCCAGCAGTGCTGCCTTCCCTACAACATCAAGCCCTTCACAAATGAGGTATTGTGTGATGTTGCACCTCTTGATGTTTGTGATGTATTATTAGGCCAACCATACTTGTGGAAGCGACATGTTGTGTATGAGTCAAAGCCTTGTGCTATTATTATTTCTTTGGATAATTCATTATACAGGATACCGGAGGTAGCCCCACCTACCGCCACCTCTTTGATCTCTACTAAGAAATGCAACAAGATCATCTCCCAGACTAGGAAATTCATTTTATGTTTGGTATGCTCCCAAAGTAAGGGGAAGATCGTAGCCACATCCATGGCCCCCAGGAAGGGTTCCTCCACGTAGCAGAAGCAGGTGGATACGATCATGAAAGAAGATAGGGACATATTCTCCTCACCCACAGGGGTATCGTTGCACTGTTAAGTCAAGAATTCGTCCGACCTGACTTCCAGAGCACATCTACCCAACGGGCCGATCTATCGCCACTCCATTATGGAAAATGCCAAGTACAAGCAGCGACATGATCAAAATCGGGTGCCACACAAGTTTCAGGTGGGCGACAAAGTCTGGTTGCACTTGCAGAAAGAACGCCTTACAAGAGCCCATCAGAAGCTCAAACCACTCTGATATGGTCCTTACACCATTACCAAGGCTGTGGGAAACAATGCTTTGGAGCACAACATTCCCCCATTCCTTTGCTTGCACCGAGTGTTCAATGTGGACCACCGTCGACCATGCTTCCCACCATTACTGGACACAACAGAAGTTGCAGAACAACTCACCAGGGACCAAGTTTAGCAGAAGTTTCCTCATCTCATGGAGGAACTCAACGCAATGGGGACCATTACTTCCTAAGGGGGGAGGAATGATCCAGGTGGATTTTGGTGGCCACCCACCTATCCCACTTGGTGATCTGAAAATCACTTGTGTGTGATCTCAGTTAAATAATTAATGAATGAAGGTATTACAGACTCGTGCTGGTGTGTGTCTATGTTATCTTAGGCAACAGATCGATCAGATTGCAAAATACAAAGACACTGGAAAAATGGAATACGGTAAGAGAAACACAGTAAGCAATACAAGAACACAACACATTAATAAGGAGTTCACCCTATTCTCTAGGGCTACATCTCCGATCCAACTCTCAATGGTGGCCTTCTTTTATTGTGTCTTTAAAGCAGAGTTTTTACAGTGAGGAGCTTAACTCGAGTCTCCTGAAACAAATAATGCTTGGTAGGGTGGTTCTTGGATTCCCCAAGCCACTAGAGTGCACAGACTATTTCCTTACCAAATCTTGACCTCTCTGGTCTTTAATGGGAGGAGCCCAATGTGGTACTCAATTCCCGACAGATCCTCACAGGGATTACTTGAACCTCTCAAGCCTTCTGTCTGCTCGATGTTGCCTTAGGTCAGCTTGGCTCTCTATTTTCTACTTCTTGCTTCACTGTCTCTTTCCTCTTTTTTTTTATTTATTGTTCCCTTCTCTCGTTCTTCCTTCTCTTCTCTGTTCTATTTTTTATCTGTTTATGGCTTAAAGCCAATCTGTCCTTGACTATTCGCTTGCTCTTCCGCCCCTTCGGATCGTCTGCTGCTGTTCGCTTGGAGTTCCCTGCCTCTGCGTCATCGCCAACGTCTCACAGGGAGGTGGCCACTTGCCCTCTCACAAACTGCGCCAGCTCTTCCTCGACAGTTCGGTATTTCAGTTACACTGTGGAATGACTCATCTGCTAACTTAGCGGTCAAATTGGACTTCAGACTTTTATATGCCGCGACTAAATTTCCCCCGTCAAATTCGGTTTCTCATCGGGCACAATCTCCGCCGTCAGATCTGGAGCCCCCAGATCCTACGCTGTTTGCTCTTTTAATGCGGTTGACTTGCTCGACCGTTAGCCTGCGATGAGAGGCAGTTTTCTCTCTCATCCGCTGGACACGCGTCGTGCGATGAATGTAATCGCTCGTTCTCTGCCCAAATCCGCTTACCGCCCAATATACATCTGATATATGACCGGTTTTGGAGCGCGGGACCCACCTTTCGCCTTAGCGCTTTCCCTACGGTTTCCTGGCTTCCCCTGCGACCGAGCGCTCAGGGCTTTTCCTTCTTGAGGGGTTTTGCGCATCAGAAATGGCCTTCGTTTCTCGATCCGGGCTTCCTAACTGGTAGTTTTCCTCCTGCGCGGTCTCCATGGGCCTCGATCAACGCGATTTGACCGAGGTCCTCGTCGTTCCTTGCTGGCTACAAACTGCCACTGTCCAGAGGTCTTCCTGATAGCTCTTTGTTCACAAATTTTGAAGTCTGTCATGATTCGATACAATCATAACACTTTGCTAATTTTCATGGATCCAATTCGGATCACGACCTTCCCATTGAAAAGCTTTTGGACCACCAAAAGCTGGTTTTCAAGCATCGACTAAGTGAGGGTACAACTGTCTCACTTGTCCAATCTCTATCCACTTTGCACCGCTTAGCTTTGAACCCTTGAGCCTAACTTTGAGGTACTCAACATCTCCCTTGCACGTCGTCCTCACCTTCCTGTCCAAAATTGTGTCTTCCTGCAATTCATTAAGATATTCAGGTAGCAGGTCATCAATAGAAGGCAATTGACTCTGCTCTTCGGGATCCTCAAGTAGTGAAGGTTCAAACAATCTCAAGCAATTTGCATTTACGACTGAGTAGATGTGCATGTAAATTGATAGATCAAGGCGAAAAACATTCTCACCAATCTTCTGAAGTATCTTGAAGGGTCCATACCTAATAGGCTTTATCTTTTTAACTTCACCTTGCATCCTGTTCTTGCTGATATACAGCCAGACTTGGTCACCAACTTGGAAACTATGCTCCATCCGATGCTTGTCATGCCTTACCTTGTATTTGGCTTGGCTCTTTTCCAGCTGTTTCTGTACTGCCTGGTGGATCTCTTGGATTTGTTCAATGAACCTAGTTTCCCTGTCCACATCACTGTGTCCCTCAACTGTGGTGTCTTTACCAAAGACAAAATCCAAAGGAGACCTTGGTGTGAAACCAAAACAGGTCTCAAAAGGAGATCTCTGTGTAAAAGAATGTTTTGCTCTGTTGTAAGCATGATGCACATAACATAAATGTTCATCCCAAAGCTTAAGATGCTTGCTGCAATATCCTCTGAGTAATTGGATCACTGTCCTGTTAACTACTTCTGTCTGGCCATCAGTTTGTGGATGAAAAGCTGTGCTTTTCTTCAGTTTGGTGTCCATCATTTCCCACAGACTTGACCAAAACTTCCCCACAAATCGGGTGTCTCGATCAGATACAATGGAAGTGGGTAATAAAAAATGAACCCATACATGTTCAAAGAACAGTTTTGCAGTTTGTTCAGCTGTAGTTTGTTTATTACAAGGTATCAAAATACACATTTTGCTGAACCTATCCACAACAACATATAGATAATCATGACCTTTCATAGATTTAGGCAGTCCTCCACAAAATCCATGGAAACACTTTCCCAAGGGTGAGAAGGAACCGGTAATGGAGCGTACAAGCCTAGTTTTCTATTGCTGGGCTTGCTTTTAGCACACATAGTACATCCTCTTACATATCTAGAAATTGTCTCATTCATTTTTGGCCAATAACAAAATCTTTGCAGCTGTGCAACTGTTTTACTTACCCCAAAGTAACTTGATATTAGAGAAGTCTGTGCTTCTCGAATTATTTTTTACTCTTTCAGTTTGTGGAATGCATAACTTCCCACAATTGTATAAGAGTCGGTCCTTTACATGATAATCCAATTCTTCTACTCATTTGCCTTGACTTAAAGTTGCATGTACATCTTTAAAGTCTATATCTTGAGCATATTGTTCAATGTAGCTCTCATGTAACACAGAATTATGCTTAAGTATAGTAGATGCATTTATAATGGGTCTAGATAACATATCTGCAACTTTATTGTGTATGCCCTTTTTATATCTGATGACTAAATGAAATTGTTGTAGAAAACCCATCCATCTATAGTGTCTTGATTGCTGCAACTTAGTTTGCGAGTGTAAATATTGAAGTGGTTGCTGATCAGTATGTATTACTGTCTCTTTGCCCATTAAGTAATGTTTCCACTTTTTCACACTCTGTACTAATGCATACAATTCTTTATCATATGTAGGATAGTTAACTACTGCAGAATTAAATGTCTCAGAATGATAACATATGGGTTTACCGTGCTGTGTCAACACTGCTCCCATGGCATAGTCACTGGCATCTGTTTGGATCTCAAATGGTCTTTGAAGATCAGACAGTGCTAGTACATGTGCTGTACTAATATTTTCTTTCAAGGTGCCGAAGGCTTTCTGCTGTTTGCCTCCCCACTGAAACACCTTGTTCAATCCTATTAAAGCATGTAAGGGAGCTGCAATTAAGGAAAAGTTAGAAATGAACTTTCTCCAATATTGTGCTGCTCCTAAGAAGCTCCTACCTTCTGTAGCAGATTTGGGTTTAGGGCAGTTTACAATGACTACCACCTTAGAGGGATCTATCTTCAATTCACCACCCCCTACTATATGACCCAAATAATTCAGAGATATTTTGCCAAATTCACATTTTGAGAGTTTAACATAAAGTTTTTCTCTTTTCAAAACATCTAGTGTCTGCTTACCATGCTTTAAGTGTTCTTCCCACGTTTTGCTAAATATCAGAATGTCATCCAGATACACAATAACAAAATCATCAAGAAAAGGTCTGAGTACGTCATTCATTAATCTCATGAAAGTAGCGGGAGCATTAGTTAAGCCAAAAGGCATAACCAACCACTCATACAATCCCTGCTTTGTTTTGAAAGCAGTCTTCCATGCATCTTGTTCTGCAACTCTGACCTGATGGTATCCACTATGCAAGTCTAACTTGGAGAAATAAACAACTTCTTTCAATTGATCTAAAAGATCATCTATGCAAGGAAGGGGATAACGATTTTTGATTGTTATCTTATTCAGTGCTTGGTAATCAATGCACATTCTCCACGAGCCATCTTTCTTTCTCACCAAAACGATTGGTGACCCACATGGTGATGTGCTAGGTCTGATGAACCCCTTCTCGAGCAACTCCTGCACATGCTTCTTGATTTTAGCATTCTCTAACGCGGACAACCTCTTATACCTGTGGTTGTAGTGGTTGTTTCATCTCCTGAGTTTGACCCCAAATCTTTCTGAATAGCTGCAGTAGTATTCTTCTTCTTGCTCTCGAACTTCTTAGGTCTCAGATCTGAATGCAGAATCCAACAGTGCTCATCATCATGCCCATCCTTTTTACAGTGAGTGCATGAAGCCTTGCTTTTCTGTGCAGTGTTAGCCTTCCTTGCTTTCCATTTCTGCTTTCTTTTCTCCTTATTCTTGCTTGCAGTGGGTTGAGATGATCCCCCAACTTCTGGACTTCCATTCTTTCCTCTAGCTTCTAGATGAGTAGCTTGTACAGATACCTCATCTATACTAGTGGGATTAAACATGAGGATAGTGTGCCTCATGTAGCTGTGTAGACCACTAATGTACTTCAACAAAGTCTCAGGTGAGTCTGATGAAATTCCTAGAATCAATGCTCTCTTTCTAAATTCTGGAGTGTACCCTTGCACACTTTGCCCTTTCAACTGTCGAAGAGTTTGCCAACTCATCATGGCTTGCTACATGTAGGCCAATGGATAGGACTGCTTTTTGATTGCAGAAACAAATTCACTCCAGACAGAGATAGTCTTACCATGTCTTTTCATGTCAGCTTGGGTTCTGCCTTCCCACCAGACCAAGGCAGTGCCTCCAAGGTGTAGGCTTGCCAGCTGAATCTTGCTCTTGTCAGAATCGATATTCTGCTCTCTGCAATAAACATCAATTTGTCTAATCCAATTGTCCAACTTTTTTGCATTCAACTCTCCATCATATATAGGTAAATCAAATTTGACATCTATTTTTATCAAATATGCTTTATTTTTGTGTTCAGGGCTATTAGGAGGTGTGAGAAAGCGTTCCTCTTTCCCTTTGCCTTTTGAGTGGTCATGGAAGTGAGACTCATCTTCTCCTTTGTCTTGTTTAGAGATTGATGAATCTTCATCCTTATGTTTTCTAAAGTCCCTATACATTTCTTCTACCATGGATTTTATGGCTAGGAAACTATCTATGAATTGAGGGTCTGGCCCCATAGAACCTTCCTCTGACATTGTCTTCCGAGGATAGACTTTCCCAATTTCAGGATTAGTTTCGACCAACTCTCCTTCTCCTAATTTGAGCTTTGATCTAGTTAGCATTCAACAACTAATCGAACACAAGCTTGTCTAACCTTAACAGCCTAGAGCTCTGATACCACTTGATTTGAAAATCCCTCGTGTTTGATCTCAGTTAAATAATTAATGAATGAAGGTATTACAGACTCATGTGCTGGTGTGTGTCTATGTTATCTTAGGCAACGGATCGATCAGATTGCAAAATACAAAAACACTGGAAAAATGGAAAACGACAGGAGAAACACAGTAAGAAATACAAGAACACAACACATTAATAAGGAGTTCACCCTATTCTCCAGGGCTATGTCTCCAGTGCAGCTTTCAATGGTGGCCTTCTTTTATTGTGTCTTTAAAGCAGAGTTTTTACAGTGAGGAGCTCAACTCGAGTCTCTTGAAATAGATAATGCTTGGTAGGGTGGTTCTTGGATTCCCCAAGCCACTAGAGTGCACAGACTCTTTCCTTACCAAATCTTGACCTCTCTAGTCTTTAATGGAAGGAGCCCAATGTGGTACTCAATTCCCGACAAATCCTCACACGGATTGCTTGAACCTCTCAAGCCTTCTGTCTGCTCGATGTTGCCTTAGGTCAGCTCAGCTCTCTGTTTTCTGCTTCTTGCTTCACTGTCTCTTTCTTCTTTTTTTCACTGTTCCCTTCTTTGGTTCTTCCTTCTCTTCTCTGTTCTTTTTTTGTCTGTTTATGGCTTAAAGCCAATCTGTCCTTGACTGTTCGCTTCCTCTTCTGCCCCTTCGGATCGCCTGCTGCTGTTCGCTTAGAGTTCCCTGCCTCTACTTCATCGCCAACATCTCACAGGGAGGTGGCCACTTGTCCTCTCACGAATTGCGCCAGCTCTTCCTCGATGGTTCGGCATTTCAGTTACGCTGTGGAATGACTCATCCGCCAACTTAGCGATCAAATCAGACTTCAGACTTTTATATGCTGCGACTTAATTTCCCCTGTCAAATCCAGTTTCTCATTGGGGGCAATGTCCGCCGTCAGATTTGGAGCCCCTAGATCCTATGGTGTTCGCTCTTTTTGCGCGGTTGACTTGCTCGAATGTTAGCTCGTGATGAGAGGCGGTTTTCTCTCTCATCCGTTGGAAACACATCGTGCGATGAATGGAATCGCTCGTTCTCTGCTCAAATCTGCATACCGCCCAATATGCCTCCAATATACCGCCGGTTTTGGAGTGCGGGAGTCGCCTTTCGCCTAAGCACTTTCCATACGGTTGCCTGGCTTCCCATGTGATTGAGCGCTCGGGGCTTTTCCTTCTCGAGGGGTTTTGCCCAGCGATGCGTGATTAGCACTAAGCGCATCAAAAATGGCCTCCATTTCCCGATCCGGGCTTCCTAACTGCCAGTTTGACTTCTGCGCGGTCTCCATGGGCCTCTTGCTGGCTACAAACTGCCACTGTCCAGAGGTCTTCTTGATAGCTCTTTGTTCATAAATTTTGAAGTCTGTCCTGATTTGTTAAAGTCATAACACTTTTCTAATTTTCATGGTTCCAATTCGGATCACTTGGACCCCCACAACTGTCTCTTTCAGTTTCCTTAATTCTAGCACAATTTACTATTTTTAGCAGTTTTTTCGGGTCCTCAACTTCCGCAGCTATTTTGAAGCCCTAAACGACGTTTTTTTGGAAAACTGGGAGAAACATGGGTTGATGAATTGATGTTGCTCATCCCAAAGTTTTAGTCCTCGGATAGATCTTTCTAACGAAGTATTGTTTGCGTCAAACGAAGATCGTATGCCAAAGTTACGACCCCAGGAAGTTGATGTACCAATTTACCCGAAACAGGGCCCATAGTTTGGCACTTCATCTCCTAGGGTTAGGTTTTTGCATGTTTAGGGTTTTCCATTGTTTTTCAACAATAAATAGGCCTTCAAGCCTCGTTGTAAGATAGTTCAGAGGCATTTAGCCACCACATCTCTTCTTAGAGATAAGCTACCATCGCCCTAGCTGGTTTATTTCCATTTCTGTTTGTAAGCCTATTTCAATATTTTTCATTAATGAAATGAAGTATTATTGCTACTGAATTTCTGTATTTATGGTTATATCTATAATGTATTGCGTTCCTGTTTAAATTTGGATCAATAAGAGGGAAAGGAAGTACTTAGTAAAAGAATTCAATACCATCAAGAAGAAAGAAAATGAAACGGTGGTAGATTTTAACCAAAGGTTCAACAAATTGCTGAAGGATATGACTCTGGACTATAAGCATCCTGACAAGGCAATATTGGAAACATACTTTGAGGCTTATCATGTAGAAGTACAATATGATGTAAGACGTGCTAACCTTGTCAGTTTAGCTACTGCCCAAAACATAGCTAAAGAGTTGGAAAATGATAAAAAAAGGCTTTAGGAAAATCCGAGATCCTTGGTTATGAAAGAATTCTAGTCAAAGTTAAATAAGAGTTAGAAACGGTAAAAGAATTGACCAAATTGGTTAGAGAGATGGAAATTAAACATGCTAAACAAATAAGTGACATGCAAAAACAATTAATACAAATGGAAAGAAGCCAAATGCCGACTATGCCTCCTTGAAACAATAATAACATAGGTAACAATAACAACCAATGGCCAAGCAAGAATATATCAAATGATGAAAGGCCTCCTACAACACTTGAGTCTGCTAACATGGTTGATGAATCTATCCCCTTCTGCAGATCTTGTGATAGTTTTCATGAAGAAAGCGGATGTGCCTTTGCTAGAAGGATCTTAGAGGAAGGTAGAAATCAACAAAATAATAATACAAGTCAAGATGAATCTAATGAAAGTCGATGTGCTAATATGATTTCTTTAGACTTCGCAACAAATACCTTCAATTAAGAGAAGGAGCCCATTACTAGGCATATGGTGAGAAACCGTCTCAGGAACAAGTTCTAGAGCTTGCAAAGAATAAAGGCTATACATATCAAAAGAAAGGTAAAGGTCAAAATCAGAATAAGCAAGTTCTCACTGAAAGATACAAATATGGTTTGAACATGAATTGAGCTGCATGGATAAATAACATTAATATGTTTGTTCTAGTGCTTGAACTTTTAAAAATCTGTCTCAAAGGGCATCATTCTTCAGGCTTCTCAATATGGCTCAGCAGAGCAATGTCGAAAACTCTAAATATGAAGAGATTAAGTTGAAAGATATTAACTGCTATATGACTAATGAGGATCATCAGTTGTTCTTCCTTACTTTGGACATAAATGATAGATCACTCCACAATTGCATGCTTGATTCTGGTGCATCTACAAATGTTATGACTAAGAAAGTTATTGAACTATTGAATTTGAGAATTTCTAGGCCTTACCATAACATTTGTTCAATGAATTCTAGAAAGGTTGAAGTCCTTGGTGTGATTAAGGATTTACAAGTTGCCTTGGCTGATTATCCATACAAAATCATTACCATGGATATAACAATCATTGATGTACCGGATGTATGGGGAATGCTTATCTCCAAAAAGTTTGTAGTTGACTTAGGTGTGTACATTCAAATGGATTTATCTTATGCCACTATCCCTGCAACAACAAGTGGAATGGTAAGGTTATACAGAGAGGTAGAAAGAAGATACCATGTGGAGGTTCCAAAGAAGTTGGAAAATGGTGAACATGTTATATCACAAGAGAATCTGCTTCATTTCCAATCAGGGATATGCCACTTTTTCCACCGCCCAACCCCTTCACCAAGCAAAAAAAGAGGAGGATTTAAACATGATGCATACATTCAACATAGTGATGAGTAGTTACACTAGCAAAAAAGAATGAAGTTTCAACAAGGGACATCTGAAAATCAACCAAGTGATCTATCAGTCAGGAGACAAATGCTCGAGATTGTTCCTCATCGATGAGATCTGATGCCACGAGCATCATTTTGTATAATATCTCTAACTCTACTCACTTTTATTTCATGTCAGTAAATAGTTTTACTTTCAACATTTAAATTATGCTATTTACATTTCAGTTTATTAGAGTAGATTTTTTCTATTCCAACGGTATTTCTATATATGCATGATGATTCCGATGTTGTGTTGAATGTATATCTATTTGATGGACTTCTGTTTTCTTGGATGCATGATTATGGGGTTCTCACATTACTTCATGGAAGCGACGTGTCCCCATATGGTGCCAAAGGTTGCACTCAAATTGTCAAAGTGCCAAGGAAACGGAAGTGCCAATTTTTTCAATAGGATCAAATCACATATCAACAGTCCATGTGTCATGGTCAACCTATTTTGCAAGTTATATGATGTAAATTATCCTAGTAAGACCTTGAGTATATGTAAAAACCTAGGTAAGCCTATGATTTTGGCGACGAATTTCATCTTAGAAGGTTTTTTAACCTCACTGATTATCTCTGTTTTTAAACACGGCTAATCAGAAGAGCGTTTTCTCCTCCAATTTAAACCCCAAAACTAGGGTGAAATTTATTGTCAAAATATTAGGTGAGTCCTAGTGTTTTTAGTTGAGTCAAATGCAAAAGTGATTCGGGAATAATTTAAGCTATTTGGCTTAATTATTTTATTACAAATCACTTGGTCTACTATATCATATTGTGTTGCAGATAGGTTATGTGTATTGAGGGTCTATCCAAAATGTGTATTCTCCTTTTGAGGGTTGAAAATATAAAATCTTATGTATTAGATGGTGGAAAAATAATTAAATCTCCTCAGGGGTAAATTAATTATTTTTTTCTGGAAAAATAAAATAAAAATCCTAAGCTAGAAAATTAATTAATTAGAGTCAAGTTAATTCGTCTTAGGAAAATTAATTCTCCAAGTGGAAAAATTCGTGGGTTTTAAAAGAATTATTTTTTAAAGGTCCTCCAAGAAAATTTGGACCCTTGGACTTTGGTGGTTAAGTCAAAGTCAAATTTTTGAAAAAATTAGCCCAAAACAATTAATTTTGAGCTAATTAAATTAGAATTAAATGATAAATTCGAAAATTTCTCAAAAATAAAAAAAATCAATGGTTAAGATTAAAAGATCTTAAAGTGTTTATCGACCAAGATTATTTTGACAAAGATCAAAGAAACTAGCCGTTATTTTTCCACTTGCAGGATTTATCTATAGATTAGAGAGTCATTTGAGTCTTTAGTCATCTTGATCTCTAGCTAGAATTTGCTGCTGAAACATTTTTATAAACTATTGCCCCACTGAGAACTATTTTTTCTGCTATAATAAAAGACTTTGGGGTGCAACTCGATGTGTTTTTTATTGATCTATGGTATGTACTAACTACGGACTTCCTATGTTTGGTTTTATATAATTATTTTGAGATAATACATAGTGCTTGCAGGTACTTCAGTGCTTGGTCTCCAAGTTCACAAACTATGGGCAAGGACCATTTTGCTTGGATCCTAAGTTTTTATATGGTGGATTAAATCTTCGCTATGGCTATAGTGAGCATAAAATTTTCTAAAACATTTCTAGTGGTTCATAAAGGAAAAAATATTATAATTTTTTTTTATCTTTCAAAATCTATTTGCAACCTTTATATAATTTGTAAAATAATTTTGTAATTTTAATTGTAAATTATTTTCTAACTTGTGTTGGGTTTTTTTGTTTTAGATTTATATTGTATATATTTGGGGTTTGGGTATTTTATTTTAAAATTTTACAGGTTGGATCAAGGGAGGAGCTAGATCTAAGCCTTTGAGGCTAAGATCTAGCCTCTTGAAAATTTTGCAGGGCTACACAGTGAATATGTTTTAGCAAATTCAGATCCAAGGAAGAAAAAAATTTCAAGACATGAGTTTCGCTTTTCAGCCCTCCCGGGACCATATTCGGCCCCTCCAAGGCCTACGTCAGCTTTCCTCCCTTCTGCGTCATCCTTTTTCAACCTTTTGAGGCTGGCCGTGAGGCCTAGAGGTCTCGACCTCCTCCGCCCTTCCCCGCGTAGAGGGGCTTCGCCCTTTTTTGGGCTAGCTGTGGCCTTCTTTGACCTCGATCTCCCTCTAGAAGGCTAGATGTTAGCCCTAGAGGGCTTGATGTGGGCTTATAGCCCCTGAAACCCTCAGCCCTTGGGCCTCTTCCTCCTCTGGCGTTGACCTTTTCTGGCCTTCTCTTGCCATACCAGCCCCCAATCTATCATCCTAACCTCCTTATCCCTCAACGTTGGCCTTCCTTGGCCTAGCGTTGCCCTTTCCTTGGACTCTTTTTCCTTATTCTGAATTTTTAAGACTAATTTGCAGGTTTAGGGTTTCTAAAATTGTGATTTTGAAGTGACATCTTCATCCAAAATTTTTGGGCCACTTGGGCAAGTACTTCTACAAGGCTTGAGGCCTAGGGTTTGACCTCTAAACCTTATTTTTATCTTTGTTTTATTACAACAGTTAGATCAATGATAATTAGGCCCTGAAATCATGTGTTAAATGGTCAAAATTGTTCAAAATGGCTAAATATTGATTTTCCTAGACTTTGGCCAACTTGGGCACCTTAGATCTAGCCTAAATATATTTTTATACGCTAGAATTTACTACATAACTAAAAATTTCAGATCTAAAATTTTGAAGCATACACTTAAAAATGGTCAAAAACTCAAAATTTTTAGTTACAGTGAAATTTTCCTATTTGTTGGGGTTCTGGGCATTGATTATGGTATGTTCTATGCTTAAGAGAAATTTCCTTCAATTCTTCTTATTAGTCCAATGGCAATTTCTAGTATAGCAATCACATTAACATGATAGTAAAATGTTGATAGAACATAAATGAAAACAACAGAAGACAAGCCATGACAAGAGACAAAAGATGTGGCGCCAGCTAGGGACAAACCCTAATGCGGGGAAACCCTTTGATCAATTCTTCTATATTCTTCAATAATTCAGCAAAGAGAGAGAGAGAGATAGTACAATATCACAAATCTGTGATTTACAACAACAGTAATGAAAACCCTTGAACAACTATGACAAGGCGGATCAATCGACTCCAAATGTCCTCAAGACAACCTAGGAGAACTCGGCCTCCAACAATAGTAGATAGCAACCCAAAACAATGAATGGAAGGAGATCAAAACAACAGTCAATGCTACAACAACACTGTAGTGAGCCCTAACCAGTCAACACAGTCTTAAGCACATCCTCCAACAGGTCAATGCAGGCTGTCCAACAATGCAGATAGCCTAGGAGAGGCTGACCAACCCAAGAACGTAGTCACCTTCCTCTTTGTTGGTCAAACACATGCATAATTTACCCTTGTTGCTCCATAGTCAACCCTAGGTCAACGCTGTGCCAAAAATGGCTTGCGTCCTTCCTTCTCTCCCATGTGAGTGTCTTCCTCCTCCTACGTGTACCCAAGAGACTAGGAGAGAGAGGAATGAGACGGTGAGATGAGTGAGATAATGCCTTAAGGTCTCCTCTACTTATATGCCACATTAAGGTTTAGCTTGGGGTGTGCAACACTATTTTACTTGCTGGTCGACCTTGACAAATAGTCAAGAAATATAAATAAATTCATATCTCCATGAATACATGTCAGAATCAGATGATCGTTAGATCAATCCTACACCTCTCGACGAGAGGAATCCAAAAAAAATATTAGTTGCCATAAATAAGGTCACCCACATGGAGTTTGGCCCTAGTTTCCAATTTTAACACTCCCTCTCAACTAGGGAGAACTCCACCTGCTAATCCATTTGTCTGTCGGTACTATCTCTGCCATCAAATGCACTTCCCTGCACTGCTCGGCTCTGCTCTGAACTATGAAGAAGAAGAAATGATCGAGAATGTATCATACCATCCTCTACTGACCCAAAGTCAATCCCAGATAAAAGAGAGTGTCCAATAACACTCTTACTAACCCGAAGTCAGTCCCAATGAAGAGAGCGTGTCATATCACTCTTACTGACTCAGAGTCAGTTCCAATTGATCCCAGGTCAATGTCATCCTAGCATAGGGAGTACGATAGATACACGATGTGTCCATCAATACTAGTATGGTCTCTATCCTCATTTCCCTACTCATTGGCCAGATGAGAGGTACTTCCCATGAGTACCAGATTGCATGGGTAGGATGTCTCGGTAGGAGAAGGATGAACCACTCATCTTTCCTACATGTCACCATAGGGTATCACAGGGGAAGGCTGAATCATTCACCTTGTACATAGCGCACCACTGGGGGAGGGTGAGTCACCCTATGGTCGCTCGTCGCTCTAAGAAGTACCCCAATCCCTCTGGAGCTCCCAGAGCTCAATGTATGCATCATACAAGACCCTTATAGGAGGGTCTCTCAATGACTCCTAGTCGTTCTTAGAAAGTCAAGAATTTGACCTTTCCCAGGGGCTTCTTCAGAATGTCAGCGACCTGTTCATCTATCCCAATATGATGGAGCCTTGTTACTCCTCATTGTACCATATCCCGGATAAAGTGGTACCTAATATCGTTGTGCTTGGAGCGATCATGAAATACGAGATTCTATGATAAACGAATCTCACTCTGGTTGTCGCAGAGGATCACGGTAGTATCCAACGTGTGTCCAAACAGCTCACTAAAGAGCTCCCTCAACCAGACAGCCTCATAGGAGGCCATACTCGCAATAATGTACTTTGCCTCAGCAATGCTCAAAGCCACCGACTTTTGCTTCTTGCTCATCCAGGAGATTGAGGCAGAACCAAAAGAGAAACAACACCCGAAAGTGCTCTTTCGGTCCACCACACTACCTGCCCAATCAACATCGGAATATCCATTTAGCCTCACATCTCCAACAATGTATCTCAACTCATGAGTGATTGTGCCCCTAAGATATCTCAGAAGATTCTTGGCACCAATCCAATGTGAGTGGTGAGGCTCAACCATATATTGGCTCAACGTGTTCATTGCAAAACATATATCCGGATGGAAGTTTATCAAGAACATCAATGCTCCTATGAGTTGACGATACTCATAAGCATTTCCCAAAACGGGTTTGGCAACACTATTGCATAACTTCTTGAAGTTAAGCTCCATTGGGGTAGTCACGGATTTGCAGTCCACCATACCAAATCTCTTCAATATCTTTACCACATATTTTCCTTGAGATAGGAAAATTTCTCATGGCTTTTTCCAGACCTCCAACCCTAGGAAATAGTGCATTAGTATTAGGTCCTTCATCTCAAATTCAGAAGCCAACTCCCTCTTACATTTGTGAATGAGAGGGTTTGCACCTGTCAAAAAGAGGTTGTCAACATACATCACCAATATGAGAGGCTTATCATCCTCAACCTTAAAGTAAAGGTTTGGATCAACTTCACTCCTAGTGAATCCCAACTTCATCAAGTAGCTATGGATCCTCTCATACTAAGCTCGGGGTGCTTGCTTCAACCCATAGAGGGCTTTCTTCAACCTGCATATGTGAGATTCCCGATTATGAATCTCAAACCCCTCGGGTTGTTCCACATAGACTTCCTCTTTAATCAAACCATGAAAGAAAGCGGTCTTGACATCCATCTGATATAGGTTCCATCCTTGTGAAGCGACAAGGGCTATGATCGAGAGGATATTGGTGTATCGGGAAATAGGTGCAAATATCTCATCATAATCTACCCCTTGCTTTTGAGAGAAGCCTCAAGAAACAAAGCGAGCCTTGTACTTTTCAACACTCCCATAAGCTCCATGCTTGATTTTGTAAAGCCACTTCGAGGTGACAATTGTTTTGTCCTGGGGTCTGGGGACCACATCCCAGACATCATTCTTCATGATGGACTCGTATTCCTCATTCATAGCATCCTTCCATACTTGATGCTTCACGGCTTCTTCGAACGATGAAGGCTCATTTTGAATGATGGTGCTCATAATAGTCAAGTATCCCTGATACCTGGTCGGCTTCTTACTTTCACGGAAAGTCCCTCTGGGTGCAATATGTCCCTCGGCATCATCAAGTGTCCCCCTAAGCCATGAGGGCCTCTTCCTAGAAGAGGAAGGTTCTTGCGGAGGGGGATCAATAGGATCCATAGGTTCTTCCACATTGGGCATCATCTCATCTTCCTTCTCATCCGGCTTCCTGGTGTCAGCTTCTTTATCTTTCCTTAGAATAGGAAGATTGTCAACCTTGCTAAGAGCCATATCTTCATCAAAGGTGACATCATGACTTATCTCGACTTCCCTTTGACCAGCCACATAGATTCTATAGCCCTTAGAATTTTCGTTATAGCCCACAAAGATTCTCTTCTTTCCAGATGCACCCAATTTGCTTCTTTTCTCTTTCGGAACATGAAAATATATGGGACTTCCAAAAATTCTAAATTCTTGGAATCCAACACTTGATGAGGGCATTGGTTTTGAACATATACGACAGTCTTCGCAATTTCGGCCCATAGAAACTTCGGAAGCCTTTGATCATGGAGCATGGCACGAACATCTTCCATAATCATACGATTCTTGTTTTCCACCACACCATTCTGCTCAGGAGTGTATGGTGTTGTGGTCTCCCTCTTAATGCTAGCTTCTTTGAAAAAGTCATGAAACTCATTGTATTCATACTCGGTCCCATTATCAGTCCTTAAGATCTTGATACTTTTCTCAGTTTGATTCTCGATCAAGGCTTTGAAGTGACAGAACCATGAGAACACTTCATCCTTCTTTTTCAAGAAGTATATCCAAGTCTTGCAAGAATAATCATCTGTAAAAGTGAGATAATATAGATATCCTCCCAAAGAGTTTACGGGCATCATACTAGATATGTCGAAGTGAACCAACTGCAAATGTCAGAGGTCTTGCTATCGCTTGAGGGGAATGGTCCCCCTTTTGAGCTTTCCTTCGGCACATCCTGGACATACACCTTCATGATCTATTTTGAATTTGGGCATCCTAGTCACCATTTGTCTCGCATTGGGTAGAGCCTTATAATGAAGGTGGGCAAACCTCCGATGCCATAGTTCAGATTGTAAAGATGTGTCGCAAGACATGACTCCCAATGGACTTCCTGCAACTTGATATAAATATTCAACTCGAAACCCAAGAGTGAAAGCATCTTTAAAGTGCTTTTTCCACACACGTACCTTGTCATCGATGAAGGCCAGCTTGTAGCCTTTGTCTTCCATTGCCAAAATGGACACCATGTTCTTCTTGAGATCAGGTACATATAAGAGTTCTTGCAAATGAATTGTGTTACACTGATTTAATTGAAGAGTAACATTCCATACACCAATTATGGGATAGGTGGAATTGTCTCCAAGAATAATCTCCAAGTTTGCCTCCTTCTCTATCAGATTAGAGAGAGCTACCTTGTAACCAGTGAAGTGCCTTGAGGCACCATTATCAATAAGCCAATTTCCCAACGAGTCCGGAGGAGAGGTAGTGGAGAGGGCCGATATCAGATAATATTCATCTTGCTTATTGTTAACAACATTTGATTCATACTTGGAGTTCCTTGCTTTCTTGGAGGGTTAACCACTTCCTTGATTTCCTACATTCCTCTTTCCTTTTCCATTGAACCTGCGATTCCTTTGATTATGGTTGGAGTTGCCCCGGGAGTGATTTTGATCATCGTCATGTGATGTGTCCTTTCTATTTGGACACTCCCTCACATAGTGGCCAAACTTATTGCAAACGAAGCATCTTCCCTTCCTTCCACCTTTCCACCTTCCTTTTGGCATGAGAGGAGAAAGCAGTGGGATTACCTTTGTTTGAAGGCATTTCTCGCTCCACCATCCTTGTCTCTTCTTGAATGCATCTCGCTATCAATTCCTCAAATCCCGAAATTTGATCATTGTTGAGAAGAGTGGTTCTAAATACATACCATTCAGATGGGAGCCCTCCAATGGTAGTGATGGTTAGTTCTCTGTCAGAAATGACTTCTCCAATTGATAGGATATCATTCTTGATCTTAGTGATCCTTAAGAAGTAGGATTGAATATCTTCATCCTTGCCCGTCTTAATATCCTTCAACTTATTTTTGAGGAACAAAACTTGATTTGCATCACTAACTTTAAACAAGCTTATCAGTGTATCGTAGATCTCCTTGGAGGTGTTCAACTCGGAAATGTAGGCCACCAGACGCTTGTCAATTGAGTCCTGGATGATCTTCTTTGCTTTGAATTCACCCTTAGTGTACTTGTTCCTTGTAGCAGCCGATGCATTTGATGGAGGCTTCGTAATTTTGCCCCTCACATAGTCCAACACTTTCTGCTTTTCCAATGTCAGATCAAGAGACATCTTCCATCCGTGATAGTCAGACTTCTCACAGAGCTTGTCTTCGGCGGGGAAGTGCGATGAGGAACCCATGAAGCCTTTTGAATTTTGACTCTTTTCTTTTTAAATTGTCTTCAATAATTGCTCTTGCTCTTGTTTGGGCTTTGTCTTCACCTCAGCTCTGATACCATGTTAAATTATGGTATGTTCTATGCTTAAGAACAATTTAATTCAATTCTTCTTAATAGCCCAATGTTAATTTCCAGTATAGCAATCACATTAACATGATAATAAAATGTTGATAGAACATAAATGAAAACAAAAAAATACAAGCCAAGACAAGAGCCACAAGATGTGGCGCTAGCCAAGGACAAAACCCAATGCGGGGAAACCCTTTGATCAATTCTTCTATATTCTTCAATAATTCAACAGAGAGAGAGATAGTACAATATCACAAATCTGTGATTTACAACAACAGTAATGAAAACCCTTGAACAACTATGACAAGGTTGATCAATCAGCTCCAAATGTCCTCAAGACAACCTAGGAGAACTCAACCTCCAACAGCAGTAGATAGCAGCCCAAAACAATGAATGGAAGGAGGTCAAAACAACAGTCAATGCTACAACAACACTGTAGTCATCCCTAACCAGTCAACACAGTCCCAAGCACATCCTCCAACAGGTCAACGCAGGCTGTCCAACAATGCAGCTAGCCTAGGAGAGGCTGCCCAACCCAAGAACGCAATCACCTTCCTCTTCACCGGTCAAACACATGCATAATTTACCCTTGTTGCTCCACAGTCAGCCCTAGGTCAACGTTGTCCCAAAACTGGTCTGCGTCCTTCCTTCTCTCCCACGTGAGTTTCTTCCTCCTCCTACGTATACCCAAGAGATTAGGAGAGAGAGGAATGAGATGGTGAGATGAGTGAGCTAATGCCTCAAGGTCTCCTCTACTTATATGCCACGTTGAGGTTTAGTTGGGGGTGTGCAACACTATTTTACTTGTTGGCCGACCTTGACAAATTGTCAAGAAATATAAATAAATTCATATCTCCATGAATACATGTCAAAATCAGATGATCGTTAGATCAATCCTACACCTCTCGACGAGAGGAATCCAAGAAAAATATCAGCTGCCATAAATAAGGTGACCCACATGGAGTTTGGCCCTAGTTGCCAATTTTAACAATCTATTAGTGCTGTAGTAAATAGATTAGATCTAAAATTTTCTGATTCATAAAAGCCCTCCAAATTTATTTTTTCAAGTTTCAATAATTTTTGCCAATTTTTAGGCATATTGGGCATTAATTTAGCTAGTTGATTTTTAGTTTATTTATTGATGTAATAACTTATTACAAATCTAAAATATTGTTGAATAAACCATCATAAAATAAGCTAAACTCTTGGATTTACATTTGCTGGTCTTTGGAAAGTTTTATGCTTCATATGTTGGGAAAATACTATAATTTGGAGTGACATTTTCTACCGCTGTCATAACACTAATAAGTGCTGAAATTTTTCTGAAGTGCTACTATTGATTTGATTATTGAGATCTAACATTGGTGTCTTGCTCTAAGTTAGCAAAGTTTTCTGAATTTGACACCTAAAGCATTCCTACATTTAAGCTCTAGATCCTTGATCTTTTAATTGATATATGTTGTTCTAATACTTGAAATCTAATTGGCATCACTGTGTTTGACATATAATTGAATCATTGCTCTAAGGCTTTGGCATCTAGGTTGATCATCTTAAGCACTTGGCATCTAAGGCTTTTTTTTATTGGTTATCTTAAAAGGGTGTTTGGTTTATCCTAAATGGTATTGATCACTGTGGAAATATTGACATTTTACATCTTGTGGATAATCATTATTGGATAAGTGTTTTAGTTTTCTTTTGAACTGATCAAGCATCTCATAGACTAATCTTTGGTTGAAGTTTGCACTTGTATTTGTTAGTATTTATCTTATTTACGATTGTTGTCTCAATATTGTTAAATACTTTTGCTATAAAACTATTCACACTAAGTACTTAAGTAAAATAAACAATCTTAACTCAAGATAATTTCACTCATCATCTTGCATAAGCATTCTAGGATCTAACCTGCATTAAGAATTTATCTCCTAGCATAAGCTAGGCTGGTAGACTCTTAGGGCAACTCTTTTCAAATTAGTTTGAGAGATTCAACTCTTCCTAGTGGTTAACACAGTGACCTTCTAGTTGTCAGAGCCATAGTCTTTGCAGCGCCAGAGGCAATGGGTGAGTGGAACACAGGGGGAAGTATCATTAATCAGGCAGCTGTCTGCTTCCCATTGGCTTCCATTTCACAACTTACTTTAATGATTGGTTCTCAAAACAGTTAGGGGTAAGATTCCACTTAGACTAGGCATATAATTAAAATTAACGAAGATCACTGCATCTCACATAGGTCCTAGGACTTGCACATCATATAGGTTAGTCAATCATTCAAGTAGCGGGTGTCCATTCGGTCACTTGGTTTCAATTTACAATAAACAAGAATTGTGACTCCATTAAGACGCTGGTCTCATACTTAGAAATATAATCTAATCAACTATCTTGCTCAAATTCAACCAAGTGGCTAGGCCACTCATCCGTGTCTCCCAAACAAGTTGATTTCCAACTTGTTTTCCTTCACCGCATTCCATAGGAACTACCCCCCATAACTTGCTATTGGGAGGCAACTAGAATAGTGTGGGTAAAGATCAAAGTGACAATCCCCATCATGAGCGTTGTCGCGGTGCCTATGATTGTACAAGCACCGCGAAAACGCTCACGACAAGGGTTGTCACTCTGATCCCTGTCCTGAGCATTGTCGCGGTGCCTATACAATCTGGGCGACAACAACACCCTTTTCATAAAATTAAAATTTACCTTTCTTTTTATGTGTAATTCAATCTAGAATAATTCCACATGTCACTTACCTAAGTTGTAAATAACTTTATCCTATACAATGACATGATATGAATTACCATAAAACTAATACCATGAAATTCTCATATGCTTTATTAAATTTGAAAGACCAATCAAATCTTCCAAGAAAAACATAATGCCCCCCAAAAAAATATTAGCATTAAACATTCCAGCCATTGCAATATTATTCTATAACATATCTAATACTTGGGATACCTTTCCATCTCATTAAAAAAAGGATTAAAGAACAAAATAACCATCATTTTATTTAAGAAGCAATGATTAAGTATCATTAACTTGCGCATTATCTTCATTGCAATCCAATGCGACCATGCCTTGACTCCAACACTTTCTAAGAGGCAATTTGCATGAATGTATACCTTTGCTCTAATATCCATCTCATTACCAAAGTATTAGATTTGGCTACTAACCATTGATAACTAATTTCTAACAAGTGCATGTGCTTTATTGATAGAGTCACAAGAGGCCAAGAAGATCTCAACTTTGCTTCAACTCTTTGCACACTTCATTTTTAGGAGTAACTATTTGAAGAGCTTCCGTATCTCAAAAAGCATTGATAAGATTTTGAGCAAACCTATCACAATCCTCGTAGGCCCTCTGCTCGCCCCCCTCCTCCCCTTTCAAATAAAAGGGTACACAATTATAATTATCCAAAACACAACAAAATATATTATCATCAAAATTATAATTGTGAACATCAACTACATATAATACTCATTTGCATGCCTCAACGTTGGGTCTAACCATTTGAAATTCCTTTGCATTATAGAGTTGTTGTTCATAGGCTTTATGAAGAGGTGAAAGTCAAAATTAGAACTTCAGCAAGCATTTCAGAAAGCTTTAGAAGTGACATTGGAGTCGAGCAAGGCTACCCTTTATCCCCTACATTTTTTGGTTTATATATTGATAAATTGGAAGAGTGGCTAAATTTGCAAGGTGGGGATGGTGTTCGGTTGGGGAGTTTGTGATAAAGCTTCTTTTATATGTTGATGACCTTGTATTGATTGCTAAATCGGCCTAGGGATTGCAGATACACCTTTATGCCCTTGAGCAATTTTGTAAAGTAGTGGGGATGCAAGTCAATATCATCAAGACCAAAATAATGATTTTCTCAAATAAAAAGAAGCAGAGCCAGCATACGTTCTTCTTTGAAAGCAAAATTCTTGAAGAAGTAAATGAATACAAGTACCCTGGGATTGATTTCAACAAGTTTAATTGGGAGCACTGCAAAAAGAAGAGAATTTTAGGAGGGCAGAAAGCATTATATGCTCTTCAAACCAGATGTAGAGAGGCAAAATTATGGGATTGGAAAACAATTAGAGTGCTTTTTGGGCTCCTAGTTTGTCCAGTGATATTATATGGGTGTGAATTGTGGGCTAACAACATCTCTGTCTCAAAATGGAAGCAAATTGAGAAAATTCAAAAAAGCTTGATCATGAGCAAGTTTAAAATAAAAAGTTTGGTAACGTTGAGTGAAACATGAACAACTTCCATTGAAGCAATTGCTATGGTGCGTCTCATAAGGTATCTTTAGAGAATTGAGCAAATGGGAGAAGGTAGATGACCTAAAGTTATCTTCAATGAATGAATGAGTGAAAGAAAGAAATCATGGATGAGACAAAGCAACAAATGGATGCAAAAATGGAATATTTACCTCAATGCATGTCCCACAAATAGCAAGGATTTAAAGAGTTATGTTATGGAGAAGTTTCGTAAAGCATAAATGGAAAAAAGAGTTGGGTAGAAAGGAGGAGGACTATGTTCAAGAATTCAACTCCATATGTGATCTCCAACAAAAATAGTACATTGGAGCTAGCATTCATGATGGGCAAAGATTTTTATTGTTCAATTAAGAACTAACTCACATCAATTACGGTGCGAAACAAGTGATGAACCCAAAAAATGGATAATTATATGGGCTCATTCAACCTCTTAATTCGACTTAATCCACCATTCTCATTAGTTTATTGCATGTTTTTTATTATATTTATGCTAATAGAGTGAATTGGGTTAGTCATTATGCCAACAAGTCTAATGTGTGCTTTGTGTAGTCTTTTTGGTCAATTTGGAGACAAAATCAAAGGTTTTAATGAGCACTTGGCAGCCAAATTCGTGGGAGAACAAGGGAGAGGATTTGTAGGAAGGTGTCCCCTTCATTTATGGGCCCTTACCTCGAATTTTCCACCATCAGCTCAAAGTTCAAGGGCCACCAAATCAATTATTACAAGGGTAGCTGACCAAGTGCTAGTAAAAGTGCTATTAACTACAAGTTTTGGCAGCCGAGTTCCTAAAGTTTAGGAGCGCTGTTGGGGTCCTCAATTTGTATAAATAAGAGGGCTTAGGGCCTCATTTCAGTTAGTCACTTTGTAGGCAGAAGTTAACTAGCTTGTAGTTCGATTTTAGTTAGTAGATTAGCTTTGCATTTCAACACATTTTCAAGCTTTCCCTTGTGGATAGTTTTGATGTAACTCTTCTTTTCTTGCTCAATAAAGATGAATCCAGCTTTGCACCAGCTCTAAATCTCTCTTAGGAGGCTGTAGCTCTTGAAGTTGGGCCCATCTCAAGTGCCTAGTACCTCCTTTGTTTACTTTCATGTGTCTTTGCTGCATTCTTAGAATAAAATCTGCTATTTAGATTTAAATCTTGCTTTGTTATTTAGATTGCTTTTGATGGTTAAAGTAACTTCTTATGTTTAGAATAGATTGGTAGGATAATAACAGGAAAAAGGCTCCAAAAAAGGGTCAACAAACACTTTTGGTTTCACCTCTTTCTTATTGGATCAGGGGCTGGAATTGAAGTAACCGTGCTGTCCCAAACAAAACACTAGTTTGCTTTACCATGCAATCCTTAGTGTACTGTTTTCATTTGCAGAAGTTGGTTATGTGTTCAGATCTCTGAAATGTTTCATTGCATAGTTGATATACATGGTTCTCTTCCAAATAAAGCTGCTGTTCATTCACTTTATTGTTAGTTAGATTAGATTAGCTAGGACTTTGAGTACTTGCAAGACTTTGTTGATTCAGTTGAATGTATACGGTGCAGGGCATCTCTACCACTCTTTCGTCCACCTAAGCTTCATCAGAGCTATCTGCTCCATCTCCTAGCTAGGCTCCTTGTCTCACATCTGTCCTCTTGTCCACGTAACCCTACCTTTTTGTGCAATCATTGTTTCAGCCTGCTTTGAGCCAATTTAGCCATCTACACCTTCTCACCACTCCATCCACTAGTCCCTGGGCCACTTCAGACCCCTATCCTACCTCCATATCCATTCATGCATCTTCCCTCACTCACCCATCCTCCAAAATCCAATTTTTAAACATCCTGTAGAAATTTCCGAACATCTTGTAGAAATTCCTGAACATCCTGTAGAACCCCTGTAGACTTCCTATAGAAGCTCACAAATGAGGTTTCTTGATAGCCAAACTTTGTGAAACTCTCTAGAAGGGTGTTAGGGACTCCTTAGACCCTCTCTGAACCTTCCCGACCTCTTCCAAGCATTTCTCCTCCTTGATCCACCCCTGCACCGTCAAAGAACAGTGAAAGCATATGCATGATGAAACTGACGACTTAATCAAAAATACAAAAAGATGTTTTCTTCAGATAGAGGTAGTCTAGACACATGTATTTTACCTTCATAGAAGTAATGGCATCTCTTTCAGTGTCTTGCATCCTCTTTTTCGCATCAATAGGACTAGATGGTAAAATTAGGGTTTGCTAGGGTTTACGTTTCCTTTCAGCTTTCCAGTTTCTTTCTGCAAGTAGATTAGCCTTCTTTGAGTTAGCTTTCGTCCATCAGTTAAAAATCTTCTTCTAAGAGCTCATAGAAGTTGGCTTAAACTCCTAGCGGACTTGTGCCAGCTGACTAAGTGACAGCTGCGGCAAGAGTTAGTACTTGTGCATATAGCACCGTCGCTTCCAAGTTTGTTACGAACTACCGGGTTGATAAATTAAAGAAGGGAGTTCCAGGAGTTGCAGCATTATCGCTGCAATACTGGGGCCCACCACTCTTTTTGGCGCCATTGCCGGGGAAGCGTCAGAGTATTGGTGATTGCTGATTTTCTTCTATTTTCTACTACAACCTTCTGCTAAGTAGTTTATTTCATTTCCATTCTGCAATTTCATTTCCGCAAAAGTAGATTAGACATTTCCTGCTTTCATAGATTATCATTTCAATTCCGCAATTTCAATTCTGCAAACGTAGATTAGCATTTCAATTCTGCAAGCGTAGCCTAGCATTTCATTCCTACAATTTCATTTGAGCAAAATAGATTAGTCATTTCCTGCTTTCATTTCAATTCCGAATTTTCATTTCAGCAAGATACTTAGTTGCAGTTCAATCTATTTTAGTTTTTGCAGGTACAAGCAGAAAAAACAAAAATCAACCAAAAATATTTCATTTCATGCCTTGTAGGAGTATAGATAATTTAGAAAAATGATTGCACAACACCTCCACTGCTTCACACAACCAACTTTCTCTCTTCTTCGATGGCTGTGATTAAAGAACCCTTAGGTGGACAGCAAGACATATTTGAAGAACCTCAAGGGAAGAAGAAGAAGAAAACATTCCTCTGGAGCAAATGGCTACAAGCAGAAATGTTGGGAGCAATACCTTATCCAAAAATGAATTTGAAAATCAGATGGAAGATTTCAAGAGCGAGGTAAGGCAGTTTCTTGCCATGCAACTGGATACCTTGCGGATCCAAAAGAAGCAAGAAGAAGCCAAGAGGGCTTTGGCCATTTTTTGTCCTAGGTGCACTAGAAAGCATCGTAGGAACGAATGTCCAATTCACTCTCTAAAAGTGTGTTTCGTCTGTGAAGAATACCATCCTACGAATTAGTGCCCTTCCTTGCCTGGACTTAAAGTTGCATACCAGAGAGCCAAATGAGCCATTGAATCACTCTATTATATGAGCCAAAGGAGGCCACATAGACCCATACCCTACCAGCAGGGAATGCAAGGTACATCCCAGACCTATTATGACCCCTATCAAACCACTCCCATACCTTCTTGGGGTCCCCCTGCTCATCCTTCCTGGTTCACACCTCTTCCTTGTTCCTTCACAAATCCATATTATGCCCAACCAGCTGCTCATTCATTTCACTCTTATGCTCAGCCACAGCCTCAGTGGAATGCACCTCATCAAGGGTGGAGGCCCCAGTACAACTCTCCTCCCGCTCATTTTCCTCCACCACCTGCCCATCCACAACCCCATCCACATCCATCTCAAATATACACCCCCACTCAACTACCCATACCACCATTTCCAAACCCGCACATTGGAATAGCTCAACCCAATTTCAAATTTGAGGCACAACATGTCCAAATGACTCCTCTTGAGCTCAATGATCTTCACCATAGCTCAGGAAGAGTATTGCAGAAAAGAGATTATCTTGAAAGCATTGAAGGACCACATCCAACAAAAGAAGGTTCAAAAGACGAGATCAAAGAACCATGGGCTATACTTGATGAAGAAAAGACATCAGAATCAAAGATCGAGAGAGTTCCCTCATGGTTACCATCAAATCCTCCATGTACTCAAAAGAAAATCAACAAAAAGAGGAAGATGAGAAGGTCATGATAGAAGAATATATGAAGAATGATCCAGATCAGCAAAAGGCGCAAGGATATCAGAGTCATATTGAAATATGGTTTCAGACGGTCACTAATTGTAGCAGTACTCTCTTCCTCAACTATGTTTGATCCCTTCAAAGTCAAATCATTTGGTCTCTGAAATCCAGATAGCTGTCAAAGCATGCATCTCAAGCCACCACATCATTTTGTCTCTAATCTCGATGTGCACATGGCTCCATTGGAAGTATTCTTACACTTGAAAATAATTTTGTTTTTCAAGTAGGGTAGGGTAGAAAAAAAAGAAAAAAGAGGAAAAAGATAAAAAAAATGAAAATAAGAGGAAAAATAAAAATCTAAGGTGAAAACCTCCTTGGAAGCGCCTTAGATTGGCTCATCGATTGAAAACCTCCATGAGGCGGTCAATGGGTTGGGAAAAAAAATAGAAAAGAGAATAAGATATCTGGGTGAAAACCTCCCTTGGAGGCGCCCAGGGCAGACAATTAGGGTGAAAACCTCCATGAGGCGCCCTAGTTGTTTCCAAAACAAAAAAAAAGAGAAAAATAAAAATAAAACTAATTTCCATTAAATAATTTCAGATTGCAGCAACGACATTGCAGGAGGATCGCTCAAAACAAAGACAAAGGAACTTCTGTGCCTTTTACAGGAAGTTCTGTGTTTTCTACAGGAAGTTCTGTGTCTTCTACAGGAAGCCTACAAACAAGCCAAAATTGATCTTTGAAGAGGACTTGAAGGTCGGGAATCTGTCCATGAGGCCTGCAAGCATCCATGTTTCCATCCCTCACCCTTCTCCATCATTTTTTCCATCTCATTGTGCTTCTTTCCTCAAAACTGTGTGTTCTACAGGAAGTTCCTATAGAAATTACAAGATTTCTACAGGAAGCTAGAAATGGATTTCAAAAAGGTGGTTTGGCGAACATGATAGCTTCCGCAAGGGTTTAGAAGTCCTCCTACAATCTTCAAACTCCTCCATCATCTCCATGCTTGCATCACAGCCCAAGCTCAGTTTTTCTTTCCATGCAAAAACTTGCAGACTGCTTTGAAGAAAAAATACATAGAACATAATTTGTTTTTTTCCTAGCTTGAAAACCGTGCATCCATTTGCAAAAGTGTTACAGGGGGAGTTTTATAGGGACGATGGCAACATGCCCGATCAATTTCATCCGATTCCGGTGCACGATTTCCAAGAAATCCGCCTCCATCACCGTCAGCCATTTTTGCATTTTCTCTATATCCGTGCATCCATTTCAAAACATGTTTCATGGGGAGATGCATATGGGTGATAGTAGCCTACCCAAGCAATTTCAGCTGATTCTGATGCACGGTTTTTGAGAAATTGATCTCTGTAACCTTCAGCCATTTTCCGTTTTTCTCGAAATCTGTGCATCCATTGATCGCAGTTTTGCTATGGGAGGTGCATCATGATGATAGGGACATGCTCAGCAAGTTTCAGATCGATCCGATCTATCGTTCGGGAGCAATGGCGAAAACAAGTTTCTGTCCTGTGAAAATTCAACATCAGCAGCTTGAGGGTGCAGATCTGAATGTGGAAGCCAGCTCCTGCCGTGTGGATCCGACCAGAGGATACCTGCACAAGAAAACAACCAGGAATCAGCAGCCAAGCCATCATGCAACCACAGAAACCAGTGCATGCAGCAAATGAAAGGCCACAACACCTCACAGCAGCCATTCAACTTCTAGGTATGTGACTGAAACTCGTTCCTCCATTGCATAAATCTAATTTAAAAACTGCATGAACGAATGGAATGGTGGGGTAAGCCACGAATCTAGCAAGGTTAAGCCGATTGCCTTCTCTAGCGCTCAGCCGGAAGTCATGCAGTACACGTGGACAACTGACTCACGTGAAAATTAAAGCAACCGGGAGTGTTGGCCGTTTAAACCTCAGTTCAATTGACAGCAATGATTACAGGGGGAAAACACACAGTTCAGGAACAACACTTCCATCTGCATGTGGCCACGTACACCTGGCCACTTCACTCCCTCACCACAAATCACGCAGCAATTACAAAAATGCTCGGCTGACTCTCACCACCCTCTGTTCAACTGCGGTCACAACTGGAGCACACATCCACCACGTCCAGCTTAGTTAACCAGTGGTCCTTTGCAAGATTTCTGCCGTTTTTTTAAAAAATTCCCGCCTATCGGGCTCTACAAGAAGTGCAGTTTCGTTCTACAGGAAGTCTTCTACAGGAAACGCAGAAAACAACCATGCAGAAGGAAAACCTGGGATTTTCGGCGAATTTCAAGCTCCAAACGAGGTAGGATCGGGGAAACTTCGTTGTGCATGATTTGTTGGTGTAAAATGGTGAATTGAGCACGACATTAAATTGAAAAAAATGAGAGTAACAGTCTACCTGTGTATTCAACAAAATATGAAAGATTGCCTGCATATTCCACTGTATTTGCCCAAGTTCTTTCTCTGCACTCTGAAATCTCCTCATCATCTTTAAAAGTAAAGAAGATATATGTTGCAGTAGAGGCCACCCTGTGTGCATGGAAACCTGAATTTACATATGTATCTGTGTTGAGAAGAGAATTTGCGCCCTTATGCTTAGTTATGCAAAAACAACATTGTCCTTTCAATAAACCGACAGTCGAATTCTGGGTGACAGAAACAAGGGAATTATTGCTATCTGGTATTGTGAGGAACACAAGAAAAACTCCTCCCTGGGTTCAGGAAACACCAAATTCAGTTGTCCTCTATTTTAGTGATTGACCGTTGTTTTCAGGAGCATTTCCTTTTTTGATTAAAACATAAAAAGAGCACTCCCACCATGCCATGAGGATTCATAATGGGAGAACACATTGAAGAAGGTGAGAAAACCAATGGTGAAGGAACACAGAACATTTAAGCACAGAAAGAACAGAAAGAAAAAGGGGAAATGGGCAGATTTTTGAGCCTAAAACAGAGGAAGAAACAACAACACAAACACCAAGGGAGAAACGATTGCAAACCCGGGCAGAGAGGACTAAAAAAGTCCAAACAAGTAAAGGCACACCCAAGGCAACCACAGCACAAGTCAAAGAGAAGGCACCCTCAGCCAAGCAAGCCAAATCAGGGAAAATTGGTTCTACAGGAAGCCAGCAGACTGTTTTTATAGGAAGTCAGAAAACTGTTTCTACAGGAAGCCAGAAAACAGCCACTACAGGACTTTCTACAGGGAGTCTGGGGAAAGGGCAGCAGAAGGAGAAATCGGCCGAGATTTTAGCTAGGGAGGCAGCAGCTATGCTGGCCACCTTAAGCACATCCCCAAAGCAGAAGAAGAAGCGAAAGAGGGAGCTTTCACTATATTTTAAGGCAAGAAGGAGCATGCATATAAAAACTGGTATACCCCAACCACAGTCAAAAGATCCAATTACAATTGTAGACACCCCAACTACACAAAAGGAAAAGTCTCCCTCCAAGGCATCCATCACCTATGAACGGGGAAGCCTGAAGACATCCACCTGGAGGGAAATAATGAAAATATTGGACACCAAGGCCTCTCTACAGGATGCTGAGACAGTTCTACAGGAAGTTGAGAATTCTCTAGGAAAAGGAGCACAGACAGTGGGAAGAAGCAGAGAGAAAAGCATGGTTTCATGACCGAGAAGAGGACATCACTTCAGAAGCTTGGCATGACAGGGAGGCCACCAAGGCCATCAAAGATGAGGAGATAGATTGGTTGCTCAGAGGATGAGCAACACTTTCAGTAAGGGGTTGATGATGAGCTCCAAAAATGGATAATTATATGGGCTCATTCAACCTCCTAATTCGACTTAATCCACCATTCTCATTAGTTTATTTCATGTTTTTGATTATATTTATGCTAATAGAGTGAATTGAATTAGTCATTATGCCAACAAGTCTAATGTGTGCTTTGTGTAGTCTTTTTGGTCAATTTGGAGACAAAATCAAAGGTTTTAATGAGCACTTGGCAGCCAAATTCGTGGGAGAACAAGGGAGAGGATTTGTAGGAAGGTGTCCCCTTCATTTATGGGCCCTTACCTCGAATTCTCCACCATCAGCTCGGAGTTCAAGGGCCACCAAATCAATCATCACAAGAGCAGCCGACCATGTGCTAGTAAAAGTGCTGTTAACTACAAGTTTTGGCAACCGAGTTCCTAAAGTTTAGGAGGGCTGTTGGGGTCCTCAATTTGTATAAATAAGAGGGCTTAGGGCCTCATTTCAGTTAGTCACTTTGTAGGCAGAAGTTAGCTAGTTTGTAGTTCGATTTTAGTCAGTAGATTAGCTTTGCATTTCAGCACATTTTCAAGCTTTCCCTTGTGGACAGTTTTGATGTAACTCTTCTTTTCTTGCTCAATAAAGATGAATCCAGCTTTGCACCAGCTCTAAATCTCTCTTAGGAGGCTGTAGCTCTTGGGGTTGGGCCCATCTCAAGTGCCTAGTACCTCCTTTGTTTACTTACATGTGTCTTTGCTGCATTCTTAGAATAAAATCTGTTATTTAGATTTAAATCTTGCTTTGTTATTTAGATTGCTTTTGATGGTTAAAGTAACTTCTTATGTTTAAAATAGATTGGTAGGATAATAACAGGAAAAAGGCTCCAAAAAAGGGTCAACAAACACTTTTGGTTTCACCTCTTCCTTATTGGATCAGGGGCTGGAATTGAAGTAACCGTGCTGTCCCAAACAAAAACACTAGTTTGCTTTACCATGCAATCCTTAGTATACTGTTTTTTGCAGAAGTTGGTTATGTGTTCAGATCTCTGAAATGTTTCATTGCATAGTTGATATACATGGTTCTCTTCCAAATAAAACTACTGTTCATTCACTTTATTGTTAGTTAGATTAGATTAGGTAGGACTTTAATTACTTGCAAGACTTTGTTGATTCAGTTGAATGTATACGGTGCCGGGCATCTCTACCACTCTTTCATCCACCTAAGCTTCATCAGAGCCATCTGCTCCATCTCCTAGCTAGGCTCCTCGTCTCACATCTGTCCTCTTGCCCACGTAACCCTACCTTTTTGTGCAATCATTGTTTCAACTTTCTTTGAGCCAATTTAGCCATCTACACCTTCTCACCACTCCATCCACTAGTCCCTGGGCCACTTCAGACCCCTATCCTACCTCCATATCCATTCATGCATCTTCCCTCACTCACCCATCCTCCAAAATCCAATTTTTAAACATCCTGTAGAAATTCCTGAACATCCTGTAGAACCCCTGCAAACTTCCTGTAGAAGCTCACAAATGAGGTTTCTTGATAGCCAAACTTTGTGAAACTCTCTGGAAGGGTGTTAGGGACTCCTTAGACCCTCTCTGAACCTTCCCGACCTCTTCCAAGCATTTCTCCTCCTTGATCCACCCCTGCACAGTCAAAGAACAGTGAAAGCATATGCATGATGAAACTGACGACTTAATAAAAAATACAAAAAGATGTTTTCTTCAGATAGAGGTAGTCTAGACACATGTATTTTACCTTCATAGAAGTAATGGCATCTCTTTCAGTGGCTTGCATCCTCTTTTTCGCATCAATAGGACTAGATGGTAAAATTAGGGTTTGCTAGGGTTTACGTTTCCTTTCAGCTTTCTAGTTTCTTTCTGCAAGTAGATTAACCTTCTTTGAGTTAGCTTTCGTCCATCAGTTAAAAATCTTCTTCTAAGAGCTCATAGAAGTTGGCTTAAGCTCCTAGCGGACTTGTGCCAGCTGACCAAGTGACAGCTGCGGCAAGAGTTAGTACGTGTGCATATAGCACCGTCGCTTTCAAGTTTGTTACGAACTACCGGGTTGATAAATTAAAGAAGGGAGTTCCAGGAGTTGCAACATTATTGCTGCAATACTGGGGCTCACCAACAAGTCAGTGGAAAAGGCCTAAAGAAGCTTGGGAAGAGCGGGTGTGTACTTTTTGCACTTTTGGGGCAGTGGAATCGGAAAAAACATTTCATTTTGGAATGTGATGCTTTCAAAGACAATTACAACAATATGTTAACATCGGTTCCTTGGCATTGTCTTTTCAGTGAGGGGACTGTTAGAATGTTGGGTCAACTCATCATTAATTTGAATAATAAGAAGATTGAATTGCAAAAGGCAAAAAGCAAGGAAGCTAGTGGTCCCATAGACCATAGACTATATCTAGTCTCGTGGACATTATTACTATATATGTATATATCAAAATCCTTCTTCTTTATCTCAAAATCCTTAATATGATTTTCAGCTTTTTTATAACAATCCTTGTCACAATATAATCCTTAATATGATTTTCGGCTTTTTTATAACAATCCTTCTTGTCACAAAACAGTTCACAACAAATACTTAGAATATCATCAAAATTCAAGTGTGAATAACGTCAACTGCAAATGAAAGATTTTCAGCATTTCTACCACAATCCTAGCGGTCCCAAAACAGTACACAACAAACAGTTATTCTCATCAAAATTCAAAACGTGAATAACATCAACCGCAAATGCCACTCATCGCTTCAGCTTTAAGAGTAACTATTTGTATCTCAAAAGCCTTAATAAGATTTTGAGCATTTCTATCACAATACGGTCTGAAAACAACACTCAATATGATACTCAGTTCACTAAGATATGCTAACTGTTGTATAAATTGGAAACTTCAAACAATGCCCTCGTAACACGACGATGGCAGGTGCCAAAATCTGAATTTGATTATAGCACCAGCTGCAATGATGGATATTGACAACAGTGTCCAGTCTTAAATCATCTCACTCAAACCTCAGTTTTCATAGCCAAGGACACTAGAAAACTGCATTCTCAGAGGTAACATTTGCATTTTCATTTTGCTATTTGTCAATTATATAAATGTTGGTTATCTCAAGATGATATTAAGAGTTCTATTGTTTGAGGTCAGCAAGATTAGTATGCGGTTATTTATCAGTGGAGACTACTTTCTCCCGCATCTGCAGTTTTGTTTAACAGTTAAGTTATTTTCCATTTTGTAAAATCAAAACTGGATAAATGACAGCACACAACAATGACAAGTAAAAATTTAACTTAGCATGAGTGGTGCTGCTATAATATTTTATATCATATGAAATGATTCAAAAACACATCTTCTTCGACAACATTCTGATATTCAAATAGAATGTTGGCGGCTAATGGAAATAGTAAACTGGTATATGGAGTCCACATATATGCCCACAAAATACACACTTATTTGAAGGACACAAAAGGCATTGAAATTTGACATTAAAGACTGTTAAAAAAGTTGTGTAATGAACTAAGAAGAATATAAGTTACATATACAATGTGCAAAATCAGAACCAATGCGAAGAATAATAAATGATGATTGATTTCCTTACAATCTGTAAGCACCTAAGATATATCTCAACTTGAGCAATTTGTAAGAAAAGAATAATGCTCTAAAATTACAATTTAAGACTCCGGAGGCTTATCCTTTCCAAAATATGATACAGCCATGGTTGATATAACAATAATTGCAGCGCCAAAAAGGCCACCTATTGATGGGCTCTTGCCTAGGAACATGATCCCCAAGATATGCGATGCAATAGCCTGCACATATACAGAAATTGTCAGTCAGACAACAAAATTGACATTAGTAACAGGAATGAAAATTATGCATGCATCAAACATAGTGGTTATGATAAAACAATAAAATGGAAATAGATCTAATAGAGATGCATTTCAGCGAGGATCAAAATGCTTAAAATTATGAAGGATGTTTGACGACATGTAAATTTTTCAAAAGAACAAAATAAATTGAAAAGTTCGATAAATATTCAAGAGATAAAGACTAGTTTTCATCATGAGTTTATCTCTCCATGTGTCAATTATCCTTGACATACTAAAGGTATGAAATATTCCCAGGATGACTTACACTGCAAATATGCTGTGATACTGGAAGTATCCCTCATCAAAATAACCCATACAAGCATCCCACCAAGACATCGTTGCCATGTAGTTGAAACTTGAAATGTTATGTAATCCCCATACAAAAGAATCGAGGCACTAACATGTCCAAAAGAGTCTAAATGATGGTCTCTTCTAGAGTTCTTGCATGAAAGAGTAAGATAAATGAAATGTTTGAAAAGTCACTTCAGAACAGGGACAGTTAGTGCAATTCAGTAGTAAATCCCAACAATGTTTCAGGTAAGACAAGTGGCAGTTTCTATTGAAGGCAGGCACATCATCGAAAGTTACAAGGTAATGGTATTTGGTAGCAAATTCAACAATGTTTCAAGTAAAACGAGTGGGAGTTTCTCTTGAAGGATGGCACATCATTTGAAAGCGAACTATGTACCACACAAACAGCATAATCTGCAAATCGTAAAATAAATGGAGAAATCCAAGGAGAGAAGATGTGAGGCATGAAAGCTAAAAATGTCACTGACAGGTAGTTATGAAGATAAACAAATAATTAACCTACAAAGGACATCATTTGAAAGCTAACTAGGTAGCATGTAAAGTTGTAAACAAGCATAATCTGCAAATTTTAAAATAAATGGAGAAATTTAAGAAATATCAGGTGTCAAAAGCAGACGTGAGGCATGGCAGCTAAGAATGTAGGTGTTTATGAAGGTAAACAAGTATATTAACCTAAAAGAAGTAAAACACTAGAAAATATATCAAGAAAATGAATGTGTTTGGCTCTACTATCAAGTTCTTCAGAGGTATTGAAAATAATTCTTTACAAATCTTATTTTCAAACGCAGAACACAGGTCCTTCAAAAAATCAAGAAACAGGGTCAATGGGACTTAGAAGAAGAACCATTAACAACAGCAATAAGGAGTGTCTGTAGTTTCTTCAACAAGAACACAAAATATAAAACATAGATTAGAAAAGACTAGGTAGTGTAGCAGTTATATAATAGAAGGAAACACTAATGCAGCAAGAAAAATTCATTGAGTCATAAGTAGGATGTCAAGGAAGAGCAACACCCAAGTAAATGACTATGAACTTGTTAATGTTGAGAGGCATGAAGAATGTCAATAGATAGTGGTCAAGAATAAGAATGACGAGGAAGAGCCACAACCTAGTTGGCACTGGAGCATGGAAAGGAGGTGTCATCTCTATTGAACAGCATGAAAATGGCAATGTAGAGACTAACAATGCCCTTTGTAAACTGGACAGCGCTACAAGTACCTTGTTGTGTTATCTAGGAAGAGAGGTGTTGGGAATCCCTCATTGTAGCTAACCTAGGATCCAATGCCAATGAATCTCTCGAGGTGGAGAGAAATCCAATAATGTGCATCTGCTCACGAATTCTGCACTAATAACAAATAAGGGAAATTGTCTCTGTAATTTGAAAATTGCAATTTAGAGCCTAAGAATGTCCTTTGAACAATGAAAAGTGCCCAATGCTACAAGTACCTTGTTGTGATATCTAGGGATAGAGGTGTTGGGAATCCCTCATTGTAGCTAGCCTAGCATCCAATGCTAATGAATCTCTCAAGGTGAAGAGAAACCCAATAATTTGCATCTACTCACAAATTCTGCACTAATAACGAATAGGGGAAATTGTCTCTCTAGTTTTGAGTGTGGGCAATAGTAGGTCAATGTGGTCCAGTGGTCTCATGTGCCAAGGGGCACTATGTCATTGATCTGCTATTGATTTTCCATGTTACAACAAAATCTAGCTCCTAGTGCAAAGCCTAAGTAGGTGACCTAGACAATGAGCAACCCATGGGAGTGTCACCACTATCACCTTAGCAACTACTCCCCTCTCTTTAGTGGACACAACCCAACACAAGGGAGGCTTTCTTGTCAAGGCTTAAGGATCAAGTAAACCAAAGATCCTAAACTAAGTGCCCTTAAAAATTCTACAATATAGATCCATCAAATAAAGGCATCACAGATTAGGGTTTGGGGTGGATGAAGAAGTAAACTCAAAATTTGGGTTAAAAGGATCTATTGGTCAATCTAAAAGCTACGGTTAAGCCTAAGGAATCTCAAATAGGTTACTCAAACACACAATCAATAAAAACTCAAGGGTGCTATAAACTAGGGTTTCAAACTAGCAAATTGCAGCAAAACCATGGTTATAATAGCAACAAGTTTAACCAAGAAAACAATGATTGAATTATGAGAAATAAATGGTGAATTTGAAAGTAAACTAAGAATAAAGGTACAACAAATTTTAGTGGTTAACAATGCATATAACAATAAATGAAACCTTGACATAATCCCTAGAAAATGGCTGAAAAGTACACGAAAACTTCAATTTAGCTTCTCGCATACATGAACAAATCATTAAATGTTGAAAATACATGATTTTGTTGCAATTTAACCCTAATTTACCACATCGGACTCAGAACTCAATGGGGAGTTCAAATGTGTACTTGAGTTCATATGTGACCACTGGTAAAAATATAATGTCCTTGGAATCTCATGATATTATACTCTCATTGGAATAGTATTTTGGTAAGGAATCCAAATCCACAATAAGAATCGACATGCCAGAACTGTTAAAAATATAGTTCTTGTATGTCGCTCATAAGTAGAGTTCGTTGAACTCAAAATCTTGCAAGGATTCTAAATTCACCACTATCTCTAACATGTGAGTCTCTAGATGAAAATTGCTAAAAATAGCAAGTTCCATACATGCCACCTAGAGAAGCCTCATTGGAATCTTGAGTTTCATAGGGACTTTTAATGTGTGATCAATACTGCTGTACCATCCCTAGAACTCTACATCCTACAAAGTAGGGGACTTGCTAAATATAAAAACTCTCTAATCATGCAAAAATGTGTTTGAATCATCACTAAATCGATTCTGCAATCAATAAGCACAATTTTACAAATAAATTACTTAATAAAGTGACCCACTTTTATAAAACAAGTGAGGATCACTTTTACAACGAAGCTAAGTTGCACGATATGGGCAAACGAGTACGGGTACGAAACGTGACCCCCCCCAAATTTTGGAAATGGGGAAATGTTATATATATATATATTAGGACATTTAAGAAATATGTGCAAGAATAAAGCATACATGATACATTATAATTTATTACATTATGAGTAAATTGTCTAATGTCAATGCATAAACTATAAGTCTCTAAATTTACATCATATTTACTCATGAATGCTCACAAAATGAAAATAGCAATATCCAAAATCAGCCATGACAAATTTCTAATTTTTTGTCTTGTGCTTGATTGGGAGTCTTCTCCAACATAGTATAAACGACTTTAGTGCTCTTCATTAAATACAAGTTCCATACCCTAGTACCCTAGGTGATCTTGATTATTGGGAGTCTCCCCTGCATAGAGGGCTTGGTTTCCTTGATTAAATACAAGTTCCATACCCTAGTACACTAAAAAATTCAATGGAAACATTGCAATCCCCCCAATCCTAAAATCCTGAAAAAATGATAAGTCTGTTGAATTTTGAGTGAGATCTAAAATTCTACTTTCTCCATATGAAATCTATTGAGGGCGAAACCACTCTCAAACATCCTGAGTCATTTCATGAATGAAAATGAAAGATAAAGGAGAATGTCACTTCTACTTTAAGAATTTAGCATTACCATGAATTGCATATCAACACTAGGGCCATAGGCTTGAACATTAGGCTGCCCCACTCAAAAATTTTATTTCCAATCTTCAATAGCTCTCTCTATCACTCCTGAATTGGCAGGAAGCGAAAAAAAATCCTAAAAAAAAGTCACTTTATCGCTGTAATGTGGTTGTACGACCTGGAAACACGTTTCAGGTCATACTGGGCCATGTTTCTCCCACGTGAAACATGGCAATACGACCTGAAACACGTTTCAAAACCGAACGCTTTTCCGCGTTTTTGTATCGTTTCTGCCCAGAAACGGGCTCAGGCCCAACATTTCCTGCAACATAGCAATGAAGTTATCTTATAAACGAGAGTTGCACGGAAGAAGTAATTAAAAAAGAATGTTAGGATTACTTAATAGTGATTCACTTTTATAATACAAGTGAAATACACTTAACAATAAAATTATCAAATAACTCGAGTTTGCATATAAACCTTTTTTAAAAGGTAACTTGAAAAGAAACTTGAATTCAAGATCTCTTACTAAAAAAAGTAACTTTCAACCAAGTGAGCTACTCTAAAACACATAACTATACTAAAGGAGGATGGGGTGTTGTTGGGGCTTTGCCTCAAAATGCATGCTTACCAAAAAAATGTGCTCATTCAAAAACAAATAATAGTTTGAAAAAATTCAAAACTCAACAACAATGGGGTTAGACCATGGTTATCTACTTGGGAAATTTCACAAAGCCTTTAATTTGTTGACATTGCACAAAGCACATGACAAAGAGCATATGCAATAAAAAAACTTTCTGCTCTATTTTTGATTTCTTGAGATTGCATAGAATTCACAACAAAGAGCATACATAGATCATTCATAAAAATAGAAAACCAAAATACAAACTCAAAGTTTTTTTAAAAGGGATGTATTCAGTTTGTATACCTTTGGACTTGACAAAAAAACCATATCTTGGGCAAACAAACACCTTTATGGATGGAATGAAAGGTATTCTTAACCGAAAGCAGTGCTTCAGATGCACTAAAATAGTTTGTTCAGGAGAGGAATGCACGGAAATAGTAGATCTCAGAAATGTGGCAACATGGGCTTAAGATCTTGATAAACAATGGGAGCAACTCTTCAAATGGGTTCTGATACCATGCTTAGGAAAACAAGGTATCCATATAGGATAAACACCTTTAGTAACCACTAAAATAACCAAATCAAAGATCATAACTCCAACATTCTTACATGGTTTAAACCCTTTAAGAGGGAAACACTCCACAACCCTAGCCAACGTGGCCACTTGAGACAAATTTATTAATGCAAAAAGAGATTGTACAAGAGAGTTTCTAATACTCGATTATCAACAATGATCCTCCAAACTCTTTAAATAGAGATCATGGACCAATTTGGTGTTAAGTCATGGATCAATAGATATTAGTATCAAGGAAAATAGCTATTGTATCACTCTTTGTCTAAAATATATCGTGATCATCGAATTATAATGCAACTAATGCATATTAAAAAAACACACTTTTACTTGATAGACACATTAGACCAAGTTGAATTTAACAAACTCCTTGTTGAGAAACCAATAGGCTAGTAAATTAGTGTTGATTTCTATTACCTGATAATTGTTTGTGAATATTTGTTGGATTTTTTCTTTTATTATGTTCTCTTCATCAAATAATTACCAAAACATATAAAACATGAAAATCATAAGAGACAAAGAACACAAAGATGTAGGCTCCAAGCTAGGGAAAAACCCCATAAGGGGGAAAGCCCAAACAACTTCCCTTATAGAATTATATCAAAGTGAGATATCCAAGGCCCAAAATCCAAAACCAAGACTTGCCACGAGATCCAAGTCAGCCCTCCTTCAAACCTTCCTCAACCAAGCCAAATCCAACAAAGTTAATGTTGGTCAACGCTCTTCAAATCTGGTCAAACTCCGATTTTCGGCCCTACAATATGTTGAAGAATCTAGGGCAATTAGAGTTAATGAGATTCTTCTTAACATGATAACTATTTGTGAGGTATTTTATCTTTAGCTTATTAGCACAATCTTTTCTTGATATCATTAGTGTGTGTATTTCTTCATCAAATAGCTATAAAAAACAAAGAGACAAGAACAAGAGATGTTGGCTTTTTGCCAGGGCCAAAACCTCTCCCTCTTGGAGAGGAAAACCCACACAAAATTCTTCTTATAGAGATTCCAATTGATGAATACCAAGACCATGACCCTTGACCTACTAGGCCACTCCAAGACCAAGACACCAATCCTCTTCTTTATCATTGTTGAGATCATCATCATTGTTGCACCACTGAGGCCATCACCACTGCACCACCGAGATCTCCATCATTGCTGCAACACCGAGATTATTACTGTTGTATCCTTACTGAGATCTTCATTACAACAAAGAGATCTGATATATATATATATATATATATATGGGAGAGTTGCACTTAGATTTACCGAGATACTGATCTTCTCCATTAAGGTCATGACTGTAGTTATACTAAGATCATAATTGCATCTATTATGACTGCTTTTGGACTATATACCGAGATAGAGTGTGTCTTCATGAGATCACTGCCTTATCACAAGAATGTCGAGATTGTAAGGTTGCTTCAAAGATCACTATATAGATAGGCCTAGACTGTGAACACCGAGGAGATTTTCTTACTGTAATTATTGCAGAGGTATCCGAGATGCACCCTACTGTACCCATCCAAAGTTCACGAGCTTGTGGATAGACCTCCGAGAATGACATCCAAAATTCTTCCTGCAACTGCCCTGTACTTCCTGCACCTATACGAAGTTCAAAGAGAATCCGAGTTCTTCTCCTTCTGTGGTGACCCCAATCGCATATATATAGTAGTTAGTCTCCCATAATAAGCTGACATGACAGTGAATTGTTGTGTCACTTCATTTGAGCTGACATGACTGCTCTTTATATCGTTTTGCTGGTCGACTTGACCGCGTTTTACATCATTTTGTTTGCTGCCTTCTTCAAGAGGATTGTGCTTGTCTTGGAGGGCTAATCTAGACTCTAGGTTGACTCATATATATTACATATATGCTCAAGAAAAGCTCTTTAACATTTTCTTTGACTCTTTGAATTTCCTATAACACTTCAACATGTGCTGGACCTATGTAATGAGCAAGAAACCCATTTTATAATTTACAAAAATAATATTTCTTTTCTTTTACAAGTACAAAGATCAAAATTACATTATGAAGACCGAAACTAGTTACACCTTTCTCAACACAATATCTCTGAAAATTTTCGGCCTTGCAATAGTCCTGAAATTTAACATGTTTGACAAAATTAGGGCAGAAAAACACAAAATATTTCTCCTTTGACGTTCACTCTCTCCTTTGACTTTCACTCTTCTTTTCTTGGCCTTTTTGTTGGATTTCTTTCTCTTTCTTGGAACAAAAATCGATGTGATTGATTGATGTCCAAATGAGGATGAATTGCACTGTATTTATAGTTGTCCAGGAGGTCAAATGGGCGCCTTTCTATGTCGACTTGTCTAGGAGGGCAGACTTGGTCATGTGGTGACAAAATTTGACTTTTTGACTCAAATAAAATGATTTTTTTTATTTTTTTACAAATGGTCCAAATGGGACTTTGACTCAAGTACATTTGTTTGACTCATGACAAATTTTCTTTTGACTCAAATAACCCTACAAGCATGAAGAACATGCTTTGAAAATAATAATAATAATAATAATTTCTTTTCTTCTTATGATTTTACATGAAATATATATATTGATACGAGTACAAAGATAATTATGAAGACCGAACTTAGTTACATTTTCAACACTCCTAAGTGTCTATATCTCTGAACATCGTACTTTAAGAACAACTTAGATATAGTTGAAGGACTTACAAAGGTTACACAATAGGAGAAGGAAAGAGACATTACTGTTGAAAATTGTAACTAGGTTCGGTCTTCATTATAATGTAATTGTAATCATGACATTGTATATTCTTTATAAAGAAAGAAAAAGAAGAAAGAAATTATATTTTATTTTTGGAGTATGGGTTTCATACTCAAGTTTGAGTCAAAAGCATGTTCTTCATGCTTTTAGGTCTTCTAGGTCTTTCTAGGATAAAGAATAATATTGGTCATGTGTCATAGTCCCATTTGGACTCATTGTAATGAAGAAAACATATTTATTTTATCATGTAAAATACATAGATAAGCCTGTTACCCACCACCTGTGGGTAGTATCCACAGGAGAAAATATATTCTCCTAAATGGTCCTCAGCTGACAGCTAGCAGCCCTTTGCAGCCAACAGGTAGCTCGATGTGCCGTTACCTTTGCCACCTGAGCCAACCATATTTTCCCTCGCCCATCCGTCATTATCGTATGTTTGAAGGTGGGCCTTCTAACCCCGAAGGTATGACTTTTCATTGTGTAGTTGGGTAATTTTGTTTACTTATCATGGACACTTTTGGGCATTGGAATAGTTGGGTGATTTAGCGGAAAGAGTGGGCTTGGTTTGTACTCTTGTCTCCTCTGTCCAATTTGATGGATAACCTTGTATCCTAGTCCCGTGGGAACTCCTTTATTGGCTACTAGCTTTAGGGGTGGCACTACATGGAAACCCCGATTTTGGTTGCGTGGTCTTGCTTCCCAACACCATAAACATCACTCTCCTCCGCTCATTTGAACCCTATTCACCATATTTCCCATCCAGGTCCACATTTATCCATAAGGAATTAGCCTCCCCTTCCCCTTGTCCACGCTTTGCGATGGGATTGGAATGATGCCCCGGAGGTTGATGCAGCTAAAAGAAGAGAAAAAACATAATTTGGTCACTCTCAACAAGAAATGTACCATAAAATGCAAAAGATGGCCGGGACATACAAATTTAGCACGTGGGCAAAAGCCAAACATGAGCTCTACCCTTATCATCATGGCCATCACCCTGGTTCCTAGGGCCCCTCATATTGGCCCCTTACATCATTAAGGAACCCATGATTGTCCCAACCCCTGGTGGGCGATGAACTACCCCACCTTAAGGGGGTATTCACTGCTATATCTTACATATCATGCTCCTAGTAGTCACAAAAGAAAAATCTATAAAAGGAAAAAGGCATATGAAGAAGGGTGGAAAAACAATGGTCGGCATAACTCATGTACCACGACTGCTCCCTCCTACATTCATATACCCAAGTGTGGGCTTCCCTTATTTTAGCTACCCTTGTACTCTGGCATATGACTTGGAGCCTTCCCTTAATGCTCCACTCCTTTCCATCATTATTTCACATATCACTTGCCATTTGATGAATGTACCATGTACATGTCACCCCCTTAGAAGTTGACACCACCTAATAGGGTCCTTGCTTAACCTTCTTTTAGAACTTGGAGACACTTGTATGTTCTAAAGCCCACTATGGAAGGGCATGCCACTATGAAGTGTCCACTTGCTTTCATGATTTGTAAGCTCATTTACTCAATTGCACTAATCTTTGGTTATACTAGAAGGTGAGGGGGTGCATTGGATCTTATACAGGATTGCAAATGGGTCTTTGTCTAAGGTTTGGTCTCTCTATACGGGGTCCAAGCCATCTAGAGGGCCATATTGGCATTTGTAGGGTGAGTGTTGAGAGCCACGAGTCTCCACCATAGCAGAGAGCAGATTGCCACTTCATGAGATCCTTTAGTTCCACTTATTTCTTGCTCGTGTTCCACCTATTGGATGATGATGATGCACCTGGACCACCTCGCTCAGACGGCTCCACTCCTGCACTACACACTTGGTAGCTGATTTGTTAAAATTGGCAACTAGGGCCAAACTCTGTGTGGGACATCTTATTCATGGCTGATAATATTTTTATTAGATTCCTCTCGTCGATAGGTGTAGGATTGATCTAAAGATCATCCGATTCCTATCAGTATTTATGGAGATATGAATTTATTTTGATTATGGAATTATTATCAAGCCGACCTACAACTCATGTAGGCTTAGAAGCCCAACAGTCGCATCTATTCAAACATCATCAGTTGTGTATAAATACAGGAGGACTTTTCCTCATTTGCACTCACTCATCTCATCACATCTCTCTCTCTCTCTCTCTCTCCTGCGTAGAAAAGAGGCTCTTCTCTACTGTGCAGAAAAGAGACTCTCTCTCACACATGTGGAAGGACGCTGAACCTGAAGGTGCAACTGTAGATCCAAAGTTTGACCAGCGCTAACCATTAGATCTCCTCCTCTGAACTGCCCTATAGGTCCATCTGGACCTCCTCTGAAGGCCGCATTTTTTGGTGGTGGAATCAAGCCGATCCGACGGTCGGTTTGCGAGATATCGACTACCCTAGTTTTGATGATGAAGCTGCTAATGCTGATGCTACTGATCTAGGGTTTGCTACTGTTGATATAAATCAAATTTATTGTACTATTTCTCTCTGCTGAATTATTTAAGATAAAGGAAGATTTGATCAAAGGGTTTCCCCACACATTGTGGGGTTTGTCCTTAGCTAGCCGCCACATCTTGTGTCTCTTGTCTTGGCTTGTTTTCTGTTGATCATTTAATGTTCTATCTGCACTTTACTTATGCACATGTGATTGCTAATCTATGAATAGAAATAAGAAAGAAAAGTAAATTGCTCTAAGCATAGAACATGCCATAACTTAACATGGTATCAAAGCTGAGGTGAAGACAAAGCCTGAGCAAGAGCAAGAGCAATCATCGAAGAGAAGATTGGCTAGGCTATCTTAAAAGAACTATGGAGTCCTCATCACTCTTTCCTGCCGATGACAAGCTCCGTGAGAAAGTTGACTATCACGGATGGAAGATGTCTATCGATCTAACCTTAGAAGATCAAGGAGTGTTGGACCATGTGAGAGGCAATATTGTTGAGCCTCCATCAAATGCATCCGCTGCTGCCAGGAACAAATGGAAAACCGGAGAAGTCAAAACAAAGAAGATCATTCGGGACTCTATCGACAAGCGCTTGGTGGCCTACATCTCCGACTTGAACACCTCCAAGGAAATCTACGATAGACTGGTGAGTTTATTTAAAGTTAATGATGCAAATCAAGTTTTGTTTCTTAGAAATAAGCTGAAGGAAATTAAGAAGGGTAAAGATGAGAGTATGCAAGCATACTTCTTAAGAATCACCGAGATTAGGAACGATCTCCTATCTATTGGGGAGACTATTACTGATAGGGAAATGGCACTCACGACTCTTGGAGGATTACCATCTGAATGGTATGTGTTCAGGACTACTCTTTTGAACAATAATGTAATTCCCGGTTTCGAGGAATTAATGGCTAGATGCATCCAAGAAGAAACAAGGGTAGAAGAGCAAGAAATGCCCATGCCTAAAGGTCCTCCTGCTGCCTTTTCTTCTCATGCTAAGAAAAGAAATAATTCCGGGACTAAATCAAAAAGAAAGGCTGGACCTAAGGGTGGAAGAAAAAGACGATGTTACATCTGTGATAAAGCAGGTCACCATGCAAGGGAGTGCCCTGATAGAAAGGACTCACACCGGGACGATGATTAAAATCCCTCTGATGGCAATGAAATGAATGCCAAATTCAATAGCAAAGGTAAAAGAAGCGCTGAAAACCAAGGAAGAGGACAACCCTTCAAGAAGGCTAGAAATTCCAGGTATGAATCCAACATTGTTGAAAATAAGTAGGATGAATATTATCTACCAACTGCTCTCTCTACCTCTGCTCCTTCGGACTCAATGGGAATTTAGCTCATTGATAATGGCGCCTCAAGGCACTTCACTGGTTACAAAGAAGTTCTCCATAATCTGATAGAAAAAGAAACTAACCTGGAAATTGTCCTTGGAGATAATATGAAATATCCCGTGAAAGGTGTAGGCAATGTCTCTCTCAAATTGAATCAAGGTAATACGATTCACTTACAGGATGTATTATATGTACTTGAACTCAAAAAGAACTTGGTGTCCACCTCGGTAATGGAAGACAAAGGCTACAAGGTAACTTTCAACAATGGCAAGGTACGTATATGGAAAAATAATGTTAAAGATGCCTTTACTCTTGGGTTTCGTGTTGATTCATTATATCAGGTTGGTGGAAGTCCACTAGGTGTCATGTCTTATGACACATCTCTTCAGTCCGAACTTTGGCATCGGAGGTTTGCCCACCTTCATTATAAAGTTCTACCTGATGTAAGACAAATGGTGACAGGGATGCCCGAATTCCGAGTAGAGAAAGAAGGTGTATGTCCAGGATGTGCCGAAGGAAAGCTCAAAAGGGGACCATTCCCCTCAAGCCAAAGCAAGACCTCCGACATATTACAATTGGTTCCCTCAGGCATATCTGAGGCTGGCATTAAGAGGGAGACTACTACACCACATACTCTTGCGCAGAATGGTGTGGCAAAAAGGAAGAACCGTACGATTGTGGAAGCTGTCCGCGCCATGGTCCATGATCAAAGACTTTCGAAGTTTCTATGGGTAGATGATGTAACAATGCCTGATGTGGAGGAACCCATGGATCCTATTTATCCACCTGAGCCTTCCTCTTCTAGGAGGAGGCCTTCATGGCTTAGGGGGCTACTTGATGATGCTAAAGGACATGCTGCACCCCGAGGAACCTTCCGTAAGAAACCTAACAGGTATCAGGGATACCTGACTATCATGAGCACGATCATACAAAATGAGCCTTCATCATTCTCAGATGTTGTCAAGCATCAAGTATGGAAGGATGCTATGACTGAAGAATATGAGTCTATTATGAAGAATGGTGTCTAGGAAGTAGTTCCCAGACCCTAGGACAAGACAATTGTCACTTCAAAATGGCTTTACAAGATAAAGCATGCAGCAGATGGAAGTACGGAAATGTATAAGGCTCGTTTTGTTGCTCGTGACTTCTTCCAGAAGAAAGGTATAGAATATGATGAGATATTTGCACTTGTTGCTAGATATATGACCATTTGCTCGATCATAGCCCTTGCGGCTTCACAAGGATGGAACCTACATCAGATGGATGTCAAGATCGCGTTCTTGCTTGGTTCGATCAAAGAAGAGGTCTACGTGGAGCAACCTGAAGGATTTGAGATTTATGATCGAAAATCTCATGTATGCAGGTTGAAGAAAGCTCTATATGGGCTGAAGCAAGCACCTCGAGCATGGTATGAGAGGATGGATAGATACTTGATGAAGCTGGGATTCACTAGGAGTGAAGCCGATCCTAACCTTTACTTTAAGGTTGAAGATGACAAACCTCTCATACTGGTGCTGTATGTAGATGACCTCTTCCTAACAGGCACAGATCCTCTTATTCACAAATGTAAGAGGGAGTTGGCTTCTGAATTTGAAATGAAGGATCTAGGACTGATGCACTATTTCCTAGGACTTGAAGTATGGCAGAACCCAGGGGAAATTTTCCTATCTCAAGGAAAATATGTGGTGAAGATATTGGAAAGATTTGGTATGGTAGACTGCAAGCCTATAACTACCTCGATGGAGCTTGACTTCAAGAAGTTAAGCGATAGTGCTGCTGGACCTGTTTTATAAGATGCTACCGAGTATCGGAAACTCGTTGGAGCATTAATGTTCTTAGTGAACTCCTGTCCAGACATATGCTTTGCAGTCAACACATTGAGTCAACATATGGTTGAACCTCACCACATACATTGGATTGGTGCCAAGAATCTGTTGAGATATCTTCGTGAACAATCAATTATGGGTTAAGATACACTACCGAAGATGTGAGACTACTTGGATATACTGATGCTGATTGGGCAGGCAATGTGGACGGCCATAAGAGCACTTCCGGGTGTTGTTTCTCCTTGGGATCTGCTTCAATATCCTGGATGAGCAGGAAGTAGAATTTGGTAGCTTTGAGCACCGCCGCAGCATAATATATTGCTGCTAGCATGGCCTCCTATGAGGTAGTCTGGTTGCGAAAGCTCTTCAGTGAGTTGTTTGGATTTACATTGGATACCGCCGTGATCCTATGTGACAACCAGAGTGGGATTCGTTTGTCAGAGAATCTCGTATTTCATGATCGCTTGAAGCATATCGATATAGGGTATCACTATATTCGAGATATGGTGCAGCGGGGAGCTATAAGGCTCCAACTTATTGGTACAGATGAACAGGTCGCCGACATTCTGACAAAGCCCCTAGGGAAAGTCAAATTCCTAACTTTCCGAGAACAACTTGGTGTTGTTCAAAGACCCTCCGATGAGGGTCCTATATGATGCATTGAGCTCTAGGAGCTCCGGGGGGGTGTGGGGTACTTGGAGCAACATATGACCACAGGGTGACTCACTATTCCCTGGTGGTGTACATGTACATCCCGTGGCAGCTATGTAGCAGGATGATTGGTTCTCCTGTGAGGTCTGGATGATGTGTTCTCGATGACGATTATGTAGCAGGATGATTAGTTCTCCTGTGAGGCCTGGATGATGTGTTCTCCATGGCGATTGTGTAGCAAGATGATTAGTTCTCCTGTGAGGACGGGATTGATTAAGTTCTCCTATCAAGGCATCCTACCCATGTAGTCAGGGACTCATGGGAAGTACCTCTCATCTGATCAATGAGCAGGGAAATGAAGTTGGGGACCATAGTAGTACCGATGGACACATCGCTGTATCTACCATACTCCTTACGCTAAGATGACCTTCATTGATCTGGGATCAATGATACTGGTCTGGGACCAGTGGTAGGAGTTGTACCCACTATGACGCTGACTTCGGGTTGGTTGAGAATGGTCTAAGACCAGTGGTACATACTCTGAGACTGACCTCGGGTCAGTGCAGGACTAGTCTGGGACCAGTGAGAGTGGTACATACTATGACGCTGACTTCGGGTTGGTTGAGACTAGTCTGGGACCAGTGGTACACTCTCTGAGACTGCGATACTGGTCTGGGACTAGTGGTAGGAGTGGTACATAATATGACGCTGACTTTGGGTCGGTTGAGACTGGTCTGGGACTAGTGGTACGCACTTTGAGACTGACTTTGAGTCAGTGGAGGATGATACTGGTCTGGGACCAGTGGTAGGAGTTGTACTCACTATGACGTTGACTTCGGGTTGGTTGAGACTGGTCTGGACCAATGGTACATACTCTGAGATTGACTTTGAGTCAGTATGATGCATCCTTGATCATTTCTTCTTCTTCATAATTCGGACAAAATCAGCGCAGAACAAAACAAAGCAGAGTAGAGCAGATCAGAACAGGGCAGAACATAACAGAGCAAAGCAGGCAGAACAGAGTAGAGCAGGCAGGATAGAGCAGAGCAGAGCAGGGGTCAAGCTGTACAGGGCAGTGCATTTGATGGATGAATAGTAGCGACCGACAAACAGATTGCAGATGGAGTTCTCCCTAGTTGAGAGGGAGTGTTAAAATTGGCAACTAGGGCCAAACTCCATGTGGGTCATCTTATTCATGGCTGATAATATTTTTATTAGATTCCTCTCGTCGAGAGGTGTAAGATTGATCTAAAGATCATCCGATTCCGATAAGTATTTATGGAGATATGAATTTATTTTGATTATGGAATTATTATCAAGCCGACCTACAACTCATGTAGGCTCAGAAGCCCAACAGTCGCATCTATTCAAACATCATCAGTTGTGTATAAATACAGGAGGACTTTTCCTCATTTGCACTCACTCATCTCATCACATCTCTCTCTCTTTGCTACGCAGAAAAGAGGCTCTTCTCTATTGCACAGAAAAGAGACTCTCTCTCACACATGTGGAAGGAAGCTGCTGAACCTGAAGCTGCAACTGCAGATCCAAAGTTTGACCAGCGTTGACCATCAGATCTCCTCCTCTGAACTGCGCTGTAGGTCCATCTGGACCTCCTCTGAAGGCCGCATTTTTTGGTGGTGGAATCAAGCCAATCCGACGGTCGGTTTGCGAGATATCCACTGCCCTGGTTTTGATGATGAAGTCGCTAATGCTGATGCCGCTGATCTAGGGTTTGCTACTGCTGATATAAATCAGATTTATTGTACTATTTCTCTCTGCTGAATTATTGAAGATAAAAGAAGATTTGATCAAAGGGTTTCCCCACACATTGTGGGGTTTGTCCTTGGCTAGCCGCCACATCTTGTGTCTCTTGTCTTGGCCTGTTTTCTGTTGATCATTTAATGTTCTATCTGCACTTTATTTATGCACATGTGATTGCTAATCTATGAATAATAATAAGAAAGAAAAGTAAATTTCTCTAAGCATAGAACATACCATAACTTAACATGATCCATGGTCCAGATGAGGATGTGTCTCATCATGGGAGACAATGAGAGGGCTTGCATCGTTCTTCCAACCCTTATAGATGGCAAACATGCTTGTTCGATCCATTTGGAGACCCATGAGGATGTTTTGTGCCCCCATAGCCACTTGGGAACACTACAGGTCACTTTCCAGGATATCAAGGGGCCACCCCCTTTATCACTATGTTTGGAGCTCATTCATTCATCTTGGCAGACATTGGGCTCCACTAGGCCTCTTCAATGGCCCTTCGACCTATTGTATCTATTATTTTTCCCTCTTGGGAGGCTTATTTTGTATTATGGAACTATCTTGGTGGGCTTGTCACCAAGGAATTTTATTTTTGCACGTTTTTTTATTAGTTGGGGCATTAGTAGGTCTTATTAGGCAAACGAATCCCCTAGGGAGGGATATATATTGATATGATGATCATTTCATCTGATCATCACTTGGTTTTGTAATTGTATCTCTTCTTGAGAATTTTGCTAACCTTATCAAGGGACGAATTGGAATTTTAATACATTTCGATGTTTGGAAGGATTTATCTTTACTCTTGGAGCTTCAATTTTTTTCTCTATTAGTGACTGGAAAACTTCGCTATACTTGTAAGTGACTTTTAGATGGTTTATTTCTCATGTTTTGCACTTGTATAATTGTTAAAATTGGAAACTAGGGCCAAACTTCATGCGGGTCATCTTATTCATGTCTGACAATATGTTCATTAGATTCCTCTCGTCGAGAGGTGTAGGATTGATCTAAAGATCATCTGATTCCGATAAGTATTCATGGAGATATGAATTTATTGTGATTATGGAATTATTATCAAGCCGACCTACAACTCATGTAGGCTCAGAAGCCCAACAATCACATCTATTCAAACATCAACAGTTGTGTATAAATACAGGAGGACTTTTCCTCATTTGCACTCACTCATCTCATCACATCTCTTTCTCTCTCTACTGCGCAGAAAAGGGTCTCTCTCACACATGTGAAGCTAGAAGCTGCTGAAACTGAAGCTGCAACTGCAGAAGTGAAGTTTGACCTGTGTGGACCAGAAGATCTCCTCATCTGAACTGCGTTGTAGGTTCATCTGAACCTCCTCTGAAAGCTGCAACTTTTGGTGGTGGAATCAAGTCGATCCGATGGACGGTTTGCGAGATATCAACTGCCTTAGTTTGAAGGAAGTTGCTGAAACTAAAGCTGCAACTGTAGAAGTGAAGTTTGACCTGCGTGGACCAGAAGATCTCCTCACCTGAACTGCGCTATAGGTTCATCTGAACCTCCTTTGAAGGCTGCAACTTTTGGTTGTGGAATCAAGCCGATCCGACGGTCGGTTTGTGAGATATCCACTGCCCTAGTTTTGATGATGAAGCCGCTAATGTTGATGCTGCTGATCTAGGGTTTGCTACTGCTGATATAAATCAGATTTATTGTACTATTTCTCTTTGCTGAATTATTGAAGATAAAAGAAGATTTGATCAAAGGGTTTCTCCACACATTGTGGGGTTTTTCCTTGGCTAGCCGCCACATCTTGTGTCTCTTGTCTTGGCTTGTTTTCTATCGATCGTTTAATGTTCTATCTGCACTTTACTTTATGTACATGTGATTGCTAATCTGTGGAATATAATAAGAAAAAGAAGTAAACTGTTATAAGCATAGAACATACCATAACTTAACAATAATGTATGGAAAATTTCACTCATGAAGCTGGTGTAGTTGCCTTAATGAAATGCGAGTTTGTCTTATCTTGTCTTTGTGAGGGCTTTTTCATATGTGTGAATGAATGTCCTAGGGGTATATGATTATTCATAAATGCCTTGATAAGTCATCAATTGTAGCATCAAAGAAGTACAAAATTTCCCTAGTAACCTAGTAGGTGCTTCTAGGGCCATGTAAAGTTCTTGGGGAACTCGTTGATTAGGTATAAACATCTCCAAATATTGAATCATATTGACTCCATTCTCCCAATAGGCTAGGCACTGGTCTAATCCTAGGTGATCACCAAACGAATATTTTTCTCACCTCCTTTCTTCTTTCCCTAAGCTCTAACCCTAGTAGGTTTCCTAGGGCATCACACGAAATCAATTGTAGCCTAGCCATCCAAAATGGATGAAACTTGGTCAAGGGCTGCGCTGGTGTGTCCTTGAGAGGTCCTCCAATTTGCAAGCCATTTCAACAGTGGAATCTCAAGTTATCCCAAGCCCTAGCTTGCAAATCATTCTCCCTAGGTTTCCTTTGGTTAGTGGCTTTATCAAGGATCATTGCATTAAAGTCATAGGTCAAATCCAATCTCTTGATCCTTCTTCTCCTCCCTCACTTGGTTAAGCCCCTTTGTTTCAAGTTTCATCCCAAACCCTTGACCTTGTTTGGGTCCACTAGGGCTTCTTTGTGGCCCCGTAACCTTATCACTCAAATTTCACGAGGATTGCTTGGAAACCCTATTAATCTAGGATTTCTCAGTCTAGGGCACTTCACATCAAGAAATACCCCTCATCCCTAGGTTTAGGTCTCCTTCTTGCCCTTCTTGGAGAGCTATTCAACTTGCATCTAAAGAAAGCAATCCCCATCATTAGAGTCTCTCCTTTGGATTGGCTCTTGAAATCACTATCCATACACCACCGATATATTTCTCCTAGCGATTTCCCTAATACCAGGACTCCTCCCATTGGTGAAAGTCTGTAAAGAGTAGGGACCTTTAGCTAAGGTGACAATGGGCTATTGCTCCATTGTTGCCACTTGACCTAGTAGTTGCTCTATAGAAACCCTTCCTAGGACCCCTACTAGTTTGAGTGGTAACAAAGCCCAAGACCAAGTCGGCCTAAGGGAGGGCTATTCAACACTCAAGAAAGGCTATAAATAGAAGGGAGCTAGACTTCATTTGGACACACATCTCACACAAGTTCGATCTGCAATAGCGAAGGTGAAAGGAGTAACTGGAGGACGAAGAAGAGGAGCAAAAGTCGAAGTTTATCAAAGGTTATCTTTCTTTTTGTTTCGCTAGAGTTTTCGTCACTGCCAGCTATAAGAAAACGAAATTTTGGCGCAGTTGTTGGGGGCCAAAATTCTATGGTTGGGGCCGAAGTTGCAGTATCGAAGTTCTGGAAGCTGTTCTAAAGCAAATCTTGTTGTCGGCTGACTTGGGTTTTGGAGGGTTTGTTGGTTTGCGTCTTTAGGTCTTGGAAGTCTCTTTTGTAAGCAAATTCTAAAGAAGAAGATAAGCATTTTCCGGGTTTTCCCCTTGGAGGGGTTTTGCCCTGGCTTGGAGCCTATATCTTGTGTAGTTTGTCTCTTTGTGATCTTCTTGTTTTTAATAATTGCTTGATGAACATAATCAAAGAAGTACTAGAAGAACATCTAACATCACAACTAATTATCATGTTAAGGAAAATAAGTAATAATTATCAAGTCTTCATATTTTCCAACAATTACAACAAATATCGCCAACCTCATGTCTTTAATAAACTTGACCTTTCATTATTTTATTATATCTTTATTTTACTATTATTTTTTACTTTTTTAGATCTTAATATCTATAACATTGCCTTCCCCTTTGATGAATGCTTTGTCCTCAGATTCATCCTAGACAAATTCTTCTTTCTATGGAATTTGTAAGTTATTTTCATGGGAGATTTGTTGGAAAATGTAACTAGGTTCGGTCTTCATTATTGTACTCTAGTCAAAATGTAATTTATTTGTCAAAATAAAGTGAAAATAATTTTATTATTATTCTATTTGACTTGTTAAAGCATCAAGGCTCCATTGTAGGCTTTAAAGTTTAGGATTATTTATATGGGTCAAAGTCAATTTATTTATTGGTCAAAACATCCTCCATAAAGTCTCCTTCTATTAGCTTCAATAAGGTCGTCATCAAATGAACCTCGTCAACGACTCCTAGAAGTCGAATTGAAAGAAAACAATCATAAAATGATTTATGTCGGCCTACAATAAAGTCGCATCTCTTCATGGTTCATGTTGACTTATTTAGTATGGTCATACTACTATATATACCCACCTATACTTCGCTCCACAGATTAGAAACAAGCTCGCATATATCTTTGATGGGTTCGGATTATATCTAAAATCACAATTAGGATATCATAGTATGATGGTGCATATTTCAGTGCAAATACAACGAAGAAGGATTCGATGTGATAACAATGAGAGGGCTTATTCTTATGACAGTTTTGATAACATCATAGTGTGCAGTTCAGATTACAGGGAGGATGTTTCAGTGCCACAATGGAGCTTGGTCTAGGCACAGGGATGATCTTGGTATCCACAGTTCAATGCTATTATTAGATGGTTTTGGTGTGGCTATAATGTCAAGGTCTAGATGCAGTGACGAAGAATTCAGTGTTGCCATAGTGACAAGGTCTCATAGTGAGATGATTTCATTATTATCACAATGATATGGATTCAGTGCTCTCATAGTTACAAGGATGACTTGATGAAGGATGTCTTGCGTCTATATTGAATTGGTCTTAGTCGTATCATCTTTTGAATCTACTGAAAGAAGAATTCGTGACTGGGTTTGCCCTTCGAGGAGGGTTTTTCCCTGGCAACATGCCTCTATCTTGTGTTCTCTTCTATTTGTTTCTTGGCATTAATCTTGATGATAAGAAAGTATAATTAAGAAAACTAATACTAATAAAGAAAACATCACAAGTTAATGTCATTAAGAGGAAAATCATTTAACTGCCATCTATATCGATTTTCCAACAAGATTTTGGCCTCTTGAACCATATAACTTATAATTTCTCCCATGCCATTTGAATTCCATGAATTGCTTCTAGAGATCTATGGTGTTGGTTACTAATTGCATCAACTATTCTAATCTGAACACCATATCGTAGTTCAAAATTTTGGATATGTATCGGAATTTTATGGAATCATCCTAACCCTTCCATTGGTTGACCATAAACAATTGTAACTATTATCCCAAAATCTAGCACCTTAGTGCAACTCTTATCACAAAGGTGTAGACAAGTGTAACATGGAAGTGTTACCACTGTCACCTTAGTAATCACTTTCCCCATTTTAGTGAAGGACGAAACCCAATAAAAGGGAGGCTTCCCTAAGACCTTCAAGGAATTCTATAACAAGATGAAAATAAGTCTATGGACTTCTATGTTAGTTACTCAAACATACCACCACTAAATTAACGAATCACGATGGTTTACATAAAGTGATTTCCAGATTTATATGAGTGAAGTATCCAAGAGAATCTGTGATACTTGTCAAGTGAAAATAGGTTAGGAGGGCACTGCTAACACTATAAATAGAAGAAAAAGCTATGGCTATAAAACTTGGTTGTCTCTACACTTCTTTCCCATCTATAATTTCGTAGTGATATACATCATAGGGTGCAAATCTATGGCTTGGAGCCCACTTTTTGCTGAAGTTGTAACTAGAGTCGGTCTTCATAATGTAATTTATCATTGATGTATTTATTATATTTATATTTAATATATTTTTGTGAAAGCGTGTTCTTCATGCTTAGAGAGTAAAAAAGAGTCAAAAATAATTTATTATGAGTCAAAAGAAAATTTATTTGAGTCACATTCCATTTGGACATTTGTAAGAAAAAAAATTTAATTGAATTTGCGAGTCATAAGCCCACAAGATGACCAAGTCAGTCCTCCTTGAACAAGTTGGTCTAGTGGCACCTATTCGACCCTCTTGTACAACTATATATAAGACACAATTTGACCTCATTCATCCATCACATCAACAAGTATCTTTTGCACCTCTACAACAAAGAAGGCCGAAGTCAAAGGAGAGAGAAGGAAGCCAAAGAAGAAAGTCAATGTTTCTACCCTATTGCAGCTCGCACGTGTGAATTTTTTTGTGGAACACGACTGGATTTTTAAGGTAATTGCAGGGCCAAAATTCTGATTTTGACCAGATTTCAAGAAGTTTGACCAATGTTGACTTTGACTATTGGAAGGGACTTGAAGAAGAGTTTGATTTGGTATATTTGTGGAAGTTTGGTCTTGGTCTTGGTCTTGGATATCTCTCATTTTTATCTGATTCCATAAGAGAAGGATTGTTGGGTTTTCCCTTGGCCTTTTGCCTAATTTCTGGTGTCCTTTGTCTCATTGTGATCTTTATGTTTTGAACATTTGTATAATTGCTTGATGAAGAAGACAAAAGAAGTAATAAGAAGGAAACTAATATTCACAAGTAATTATCAACAAGAGGAATCAAGCATTAAACTACTCTACACTTTGGAAAATGCAAAATGGCAGCTTATTAATTCAAATTTTCCTTAACCTTAATATGTGTTTGTGAACTTCCCGGATGCGGGTGTTTGACAGGTCATATGGTACGATGGAGGTGCATCGAATGGCAGGTGTCAGCCCAGGTGCGCCACGGGTTACAGCTCTGGGCGGGCGAGCTGGTCTCGCACAAGTATATTAATGGCCACATTTACTTCCTCCTACAGTCTCCTGGTTATCTGTGCTATGGCGTTCAATAAGTTCATCATTCCCGCGGCTTCGTCGCAGACCACTGTTGCCTTACGGGTTGCTGCTCTGAGTGTATCCCTGAGCCATTTTGTTAGCGAGCTTCTGCTTGTCATACCCTTACTCGGCTCAAGAGCATTCTATATTCGCTTGGGTCTGGTTCCAGGTACTTACGGATTTGTCGGGGTTCTGTTTCCGCTTCTCTCTGGGCACTGGATTCTTTGTCATTCCTCTCTGTGTATCCGCTCCTTAGACAAGCCTTTGCACGTTACCATGCCGCGTGAAAGGCCCAGAATGGGGAGCAGGCGAGGCGGTTCCCGCGGTCGCGCCACCTCTCAGTGGTCCACCCCCATCTCGTACTCTTCCTCGGATGCGTTGGAATCTGGTCGTAGCAATCCCCCAGCCACCAGAAGTGGCAGGGGCAGGGGTCGAGGGCGAGTCAGGAATGTTGAATGTGAGCATAATGCTCACCCCACTGTCCGCTACCGCATCCCGTGTTCTTTAGCTAACTCATCCTTCATAGTTTCAGTTACAATTGAAAAATGTGAAGATGTCCGGGGTTCGGGAGCGGCCCATCCTGGAGTTCTTGTAGACCAGAGGACGACAAATCCAATTGATAATCAGCGCCAGGTCATGGGAGGTCTTTCTGTGGTGAATTCTGAAGCCACTGCAGGTCCAAGCGCGCCAGCTCGAGGAGAACCTACAGGCTCAGAGGTTCGTCAATCTGACTCTAAGGACTCACTTCAATTCGGGTGCAGGGTCGTTGAGGAGCCATATACCTCCGAGGACGATTGATCCAGCTCGGGCCTCCGCTCTTTACAGTTTCTGAAGTAGGAGCTCGCCTCCTTTTTGAGTCTCGACATTAATGCATGTTTCCGGTCTCTGTCAGTCAATGTTTCGTTTATGTCTAGCGCTGTCTAGATGTGGATCATTTTGAGTTTTATGCGAAGTCAAAAATACTGCTGTAGGTCTTCTGTGTACTGAGGTCAAGCATATTTTTGTAAAATGCCAATTTCATGGCAAGACTTTTCAAGGCAGCTGCCTTGCTGTAACTTTTTTGTATAAATAATAGGAGTAGACTGATTGAGAAAAAAAAAAAATTGTTTGTGAACTTTGTTAATTTTCTTTATGTTCTTTAGTTAGATCTTTTCATCAAACAAATATCAAGAACGAAACAACAACAACAAAGGACACAAAAATTGGGCTCTCAGTCGGGGCAAAACCCCTCCAAGGGGAAAACCCAAAAAACTCTTCTTATAAAGTCAACTTCAAATGAGATACAAAGACCCAAGTCCTAAACCAAGTCCTTCTCCAAGTACCTAGTCAACCCTTCAAACAAGTCCTCTTGATCTTGCTCCAACCAACTTCGCCCCTGTAATTTCAGCCTTGTAGCTACTACAAAAACCCTAATCCAACTTCCTCCTAAGACCTTCCTAGAGCAAGATAGCTCTCCCAAGGTCAATGAGGTCAAGATAAGGTATTCTTCCTTCCAGCTACAAGATACTACACTTCGTCCTACTGCAACTCAAGCCTGCAACTTTGGCTTCCTTTTGCAGCACCAGATGTTGAAAAAGTGTAGCTAGGTTTAGTCTTCATAATGACATGTAATTATGATTTTATGTAAAGAGATGTAAATAAGAATTAAATTATTATATTGACTTGCTTCATGGGTTTCATGAGCAAGGGATTTTGTTTTTGAGTCAAGACTCCCATTGAGAGTCTTTAGGGTTTATTCATCTAGTCATAAAAGAGTCATTGTCATGTAAATGAAGTCATGTTACACTTGGCAAAAAATCAATATTGTCTATGTAAAGTATCCTCCAACAACTTGTCACCAAACCCCTTCAAGTCGGCCTAAATGGTAGCGAAGAAGGGTATATATAGCTGCTAAGTTTAAGTATGTTCTATGCTTAGAGCAATTGATTTTAATTTTCACATATCTTTCCAGATTAGCAATCACATCAACATTATAGTAAACTGTAGATAGAACATAAACATAAATCGCAGAAGACAAGCCAAGACAAGAGGACATAAGATGTGGCTCTAGCCAGGGACAAACCCCAATGTGGGGAAACCCTTGATCAATTCTTCTTATATGTTCTTCAATAGTTCAACAGAGAGAGAGAGAGAGATGGTACATTTACAACAGAAGTCAACACTTCGACTTTCTAGATAAGAGAATCGATCATCTCTACATGAGATCAGTTGAAGACATGCTGCTTCAACTGATTCTCCAAGGTGACTCCTTCACTTATCTTTGTGCTGCACCTCATCGTGCTGCACCATGCTACAACATCATACCATGTTCTTGAGCTGCACCATGCTGCTCCACTGTTGAGCTCTACCTCATCACACTGTACACAACTTGCTGCTCTTAATCATCATGCTGCTGCACTAGCTGTCATCACTATGCTGCAATCATTACATGTTGTTGTGCATACTGTCCACTAACTGTCATGCTGCATCTAGATGTGTAGCTCCTCAGTCTTCATTCTTCAACTGGTTCTCCAAGATGATTACACCACCACTCTGCTCCTTGCTTAGCTGACTGATCCTCAATGCAATACTTCTAACCTTTGACAATGGCACTGTCCATCTCTTATTACAACAACATTATACAGCCCTTAGAACAGGTCTGAGGCAGCCTTTCTGGAGGACTGTTCCATCCTTTATGAGCTCTCAAACAGCTCCCTCTATCCTCAGCCTTCTAGCAAGATACACAGCCTCCTCTTCAGCCCTTCAGTCTTCCTTTATCACACAGACACCTACAACAAACACACTGTCCATTCCTGTACCTTTAAGACACTTTCTTGCTGCGTTCTAAGGCTACCTGTGCTGCGTCTTAGGGTCTTTACATGGCTGAGTATTAGGGCTCCATTGATAGTGGCTTTAGGCTTCTTTGATTGCGAATATAGAGCTTCTTAGGACAACGGATTTAGGGCCTCTTGGGACAACGAATTAGGGCTACCTGTTTGCTGCATATTGGAGCTTTCTTGACAGCAAGTAGGACCACCCTTGACAACGTTCTAGTCTCCTTTATGACTGCGGATTAGGGACTCCCTTTAGCTGTGTTTAGGAGCTCTCTTTACAGTGGATTAGGGCCTAAGATTAAGGCACCTTTGACCTGCGGCTAGGGCACTTTTAGGACAACACATTAGGGCTTCTCCTTCAGCTGTGCATAGGCCTCCTTTACTGTGGCTAGATCTCCCTGTTTGGACAGTGGCTAGGCTTCCTCCTTGAGCTGCGAATATGTCTCCCTCTTGACAATGTATAGGGGTTTCTTTGAGCTGCGTATAAGGCTCTTTAGTTGACTGCGTCTAGGGCTCTCTAAGAAGACCCTTTCCACTACGTCCTCTTTGAGAGAGGACAACCCAAACAAGTGGAGAGGAGAGATCAAGAGAGATGAGAGTGTGTTCTCAAATGATTCAAGGCACCTTTATTTATACTAAAACGTTGAGCACAAGTGGGGTATATTTGGTTGCTGGCCGACCTTGACGAATTGCCCATAACACAAATAAATTCATATCTCCATGAATACTTATTGGAATCAGATGATCTTTAGATCAATCCTACACCTCTCGATGAGAGGGATCCAAGAAAAATATCAGCTGCCACTAATAAGATGACCCACATGGAGTTTGGCCGTAGTTGCCAATTTTAACACTCCCTCTCAACTAGGGAGAACTCCATCCGCTAATCCATATGTCCGACTGTACTATCTCTGTCATCAGTGCCCTGCACTGCTCTGCTCTACTTTGTTGAGCTCTTCTTTGCTATGCTGAACCATGAACAAAAAGAATTGATCAAGAATGTCTCATACCATTCTCTATTGGCCTGAAGTCAGTTTTATTGATCCCAAATCAACATCACAAGAGAGTGTCTCAAACCACTCATACTGATCCCAAATTAGTTTCATTGATCCCAGATCAATGGAGGTCATCCTAGCATAGGGAGTACGGTAGATACAACGATGCGTCCATTGATAGTACTACTACGGTCCCTAACCCCATTTCCCAGATCAGATGAGAGGTACTTCCCATGAGTCCCAGACTGCATGGGTAGGATGCCTCGACAGGAGAACTAATCATCCTGCCCACAGAAGAACGAATCATTCTGTCCCACAATCGCCACGGGAGAACTAATCATCATGTTCCATAGTTGCCACGGAGAACTAATCATCTCGGCCCACAGGAGAACTAATCATCCTGTTCCATAGTTGCCATGGGAGAACTAATCATCCTAGCCCACATGAGAACTAATCATCCTGTTCCATAGTCGCCACGAGGTATCACAGGGAAAGGTTGAACCTGTCACCCTTTACATAGCGCACCACTAGGGGAGGGTGAGTCACCCAGTGGTCGTATGTCGCTCCAGTGAGTACCCCAAGCCCCCCAGAGCTCCCAGAGCTCAATGCATGCAACACGCAGGACCCTTATACGAAGGTCTGTCAATGACTCCAAGTCGTTCGGGGAAAATCACAGATTTGACCTTTTCCCGGGGCTTTGACAAAGTGTCTGCAACCTGTACATCAGTCTCAATGCGATGGAGCCTCCTCGCTCATCGACTTACCATATCCTAGATAAGGTAATATCTGATGTCTATCTGCTGGAGCAATCATCGAACACGGGATTCCTCAATAATCGAATTCCCCCTTGGTTGTCACAAAGAATCACAGTGGTATTCATCATGTGTACAAAGTTACAAACAACTCATTGAAGAGCATCCACAACCAGGCAGCTTCATACGAGATCATACTCGTAGCTATGAATTCGGTCTCGGCGGTGCTTATAGCACCGACTTCTGCTTCCTGCTCATCCATAATATCAAAGCAGAACCCAAAGAGAACCAGCACTGAGAAGTGCTCTAGTGATCCTCCACACTGCCTGCCTAGTCAGCATTCAAATAATCATGCAACTTCATATTTCTGGCAGTGTATCTCAATCCATGAGAGCCCTGAAGATATCTCAGAAGATTCTTGGCACCAGTCTAGTGAGGATCAACCAAATATGAGCTCACTATGCTAATTGCAAAGCATATATACGGACGAAAGTTCACCAAGAACATCAATGCAGATGAGTTTATGAAACTCAGAGGCATTTCCCAAATCTGGTCCGGCATCACCACCATATAACTTCTGAAAGTTAAGATCCTCGAGGTAGTCATGGGCTTGTAGTTTACCATTCCATATCTAGAATCCAACTCCATCTTACTTCTGCAAGTGAGAGGGTTTGCACCTGCCAGAAATAGGTCGTTTCTCAAAGGG